>BSBM01000082.1:20643017-21886523 GCA_027924585.1 Larix kaempferi
AAAAGCCATCAGTGAAGGAGTAAGCCTCTTGTCCTCCAACATTATCAAGCACTTCGTCGGTAAAGGGGGTAGGAAATGGATCATGCCCTGATGCATCATTCAGCTTGCGCAAGTCCACGTAGATTCTTATTTCTCCTTTTGTCTTCTTTTCTTGTACCACCATAGGACTAATCCAGTCACTTTCCTCTACTGGTTCAATGATACCTGCTGCGATCATTTTATCAATTTCTTCTCTAACCTTTTCTTTATAGCGCGGGTTCAACCTGTACGGGCGCTGTTTTATTGGCTTGGCGTCTGCTTTCAGAGGTATGCGCATTACTCCTAAATCTCCTAGGATGCCTTTCATTTCTGTGAACTTGGTAGGAAAGATATCCAGGTAGTCACGTAATAAATCTGAAATATGGCCAACAGTTTCATCATCCCAATAATCTCTATAGAAGCAAACTTGGGTTCGGCTTCTGTACCAATGTTAATCTTTTTGAGCTTGATGTGTTCTGTAATGGGAGGAATATCAAGCTGAGGACCTTCAATATTGCGCGTCCCTTTTGATTCTGGAATATTGATGTTGTGAGGATCATCCTCCTCTTCTCCAACGGTAAAATTATAGCATTCCAGGGCATGTTCTATCTGGACAGCCCAATCTGGTTGGGAATATTCTGGTAATGGACATTGTTCAAATACCTTCTTTTTAATACACTTTAAAGCGTGTTCGATGCTTGGATATTCTGAATCAAAACTGAAGGTAAGCTAAAAAATTTCTATCATAAGAGGCCAAGTGACAGTGCCTCTATGCAATTCTGCTTCAGTGTAACAGTTCCTTGGGACTGTATCCAATGTGTGGATGAATAGGTGAACCCACTCATCTTCTGGAATATCTGACCATTGCTGAATACATGCTTCAACATGTGACCTGGGGTCACTGTGTCCCTCATATTTTCACAACACTTCTGCTGTAGTGTTCTGAAATCTGTGCAGTATCGATCTACGACAGTCTTGCCATGTGTGAATATTCTCTTTATGCGCACCCCACCATCTTGCGGGTGTAGCGCGCAGTGCTACATCCAATGCTTGTATGCGCTGCTCTTCTGGGATCTGTTGTTCATATGTATGTATGAATTCACTTATTTCAGTTAAACCATCAAAAATTGGAGTGTCATTCAATTCTGTACCAATCCATCGAATGGATTCAATCATCATGGCGCAACGCCTTGCAGAAACTTCATGCAAGCGATTCTGCCAGTTTTCCAATCCTGCTTCTGAATCTGATGTGCACGAACTATTACATCGCCAGCTGATATGGCCGTCTGCTGTGGGATTGACATAGTCACTATGACTAGCAGTCATCTGATACAAACTTTCCATGTGGCACACTTCTTCTTCTACCCGAATGGGTTCAATATATCTTGGTCCTTGAATGTGATCAAGCGGTGCAATGACCCTAATCTGGTCATCCTCAAAGTCATCTGTCTTTTCTTCAAATTAATGACAGCTAAATTATCAAATGCCCAGTCTATGCCTAAAAGTGCTGGGTATGGTCTACTATCATCTAGAATTTTGATTACTTCAAAATCTACAGAACTTCTTACTCCTTCAATATCAATAGGTACATTGGGTAATCTACCTAATGGAGAGACTCGTTGCTGATTCGCGAGTCGTAGCTGGATAGGAGATCTTGTAAGTTGAGGGCTACCCATCTGTTCCCATGTTTGCATGGTGAGAACATTGACTTCTGAGCCCAAGTCTAAAATGACTTCGTCCATGTCAAATGCTCCAATCTGCGCTATGAGCCTCATCTCTTTTCGAGTTCTAGTATGACTCCCAATCTGGTGAACAACATGCTACGGTGTGTTCATCGAAGCAAATTGTTGACATTTATCCAATAGGTGTTGAAGTTCCATATCTGCTTTTTCATTGCACAACAACTTTAAGTAGTTTCTTAGGAAAGCATGAACACTGCCTAGTGCATTATCTTCATTGTCAAGCCTTCCAGATGTAGTGGCTTCTTCTTGCACTCGGTTCTCTTGTCTTAGCATTTGCGGTCTGATGTCATTATGCGGGATTGCGACCGAATTTGAAGTTCTCGGAGCTGAGAAATACTCCTGAGCTTGCTTGAATGCTTCTTTCTGCTTCTGCAGGTCAAGCGGGGATGGTTTAGTATTAGCGCGGCACACCCATTGCATCGCTTGCTTTCCAGTTCCCATCTCTGGCGCACCGGTGGTTGCTCCACTGTGCGTCACTATATTAATGGTGGGCTCTGGTTCTCTTTTTTCTGCTCCGATCAACTGAATATTCTGATTGACCTGCGGCGTCTTTTCTTGCATCTTAGCCATCAACTGAGGGCATTCTTCAATGACATGATCATAAGATTTACAATATCTGCAAATGGTTGTAGGGTTCTGGAAATCCCTTGCAAAATGACCTTGAGCTCCACACTTCTAGCAAGTAATCTGTCCTCTTCCTCGACCAAAACCTGCTGCGCGTCCGCGGCCCCTATAATTTCCTGTTCTGCCTGCGTGATATGGTTGATACGGTGGACCTGCTATGGGTCCTTGTTCCTCTGATTGTACTCTATAAACATCATGTTTTCTTTCTATCATAAGGTCATATGCTCTGCAATTGTTCTCATCATGGCCTACTGATTTACAAAAATTGCAATATAGATTCTTTGGAGTTTGTACATATTTCTATAATAAGTGACATTCTTGTGGTCTATGACCTCTAGTTCTACAGATTTCACACCAAGGCCCCTGGGCCTGTGGTAAAGGGTTAGGTGCTCCAGTTGCAATATATTCTGTGAAAACGGGACAATGGTCCTTTGAATGACCTTGCGCTTTGCACTTTGTACACCAAATTTCTTGTTTAACTTCCTTGCCTTTCTTAATATCATGGACTTGCAAGGTTAAGTTTGCTAATTGGTTCTACAACTGCGCAACATCGTTGCTTGTTCCAGCAATTGGTGAAGCTTCTAGTTTCATGGCCATTTCTAGAGCTTGTTCCTGAGTAGTGAGATTCTGTTGCATAAGAGGAAGTCTAATGTGTGGAAGCAGCGCAACAATGAACCATTCCTTATGCTGTTGTGGTGCAAAATCAAAGCTTACTTGATCTATCAGGGCTTTAAACTTCTGGTCAAAGTCCCATACTGACTCTGTAGGTAGCTCTTTTATGTCTTTGAGCTCTGTTATACACTGTGATTCTGATTTAGGTTTCTTGAATTCCTTAATCATAGCGCTCCTTACATCAGCAAGCGTCCTATTATGTGCTGCTGAGTATTTCATGAACCAAGTTAAGGCTCTTTCTCTTAGTGTGGTTGCTAACTGAACGAGCTTGACAGCATCGTCATTAATTTGCTTAATTGTCCAAATGGCTTCACATAGGAACCAGTGCTGCTCAGGGTCTTCTAACCCTGTTCCTCTAAAAGTTGGTAGCTTCATGTCATCACCCATCTTTCTTGCGCTAGGTTGAGGTGGAGGTGTTGTAGCAGTGCTTCTAGGATGGTTAAATAAAGGTGGTGCTGAGGTACTAGAAGTACCGTGCGGGCTACTAGAAGGTGTTACTGCGGGGTTATACTGAGCTCCGTCTGGTTTTTGCGGTGTAAAAGGGTGATAAGGGATATGAGCACTCCCTTGTCTCTCTAGGTGACTTGCTCTAGGAACTTGACTATCTTCTGGGATAGACTCAAAAGAATGTTGGTCAAGGCCTACTTTATACCGCTTTCCACTATGAGCGCAACCAATAGCTTCAAGATCACTATCAAAATCTACGAACATTACTTGTCTATGCTATTCATCAGAAGCTATGCATAGTTTTCCTTTTTCATACAGAAGATTTTTAATCCACAAGTTCAGGGAATTTAGGAACTTACCCCTGTGTGGTTTGAAGAAGCTCCTCTCAGCTTCGCTAAATCTCTTTCTCGTGTCTACTGCAAACTCGGTAATGAAACCTTCCAGCAGTCTATTCAACCAAAAGTCTACTGCGCGGGAGACAGAATTATCTACCCGCTTCAAAATACTGATTAGCTCAGGCGTCCAAGCGACAGGTTGCTCCACATGCACAGTGGGTCTAGTATATGCTAACCTGGCTACCCACGCATGCAATTCTAGTGCAAACGTGACAAAGAAAATTTAGTGAAGGTCAGTATAAATATACTTCTGCAACCAGTCTTCTGTCTGAAGCCTAGAGCTTCTATTTTCTCGTTCAGCAAACTCTCTAGCTTTTAAATCAAACTAGGCTTGAATTTTTTCAGCTGTAGGATTCGAGTAGCACATTGCCTTCAAGGTAATAGGGTCAAAGTCGACAACAGAAGCATTTTGTTGGCTTAACCAACTATAAGGCAACAATCTCGCGTCGCCGGAGTAATAAGTCTCAAGGTAACGAAACTCTTTGTTGGCTCCTTCTTTCTCTAGGTTTCGCATCAATCTTGCGCGTCACCGAAATAACAAAGCTCACAGTAACAAGTCACGAGGCAACGGAACCATTTGTTGGCTCCTTCTTTCTCTAGGTTTCACATCAATCTCACGCGTCACCGAAATAACAAATCTCATAGTAACAAGTCATGAGGAAACGGAACCATTTGTTGGCTTCGGCAACAATCTCACACGTCGCAGAAATAATAAGTCTCATAGTAACCAGTCATGAGGCAACGGAACCATTTGTTGGCTGCTTTTTGGACAGACCTGGGTTTTAATGAAGCGCAGCAACAAAACCCCTTGGCGCACTGGCCCTCTTGGAAACGAGCTGCGCAGCAGCCCAAAGTCTCACCCGAAGTGGCTATGGGGGGGCTAAGGAATCCAGCTTCCTTAACCTTGGCGATGCGGAGACTACGATCTTCTCCCCTCTCGCGGGAGTTCTCGAGCGGAAGGTATTACTCCTCTGCTCAGCACGACAGCACTGCAACTTTTACCAGCTTAACCACGAGGTCCCTCGTTCCAACGCACGAGGCGATTACCCTTCTGTGTCGATACCCTATGTATCGTTCTTGTTTGTCCACCCAAAGCAGTAATGCTTGCCTCAATCGCCGCAACGACAGCGGTCTACAGGTTTCTTCGACACTTTAACAATTATAGCTATCAAGGAGGCTTGCGAACTTACTTAGCATATTCATAACGAGAACGCAATGCTCATATACACACACAAAGTGAACTAAAACATGCAATCAGACAACACAACGTCGCAACAAGGAAAATTATGAACTTCGCCTCCACGGGGAAACCACGTCCACGGGGAGAGTAACTTATATTGATCACAGAATAGGAATTACAATCCTGCTGCACACACAGCTGCAGCCTTAGATATTTCCAGGAAACTCCACGCACACAGCTGGGAGACCTTCTCTCGATCTAGTTTCTTCCTCTACAGAGATTACAAAATTTCAGATGTCGACTCAGACTGTCTGCAACTCAGGGATTAACTTCACGGCTATCCCGACTTTAACTCTTGTCTTCTAACAACACAACAGAAGACTGAATGGCTAGCTTACTGGCTGACTAACCAAATAATGCCTATCCTTTACAATTATACATATATATAGGTGGCCATGACGGTCACACCTTTACAAAACTGTGGGCCTTTCCCAGCAGTATTCCCCAAAAACCCTAACCACGGACATGGCTAGGTGTACTGTAGGTGCCGCTTGCAATCATGTCGCCGTTTCCTGTAGGTTCCGTGACTTCCGACGTAGATTGCAGGTATGGGCGCCGCTTCATCACTTACCGCTCCTTGTCCTTCGCCTTCAATGCTTTAGTCCGTTGCTCTTCCTTAGTTAGAGCAACCATAACTTCTGTACTTAGCCTTAATGAGGGTAGCTGAGCCCTCTACTTTGTCGCTTCATTTATTATGATAGCTGAGCTCTCTACTCGGCCACATTTATTTTCCTCTGACGTGTGTGCGCAAGCTTCGCGATTTCCGGTCCGTAATCTGCGTTGAGCTCGTCCATCTGGAACCGTACTACGCACCGTCTGCTTCTACCCAAAAATTGGTGCTTTTTCAAAATTAGCACTTTCCTCCCATACTTGTGCTTTTTCCTCAAAATTCGCAGCTTTACTATAGCTACGACCTAGGCTCCAACAACTCTTGGAATGCAAAAAGAGGTACAAAGTTTTCTTGGACATGCTAGTTACTATAGACGATTCATAGATTTTTTTTCTAAATTAGCATCTCCTTTATTCACTTTGTTAATGAAGGATGCACAATTTAATCGAACAGATGCATGCTAGATTGCGTTTGCAGAGCTAAAGAGAAGGATGTCCACAACACCTATTTTAAGAGGGCCTAATTGGCCCCTGTCTTTTCACATTTCTTCTGATGCTTCGGATACTAATATTGGAGTAGTGTTGGGATAGAAAGAAGGCCATAGCCCATATGCTATCTATTATGTTAGTAATAATTTGGCCCCTGCTGAACTAAACTACACAATGAAAGGAAAATAATTCCTTGCTATTGTTTATGCCATTAATAAGTTCATACATTATATCACTGGGTATTCTACTCTCATGCATACTAATCACTCAACTATTAAATATTTAATGAATAAAACTGTTACGAATGCTTGAGTAACTAGGTGGTTACTGGTATTGCAAGAATTTGATATTAGTATTATTTATAGACCATGTAAATAAAATGTTGTTGCTGAATTCCTTTCTCGACTAACTAATAATGATGATAATTCACCAGTCGAGGATTCTTTTCCTGATGAGAATTTGTTCATAGTTTCAGCACACTCCCCATGGTATGCATATATTGCTAATTATTTGGCTGCAGGTAAGCTTCCAGTGCACTTATCAAAAAGAGAAAGAAGAAGAATCGTACAACAGAGTGCTAGATACTATTCGATAGAAGGACATATATTTTACATAGGGACATATTTGGAAATCAGATGATGTGTGAGAGAAGATGAGATTCACAGTATCCTGAAAGCATGCCATGATGAACCTTGTGGGGGGATTTTTTCCAATAAGAGAACTGGTCATAATGTACTGAGAATGGGATATTTTTGGCCAACCGTGTTCCAGGATACAAAGAAATATGTTCAAGCCTGTGACGGTTGCCAAAGGATGGGTCGGCCAAACATATGGATGAAATGTCGCTTCATCCACAATTAGTAGTTGAACCTTTTGACAGGTGGGATCTGGATTTTGTAGGGCCTATCAACCCTCCTTAAAAAATAAAAGTTTATATCTTGGGGCACAGACTATATGACCAAGTGGGTCGAGGATGTGGCTCTGGTAAGATCCAATGATCAATCTATGATAGATTTCTTATATGAGGAGATCTTCACCCACTTTGGGATACCCAAGGAAATAGTAACAGACGTAGGACTACAGTTTGTGTCCCATAATATTGAATCCTTATTGCAGAAATATCATATTCAACATTGGAAAACTTCAACATATCATCCACAATCCAATGGCCAGGTGGAAAGTACGAATACGGTAATTGAGGCTATCCTTACAAATATAGTGAAGAGTCACCACAAAGACTAGGCTGAAAGAATTCCAGAGGCATTATGGGAATATCGTACTACATGGCGCAACACTACAGGTTTCTCTCCATATGAACTGGTATACACGAAGAATGATGTCTTTCCTATTGAATTTGAGATCAAAACTCTAAAAAAGCTATAGAAGCAAATCTAGACTTAACGGAGGCTCAGAGGAACTGGTTGAATCAATTAAATGAATTAGATGAGAAGTGCATAGCTGATGTACACCAGACATCATTAATTCAACACAAATGCTCCAAATGGCATGGCAAGTTCATAAAAAAGAAAGTATTATACGAAGGAGACTGAGATTTATTATATTATTCATGGTTCAAGAGGGATTTTAATGGAAAATTGCATACAAGATGGCTAGGATCCTATAGAATAGACAAGGTATTCAACAACAGAACTATCTACTTGACCACTATCGATGAAAATCAGACACCTTTATTTGCTAATGGTCATCGGCTATGACTTTATCGTAAACCTATTTCAAAGGATGCATTGATCTCCCGTATTGTAGTTGATCCAAATTGTCAACTGATACAGGAATACGGGTTTTTGCCCACTCCTGAGAATCTTTAAAATCTATTGCAATTCCACACAAAAAATTTTATATAACTAAATTGTTGTTTTTTTTAAGCTTTGATTGGTTTTTTTTTTTAGAATTGTGCAAGGGAATACGCACGAAGGATCAGTCGGAGGGAAGCAGTCTTGTTGGGCCAAGCAATTCTGGGAATTCTTGATGACCCTTCTCAAAATTGGGTGACTCCTTGTAAAGAAAAGTGAATAGAATTGCAGACCTCTGTCGAAAATCCATCAATCTACCCGTATTTTCACCAAAATTCCATCTGATCTTTTCGTTGAAACTCTGCCAAATTTTCCATTTCTTTTCGCTGAAACTCTGCCAAACTTTCAATTTTTCTACTGAAACTCTGCCAATTCTTCCACTTTTTGCTGAAACTCCATCTATCTTCCATGCATACTTGAAGTTTATGTGAGTGTGGACGTATTTAATCTTCTCATTGGACGAAGGACAACTTGTTTTATGAAGGCATGTGCATAATTAAGTTCCTATTAATTGATTTGACAATGAAGGGAAGCCACCTTGGAAAGATGTTGGTTCAACACGACAATGAAAAGGTACGAATTTTGACTATAGGTATGATTAGGCATGAATTGATAGAGCAATAATGATTATACCTTGTCTTTTAGTCCCTGTCAGTAGCCTGTAACCAATCAGTCTGTAAGGGAAAGATGTCAAAAATATCACCCATACTTATTTAACGGCTGCCATTCCATCCAATCCGTGCAATAATATGTTAAACTATCCTATTCCATAACTGTGCCATCTTTCTAAAAATAACCAGACGAACCTCGACTGTCGATCAATTATTCTTGCATGCTGTGAACTCCAATGTTTGAAGCTGGTAGTTTTTGCATTCGCCATTAGAGCTCGCAGAAGAGAAGCATTAGGGGTTTTCCAGTAAGACATTAGCCTGAAAACATCAACGCTCTACGTAGAAATGGAGAAGCTTTCGTTATGTTTGACGAAGCCTGATGTCACGTCCCCACTGACCTCCATGGCCACGCAAGACCCCGATACTTTTTTTTTTCTCCAAATCCAACTGAACACACACACAGTCGAAATAGCTCGGGTCCGCAATTCGCAACCTCCAATTGCGAACCCGCAACCTGCAATCCACAATCTGCAATTGTGGATGTAGAAGTACAAAAATTCATAACCAGAAAACTTACCTTTCCGCAATCTGTAATCTGCAATAGCAGAACCATAACCCGCAATCTGCAAACGTGAACCCACAATCCACAATTGCGGATGCGGAAGTGTAAAATTTCATAATCGGAAAACTTACCTTTCCGCAATCTGCAATCCGAAATGGTAGACCCGCAACCCACAATCTGCAAATGCAAACCCACAATCTACAATCCGCAATTGCAGGTGCAGAAGGTCAATTTTCAATCTCCAACAAAGATCACTTCTGCAATCCGCAATTGCGGATGCGGCCATGCAGAACCATACACCTGTAAGTGCAATTGTCCACACAAACTTCTGAGGTGCATAACTTCCCCATTCTTAGTCCAAATGAGACACGGTCAGTACCATTGGAAAGCTCTTGGAGAGATCTATCCAATGGTGAAATACCTGCCCCATATGAGCACTCATACCATGTCAAATTACCCTCTAAATTTATGTCCATAACTCCGCCAGAAAGGACTTAAGGCTTCTTCCAATCATGACTTCTTTTCCTGCTGACCCACAGAGGGGTTTTGAAACAATTCCATGGCATTCCCCTCCTTCCCAAGGATTAGATGTAAGCATGCAACTCATTTCTAAGTTAATCATACATATCATAACTTGTAAAATGCACTAAGTTAGATCTAACAAATACATCTATCATATGCAAGACTTATGATGCATTAAATTCATGCAATACACTGATATACATGTAACAATGAACTCAACCCTTTACTCAGGTCTGCACATGGCTCCTTGTTAATCAAATTCATATAAACATGCGTTCCACAATTCTACAATGGAACATAGGAAACCATTTCATAACAATGAAACACCATCATTTAACATAACAAGAATACTTATCTTTCAATTCCGAAGCAACTTGCTAAGTGAGAGCAACGTTCCACCCAACCTTAGATCTTTGTCCATCCTGTACTCTTTCAGTTGAGAGATCACCCCTGAGCTAGGCTGTGTATCCACTAAGGAGGGCTATTATGTTCTCTCGCAGTCAAGGTTCCATCCCAATGCTAAGACAATATGTAGTTGGGTTTATCAAGCATTCCAGGGCACCCACCCATGATAAGCCAACCTATAGTGCGTTTATCAAGCAGTCAGGGACATACTGGTCATGCTAAGCCAACTTCTAGTTGGGTTTATCAAGCATACCAATAGTAGGGTCATGCTAATCCATCATACAATTGGTTTTATCAAGCATACCAGACTAGCTGATTTGCTAAGTGAACCTGCATTGGGTTTATCAAGCACCAAACAATATAATCATGCCAAGCCATCATACCGTTCCGTTTATAAAAAATATCATACAAGCTTATCATGTTAAGCCAACCAACAATGGGTTTATTAGGAGAACATGGACGGCAAGGGAGGCATTGATAAGCCAGTGAGCTCAACCATAGAGCTGTAGGAATCTCAATACTTAGACGTCCCATCACCCACATTACCTACCACATCCAAAACAAGGAAGACCCTCTTCTCTGCTGCACAGTCCCTCAAGGCCTCTTCCCTTCCAGTGCTATTTCAGGATGGGAATAGAAAGGTCCAGTCGCTAGTTCTATGAGACTATATCCTTCACCGGGTTTATCAATCAACCTAACCTTCTTCCATAGTTAAACAACCTAACTCGTTCCAGGCTTGCAGACAAGGCTCTGTTCCACAATCTATATTCTGCGATCCAAGCTCCCATCCTCACGGTTTCTATCACTCTATCATCGACAGATTGGGTTTGCACAAATATTTCTCATGGCTATCAACTCTCTGGCATTTTCTATACGCAAGGAAACACGACTATCTTCAGGTTATACCACTTGGTTGGTTTGCATATCCAGAAACATATCAACAATCTCTCTCTCTCTCTCTGTGGGGCGATGGATCATGAATGGCCAGTGCGTGAATGGATCATTGATGTCTGAATGAATGTGGTGGTTCCTTCAAACCCCGGGTAGTCAAACAGGATCTACCAGTTTCAGGCATTGAGTGTCTTTCTGGACAAGTAACCAGAGTCATGCCCTAACATATGAAATCGCACGCATGCTCCATACTCCATTGTCTTCAGCAATAGAGTTCTCAACCACCCTATTCAACCTCATTAATGTCAACAAGGATTTCAAACGGGTTCATAGTCATACATGTGGCAACATGGGTAACCAATCCCATAACCCCCTCACCTCTCCCTAGTGGATACACGTGGCCCCTTCTCATTAGTTGCCTCTTTAGCCAGCTTCTTGGTTATTTTATTCATTAATAAATAATTACATCATTTAAATTGCTTCATGGCTTAACAACCCATGAATAATCAAACTATCCAAATACTTTTCTTAAGAAATAAACTTAAACATCCACTAGTGGGGGCCTTGGCCTTGAGATCCACACTAGAGAAAATACACACACTACATATATATACAGTCTTTACATTGAATCCAAATAACATCAAGGGAAAAATGGGGTATTACAACTCCCTCTCCCTTAAAATAACACCATCGTCGGTGTTCTCACCTTTACCTGCCCTATGGTCCAGTTCCAGGGCAAGGTAACCTTCCTGTCGAGGATGCATATAAGCTCCGCCTAGAACTCTCCCTATGGTTCCACATGTCTCACATGCCAATCAATGATGTGATTAGGATCATGTACATATTTCTTAAGCAAAGATACATGGAAAACATTATGAGCTTTCATGTTAGGACGAAATGCAATCCTTTATGAAACTGGCCCTATCCTATCAAGGACTTCAAATGCACCACAATATCTGGGTTCCAACTTTGCACAACTTCCCAACTTCATGGAACTCTTCCTTGGTTTCACTCTCAAGTAGACATGATCCCCAATATGAAATTCCTTATGCATTCTTTTCAGATCTACATAACCCTTTTGCCTATCATGTGCTACCTTCAAATTCTGCCTAATCTTCACAATCTCCTGATCCGTCTCCTCAATCATTTTTGGTCCAAGCACTATTCCGTTCATTGGGTTGTCCCATCTCACTTGAGTTCTGCATCCTTTTCCATACAACACTTCAAAAGGAATCATCTTCAATGATGCTTGATGTCTATTTTTGTAAGCAAATTCCACTAAGTGTAAATAGTCTTCCCACTTAGATGGCTTGTCCATCACATACATCCTTAACATATCTTCGAGAATCTGATTTACTCTCTCAGTCTGACCATCTGTCTAAGGATGATAGTATGTACTAAACTTCAACCGAGTTCCCAACTCCTGGAACAATCCTTTCCAAAAATGGATGTGAACTTTGTGTCACGGTTTGAAATTATTGCCTTGGGAAATCCATGCAATCTGAATATCTCTCTCATGAAGATATCTGCAATGTCATTAGCCTTGTGAGTGGACTTGACTGGAATGAAATGAGATACCTTTGATAGCTTGTCCACCACTACCATGATAGAATAATGCTTCTTCACTGTCATTGCCAACCCTATTATGAAATCCATAGAGATCACTTCCCACTTCCATTTTGGAATGGAGAATGGCTGCAGTAATACTACTGGATGTTGATGCTCTACCTTGAGCCGTTGACACTTCTGACATCTAGAAATGTAATCGGCTATGTCTTTATTCATACCATGCCAAAAGTACTTCTTCCTCACTGCTGTTATAGTCTTCTGATATCCTAGATGTCCTGAGTATGGTCTTTGATGTATCTCATCCATCACCAACTTCTTCAAATCTGCACTGTTTGGAATGTACAGTATGGTGTTTTGATAAATGAGAACATCACCATCACCTAGTCGATATCTTGCATACTTCTCTTCTATAACATTCTGCTGCAATTTCTCTTTGATCTGAAGATATACTTCATCACTATCTTGAGTCTCTAAAATTCTTGCCTTCAAGTCTGACTCACACCTACTTATTGCTGCAGTGTGGAATCTCCTGCTGAGTACATCAACAACCTTATTTTCCTTACCCTTGACATGCTTAATTTCCAAATCAAACTCACAAAGAAACTCCATCCACCTAGTTTTTCCTGCATTCAGATTTGGCTGGTGAAACAAGTATTTCAAACTCATATGATCAGTTCCGAGTTCAAATCTTCTTCCCAAAAGATAATTCCTCCATCTCTTGAGAGCATGAACTATGGCTGTTAGCTCTAAGTCATGGGTGGCATAGTTCCTTTCATGCTCTTTCAGATTCCTTGATTCATAACAAATTACAAAACCTTCTTGCATTAGCACTCCACCAAGTCCTTCAATGCAAGCATCAGTGCATACCACAAAATCCTTACTTAATATGAAATCTTCAAAATAGGTGCACTAGTAAGCAACTCCTTAACTGCTGGAAACTTCTTTCAAATTTTTTAGACCATGTGAATTTGATGTCCTTCCTTTGCAATGAAGTAATTGGATGGGCTATCTTGGAGAATCCTTTAATGAAACTCCTATAGTAACTATCAAGGCCCATAAAATATCTAACATTTGCTGCATTCCTTGGGGTCAACCAATCCATGATGGCCTCAATATTTTCTGGATCAACTGCAATACCCTCTACTGATATAACATGACCCAAATACTGTACCCTCTCTTGATAGAAGTTACATTTACTTAGCTTAGCATACATCTGGTTCTCCCAAGGAATTTCAATACCATTCTCAAATGCTCATCATGCTCTTCTTCATTCTTTGAATACACAAGGATGTCATCCAAGAACACAATCACAAACTTATCCAAATACTTGTTGAAGACAATATTCATGAGACATATGAATGTAGTAGGTGCATTGGTAAGACCAAATGGCACCATACCTAGTTCTAAAGGATGTCTTATGAATGTCTTCTTCCTTTATCCTTACTTGATGGTACCCATACCTTAAATCAATCTTTGAAAACACTTTAGCTTCCTTCATTTGATCAAACAAGTCATCAATCCTTGGCAAGGCATACTTGTTCTTGATTGCGACTTTATTGAGCTGTCTGTAATCAATACAAAGCCTCAATGTTCCATCCTTATTCTTAACAAACAACACTAGTACACCCCATGGGGATACACTTAGTATGATATATTCCTTGTCCATTAATTCCTGCAGCTACATCTTCAATTCTACCAACTCTGGCGTGCTCATTCTATAAGGATCTTTGGAGATGGCTGCTTCCCCTAAAATAAGATTAATGGAAAAGTCAATATCTCTCTTAGGTGGAAATCCTGGAACTTCATCTGGAAACACATCCTAAAACTCTTGCAATATCTAGAAGTATTTTATCCTGGGTCCTTTATCTTCTGTTGAATCTGATACATGCACAACATACAAATGGGCACCCTTTTTATAAAACTTCCTCAATCGCAGAGCTGAAATCTGCCTTATTGAAACATGCTTTGGAATTCATTTAACCAACCTTGGATTTCCTTCATCATCAAGGCATTCCAGTGCTTTCTCATAATAGTCCACCTTAGCTCTATGCCTTTCCAACCAATCCATGCCAATTAGGGCATCATATGACCCCAATGGTAAGACATTTAATTCTGTCTGAGTGAGGAGTCCATTCAATTCTATGGGACACTCCTTCATTACTTCACTTACCTTTCTCTTGGTGCCACTGGTTAACTAAACTAGCCAAGCTTCATCATGCCTTAATTTACCAAGAGAACAACTTTCAACTACCTTAGGGGATACATAACTATGAGTAGACCCTTGACCAATCAAAATAGAAATAGGCTGCTCAATAATCTTACCTACAACCTCCACCACTGCTGATTGATGGTCTGCTTGGTGATCATCTAGTGCTGCATAAATCCTAGGTGTTTCTCTTTCCATGAACCCTACTGTAGTTGCTCCTCTAACATTGTGCAAGCTCTTGGGGTTCTTCCTTGCAGTTGGGAAATATCTGAGCATGTGGTTCTCCCCACAACCCCTACACTGAAGTGGCCCCTTTAACATTCTATCTACTGCTATAGCTGGATTGAACTCTCTTCTTGCTTTTTGGCCTTGTGGAAATATCCTAGTATGATTTCTGCATGGTGGTTTGAATTCGCCTTTCTTTTCATCAAACCTACCCTTGGGGTTACTTTTCCACACTGGATGCACCTCTGCTTTACCTTTATGCTGCTCATAGCAATGCTCTACCATTCTAATGGCTTCATCCAAGCTTGGTGGATTCACAAACTCTACTCTATCTCTGTAGCTCTGTGGTAGACTACCAAGGAAGCATTGGATCTTCACTCTTTCATCCTTGATGTAGTCTACGTACCTCAGAAACTCCAGAAACCTATGGACATGTTCATCCATGGTGTTCTATCCAAGTCTGAGTTCATTGAACTCTTTCCTTTTTCTATCATAATACCTAGCTAATAGGTACTTCTCCTGAAAGTATCTTTGAAACTTTTCCTAGCTGACTCTTCTTTCATCGATTCCTTTCACTTGCATGAGTTGATCCCACCAGATAGAAGCTCTTCCACTAAGGTTATAAATAGCAACCTTAGCCTTTTCATTCTCTGAATACTCATTCCTTATGAAGTAATTCTTGATTCCAAGAAGCCATGCCTCAGCTTATTGACCTTCTTTGCTTTCACCATCAAAAGTGGGAGGCCTTTCCTTCCTAAATTCGCCGTGCATAATACCTCTATGCTTCTTTCTTCCTTTACTCTTGTTGGGAGTACGTCTTGGGCTCCCTTGAGAACCCTCAGAATCATCGGACCTGCTAGGAGAAAATCTAGGAGAGGGTGTCCTGTGTTTTCTTCTCATAGAACCCCTTCTAGGGCTTGGAGTTCTTCTAATAGAACGACCCCTATACTAAATTTATGCATTTCTCTCCTCCTGGCCTTCGTGTGTCAGATTAGAACCACAGTTAATCCTTTGCTGCAAATCCGTGAGACTCTGTAAAATGGCCACATTGAGTTGATGTTGTTCCTCTTGGGATTTCATCTTCCACTTGTTAAATCTCACCATAGTCTCAACCAAGTTTGGCGGCATCACTTGCTCCCTTCTTCCATGAGGCTCAACCTCTATATGTGCTTCTTGCACATTCTCACCCAGCACGTCATCTTTTGGCCCAAATGGGTCCTGCGCATCATTTAAAGTGACCATTATTACACTGTTCTGTGCACTACCCTATGATGCAATTCATCTTACAAGTGCTTCTATCTCTGTGCATATGAGAGACATTATATTAGATATCACAAGCATACCATAACCTCTATCATACCCATTCAAACAAGGAATTATTCATTTGAATAATCAATTAATCAAATATTTCATTAAAACCACGTCATGGGCGCATTTCTTGACCAAAACGTCATGCACGGTCCGGCCCAAACAGCTCTCAGTGTCGCAACTGAAGCTCTGATACCACTTTGTCACGTCCCCACTAAGCTCCATGGCCATGGGAGACCCTGATACATTTTTTTTCTCCAAATCTGACTGAACACGCACACAGTCAATATAGCTTGGCTTCGCAATTGCGAACCTGTAACCTGCAATCCGCAATCCGCAATTGTGGATGCTGAAGTGCAAAAATTCATAACTAGAAAACTTACATTTCCACAATCCACAATCCGCAATGGCGGACCCACAACCCGCAATCCGCAAACGCGAACCAGCAATTCGCAATTGTGGATCTAGAAGTGCAAAACTTCATAATCGAAAAACTTAACTTTCCGTAATCCGCAATCTACAACAACGGACACGCCACCCACAATCCGCAATCTGCAATTGTGGATACAGAAGGTCGATTTTTAATCTCCGACAAAGATCACTTCCTCAATTCACAATCCGCAATTGCAGATGTAGGCATACGGAACCATACGGATGTAAGCACAACTTTCCACACAAACTTTTGAGGTGCATAACTTCTCCGTTCTTAGTCCAAATGGGACAAGGTTGGTACCGTTAGAAATCTCTTGGAGAGCTCTATCCAATGGTGAAATACCTGCCCCATATGAGCACTCATACCATGTCAAATTCCCCACTGAATTTTTGTCCATAACTCTTCCAGAAAGGACTTAAAGCTTCTTCCCATCATGACTTCTTTTCCTCCTGACCCATATAGGGTTCTGAAACACTTCTAGGGAATGCCCCTCCTTCCCAAGGATCATATGTAAGCATACAACTCATTTCCAAGTTAATCATACATCTCATAACTTGTAAAATGCAATAAGTTATATGTAACAAATACATCTATCATATGCAAGACTTATGATGCATTAAACTCATGCAATACAATGATATACATGTAAAAATGAACTCAACCCTTTACACAGGTCTGCACATGGCTCCTTGTTAATCAAATTCATATAAACATGCATTCCACAATTCTACAATGGAACATAGGAAACCATTTCATAACAATGAAACACCATCGTTTAACATAACAAGAATACTTATCTTTCAATTCCGAAGCAAGTGGCTAAGTGAGAGAAACATTCCACCCAACCTTAGATCTCTGTCCAGCCTGTACTCTTTCAGCTAAGAGATCATCCTCGAGCTGGGCTGTGTAGCCACTAAGGAGGGCTATCAGGTTCTCTCATAGTCAAGGTTCCATCCCAATGCTAAGCCAATCTGTAGTTGGGTTTACCAAGAATTCTAGGGAACCTACCCATACTAATCCAACCTACAGTGGGTTAATCAAGCACTCAGGGACATACTAGTCATGCTAAGCCAAATTCTAGTTGGGTTTATTAAGCATACCAATAGTAGGGTCATGCCAAGCCAACATACAGTTGGTTTTATCAAGCATACCAGACTAGCTGATCATGCTAAGCCAACTTGCAGTGGGTTTATCAAGCATACCAAACAATAAAATCATGCAAAGCCGGCATACTGTTGGGTTTATCAAACATATCAAACAATTTGAACATTCTAAGCCAACCAACAGTGTGTTTATCAGGCGAACATGGACAACAAGGGAGGTGTTGCTAAGCTAGTGAGCTCAACCACAGAGCTGTAGGCATCTCAACACTCAACTAACTTGGAACCCACATTACCTACCACATCCAACACAAGGAAGACCCTCATCTCTATTGCACAGTCCCTCAAGGCCTCTTCATGTCCAGTGCTATTCCAGCATGGGCATAGAAAGGTCCAGTTGCTAGTTCTATGAGAGTACAACCTTCACTGGGTTTATCAAGAAACTCAACCTTCTTCCACAGTTCAACAAGCTAAATCGTTCCAGGCTTGCGGACAAGGCTCTGTTCCACAATCTATCTTCTACGATCCAAGATCCCATCCTCACGGTTTCTATCACTCCGTCATAGACACTCTGTCATTGGAAGATTGGGTTCGCACAAATAGTTCTCATGGCTATCAACTCTCTGGTATTTTCTATACCTAGGGAAACATAGCTATCTTCAGGTTATACCACTTGGTTGACCTATGTATCCAGAAACATATGAGCAAGCTCTCTCTCTCTCTGTGGGGCGATGGATCGTGAATGGCCAATGCATTAATGGATCGTTGATTTCTGAATGAATGTGGTGCTTCCTTCCATCCCCAGGTAGTCAAAAAGGATCTTCCAATTTTAGGCATTGAGTGTCTTTCCGGACAAGCAACCAGAGTCATGCCCTACCATACAAAATTGTAGGCATTCTCCATACTTCATCAACTTCAACAACAGGGTTCTCAACCACCCTCTGAAACCACATTAATGTCTACATGGAGTTCAAACGAGTTCACAGTCGGACATGTGGAAACATGGGAAACCAATCCCATAACCCCCTAACCTTTCCCTGGTGGATACACGTGCCCCCTTCTCATTATTTGCCTCCTTAGCCAAATTCTTGGTTATTTTATCATTAATAAATAATTACATCATTTACATTGCTTCATGGCTTAACAACCCATGAATAATTAAATTGTCCAAATACTTGCCTTAAGCAATAAAATTAAACATCCACTAGTGGGGGCCTTGGCCTTGAGCTCCACACTAGGGAAAATACACACACTGCATATATATACAGTCTTGACATTGAAGCCAAATAACATCAATGGAAAAATGGGGTATTACACTAGATGGATAGAATTTTTTCAGAGATTAAATGACTTCGATGAAGAGTCGACACTTCAGTTTTCTATGAATTTGATCGAAACCCATTCAGAAATTAGAGGATTGCAGATAGATGTCTCATATGCGTCTTTAGTAGATGTTACAGGGTTACCCAGAACTGGAAGGAGATGGTTTTTCCGAAAGAGGCACAATTCGACTGCAATAGAGGACTTTCTTGCAGCAGGAGAGAATGTTCAGCCGAGGTCCATAGCAACAGCATTGCAAACACTATCAAGGCCTTGGGACCAGGTCACAATCTTCTTAAAGAAATATATCACATGTTAGGGAAGGTACCGATTTGTTTATACTTAAGATTTTTTTCTACTTTCTCATTTGTGCCATGGTAGACTGCTTAATATGCCATATTGTCTTTTAAGAACCCTACAGAACATGGCCCATTATGTGAGAACATCTCAGCATCCATCATCCTCTGTTACAAATCATGGACTTATCAAATTGTTAGTTCTAAGAGCCTTATCACATGAAAATCAAACATGGGAACAATTTATTGTTGGGGCTGGGGTAAACCGGGGACTTGAAGTGGAAGTAAGATCTATTGAGGAAGGGGATGACGAGCGAGGCTCCTTAGAATCAGATTGGGGGGGGGGGATAAAACATTAGAAGAGTTGGAAAATGTTCAGGAGGAAGGTTTAGGGGAAGCTGCAACAATAGAAAACCCCGTGGAAGAGGCAGCTATGATGGCAGCTGCGACAGAAGAAGCTGTAATATTAGCAGCTGCAGCACTAGAAGCTGAAACAGTGGAATCTCTAGATCCAGAAGCTGCAATAGGATAATAAGATAAAATGGAAGAATAATTTCAGGGATTAAACCCTCAAGAGCCGAGTGGGAGCCCCGTGCATCAAACAAAATATCATGCAGGGGCAATGAGGGAAGGGAATTTGGAATTTTTGAACATTGAATCTTCTCCTGAAATAAGGGGAACTATAATTCAAGAAGAGAAATTTCTACCAGAAGCTTTTACACCTTCTGTTTCACGGGTAAGAAGGAAGAGATCAAGTATTAAAGGTCAGTCATCTAGTCCCGCAAAAAGAAGGAATACTAGATATTCTACTACAGCAGAGGCGGTACATACAATCGAGGCAAACCCTAAAACTTATATTGTAAAACCTAGATTACCCTTTGTAACACAAGAACCTGCTGCAGAACAACCTCAAATTGAAAATTTTCTTTTTGAGAATGAACTATTGAAAGAAGAAGTACAAATACTCAGAGAAGAATTGCAAGGGTTGAAAGAAGCATTTAAAAAGCAGATAGTTCAAAGTTTGAACACATTGGATGAAGTTGCTGACCAATTGGAAAATTCACCTTTTGTTTCATAGATTGGGGAACATGATGAACTATTATGCCCAGAATGCAAAGATTTATTTAAACTTGCAGGTTATAAAGTCACAGTGGTGGAATTGTTAGCTTGGAAACTTGCACAATCAAGGCAAGGGGTGAAATACCAACAACGGAATCAATGGAGGAAAGGGAGCCAGAGTTGAATATAACCCCTGATCATGAGTTACAAAAACATGAAGAAATACATTCTCAGCATTTGGGAGATATTGATCCACCATAAATAAAACATTCATCCACATATGCGCAAAATCAAAGAACACACAAAATTTTTACTTGGAAACCGAAACGGGAGAAAACCATGTAATGCTCTTTATAATAAAATATTACATTCAAGGAAGTATTGACTTCCTAAGTTCTCTAGCACCAACTGGAAGGAGGCATCAACCCCCTAGTTTTACAGGCACTAACCTAAGGGAAGCACCAACTCCCTGATTTATCACTACCAACTGAAAGGAGGCTACGACCCCCTACTCCTTGACCCATCCTACTGACCATATTTATAAGAATAAGATATTGATTTGTTGAACTTCCAATCCATGCACACTTTTGATAATCTATTGTTTTTAATATTGTGCGGACCTTCTGCAACCTTGAGATATTTCAATTGTTGTTATGTATCATGAAATCCATTTGAACACTTCACAACATTAAAAATGACTTCACACTCCACAAATTGTGTGATGCTTCATCATCTTATGCGATCTGCACTCAGGTTCTATATGTCATTTTGTCTTTGCACTACTGCAACTTCAACTGATATTGCACATTAATTGATATTCTATTGTTTCGACTTCGTGCATCATTATCAGATGGAATTATGCACCTTCTAATATGTTTTCATTCAGTGTTAGTGCAACATTATTCATATAATCTGCAACCTTTTGTACATCATATGATTCGTTCATTCTATTTAACACACTTGTCTTAGATCATCATAATCTGCATCCTTCACTGTGCATCAATTTTGTTCTATCTTGGTGCAATAGATTTAATATAATATGTGACCTTCCTTTTGCATCATATGATTTTCCTTTATGTATAACGCACTTGTCTCAAATCATCATAATGTGCATTATTCATTGTGCATCAATTCCATTCTTCCTTGGTGCAATAATATTTAGATAATATGTGACCTTCTTTGTGCATCATATGATTTGTCCTTTCTATATAATGCACATGTCTCAGATCATCCTTCACATTAGATAAAATTCATTACTTCATGCATAGCAAGATATAGCTCCAATATGTCTCTACACTTCTGTCTTAAATCATTTGTGACTGTTTGCATGTTGTTTGTGATACTATCATTTAGTCCTCACACAGTTGTGCATCTTCTGTAGCTTTGCATTTTTGTCTTTGCACAACTGTCATAGATTCATAGCTTCATTTTGTGCATCGTTAGTTATTCCATTCTTCTGCTTATGCGCACTTGGATATCTACTAGATCATGTTGTTATGGTTCCATAAGCCCTTGATCCCCCGAAAATTATAATCTATTTACTTACAATATTTTCATCCTTGCACACAAAATTTCTTCAAATCTCCAACTTGCTTCTTATTTATACTTGTACTACATGGATTGTATGTCCACAAGTTGGTTGTGAACCAAGTCTCAGATATAGCATAAAAATAGAAGAAATAGACAAGAAGAAAGTAATCCATGCCTTAATAATGAATAACTGAGATGAATAATAATCATCTTCGAGGGAGGAACCTCCTTGCACAATGTACTAAGTACATAAGACAAGACAATATACAATTATGACTAAAGTGAAAAGTTCTCCTTCATATATATATAGGAGACAAAGGGGTGCAATAACAAATAATAGACCCACTAATAGACCCATTAATAGTCCCAAGCAGACATCAATAATATGTAATGCACCATAATAAACGGGGTAATGTGCCACTACATAGGGGGTAATGTGCCAATATTTAGGGCTTAACATGCCCCTCCCCTTTAGACAAGTGTTGTCCTCAATGCTTGATTAATTGTGGATGCTTATATATGAAGGTCTCATATTCCCATTTCGAATATTCCACTGGAAGGTTTTTCCATTTGATGAGGTACTCGATAATAGCCCAATTTCATAGTTGTTTGGTCCTTGTTTCAGTGGTTTGTTTAGGTTCCAATATGAATCTTCCTTCTTCATCAAGTTCGGGAAAGATTGTTTGAATTTGGATCTTATCTCATGTTACCTTATTTAAGCAAGAAACATGAAAAACTGGATGCACTCTTGAAGATGAAGAGAGCTCCAATTTGTAATCCATACTACCGATCTTCTGCAACACTTTATAAGGACCATAATACTTGGGTGCTAATTTATTGTCCTTGTTTAGTTTCTTGAGGAACATTTTCTTGTAAGGTTGTATCCTCAGAAATACCCAATCCCCTTCTTCGAAACTCCTTTCACTCCAATGTTGATCAGCTTCTTGCTTCATCCTGTTTTGTGACATAGCTAGTTTGTCCTTAAGTATCTAGAGAACATCTTATTGGTGCTCTATGTGATCTTCCATGGATTGAACTTTAGATTTTCCTTTTAAGGGAGATGTGATAGATGTAGGTTGGTACCCATAAAGTTCCATAAATGGAGACATTTTTTCTGATGTATGGAAGGAAGTATTGTACCACCATTCTTCCATATATAACCATTTCACCCACTGTGTTTTTTTATCAGATGCAAGGAAACCAAGACATCCTTCCAAACATTTGTTCACTATCTTAGTTTTTCCATGAGATCGAGGATGATAAGATGAACTGTGATCCAATTAGGTACCCAAACAAGAAAATGATTCAGTCCAAAATTTTCCAGTGAAAATTGGATCTCTATCGCTTACAATAATATTTGGATTTCCATGTAACTTATAAATTATGTCGAGAAAATCTATGGCTATTGTACTTGCATTAAAAGGGTGAGAGAGTGCACAAAAATGTGCATACTTCGTGAGTCTAACAACAACCACCATAACAACATTCTTTCCTTTTGACTTGGGTAGAATTGTGATAAAATCCATTGATACTTCTTCCTGGCGCTAGCAAGGTATGTCTAATGGTTGTAGAAGTCTTGGGGTCTTAATAATTTCCACCTTATTTTGTTGGAAAACTAAGAATTCGGACATGAACCTTTGAACATCATTTTTAATACCTTCCCAGAAAAATTCCTTCTTGACCTTGTGGTAAGTTTTTAGGAATCTGGAGTGCCCACCTATAGGAGAGGTGTGTAATTCCAAGAGGACTTTTTGTTTGATTTGAGAGTCTTTGCATAAATATAAGCGATCATTATACCATAGTAGATCATTTTTCCACACAAAAGTATCTGATACACTAGGATTGTCATGTAGCTTTTGAATGAGCGTCCACACAGATAGGTCATTTTTCCATTCTTCCCTTGCTGCTGCTACCCAATCAGGTCGTAGAATGGAAATTACACAAAGTAATGCCCCAACACCTTCATCTTTTCTGGAAAGAGCATTTTCCAACACATTATGTTTCCCTTTTCGATAGATGATGTCCAAGTCATATCCCAACATCTTGGTTACCCATTTTTGTTTCTCTTCTGAAGATAATCTATGTTCCAAGAAGTATTTAAGACTATCATGATCTGTTTTGACCTTGAAGTGTCTACCTATTAGGTAAGGACGCCATTTCTTAAGAGCATGTAGAATTGCCAAAATTTCCTTCTCATAAATGGGGTTCTGTAAGTGCTTTCCCTTGATTGGATGACTTGTGAAAGAAAACGGTTGTCCTTCTTGCATTAGAACAAAACCCATCCCATTTCCTGAAGCATCACATTACACAATAAATGTTTTTATGAAGTCTATTCTGGCCAAAACAAGAGCTTTACACATTGCCTCCTTAAGCTGTTCAATATCTTGAGTTTCCTCTGGAGTCCAAGAAAATGCATCTTTATTAAGTAATGATGTTAGAGGTGCTTCTATTCTTCCATAGTTCCAAACAAACTTGCGGTAGTACCCGGTTATACTTAAGAATCCTCAAATATTCTTCAGGTTTTTGGGAATTAGCCATTACATCATGGCTTTAATTTTGTTGGGGTCTACCTTTACACCATCCTGAGATAAAATATGACCCAAATATTCTACCTCCTTTACTCCAAAGAAAAATTTGGAAGGTTTTGCATATAGTTGTTGATCCTTTAGTAGTTGTAGTACCCTGTCAACATGTTGAACATGTTCTTCACAAGACTTTCTATAGATTAGTATATCATCAAAGAATACAAGCAATTTTTTTCTAAGGAAAGGCTTGAAAATGGAATTCATCAAACCTTGAAATGTGGAAGGCACATTTGTGAGACCAAATGGCACGACCAAAAATTCATAATGACCTTCATGAGTTCTGAATGTGTTTTTTGGAATGTCTTCCTCCTTCATTATGATCTGATGATATCCGAAATGAAAATCCAACTTTGTGAAGAAAACTACTCCATTTAATTCATCTAATAATTCATCAATGACAAGAATGCGAAATTTATCTTTAATGGTGATCGTGTTGAGATCTCTATAATATATACACATACACCATGATCCGTCCGTCTTTATATGTACCATTACCACTGGTGCATAGTAAGAAATTTGGCTAGGCCTAATTATGCTGGCCTCTAACATTTCGTCAACCATATGCTCAATTTCACTTTTTTGTCCATAGGGGTATCTATAAGGTCTAATGTTAGGAGGAACACTTCCTGAAATTAAGTGAATAGCATGATCAAAATATCGAACAAGTGGAATACCTTTTCGAATATATTCAAATACCTTTGAATCCTTATCAATCACCTTTTGGAGATCTGGGGAAATAGGGGACTTATATGTTTGAACATCTAATGAGCATAATTGTGCAATTACACCTTAATGTACATTTTTTATCAATTTTTTCATGCCATTAGAGCTTATCACCTTACTTGGTTTCCCTTTGATACCATTTAACTCATATTCCTTTCCATCCCATAAAAATTTCATGAAAAGCTTCTAAAAATTAAAAGCCACTGTTCCCAATGATTGTAACCATTCTACTCCTAAGACAACATCAGCACCCCCCATTGGAATAGAAATCATTGGACTATTCAATACATATTCCCCCATAGTGAGATTTATATTATGGCATTTTCCTAAGCAATTTATAGTTCCTCCATATGCAATCATTACTTGAAACTATGGTGTTGGATATACAAAGCAATTAAGAACCTTGGCTAATTTATACTGAATGAAATTATGAGTACTACCTGAATCAATCAATACTCTTACCTTTTTCTCTTTGATATATCCTTTGATTTTGAGAGTTTGAGGAGTGCTAATTCCATCCAATGCATGACAAGATATGGTGGGAGTAATCTCTTCAGAAGTACGATCTTCTATTTCTTCATCTTGAGACGGTTCATGTTCTTTTGGTGCTTATTGTTCCTTTTCTTCCTATGCTTCACAATCTATGTAAAATAGTTTCTTCTCAGTGCACTTATGGCCCTTATAGTATTTTCTATCACAATTGTAACAAAACGCTTTTTCTATTTTTTCCTCTAGGTGTTGTGGTGTCAACCTTATAGGTTGTGGATGACTGGAGACCACACTTCCTTATTTATAGTTGTAAGTGGTAGACTTCCTTATTTCCATAATTTTGTTTTCAAATTTTCTTGCCACCCTAAATGCATTCTCCAAGGACTTAGGTTCCCAAAGGTGAACCTCATGTTGGATGTGATTCTTCAAATTTCCAATAAAGAGATCCAACAAATTCTATTCAGATATATTCTTCAATCTAAGACTTAGATTCTGAAACTGCTTGATGTGCTCACTAACTGGGACTTTTTGCTTGATATTTACCAACTGGATAAAGAAGGTGTTTCTATTTATATCCCCATAATGTGCAATCAATTCTTCTGTGAATATAGACCAAGAGATAATAGAGTCCTCCCTAGATGCGGGTAACATGTCGACAACCAGAGCGATGGAAGGGAGCACCATCTACCCACCTAGAAGCATGGCTCCTCCACCTTGCAACAGGCCCTAGGTTGTGCCTCCCCCTAGATCGTAACTTTAATGTTGTATACAACCCTTCTCCACCTCCTCTTCGCATGTGCTTGGTTTTATAACCCACATGGCTCAGTGGTTAGCATTTATGCCGACTCTGGTTTCTACGTCCCTCCCTCCCATCTGGTTCATCTCCGCCATTAATCTCTCCCATGTGAATTCTGCTCCTTCCATCTATGCACTCATAGATTTGAGGCTCCCCATCCATGCCCCTGCGGTCATTACTTCCCTCTGTTACTCTCTGCCTGTCTCCATTGCTGAGAGATCTGTTCCTGCTCATTTTTCCTGTGACGTCATTGATTCTGCCATGACTCGCATGTGAGGCACGTCTAACCGAGGCTCTAGTCATGGTGCTGGTAAATCTATGTCCGCAGCTGAGAAGGAAAAAATTGCAAGCATTCGTTATAAGGAAAACATCTCCGTCCCTATTCACCGAATGGTTGACGACTAGGAGTCGTGCAATGTGGCCGAAATTCTAGATTTTGGTAGCCAACACACCCAAGTTAATTACTACTGGCTCTTGAAAAACATGCTTGACACCCTAGTGGAGGAGATGCTCACCAATTGGAACATGGCCAAGGTTTCCATCATGGACACCAGGGCCAATATGGAACATTTGGACTGGGTTCTAGCTGCTCTAGAGGCTAGCCTGACTAGCCACAGGTTCTCTCTATTTCCACTCCCAGCTCCTCCTCCTAATTATGGTCCTGCTAGTACTGTTGCTGGTTCGTGGAGGATTTAACCATTCACACTGAGGGCGCTGCTACTGCAGTAGATGCCCATGCTACTAGTAGTTCCTTGCATGAATCCATGGGTATTGCGGCTTCGGATGGTACAGTCCCTGCTCGAGGCCCAAATTCTAACCCAAGTTCTCTTACGGTGGTGGTTGTTTAGAGTGCTCCTCCCCTGGGGATATCCTTCCCTATTCCCTCGACCATTGACGTTATGCACTACAAGTGAGTCTGAAAAGTCAAGGATGAAGTTGTCCCTCCTCGCAAAGATGAGCTTCTGCCCATCATGCTCTCGACTCAGCAGTGGGAGGATGACTTCTTTGGATCTTCCCCTATCCCTGAGGAAAATCATGGTTCTCATAATGCAGATGCCAGTACCTGATGCGGCTCTGTATGAGCACTGTTCTTCTGGTTTTTGGTGGTTAGCTTCTATGTTTCATTTATTTCTGTTAATGGTCCATCTTCATATGCTATTCTACATCCTTAGTCTAGTTCTGTTTCTGTCTTTACTGATCGGCTGTCATAAGGTATATGTTATTGGACATGTCCACAAAGACTCTTTTTTGTACTCCTAGATCCATGAGAAGCCTCAGAAAGCTGAATCTACTGACTCTCATGAGATTGTAACTTTTTTTGTATTATAATATAATTTTACTATGTTGCTTACAAAAAAAATAAAATAATAGAGTCCTTTTTATGGTCACAAATCCATTGGTACCATACAAATTGATCAGGATCTTAATATAAGAATGCAATAGTTACCTTCTGCAAAGTTGGAACCTAGTGTAGATGAAAGAACTGCACCATATGGAATATCCATGTTATTGGATCATTGCCATCAAACTTTCTCATATTAATCTTGGGAAGTTGGGTACCCCTTGGTGACCATCCCTGATTATTTCCATTATTGAAATCATTTCCTCTTGGAATATTCTTATTTATGGAATGTTATTCAACATGGACCTTATCTTTATCCTCTTGAGTATCATGGAACACATCATTACCTGGAATTTTGTATGAGATTAGCAATATTTTCCATTTGTTTTATCAACCCTTTCATATTTTCTTCCATCTTATTATCCATATGTTTCATCAAATTTTCATCTAAATTAACTAAATCAATTGCTTTCATGTATCCTTTAATTATCTCTTCCAACTAGGACACTCGAAAAGATAGGTCTTTCCTTTCATCGTACATTGGGGATGAATCCTCAGGTGGTTTGAGTGGAGTGTGATTTTTTACACTTCCTTTTGGTGGCACTATGAACAATACAAATAGATCTCACACCCTAAGTTTCACCAAAATTAGGTACTTTTACTAAAAGTTATTCAAACCCTTATTAGAAGACTTTTTTAGGGATGACTTGAAACTGATGTAAATTTAAAATTTGGGCCCCTATAGGTATGAAAATTTGGCTTGATGTAGCTCGATGTGTCCTTTTTCCAATTCCAAAGGTATGACCAAATTATGATATACCAATAAGAAGTTATTGCGAATCTCCCAACACTTCTTATTTTTGGTCTTTCCTAAATAGAGAACTTGTACGGTCTACCACGTGTCCAATATTTCAGATTTGATGATGAAATCCCTACCATATATACTTTTGTCCTTTTTATTTCTGATGAAATAGGTCTCACTCAATTTGGATATTTTATGCCACAGATATGACCTTTTTCCCCATAACACCTATTTAAGACTATTTTTTGTACTAGTAAAAAACCTTAGATTCCAAAGTGAATATCTCCAAACTTGTATGGTCTCAGGGTCTGAAAATTTTAGCATGGATATATGTTTTAGAGATGCATTTTTAATCTCGCTTTCTGAATCCTTGTAGAAACAAAATTTATTGCGAAAATTCCAAGATGACTTCTTTTGAAGAAACCAGTCCCGAGGAAAGAGCTCTCATACCAAATGTTATGTAATCAAGTCCTAGATATAGCATAAAAATAGCATAAATAGACAATAATAAAGTAATCCACACCTTAATAATGAAGAACTAAGATGAATAACAACCCTCTTTGAAGGAGGAACCTCCTTACACAATCTACTAAGTACATAAGAGAACACACGATACAATGATGACTAAAATGAAAAGGTCTCATTCATATATATAGGAGACAAAGGGGTACAATAACAAATAATATAACCACTAATAGACCCAAGCCGAAATCAATAATATGTAATGCACCATAATAAAGGGGGTAATGTGCCACTACATAAGGGGTAATGTGCCAATATTTAGCGTTTACAAATTTACTTAGAATCTTTTCATCCTCACACACAAATTTTCTTCAAATATCCAACTTGATTCTTATTTATACTTGTCCTGCATGGATTGTATGTCCACAAGTTTGTTGTGGATTTTCTTCTTCTTTACTTCATGGTTCATGCTTCCACCACTTTTCATGTTCTATGCAGCTGAGGTGTCATCTCTTGTGAGTCTTGCGCATAGTCGGTCCTCGCCTTAGTGGGACTTTCACCCTTGCAGTATGGTCTTTCTCCCTTGATGTTGCATTGCTTGTGGGACTTGTGCACTTGACATATTCAACTGCTACACCATTTTTGGTACTTGTGCATGCTTTAGCAACTGAAATATTCTTCCGATTGGTGAGTCTTGCGTGCTTTCGGTATTTGCATAACCGATCAACCACTTATTATTCCAAGATTCTTTTACACTCTCGAACCTTGTCCAATCAACTCCTTGGATTGCTTTTGCATTCCCAAACTTTTTTCCAATCAACTCTTTGGATTGCTTGCTCATTCCCAAAGTGTTGTCCAACCAACTCTTTGGCTCTTACCTTGAAGGAGTATGACCGGGTGGAATTGAGACCTGCACCTATACCAAATTTCTTTAGGATGGATGCACTTTTGGATATACATATTCATACTAGAATCCATATACTTCTTCAAACTATATTTCATATACTTCTTTAAACTGGAACAAAAATATACTTCTTGAAAGTGGATTTCATATGTTTCTTCAAACTGGCACAGGAATACTAACTCCTCTTTGACACTAGCTGACACCTCTTTGACATCAATTGACATTCATTTGACATTAATGACAACCAAAGTTCAATAGTAACTATCAAACTCCTTCTTGTAGTATTCACCTCCATTATCTAATGTGAGACGCTTCAACCTTTTTCTGGTCTCATTCTCAACCAAAGATTTCTATTTCTTAAAAATATCAAATACATCATATTTTTTTAATGCAATAAATTGTAAGTTTTTCTAGTTGCATCATCAATAAAAGTAACATAATAATGTGAGACACCAAGAGATGATACCTGAGATGATCCTCATACACCTCTATGCACAATATCTAACTTTTTACTATATTTTTTCTTTCCAAGTTTGAGAAATATGACTCTCTTATGTTTTCCATAAACATGGTGCTCTTAAAAATCCAAATCAACCTGCTTCAAATATGGAACAACTTCCTTGAGTGGAAAATTTGCATCCCCTTCCTTGTCATGTGCTCAAGCCTATGATTCCACAACATTGTATCCACTCTTTTAGAAGCTATATAAATAAAAAATACAACATCACAAATACATAAATACAATGTACCTTTCTTCTCTCGTTTCACTATTACCAGTGATCCTTTAGTGACCTTCCATGTATTTTCTATAAATGTGGATATACATCCTTAACTTCCCGATTTTCCTGCTGAAATAATATTTCTTGTCAAAGAAGGAATGAGCCTTACTCCTTTCAGTAACCATTAGTTTCCATTTTTTTAACTTTAACTGTATCTTACCCTTTCCATCAATTTTACATGGTTCATCATCTCCCAAATAAACATGTTCAAAATCACCTTGAACATAATCTTGAAAATATTTCCTATAGGGTGTGGCATAAAATGAAGCCTCTGAGTCTAACATCCAAGAATAAGTAATATTATCTAATAAAAGGATCAAAGCATCTTATAACACATCACCTACTACATTTGCTTTCTGATTGTTTTCTTATTGTCTATCTCCTTGTTTTTAGATATCTATAGCCTTTCTACAAATGTCATTTCTTCCCACACTCTAGATTCCCTAGTTTGGATTTATATCTTCCATTCTTAGACTTCCGACAGTTCCCTAGGCTCTAACGTATCTCTCTTGTTCACACCACTTGTGCACCTACTCACTCTCTAAATTCCAAGTGAGACTAAAACTATTTTAATTGAACACACACTTAACCCCACTTGGGGACCCAAAAACAACTTGGTAGTTAGGTAGGAAATTAGGGTTAGGCATCCAAAAAACACTCAATTTGTAACATACATTTGAGACATAGTTATTGTCATTTAGGGAACCAAAATCCCCTATTATTTATTGGTACAGTTGACACCGATTTGTAGGAAGGCCTCTCCCCTAGGAGGGAAAGTGGCAAGAATGGTTCTAAAATTCTGAGTGGACTACCTCTCTCCACTATGTACTGAAGGAAACTATCTCATTGTTCTCATCGTGCATGGTGTCCCCCATACCGGGAAATGATAATTTTAGGGGCAAAATTTATCCCATGGGCTATTTTTCCATTTTTTTCCAAAAATGATTTCCCAATTTGCATTTTTTGAAGCCTTGTTTCACCCAATTTTGATGGGGTAAACTTTTTTCACTCTAAAAATCGTGAAATTATTATATAAACTATATAAAATCCTTAGAAATTGAAATAATTTTATAAAAATATCGCCAAATATTTTATAGATGGCATTTTAAGAATTGGTAAGATCCGCCAAGGTTTATACACTTTTAAATAAGTATGGATCCTTAACATTATCCTTAATACTGGGTGCACAACGACTAAAGAAGTGAAGCCATGGGATGCCTTTCTGGACGTGCCATGAATGGGGTATCCTAGTAGCTATTCATCTAAGTCTTTTTTACCTGGGATCCCTATCGGTAGGGGGATATCCCTTATCCATTTGGTTCTCCATTTCATATTTCCCGACTGTGGATTTCATCACCTTGCATGGGATACAATTTGCATGAGCTTCCATATCTTTTAGTTAGGTGTTTGCATGCTCCTATGCTCCATAGATTGGTTACTATTTTTCTTTATAGGAGTGGTGCTTGTTGGTATTTTGACCATTTTATTGTCGATCCACCTATTGTAGCATGTTGTTGTAGTAGGTGTTTTTGAGCTTGTTGTTGACCCGAGTTTCGTTTTGATTGTGAGCTCTCCTCTTGCACACTCGGTTGCACTAGGGTTTTTTAGTGTATTTTTAGACCACATCCCCTAGCACTTACACATGTATGACCATTGATTCCCTGATACACTCCTATCGTCTACAGGGGAAGTCCCCACAATATGGTCCATTAGACCCCCCTCATCTTGCCCCCCTGAGATGCACTAATTCATCGTCATATCTTCATCTCAGAGGCCCCTAATTTACATATGATTCTGAGTCCAAGTCACCCATACATACAACTCCATCTATCCCCATGGATGACACCAATCCTAACATGTTTTATGGAGGGATTATAGGCATTGGAACCACCACTAGACCCACTTCCACTTCAACATCTATCCCCTCCATTACATCCATGGGACCCACCATCTCTATTCATACAAGACCTACTCCCACCACTACAATGCACCCAGTTACTACCTCCATTCCCACCAGTAGAGGATCTATTACGACCACCATCCCTTTGGTTACTAACAGTACTAGGATTGGTGGCACCGACCTTTCCCTTCAGATCCTGTCACCCCTTATGGGTGGTTGCTCGATCCCCATCATGACAACCGCCAATGCACCACCATTCGGCAGAGGAGGCCCCAAGATTGCCTCCATGGCTAGCACATAGGTTGTCTCGACCATGTCACATCCTCCTTCCAGTTTTCCATTCATGGATTGTCTCAACCTCCCTGATATGGCTTGATTAACTAATGATCTGATCCGACATGACCCCACATGGCCTCCCATGCCCACCAAAATACCTTCGGATATCCACAAGTTTGAGGGGGAGGGTGGTGGGGACCCCCAAAACCATATCATGTCCTTCCATCTGTGGTGTTCCTCCAAATCCATAGTGGATGATTTGATCCCCATACACCATTTACAATGGACACTCAATGGCGTTGCAGCCAAGTGGTATATTGACCATCCCCATGGGAGGCATTCCACCTTTACATCTCTTGCTTCGAATTTCTTGTAGTTCTTCCAGATACCATTTTGTTATGACGTTGGTTTCAATATTCTCCTATCCTGTAGAAAGGATATGACTACCCACATCACATAGCATAGCCAGGAGTGGCGCCCTCATCATAGTTTGTGCAAGATCAAATTAGATGACTGTATCTCTTTAGATTTGTTTTTAAGTCCCTCATACTATCCATCACCAAGGATGTGGCATCAGAACAACCCCAAACCAAAGAAGAAGCCATACTGAAATCCCAACAGTTTGACCTTATCTATGCACATTCGGGCTACCTTTACACCATTCTCCCTAATGCTCAACATTGTTATTCTTATGGTGAATGTATTTTGGTTATTTATGAAGTATAAGGGTTCTAAATATTCGTTGTGATTCAATTTTTGGATTATGATCATTGCAAGTGGTATCAGACCACTTTTTCATGTCGAAAAATTGGAATATTTTTTTCCTTTTTTTATATTTATGAAAGAAGATTTATGTGACTTTGTTTCATTTTTCCAACTTTTGCTTCTTCCATTTAGGTGTGTAAATGGTTTTACAATTCATTTTTTAAATCATCGTGTGATTAATGATGAAACAATTACTTTATTTGGCTATTTACGTAAAAAGAAAAATTGATTCTATGTTTGATTACTAGTATTTAACATCTCAAATTAACTTATATATAAATATGAATTTCATTAATTTCCCCACTCTCATTACTATTTTCCCATATTTCTCTCGTATTATCTGAAAATTGACTTTATCCAAATCCAATCAATTTTCCAACTATTCATTTCAAATAGAATTTTTTTTTATAATACTTCTTACAATCAACTAGAAAATAAACAATGCAGCATAGATTTTTTTTCACTGCCTCAAATACTAAATCATTTTTTAATGCATCAAATACTAGTGAGATCATTACTAATAAAGAAAAATAAGCCTTAATCCATTGATATACTAATACTCTTCTCATTCCATTGCACAACACCGAAGGATCCCTTACCATGTTTCTAATTGATATGCACCATCTTTCTTATTGATAGTGGATGATGTTTTTCAAATTGATTTTTTAAAAGCCTTCATTTTTTTCTTAAATGTAAGATTCATATTTCCAATTTTGTACATATGAGATTCTTTGAATTTATGATTGTCTTTGAATTTTTTAAAATGTAATAATATATAATTATAAGATTTTAATATATAATATATTGGCATATGGTTTAAAATTAATTAAGATTGTTCTTATCCAGTAAAACAATAAAAAGATAGTAAAAGAAATATATCATGATGTGGAAAGATTTTTGGTTAATTATAATTTATATGTGGTGCGTCTTTAATTCATTCTTTTAATTATATTTCTAATTTTATCTATATAAGATTTTTTTAATTTATCTTTAATTTTACAAGATATTTTAGAAAATTTTGCAAATCTAATATTATAGGATTACAAATTTTTAATATATTAATGTATTGTTTAAAATTATCTAAAATGTTTTTTTAATGGAAAAAGCATCATACTCCAAATTTTATTAAAAAATCTTAACCATATTGTTCATTAAGCTATAAGCCTTACACAATTATGAACTTATAGAAGTTAAAATTAATTAAAATTGTTTCTATTTAATCAAACAATCAAGACATTATTAGAGAAAAGATATCATGGCATGGATAGATTTTTAAATTAATTATAGCTTATGTGGTGTGTCTTTACAAAATATTTTTGATTTTTTATTCAAATGTAATAATATTTTAGGATTAAAAAGTTAGATACTTTGATACATGGTTTAAAATTAACAAAGATAATGGGGAGGATAATAATTTATCCCACAACCACTCGAACTATACATAATTCATATATATGCAAATGCACACACATACACATTTTAATTAATACATATTTCGTTAAAATTGAAAATAAAATTTTTATATTTTTTAAAGTTTTCTTTAATATTTGATTAAATTTAGGATAGTCCTCTTCAAATTTATTGGAATTGCATTATAAATGAAAATGAATAATTTGAAATTTTACTTGTTTTAATATTTTATTAAATATTTTATTAAATTTGACCAAGTTAATCAAGTACAATAGTTATTGCATTAAGCACTACATAAATCAAATCAAATTTTTTTTATTAGTCTTTAATATTTCATCAAATTTAGAATATTTGGCAGCGCAAAGTTATTAGCTTTTCCAAGATTTATGAAACATATGACATGTAATTTTTATTATGTATATAGATAAAGTTATGCTTTTGCATTAATAATTTATATTAAATTTTTTGGTCATTAAACTAAATAAAAGATAATTTAAAACACAAAATGATCAAAATATAGATATTTTTAGCTAGCCTTAATTTAATTTTTTTAAGTAGCCTTAATGTAAATATACATATTTTTAGCTAATTTTAATGTAAACATATATCTTTTTAGCTCATGTTAATGTGATATTCTTTTATATATAAATATGCATATTTTTAGCTAGTCTATAATTGAAAGTGGTTGAATGATGGTTGTGAGAGAAAATGTTTCATATATATTTAATTTGTTTGTTGCACTATGTGAACTCAATTGTTAACCGTGCAAAATCAAGATTGCATAACATTTTCCATTCATGTGAATATGTGCATGCTTATAATGGGTTTGAAAATATATTTTTGAAAGTAGTATTGAATATCAAAATAGTTTACAATGCATGTTCAAATTTGCATAACATTTTTTATTCATGCGAGTATGTACATGCATAGAGTGGTTTTCAGTTTATTGAGCTCTGAGTATGTACATGCTGAGAGTGGTTTTCAGTTTATTGAGCTCTCGGTTGTTGGTAGAGATTATTTTTCTCTAAAATTTATTTCATGGATAAAGATGAATAAGCATTCTATCCTTGGCTTCCAAAAAATTATTCAAAGTTGATTTGGAATTCCAAAATCTAAAACATAATAAAATAAATAAATAAATATAAAATTAATTTAAAATAAGGTTAAATATTGATCGGCTAAAATTGGAATAACCATTCAATTGGAAAATTAATGTACTAGTTAAATATTGTGATTAGGTTAATATAATATTATTTCATAGTAAAGTCTTTTTTAATACAGAGGGTTTGATGTTGTATGATTATATTCTTGAGCAATTTGCTTATTTACCCAACTTTTGCTTATTTACCCAACTTAAAGGTATTATTAGAGGGCAAATTGTAATACTATTTAAGATCGCAAGCTGTAAAAGTATTAATGGTATGCTATTGTAATAATATTATTCTTTTCATGGCTTGTAATATTATTATGTTAATTGTGTGTAATAATATTATTTCCGAGTGACATGGATATTCGAAAGGATTTTATTTATTTATAATTGAATAGAATGTAAAATCTAATTTACAGTATTGTAATAATATTATTATATTAATTGTTTGTAATATTATTATGTTAATTGTGTAATAATATTATTTCAGAGTGACAGGGATATTTGATTTGATTTTTATTTTTTTGTTATAATTGAAAACAATGTAGAGTATAATTTACAGTAGTAGTTTAAGATTATGGGAAGGCATATAAATATAAATGTTATATTATTGTGAAGTTATATAAATGTTAATGTCATGTTATTGTAATGAAGTGAATTCAAATAATCAATTTGGATAAGCTTAGCCAAGTTTAGATTGTATTTGATTATTATATTTTAGAAGAGTTTATAACTTTTAAACTACTTGTTAATTTGAAGAAGCTTAGTGAAGCTTAGATTGTATTTGATCTTTTATAAACTTTTATGTTATTACATTTTAGAAGAGTCTATAAATTTCAAACTACCCATCAATTTGGAGAAGCTTAGTGAAGCTTAGATTGCATTTGATCCTTTATAAACTTTTATGTTATTTTATTTTAGAAGAGTTCATAACTTTCAAAGAGCCAATGAGGAATGTTCCCATAACTAGACATTTATTTTGTGTTTTATAAGATTGAATGAAAGCAACAAAATTTTCTTTAATAAGAAAGAATTTAGTCTATTTATTACTTTTCAAGTTAGTTTAATTATAAAATTCAGGTTGGATTCAATTTAAAAATATTTAAAAATAGAGAGAAGCAAATAATTCAAAATTATATATAATGAGCTTAAAGTGAACCTATTAACTTATATATTGCGATACTATTATGATTACAATGAAAAGCACCCTTGATGTGGTAAACATTATCCATGACCACACAATATGATGGAGTGGGACATGTAATAAAGATTTGCATTAATTTATATTAATGTGATAGATACAAATTTGTGATGTAGGTTGGTTATTTCATTGTTCTAAAAAGTAGGATGTTCTTAATATATATAAAAGTTGTAATGTAAGAAGATTATAATAGTCATTAATAATTAATTAAAGTTATAAAAAATTGAAATTATGTCTTTACATTTTATTGGTTTAATAGTGGTATTGGGCTTATAAAGTTGAGCCATATGAAATTCATTTGATAATGGTAATAAGTTTACAAAGATGAGCCACGTGAGCTTGCATACTTTAATTATTGTACATGGTTCTTGTAACATCCCAAAAATTCATAAAAAAATAAATTTTTTCTAAGAAGGATTTTGAGGCAAAAGTTGATGTGCCGATGTAAAAAATAAATGCCTATCTTCTTAACTAAAGAACTATTATTGATAATGTTGTTTCTATAATTTTTTATAAGCTTGTAACGACAATATTTGTTTATGTTAAACTCTGACATGTGTGATGTATTTATGTTTATTTTCAATACAGTTTTCTTCATATGTACTGACTGTTTGTTTCTAATGACGATGAAGGGGTTCTATGGGGTACCCTGAGGCTTACTTAGCTATGTAGCTAAAGCATTTGAATCTTGATGTTTGCAGAATACAGGTAAGAGCGATAAATTCAAGTTGTTCTACAGTACTGTTCTGCATTCTGTATTATATTATAAAATTATAGAAAGGATTAACTTCCCTTCATCAAGTCAGGTATCCTAGTTAACTTCATGTGATGTTGTCATGGTTTGATGTAATTAAATCATGGTTTGGAGATCTACCTTTGTAATTAAATATAAAAAATACCAGAACCTTCTTATGAGAAACTGTTTTAAGGAAGTTGGCTTTGTAGTTCATAACTTATGTTTTAACCACTTCTATGCTATTTGTATAGTGATAGAATTATTTATATCATGGGTCCTTTAATATGCACTACGAATTAATATAATGTGCCTTTGTGAAAAATAGGCTAAATGCAAAAATACCATGCATTCCTATAGTATGTGAACTACATGCAAATTACCATGCGATTTTCTATAATATATAAACTATATGCAATTGCCATGCATTTCCTATAGTATGAACTATATGCAAATTCCATGAAATTCCTATAGTGGGTAAACTATATGCATTGGTCCGAAATATGAAACAATATGAAATGTGGGCATCAATATGAAATTTTAAACTTATATTCGATACCTAGTTGATACAATACCAAGGTTGTAACTATGACTTACGTTAATATATAATGTGACAGGTTTGCAACCATAACCTTCGTGCCAATGTATGGTAAGGACAAGGTATTTAATGGTGTGGTGGTTATGCACTGGTAGGAATTCGTATCCATTTTTTTTTCACTAAACACTCCTATCTACTACCTTGGTGAAATGTCTCGGTGGCTACTATCATGGTGTTTAGCATGCGAAGACATTGTGAGAATACCGTCAACACGGTCGAGCTATACATGATTTAACCTGGAGGTCTTCTGAGCTAGATTCCACGGTGGAGATGGTCATTAATGTGGTCTTAAATGTAGTGGTTGCTTGGAATTTCGATGTGTTGTGATGGCAGGCTATCCACCATTGATCTTGTAATGCTCTTGGGTTTTGGGACTAAACCCTAGTCCTCCACTATGCCTTGTCAATATTGTTTCTTGGGCATTCATTGTGTTAGAGAGTTGCTTGATGGAGAGGCCGACCAGCCTGCGAAAGCTTAGGGTTTACAGTGTTGTTTTTAGGAGGAACTTCTATAGGTTTCGATACCCCGACCTTCAGTTTGTGAGTGTTATTACAGTGAGCTTGCAATAGTTGTCTCTTTCCCTTGCTGGGTTCGTTCATGGTGGTTTGGGTCTGGTTCTCTTCGAACGTGGTCATGTTTTGTTTCCAGCATATGGTTCTTTCGCGAGGTAAAAGAAAAAATAATAATAAGCTTCGAAAACTACTTTCTTGGTTAGTGTATTCGAATTTACAATTGTTTTTATTTCATTCTTTGAACTCCATAAATATCTTTTAACCGAACTCTGTTTATGTGGCAGGTAAACCTTGTCCTCAGCTTTCTTCATTCGTAGCAGAAGTGGAAAAGAAAACACTCAGTATCCATAAGCCCCGGAAATTTCCTGCAGATGACCCTAAAGATTCCTTGTCTGGCTTAGTCGAGACTTTCATCATGTGGTTTGATGTTGTTTGTACTGTTGATGTAGGGTTTGTAGCCATATGGCATGTAAGGAGGAAGTGGATTCTCGGTTTACTCTGTGTTTGTCATACAGTGTGACTCTTGTTTCCATGATGTTTTACCGTGTTGGCCACAAGATTTAACTCTTGGATTTTTGGATAATAGAACAATGTTGAAAGTTTAAGAACCTATGTTTTGTTTTTGCTATTAATGCGTTGAATGTCAACTCAGCCGACTGTTATTTTAAATAAGTATTTCTTATAAAAAGGGCCAAGCTTTGCTGTAGGAAGTTAATACGTAAATCATAATACCATAACTTGTATTTCAGAGGCATTAAGCCTAGTTATAAACTCGGTCAACAAGTGTTGGTAACTGTTAATAGTGTGCATTCCACGACTATTTGAAATAAGGAAAGGTTTTTGGTCTAAGTGTTTTTATACTGTATGAGTAAATTTTTTAATGGCCAAGAGCCATAATACCTCATTTTGCATTTCAAACCCTAATGTTTAAATTCATTTTACTATATAGAAATGTTTACGGCCTTGAGCCTTGGATTCGGTATGTGACTAAGATGTTGAATGGTTAATGTCGATAGCCGAGAGGCTTGATCCTTTGAACTGTAATTTCGACTCAGTTTTGTTTAAAAAACAAGGAAGTTATTGATGGTTAGATGATTTTGTTATCGTAAGATGACTATTTTTATTTTGTTAAAGTTCAATTATCATACCAAGCTTGTTCTGTAAAAGAATTGTGTTTATTAGGTTGAAAGGCTATAGTTCTTTTGTCAGCAAAAGTTTCATGTGTTAGGATTACAACTATATAGGATGTGACTATATAATTATAAAGTATAAGGCATCATGCCTTAGTCGAAACTCTGTTTTTGTGAAGCCTAGATGTTTTAAGGGTTTTTCGATTACTAGTGTTGATATAAAGAAAGTATAGAGATGATGATAAGAGGTTTATCAGTTTTGTTTACCTTTTTTGTTTTGTTAGATGTTTTCAAACAAGAAAGTTGGTAACTATTTTGATTATAATACAGAATGAAATAAAGATCTTAGTAGAAGGTTTGAATATTATAAAGTAAGAAAAGAACAAATGGAAAATACATAGTGTTTATCTATTGTATGGAGACAGTGAACCTGAAATAAAACCCTAGGTTTTGTACAGACTTGAAAAATGTTTACTGCTATTGTCATAACATATTATAATGTTTATATGCAATGAATGTTTATTATGTTTTCCTAAAACTAGACATAATATAATTTAAATAGCAGAATAAAACAGATAAGGAAATTTTAAGAAATCATAACAGAGTTAGGTTATTCATTAAATCTGTTTAGTGCCTATCATTCATCTATTTTAATCTTCCTTCTATGTACTGGAGTACAATACAGAAAATAGTATGGGGAAAAATACAGAGAGGGCATTTATTTTATCAATTCATAAATATATTCATCAGTCTAACAAATCCTAACAAGTCAGAAAATCACACTTATATTTCTGTATTATCATTAGTTAGCTAAAGAGTACTTAAATCAACAATTACAGAAAGTAGATTAGCTACTTAGAGATGAAATAACAAGTAGAACCTGTAACTGTAGATAGGGTGGACAAACAACCAAGGAGGTCTGTTCCTCCCAACCTTCTCTAGAAGAAGCAGCCAATATCTCTTACTCCTTTGGACCCCCGAGCCTGTTTACTGAACCACTAGGTAGAAGAATCGGTGTAGAAGCAAGGCACTCAATTTGTATTTAACCAGGAATCAATAGAGACTTGCCAAAAACCTCAATCTCTGCACTTAGTAGTATAAACTCTGCACTCAACAGTAAACAAGGAAGATTTACACCATGATAAAAAACCTAGACTTCCCCTCATTGAATATCTTGTGTGCATAGAGCAGAACCACAAGGTAAATTTCCTCATCAGGAAAAGCGATGAACCTCAGTCCAAAATTTGATGGCTCTTAAAAAGATGTCTAGGTCTTTTTGTGGTAAGTTTTCAATAAATGAGCCTCAAGCTCCAGTCCCGTCTTTCACGGCACTATGACCATAATTCAAGGGAGTTGTCCCATACCAACAGCTAGTTACTTGCCCCATAATGCTGCCACTTGTCCATTTCCTTCTATCCCAGATTCCATTCCACCTAGCGGGTCAGTAAACACTCTTTTAACAGTTCTCCTTGGGCAAGTGTCTCCTATTTTATTTATTTAAATAATAATATTGTGCAATTACAGTCATCCTTGGACACTTGTCCAAATATAAAACTTTACAATAAAAGTTAAGATAATGTCTTCTTCAAACATAAAATGTTTTCAGTAAAGAGGTATGTTACAAACACCCCCACTTAAGCACAACATCGTCCTCGATGTTGCTTATTCTTCATCAGAGCCTCCCTGGAATAGAACCAGATATGCTACCCAAATGTTACTTTCCAGTTCCTAGGTAGATTCATCAAGGCTAAGGTGCTTCCATTGCATCTTTACCTGCCCTCTAGTACGATTTCGGAGCATAATTTCCCTCCTGTCAAGAATACAGTCCAGTTCCACTTGAAAATGTCCTTCGGGTTCCACTTGTATGCCATTCCAATTCAGCACATGAGTAACATCATGCATATACTTCTTTAAAACAGAAATGTGAAAAACATTATGGATTCTTAAATTAGATGTCAAATCCAACTGATATGCAACAGGTCCAATTCTTGATAGGAGCTCAAATGGTCCACAGTACCTTGGTGCTAGTTTAGCACAACTCCCAAGCTTAAAAGAACTTTTCTTGGGTTTTACCTTTACAAAGACATGATCTCCAACTTGAAATTCTCTTTCAGTGCATTTCAGATCTGCATAAATTTTTTGGCTATCTTGTGCAACTTTTAAGTTGCCTTGTACCTGTTTCACGGTTAGCTCCATCTCTTTTAACAAATATAGTCCTAACATTAATCTGTCAACAGGGTTATCCCAAGAAATAGGAGTACAACATTTTCTTCCATATAAAATCTCAAATGGACTAAGTCTAGCAGATGCTTGATAATGATTATTGTATGCAAATTCAGCTAAATGCAAATAGTCTTCCCACTTAGTTGGATGATCTTTAACATACATTCGTAACATGTCTTCTAAAAGCTGATTAACTCGTTTAGTTTGTCCGTTATTTTGTGGATGGAAAGCGGTACTGAAATTTAATTTAGTATTTAAACCCTTAAACAATGATGTCCAAAAATTTCCAGTAAACTTGGAGTCTCGGTCAGAAATAATTACCTTTGGAATCCCGTGTAAGCAAAAAATTTGCTTCATAAACACATCTGCAATGTTAGCATCTTTGAAAGAAGTCTTAATAGGAATAAAATGAGTAGATTTACTAGGTTTATCCACAACCACCATTATTGAGTCATTCTGTTTCTGATTCTTAGGTAAACCTGTAATAAAATCAATACTTATGATCTTCCACTTCCATTCTGGAATTGGTAATGGCTGCAATAGGCCAGCTGGGTGTTGATGTTCAGCCTTAATGGTATGACATTCAAAACAACTAGCTATGTACTCAACCACTTCATTGTTCATGTTGGGCCAAAAATAATCCTTCCTTAACATAGTTATCATTTTCTGATAACCAGGATGTCCCGAATAAGGCCTTTTATGCATTTCATCCAAAATCAACAATTTAACCTTTGACATATTAGGTACATAAATTCTGTTTTTATAATTCATTAATCCCTTTTCATTAATGTTGTATTCTATTATTAAATTTGCAACAACTTTATCACGCAATTTTTGGTAATTTCCATCTTGCTTAATTCCTTCTTCGATATGATTTTCTAGATCTATCTTAAACGTGCTGATTGCTGCCAAAAAACTTAATTTGGAATTTATGCTCAAGGCATCAGCAAATTTGTTCTCTTTACCTTTAATGTGTTGGATCTCGAAATCGTACTCGCTAAGGAAAGCTTGCCATCTAGCTTTCCTTGCGTTAAGATTTGTTTGATCCAACAAGTATTATAAGCCTTTATTATCCGTCATTAATGTGAACTTTCTTCCAATCAAGTGATGGCGCCACATTTTTAGTGCATGTATCACGGCTACCAGCTCTAGATCATAAGTTGCGTAATTCTTTTTGTGTATTTTTAACTTTCTAGACGCAAAAGCAATAGCATGACCTTCTTGAGTTAAGACCCCACCAAGTCCATTGTTGCACGCATCAGTGCATACAATGAAGTCTTTGTTAGGATCAACAATTTTTAATATAGGTGTTGTTGTTAATAACTCTTTTAACTTCTTAAAACTTTCTTCGCATTTATGATCCCAGACAAATTTCTTCACTTTCTTCTGCAAAGAAGTTATGGGATTCGCAATTCTAGAGAATCCTTCTATAAACTTTCTGTAGTAACTTGTTATTCCCATAAATGACCATACATCAGTTACGTCTTTAGGGACAGGCCACTCATTAATTTCTCTTATTTTATCTGGGTCAACAAAAATTCCTTCTTTAGATATTATGTGACCTAAGTACTATATTTTGTCTTTATAAAAGCCACATTTACTGAACTTAGCATAAAGCTGATGTTCTCTTAACACTTGCAGAATTATTCTTAAATGTTCGTTGTGCTCTTCTTTAGTTTTTGTATAGATTAGAATATCATCAATGAACATGATTACAAACTTATCTAAGTACTTATGCAGAACATTATTCAATACGCACATGAACACTGCCGATGCGTTAGTTAGCCCAAAAGGCATAACTACGAACTCGTAGTGCCCATAACACGTTCTGAAAGCCGTTTTGAATATGTCTTCATCCTTTATTCTAACTTGATGATACCCAGACCTTAAATCAATTTTAGTGAATATCTCTGCTCCATGTACCTGATCGAATAGATCATCAATGCTGGGCAAGGGATATCTATTTTTAATTGTCATTTTATTAAGTTGACGGTAATCTATGCAAAGTCGCATGGTATCGTCCTTCTTTTTAACAAAGATAACTTGTGCTCCCCAAGGAGACACACTAGGCCTTATGTAGTTTTTATCTATTAATTCTTTCAACTGAGATTTTAGTTCATTTAACTCCAGAATATTCATTCTGTAGGGAGCCTTTGAGTTTGGTACCGCACTCGGTACTAAGTCAATGGTGAAATCAAGTTCCCTTTTCGGAGATAGTCCTGGAATTTCTTCCGGGAATAAATCAGAAAAGTCCCTAAGGATGGGTATATCTTCCAAATTTATCTTATCTTCTTTAGATGAACATTCGTCATTAATAACATTCACAACAAACATTTTATAGCCCTTTCTTGTAGCTCTCTTTACTTGTGAAGCAGAAATTTGTCTTAAAGATGTTTTCCTAGGAATTCTTTTTATTGTTTCAGTATTACCTTCATTATTCAAACAAGTAAAAGATTTTTCATAACAGCTGAGTACTACTCTATGTTGTTCAATCCAATCCATGCCAATTAACAAATCATATGATCCTAATGGTGGCAAAACATTCAAATTAACTTGTTTTTTTAGCTGACTCATAAGTACATCACAACCTTTAACAAATTCTGTAACCTTTCTTTTAGTGCCTGTTGCTAGCTGAACTAACCATGAATTATCAATTTTTTCTACCTTTAACGTGCAACTTTTCACTAAATCAGGTGAAATGTAACTCAAACTTGCACCTGGATCTATTAGAATTGAAATAGATTTGTTTTGTATCATACCTTTGATTTCAACCATAGAGGTTTGATGATCTACTTGACGATTTTCCAGTGCTGCATTTATCCTGGGCATTTCTCTTGCTACATCACCAACTGTAGGTTCTGCTTGTATGGTGTGAATGTTATTAACTGTCTTTCTGTTGTGTGGACATTAAGCTCTGGTATGGGGTCCACCGCAGTCATAACATTTCAAAGGTGTTCTTTGTTCATCATTTGATCTGGTGTTGTTATTATTGTTGTTGTTATTATTGTTGTTGTTATAATTATTATTAGGCACATTCCTTGCAGCAGTAAAATCCTATGGTGCATTACCCCTGTAATTATTATTACTTGGAAAATTTTTGTTACTAAAATTTTTCTTAAAACTTCTAGAATTCTGATTGAAACTTTTCTTTTCATGCTCAAAATTATTAGACTTATTACTTCTCCAACTCGATACACCTTCTCTTCTATTGTTCTGTTCAAACTAGAAATTAGCCTTCCTCATGGCTTCTTCAAGAGTTGAAGGGTTATCGTACTCAATTCTGTCCTTTATGTGGAAGGGTAAACAACTTAGAAACCTTTGTATCTTAGGTTTTTCTTCATCTAGGTAAGCTACATACCTTAACAAGATGAGAAACTTGCTACATAACTCCTTCACGGTCATTGAACCCATCCTTAAATCATAAAATTCTTTTGACTTATCTTCGTAGTACTGTTCGGATAATTTTTTTTTCTTAAACATGTTCTTAAATGTTCTCCATTTTATGTCTTTATCCTTAAGATTTTTAACTCTTTTGACATCTTACCACCAAATGTTTGCCCTTTTGGTCAGATTGTATATGGCCATCTTAGGTTTTTAATTGAGATGAGTAGTTATAAATCTGAAAGTACTTCTTCATTCTAGACAACCATGCTTCAGCTGCCTCTCCTTTTTCATTTTCGCCATTAAAAGTTGGTGGCTTTATCTTTTTAAATTCTCCAGTAATTTGTTCATGATGCGTATGCTTCCTCTTCTTAGAACAACAATAACTGTCACTGTTGTCCTGATCAGAATTATAGTTACTTCGATCAGATTCAGATGAAGAGTAATTATTACTTTTACCATTCTTTGCTTTCTTGTCCTTATGTTTGTGGGGCATTGTACCAGAATTAGAATTTACTTCTGATTTCCTTCCTCTTTCCTCATTTTGGTGGTTTGTCATTAAAATCTGATTTAAATCTTCTTGCACCTTCAAAATTCATTCATTCTCTTCTTTAACAGTTCTTATTTCAGATTTTAAATATTTTACAGTATGTAGTAGTTCAAAAGATTGATTATTTAACTCTATGTAAATTCCTTCATTACCATTATTATGTGCGTTGTTATTATGTTCATTATGATGAGGAGATCTATCCTCTGCCGATTCTTTCGGTATTTCCATACCTACAAATTAAATATCAAGTTGTTCTATACAGAAACAAATTTTAAAATAAAAGTTAGTAACATAAACTTTTTGGTTTCATTTTTCTGTTTTTGCACACGTGAGCCTATTTCAGGCCTAGTGTTTGAACTCGCGCTCTGATACTACATGTAACATCCCAAAAATTCATAAAAATTTAAAAATTTTCTAAGAAGGATTTTGAGGCAAAAGTTGATGTGCGGAAATAAAAATAAATGCCTATCTTCTTAACTAAACAACTATTATTGATAATGTTGTTTCTATAATTTTTTATAAGCATGTAACGACAATATTTGTTTATGTTAAACTCTGACATGTGTGATGTATTTATGTTTATTTGTGATACAGTTTTCTTCATATGTGCTAACTGTTTGCTTTATGATGATGATGAAGGGGTTCTATGGGGTACCCTAAGGCTTACTTATCAATGTAGCTAAAGCATTTGAATCCTTATGTTTGCAGAATACAGGTAAGAGCGATAAATTCAAGTTGTTCTACAATATTGTTCTGCATTCCGTATTGTATTATAAAATTATAGAAAGGATTAACTTCCCTTCGTCAAGTGAGGTATCCTAGTTAACTTCATGTGACATTGTCATGGTTTGATGTAATTAAATCATGGTTTGGAGATCTACCTTTGCAATTAAATACAAAAAGTAGCGAAACCTTCTTATGTGAAACAGTTTTAAGGAAGTTGGCTTTGTAGTTCATAACTTATGTTTTAACCACTTCTATGCCATTTGTATAGTGACAGAATTATTTATATCATGGGTCCTTTAATATGCACTATGAATTAGTATAATGTGCCTTTGTGAAAAATAGGCTAAATGCAAAATACCATGCATTCCTATAATATGTGAACTACATGCAAATTACCATGCGATTTTCTATAATATATAAACTATATGCAATTGCCATGCATTTCCTATAGCATGAACTATATGCAAATTCCATGAAATTCCTATAGTGGGTAAACTATATGCATTGGTCTGAAATACGAAACAATATAAAATGTGGGCATCAATGTGAAAGTTTAAACTTATATTCGATACCTAGTTGATACAATACCAAGGTTGTAACTATGACTTATGTTAATATATAATGTGACAGGTTTGCAACCATAACCTTCATGCCAACGTATGGTAAGGACAAGGTATTTAATGGTGTGGTGTTTATGCGTTGGCACGCATTTGTATCCATTTTTTTTGCATTAAACACTCCTATCTACTACCTTGGTGAAATGTCTCAGTGGCTGCTATCGTGGTGTTTAGCACGTGAAGACATCGTGAGAATACCGTCAACATGGTAGAGATGAACATGATTTAACCTAGAGGTCTTCTAAGCTGGATTCCATGGTGGAGATGGTCATTAATGTGGTCTTAAATGTAGTGGTTGCTTGGAATTTCAATGTGCTGTGATAGAAGGCTATCCACAGTTGATCTTGTGATGCTCTTGGGTTCTGGGACTAAACCCTAGTCCTCCACTATGCCTTGTCAATGTTGTTTCTTGGGCATTCATGTGTTAGAGAGTGGCTCGGTGGAGAGGCCGACCGGCCTGCGAAAGCTTAGGGTTTACAGTGTTGTTTTTAGGAGGAACTTCTACAGGTTTCGATACCCTGACCTTCAGTTTGTGAGTGTTATTACAAAGAGCTTGCAAGAGTTGTCTCTCTCCCTTGCTGGGTTCGCTCATGCTGTTTTGGCTCTAGTTCTCTTCGAATGTGGTCATGTTTTGTTTCCAGCATATGGTCCTTTCGCGAGGTAAAAGAAAAAATAACAATAAGCTTCGAAAACTACTTTCTTGGTTAGTGTATTCGAATTTACAATTGTTTTTATTTCATTCTTCGAACTCCATAAATATATTTTAACCGAACTCTATTTATGTGGCAGGTAAACCTTGTCCTTGGCTTTCTTCATTCGTAGTAGAAGTGGAAAAGAAAACACTCAGAATTCGGTAAGCCCCGGAGGTTTCCTGTAGATGACCCTAGTGATTCCTTGTCTGGCTTAGTCGAGACTTTCATCATGTGGTTGGATGTTGTTTGTACTGTCGATGTAGGGTTTGGTAGCCATATGGAATGTAAGGAGGCAGTGGATTCTCAGTTTACTCTGTATTTGTCATACAGTGTGACACTTGTTTCCATGATGTTTTACCATGTTGGCCACAAGATTTAACTCTCGGCTTTTTGGATAATAAAACAATGTTGAAAATTTAAGAACCTATGTTTTGCTTTTGCTTTTGCTGTTGATGCGTTGAATGTCAACTTGGCCGACTATTATTTTAAATAATTATTGCTTATAAAAAGGGCTGAGTTGTGCTATAGGAAGTTAATACGTAAATTATAATACCATAACTTGTAGGTTAGAGGGATTAAGCCTGGTTATAAACTCAGTCGACAAGTGTTGGTAACTGTTAATAGTGTGCATTCCACGACTTTTTGAAATAAGGAAAGGTTTTATGTCTAAGTGTTTTTATACTGTATGAGTAAATTTGTTAATGGCCAAGAGCCATAATACCTCGTTTTTCATTTCAAACCGTAATCTTTAACTTTGTTTTACTGTATAGAAACGTTTACGGCCTTGAGCCTTGGATTCGATATGTGACTAAGATGTTGAATGGTTAATGTTGATAGCCGAGAGGCTTGATCCTTCGAACTGTAATTTCGACTCAGCTTTGTTCTAAAAACAAGAAAGTTATCGATGGTTAAATGATTTTGTTATCGTAAGATGACTATTTTTATTTTGTTAAAGATGGGTTATCATCCCAAGCTTGTTTTGTAAAAGAATTGTTGTTTATTAGGTTGAAAGGCTATAGTTCTTTTGTCAACAAAAGTTTCCTTTGTTAGGATTACAACTATATAGGATGTGAATGTATAATTATAAAGTATAAGGCATCATGCCTTTGTTGAAACTCTGTTTTTGTGAAGCCTATGTTTTAAGGGCTTTTCGATTACTAGTGTTGATATAAAGAAAGTATAGAGATGATGATAAGAGGTTTATCAATTTTGTTTACCTTGTTTGTTTTGTTAGATGTTTTCAAATGAGAAAGTTGGTAACTGTTTTGATTATAATACAGAATGAAATAAAGATCTTATTAGAAGGTTCGAATATTATAATGTAAGAAAAGAATAGATGGAAAATACACAGTGTTTATCTACTGTATGGAGGCAGTGAACCTGAAATAAAACCCTAGGTTTTGTACAGACTTGAAAAGTGTTTTAATTCTGTTGTCATAACATATTATAATGTTTATATGCAATGAATGTTTATTATGTTTTCCTAAAACTAGACATAATATAATTTAAATAGAAGAATAAAACAAATAAGGAAATTTTAAGAAATCATAATAGAGTTAGGTTATTCATTAAATTTGTTCAGTGCCTATCATTCATCTATTTTAATCTTCCTTCTCTATATTGGAGTATGATACAGAAAACAGTATGGGGAAAAATACAGAGAGGGTATTTATTCTATTAATTCATAAATATATTCAACAGTCTAACAAATTCTAATAGGTCAGAAAATCACACTTATATTTCTGTATTATCATTAGTTAGCTAAAGAGTACTAAATCAACAATTACAAAGAGTAAATTAACTATATAGAGATGAAATAACAAGTAGAACCTATAACTGTAGATAGGGTGGACAAACACTCAAGGAGGCCTATTCCTCCCAACCTTCTTTAGAAGAAGCAGCCAATATCTCTTACTCCTTTGGACCCCCGAGCCTGTTTACTGAACCACTAGGTAGAAGACTCTGTGTAGAAGCAAGGCACTCAATTTGTATAACCAGCAATCAATAAAGACTTGCCAAAAACCTCAATCTTTGCAGTCAGTAGTATAAACTCTGCACTCCGCAGTAAACAAGTCAGACTTACACCATGATCAAAAACCTAGACTTCCCCTCATCGAATCTCTTGTGCGCATACAGTAGAACCACAAGGTAAATTTCCTCGTCAGGAAAAGTGATGAATCTCAGTCTAAAATTCGATGGATCTTAAAAAGATGCCTAGGTATTTTGGTGGTCAATTTTCAATAAATGACCCTCAAGCTCTAGTCCCATCTTTCAGGGCACTATGACTACAATTCAAGGGAGTTGTCCCATACCAACAGCTAGTTACTTGCCTCATGACACTGCCACTTGTCCATTTCCTTCTACCCCAGATTCCATTCCACTTAGTGGGTCAGTAAACACTCTTTTAATAGTTCTCCTTGGGTGAGTGTCTCCTATTTTATTTATTTAAATACTAATATTGTGCAATTACAGTCATCCTTGGACACTTGTCCAAATATAAAACTTTACAATAAAAGTTAAGATAATATCTTCTTCAAACCTAAAATGTTTTCAATAAAGGGGTATGTTATAGTTCTAGTGATTCACCCTTGCCTTAAAGTATTGAATTAAGTTTGTCAGTGGTAATTTAGTGGTAATTTCTTGTATGCTCATAAAAAATAGTTCCAAACAAAATTTTAGGTGACTTGTTTGATCTAAAGATGAAAAATGGACACTTATGTGAGGAACTTGTATAATCTATATAATTTGATTATAGAAAAAATTGATTAATTTTAATAATCAATTTTGATTTTTTTCCACAGGAAAAATATATAATTCATTTTATTAAATATAAAACAAATCACATTCTTTATGGCCAATGGATGATTACAATCCTCCATAAAGGGTCATAAGATTTCGAGAGTATATCAGTTCCTCATAAATGGGCTTTAGGTAAACATTTTGAGGGCACTTGAATTTCATCCAATTAATGACCAATCTAGAGTCTCCAAAAACTTGGAGATTTTGAATACCTTTGGACTGAGCCAGTTGAGGAGTGAGATTCATTTCTAACATCTCGGCTCGGTTGTTAGTACATGGAACAAGTGTAGCTACAAATTTTGTCCAGTTCTTTTTCGATGTGAAGGGGATGTCCCTTGCACCTACCATCCTCGGATCACCTTGAGTTGCCCCATAAAAAAAACACTATGGATATGCTTTGTCCACTTGTTCCTCTATGATAACTCTGTTATGCTTAAGCTTCTTCAATGGTGGAATATAATCCATCGTGGATATACTTTTGAAAGCATAGACTCCCGAAGGAATAAACCGGTCCTTAAAGATGGATTTTTTTTGTGCCAACTAGGTATTCCAAATAAAAAAGAATGTGAGAGTGATAGGAAATTTGTAGAGAGGGGATTAGCTGTCCAAGATTTTAAAACCACCTGGAGATTAGTCCCTATCCAACAGACAAAAAATCCTTTATCCGATGAGAAATATTCCACATGTGTTGTATATAGGATCCGGAGATGATTAAATGTTCAATGGATTCATTTCGAGATCGACATAGAGGACATATCTTCGGACCCTCATAAATTCTCTTGCAAGGAAAATCCCATACTGGAATTTGTTTTGACAATGCAAATCAAGTGAATAGTTTTATCTTTAAAGGACAATAAATCTTCCATATCTCTGAATTCCACCAAGTGGTTTCAAGAAAATCCATTTGTTCCCTCAATAATTTATATCCCAATATTCATGTTTATCTTCATCCAACAGGATTTATGCACCATAATATTTCATCTACGCTAGTAGAAAATCTGATATGGGAGTTATGTCAGGCAGTAATTTAATTTTTCCAAGAATCCTGATAAGCTTGTTGGAAACTGATATGTTCAGCTAATAGTGTTAAGTTTAAACCAAATAGCCAAGCAAGATCACTGAAAGAAGCATAATCACAAGATAACACACAATATATCCTGGGAAACCCTCATGGGGTAGAAAACCCAGTAAAGCTTTCCTCAATAAGATGATCAACCAAAATACAAAGATGTGCTCCTTCTCCTTGACTCCTTAGCAGATCTCCTCAACTAGTGCGCACTCTTCCACAAGTGAGTGAATGATCTAATGAGGAGTTCACCTCCTCTATTTATACTTGACTCTCAACTCACTAAAAGACTGTTGGGGCCGACCTCACCTGGAGAAGTCTAATAACCCCTAAAATATAACTACAGGGCCGACCCACACATGGTGGGTCTAATAACCCTAGTTAATACCAACCCCTGGAGGAATAAACATCTCCAGATACATAGTAGGGTTAACTCGGAGGAATGAAACATCTCCGGAATAAATAATGTACAAATATAATATTCTTAGAAGTTACAATATTCAACACTCCCCCTTAACGAGAAGGATATTATAACAACATCTGTAGGAACAAGGAGTCATTTACTACATCATCTATATATCATCGGAAGCTTTCCTCAATTCATCATCATCAGTAACTTGACTAGTTACTGGAACATCAACATCGTCATCAGCATCGTCGTATGATCATTAGTATCGTCATCACACGATCATCATCATCATCGTCACACGATCATCAACATCGTCATCACACGATCATCAGCATCATCATCATACGATCATCAACATCGTCATCATACGATCATCAGCATCATCATCACACGATCAGCAGCATCATCATCACACGATCATCAGCATCGTCATCATACGATCATCAGCATCGTCATCACACGATCATCAGCATCGTCATCACACGATCATATTTACAGGATGATCAATCCTGCTCTCTTTAGGACATGAGTCCATGGATGATGCAATCCAGGTCAAGTTCCAGGATGATCAATCCTTATCACAACTACAGAGCCAGCCCTGTCTCATGCTGGATGTATCATAAATACAGAGCCAGCCCTGTTTCATGCTGGATGTATTACAGCTACAGAGCCAGCCCTGTTTCATGCTGGATGTATCACAACTACAGAGCCATCCCTGTTTCATGCTGGATGTATCACAACTACAGAGCCAGCCCTGTTTCATGCTGGATGTATCACAACTACAGAGCCAGCCCTGTTTCACGCTGGATGTATCACAACTACAGAGCCAGCCCTGTTTCATGCTGGATGTATCACAACTACAGAGCCAGCCCTGTTTCATGCTGGATGTAACCTAGAGTAATTCTAGGATTTGTCACGTACATTTTGAACCGAGGTTCAGGGACGATTCAGTCCTGTCATTCAGTTATCGGAGACCTCATGTCTACGGCTCTTCTTTAGGACTGAAGTCCGGGAATGATCCAATCCCCTCAACTGTCCACTAAGGACTTCATTCTCGGAGACCTCACGTCTACGGCTCTCTTTAGGACTGAAAGTCCAGGGATGATCCAATCCCCTCAACTGTCCACTAAGGACTTCATTCTCGGAGACGTCACGTCTACGGCTCTCTTTAGGACTGAAAGTCCAGGGATGATCCAATCCCCTCAACTGTCCACTAAGGACTTCATTCTCGGAGACCTCACGTCTACGGCTCTCTTTAGGACTGAAAGTCCAGGGATGATCCAATCCCTTCACATGTTCACCAAGACAGAACATGTATCCTCATCATCAAAACATGTATAACCACAACATGTATCATCATCATCAAAACATGTATAACCACAACATGTATCATCATCATCAAAACATGTATAACCACAACATGTATCATCATCATCAAAACATGTATAACCACAACATGTATCATCATCATCAAAACATGTATAACCACAACGTGTATCATCATCATCAAAACATGTATAACCACAACGTGTATCATCATCATCAAAACATGTATAACCACAACGTGTATCATCATCATCAAAACATGTATAACCACAACGTGTATCATCATCATCAAAACATGTATAACCACAACATGTATCATCATCATCAAAACATGTATAACCACAACATGTATCATCATCATCAAAACATGTATAACCACAACATGTATCATCATCATCAAAACATGTATAACCACAACATGTATCATCATCATCAAAACATGTATACATCTATCACCAAAACAAAGAATATAAGAGTCCTAAATCTAAATCATTCTAGGTGAATAAAAGCAAAAAAAATAGGTAACCTCATTATTGATGAGATAGGCTTGTTTTGTCAGATACTGAGCTACTCCCCCTTTCGAGGAGGGTTCTTCTGAACTACACCAAGCTTGTCTCGGAAGTGTTCAAACTTTACTCGAGACAGAGGCTTAGTCAGAATATCAGCAATTTGATCCTCAGTGCTTATGTACTCCAGCTTGATAGCTCCTTTCTGCACCATGTCTCGTATATAAAAGTATCGGATCTCTATGTGTTTTGACTTATCATGAAATACAGGATTTTCAGTCATCTTGATACAGCTTTGATTATCACACATAATCACAGTGGGATCCATTTCTAAGTCAAACACTCCAGATAAAAGTTTCCGAAGCCATACTGCTTCACAGCTAGCAGAGCAGGCAGCTATATATTCTGCTTCAGCAGTACTGAGAGCCACACTGGATTGTTTCTTGCTGAACCAGGAAATCATGGCAGATCCAAGACCATAACATCCACCAGAGGTACTTTTTCTGTCTGAGACACTTCCTGCCCAATCAGAATCTGAGTAACCATGTAATCTGAGTTCATGATTTCCAACATAAAATAGGCCTAAATCTAATGTACCTTTTAGGTACCTCATTACATGCTTTGCAGCTATTAAGTGAACCTTTCTAGGTTCTACTAGATACTGACTTAGGGTATTTACAGCAAAGCATATATCAGGCCTAGTATTAGTTAAGTACATCAATGATCCAATGATTTGTCTATATAAAGTTATGTCCACTAGTTCTGATGAATCATTAACTAATAACTTTAAGTTGGAGTCCATGGGAGTGGCCATGGCTTTACACTCCAACATATCAAATCTTTTGAGAATCTCCACAGTGTACTTACCTTGATTTAGAAAGATCCCTTTTGGTTCTTGCCATACTTCTAAGCCTAAGAAGTAGTGCATCAATCCGAGATCTTTCATCTCGAATTCTGAAGAAAGCTTCTTCTTGCTTTCAATAATCTGTTTCTCATCTCCAGTTAGAAAAAGATCATCTACATATAACAGCAATATAACTGGTTCATCATCCATCACCTTGAGATAAAGATTTGGGTCAGCTTTACTTTTAGTAAAGCCCATGCTAGTTAAGAAATTGTCAATCCTTCCGTACCAAGCCCTTGGAGCTTGTTTCAACCCATATAATTCCTTCTTCAATTTGCAAACATGAGTTCTTCCATCATTAACCTCAAACCCTTGAGGTTGCTCTATGTATACTTCTTCTTCAATTACACCATTCAGAAAAGCTGTCTTAACATCCATTTGGTGTAATTTCCACTTCATCATGGATGCAAGTGCCATGATAGTTCTAATTGAAGTATACCTGGCAACAGGTGCAAATGTTTCTTCATAGTCAATTCCCTCCTTCTGAGAGAATCCTCTGGCTACAAATCTTGCTTTGTATTTTTCGATGCTTCCATCCGCGGCATGTTTTATTTTGAAAATCCATTTGGAAGAAACCACACTTTTATCTTTCGGTTTGGGAACAATATCCCAAACATTATTTTTCATTATTGACTGGTATTCTTCAGTCATTGCTTCTACCCATTCTTTCTTTTGAGCTGCTTCTTCATAGCTAGTAGGTAGTTGATCCACAAGGTCACACATTAAAGCCATGTAGTTGGATACCAATTTTGGCTTCTTCCTTTCTCTAGTGGAGCCTTCAGGAGCACCATATCTTTCAGCTCCTTGAATAATATCTCTAGCCCATGCTGGTCTTCTTTTCCTGGATAATTCTGCAACAGGGGGTTCTTGTGGTTCCAGCATGTCATGATCCTCTGGTGTAACTTCTTCAGGGATGTGAACAGTCTCTGAGATCCTGGGTGATGAATCTTCTTCATAAACTTCTTCAAGTTGACACTTTCTGGATTTCTTGAGAGCTGTTTCCTCATCAAAGGTTACATCTCTACTTATTTCTATATGATGGAAACCTGGTATGTAGATTCTAAAGGCTTTGGAAGTTTCACAATAGCCAACAAACATTCCCTTCTTACCTGAGGGATCCAACTTGGTTCTCTTTTCTTTTGGAATGTGGATGTACACAGGACACCCAAATATTTTAAGATGACTTACCTCAGGCTTCTTACCTGAAAACACTTCTTCTGGAGTTTTGAATTCAAGAGCACTGTGAGACAATCTATTTTGCACATAAACTGCTGTTTTGGCTGCTTCAGCCCATAAGTACATGGGAAGATCTTGGTCATGTATCATGGTCTTCACAGCTTCCATGATTGTTCTATTTTTCCTTTCAGCCACCCCATTTTGTTGGGGATTGTATGGAGTAGTTAGTTCCCTTCTAATTCCAGCTTCTTTGCAAAAGTCCTCAAAATCCTTTGAAGTGAATTCTCCGCCATTATCTGTTCTGAGAGTTTTGATTTTCTTGTCTGATAGATTTTCTATTAGAGCCTTGAACTCTTTGAATTTTCCAAAGACTTCATTCTTACCTTTCAGGAAGTATATCCAAGTTTTCCTTAAATAGTCATCAATGAATGAAAGATAGTATTCATACCCACTTAAGGAAGTGGTGGGCATAGGTCCACATACATCTGAGTGTATAAGCTCTAAAATGTTCTTAGTCTTAGTTTCACTCTTTGGAAAGGGGTTCTTGATATTTTTCCCTTTTTTACATCCTTTACATGAGCCATCATGATCAGCCTTCAATTCTGGTAAACCTATGACTGCCTTGCTTACATAGGGTAAGGCTTTATAATTGATGTGAGCTAATCTTCTATGCCATAGCTCACTGGGGCTAGAGACCTCATGTGTAAGGGTAGCTTCTGGATGACCCTTGAGTTTATAGAGACCTCCTTCTTCTTCACCAATAACAACTGCATCTTTAATTGTCTTTCCTTTTGTCCACATGAGTACTTGTCCATCTATGAAGGCTACTCTAAAACCTTTCTTATCTAGTGCTGAAATAGAGAGAAGGTTCTTCTTTAAACCTGGTACATATAAGATGTCTTTCATCTTCAAGGGTGTTCCCAAATCTAGCTTGTAGCTAGCTTCACCAATTCCTTTGATGGGATATTGGTAGTCATCTCCTAGAGATACCTTTTGTGAGGAAGACTTTTCTTCAAGAATTGAGAAGGTCTTCCTTTGACCTGTCATGTGTTTGGAGGCACCACTGTCAATGAGCCATGTATCTTCTCCAGGAGATACAGATCCAGAGAGTGCAGAGAATAGAACATATTCTTCTGGATCTTCTTTCTTCACCTTGTTTCTTTTCCTTTTAGGCTTTACCTCTACCTCTTCTTCTTCTTCATCTTCTTCCCCTTCTTCTTCTTCACTATCATTTTCTGCCATATGAGCATGGTGTCTTTTGTGGACAAACTTCTTCTTTTGTGAGGGACAAAATCTGGAGATGTGACCTAGCTTATCACAGCTATAGCATTTGACTGAGGAATAATCTCTTACTAGAAATGGTCCTTTTCTCTTTTTAGAGAAGTGTTGAGATCCTTTGTGGTCAACCTTCTTGAGATGACCTGTTCTTCTTCTTCTGGTATGGGTGGCCAAAGCTTGGTCATCTTCTTTGAGAAGAGCTTCTCTGTTGGCAACCCTAGCTTCTTCTTGAACACAATCCTCCCATACTATATCAAATTTCATGCTTTTTTTCCTAGCACACATGGTTTGTATGAAGGATTCCCAAGATCTAGTGAGGCCATTAAGAGCAGTCATCACTAGTTCATCCTCATCAAGAGTATCACCAATTGCATCTAGTTGTTCCTTGATTTGTGAAACCCTTGAGAAGTAGTCTTGAATGGATTCTCCTTTGTGCATCTTGGTACTCTTCAATTGAGTCCTTAGATTCATCTTCCTATTGATGTTCTTTCCTTCATACATTCTTCCTAGGGCATCATACATTTCCTTTGGAGTCTTCTTGGAGGCCACTTGGGGAATCAAGTGGTCTTTAATGGAATCAGCTATGATTCTCTTTGCCCTAATCAAATCCTTCCTATGCTTTTCTTTGGCTTCATCTCCTTCTGGTTCTGCAACTTCTTCCTTGATATACTGAGCAAGATCATTCTCTTCAAGAATGAGACCAATTTTGTATTTCCATGCCCGGAAATTTTCTATACCTTCTAGCTTGTCTTCAAGCTTAGTGTTTGGAGCCATCTTCTCTTGGGGGAGTCCAAGAGACAGAGCAGACTTACCTGAAAAGTTGTTTTTCACTTTTCCGGAATCTGGAACAGAATTTTATCGCACTTTTGGTAGAATTAGGGTTTGACTTTCCCGGAGTTCTACTCAACCAAAAAGTTCGATCTATAGCTCAAAAGAATGCTCTTGAGAAGGGCTACTCAGCCATGCAATCAGAATTTAAAAATTCCAACTTTTTTCTGAAACCAAAAACTGACGTATCGCACTTTTGGTAGAATTAGGGTTTGCAATTCCCGGAGTTCTACCCAACCAAAAAGTTCGATCTAGGGCTTAAAAGAAAGCTCTTGAGGAGGGATTTCCAGCCATGCAACCAAAAATCAATAATACCAACTTTGGGCTGAAAACCCTAACTTCACCAAAAGGAGAGAGAGAGATAATCTTACCTTGTGAAAGATGTCCTATTCAGTCTAGCTCTGATACCATGTTAAGTTTAAACCAAATAGCCAAGCAAGATCACTGAAAGAATCATAATCACAAGATAACACACAATATATCCTGGGAAACCCTCATGGGGTAGAAAACCCAGTAAAGCTTTCCTCAATAAGATGATCAACCAAAATACAAAGATGTGCTCCTTCTCCTTGACTCCTTAGCAGATCTCCTCAACTAGTGCGCACTCTTCCACAAGTGAGTGAATGATCTAATGAGGAGTTCACCTCCTCTATTTATACTTGACTCTCAACTCACTAAAAGACTGTTGGGGCCGACCTCACCTGGAGAAGTCTAATAACCCCTAAAATATAACTACAGGGCCGACCCACACATGGTGGGTCTAATAACCCTAGTTAATACCAACCCCTGGAGGAATAAACATCTCCAGATACATAGTAGGGTTACCTCGGAGGAATGAAACATCTCCGGAATAAATAATGTACAAATATAATATTCTTAGAAGTTACAATATTCAACAAATAGCCAAGCTTGTCTTTGTAGATTTGTATGCAATCCGTCACCGATTTGAGAGAGGAAGTATAAACCTTGTTCCTCATCATATGATGATGGACCAAATTCCCTTCCATACACCCTAATCATTGATCAATACCCAATCTAATATTCTTTCCATATCCAATTTTCCACTATAACCAGTCAAACACCAAATCAAATGCCTCGAGAGTGGCTCTCCACATGGTGGATATATTCCTATAGCTTTTGTCCTGGCTTCTAAACCATTCTTCAATGGTGAGGGTGGGGATATATTTATTATAAACCACCTATGTCCATAGAGTGTTCTTAGTGAGTATTATCCAAACTTTTTTTGCAGAGAGTTCTCTTGCAAAAAATAGGGGATACTTCATACCCCATCCACCCATATCCTTTGGCCATGTAATCTTATCCCATGCAACCCAATGAAAATGGTTATTCACCTTGTGTCCATTCCAAAGAAAGTTAAAACATATTTTCCTGATGGTGTTCAAAGTACCTTTGGGGATATGTGGTATTGTCATCCAATATACATGAATGGATTCAAGTATATCCTTTAGTAGCACTAATATTCCTCCTTTAGAAAGATAGAGGTTGCACCAAAGGTGAATCGTGTTCTCAATCCTGCCAATCACCTACTTCCAATCCTTTTTTCCATAATCATTTGGTTTGATTGAAAAACACAAATATTTTATACTGTATGCCAGATTTTCCACTGAGAAATTAAACTGTGATCTAATCCATAGTTCTATGACCATATCCAAATTCATGAAAGATACTGTTGACTTTGAGACATTGATGGTCATACTAGTGGCTTCATTAAATATATAGTATAAATTAAATCAAAACTATGTAGGTCCATAGCTACAATTATTTATGAACACTATAATAAAATTCCATTTGAATATGTACCACTAGTGGGGTAAAAGAAATAGACCAATAATTTGGGGATGAACTACTTCAAATAAAACTTTGTAAACTACTTCTCACATCTTATATGGTACACTTCTCCATTTTTTCCTTTACATTGTTTTATAATTATTTAAAATATTTTAATTTATGTCATCTTTAAAATAGTAATATATATATATATATATAAAGATATATATATATATATATATATATATATATATATATATATATATATATATATATGGGCCTTCGCACAAAGTTGAGGGACCTTTTAGATGCAATCGTGATTTCATGAAACATGCAAAAGTTTAGTAAAGGGAAAACACACGCATGTTTCTTTGAACTAGGCATGGATAGGCCCGAGCCTGCCATGTCACTTAACACGCAGGATAGGAAATAAAAACACTCAAGCGTTATGAATTCAATAATGCTCGCGCATTATATAAATACATAACGCGCGAGCATTATGTATTCAATAATGCTCGAGCGTTATAGAAAAACAGAACGCTCAAGCATTATTGGAATACATAACACTCGAGCGTTCCTGTTAATATATTAAAAGCCAAAAAGAGGTCGCGACAACCATCTCGCACTTAGCATCCACTGTTCACTAGCCGAGGCCAACCAAAATTCTCGAGCATTCAGGGATGCTGACGTGGAAGTGTTGGGTGAATTCAAAGAGCAAGGGGGATTGTGGAGGTAGGAATCCAAATATTCATTGTTGCCTCATTCCCTTAATAAAAATATAAATTTTTATGTTGTCCTAAATTAGAAATCCAAGTAAATGAAAAATCTCAAACTAAAATTTTTCAAAATTGTTATTTAACATATGGAAATTCCTCCATAGTATCAATTCCCTTAATGAATTTTGCATCCACCTAAGCAATAGGGGATTTGAATCCCAAAACCAACTTTTCCTCAATATTTTGTCCACATATATCGCAAATTGGAAAAGAAAATCCATCCACCCTTTGGCTAGGAGGAGGAACTATGGACTATAACCTAGGCTTGCTTTCTAGACTTGACTCAACCAAACCCTATGGTTTTTTCCCACACATTCTTTTACCCTAAAAATTTCCAACTAGTTCTTGTGAATCCAACCCAATGGCATGATGGATTTTACATCATCCCCCAAAACCTAAGGGACTAGGTTCCCCTCCTTGCACACACACCCCTTACTTTGTTGTTAAGATGAACTACCACATATTTTTTGATCTCATTCACCACCAAGACACTCAATCGATGTATTTGGGTCTTCACCCCTATCAATTGATAAGAGCTTTACTTCATGGAACAAGCGTAGAGAAACTCTCACATTCAAAATATTTCCCCTTCTTAATGACTCAGAGGAATTCACCACCAAATATTCCTCATCATACACTAGATTCTGAGCAAGGAAAGGGCCACGAACATGATATGAATTAGATATAAAGGAGAAATTTCTGAAGGTAGAGGATGACGAATAACATTTTCTCCAATACCTAGGCTCTATAAAGGTGTACATAAAGTGCTTTTAAGGCCCCCATTGTCTCAATCCTTCAGTATTAATTGAATTAGGAGCTCAATGCCATCGATCATTAATCGATTTACATGTAGTTGATCCTCACCTTCAACTTTGGTTTACATTTAGTTGTTATTATAGTATATTGAGATGATATTTATGTTTGTAATGTATTCATTCTTGCACAAATTTTTTACATTTTTAATTTTCGAGAGATGTCATTATAGCACATGTATGTGTTTCTAATGATTTGTTTTTTTTATTTTTTGACTGCAGTGACGACCATGGATGCACATACATACATCCAAAGAGAATTTAGAGGCTCAGAGACATTCGAGCCTCAATTGTTATTGTTGATGATAGGCACCGTATGCTTGCATCCAATTTGGAGGCAATCATAGAGACCTTTAGTAGGTCAAATGGTGCACTCCAAGATATTGCGACATACAGAGAGAGAAAGAGGCAAGAATATGTTGATGGAATTAGTTCCAAGGAAGTTAAGAAGTTGAAGATAACAAAATAACATATATTTTCCCTTTTTAGAGATCCACAGACAAGTGAAATACAAGATGTAAACAAAAGGCATATTTCTATTGAGTGATGTACATATCAACCATTCATAGATAATTGGATGGACCGATGGTACATGGTATTTGATGTACCACCACATAACAATAGGGAAATGCCATTATATTTTCTTAGAAAGATGTACGTGTTAAGTTTAGCCTAATTTCAAAAGCAAGATCACTGAAAGAAACACAATCACAAGATAGACAAAGATTTACCCTGGGAAACCCTCATGGGGTAGAAAACCCATCAAAGCTTTCCTCAATATAGATAATCAACCAATACAAGATGTAGTACCCAAACAAGAGCTCCTTCTCCTCCTATGCAGACCTCTCTCTCTCCTATGTGCCAATCACAAGTGAGTGAATGAATGGTATAAATGAGGAACACACCTCCTCTATTTATACTTGTGTTCTAATTGACTTTTCACCCTAATGGGGCTGACCTCTCCTAAGAGACTCTAATAACCCCTAAATAGATAACTCAAGGCTGACCTCACATGGGAGATCTAATAACCCTAGTTACCACACTCTCTCGGAGGAATAAACATCTCCAGATATACAATAGGGTCTCTTCGGAGGAATGAAACATCTCCAGAATAATAAAGTACAAATATAATATCCTTAGAAGTTACAATATTTCAACACTCCTCCTTAACGAGAAGGATATTATAAAAACATCTGTAGGAGCAAGGAGTCATCAACTACATAATACATGATACATCTATAAATCATTGGAAGCTTTCTTTATACATCATCAATAACTAAAGCAGTTACTGGAACATATGCAATACTGGAACATCAACATCTTCAGTACTGAATCTTCATCTTCTGCAGCACCCGATCAGCCATAGGAATATCATCATATGGATCCTCTCGATCAACATCATCATCATCTGGATCCTCATGATCATCAGCATTGTCATCTGGATCCTCACGATCAACAACATCGTCATCTAGATCATCACTATCAATAGCATCGTCATCTAGATCATCATGATCAACAGCATCATCATCTAGATAGCAGCATACCCTCCAACACACATGATCTAATTATGGGATGGTCAATCCCTCTCAATTTGGGACATAAGTCCAAGGACAATGAAATCCTATTGTGTACATTTTGAAACAAAGGTTCCGGGATGATGCAATCCCCATCACGTACATTTTGAACCAAAGGGTTCCGGGATGATGCAATCGTCGTCACGTACACTTTGAACCAAAAGGTTCTGGGATGGTGCAATCCCCATCATGTACATTTTGAACCAAAAGGTTCCGGGATTATGCAATCCCCATCACGTACATTTTGAACCAAAGGGTTCCGGGATGATGCAATCCCCATCATGTACATTTTGAACCAAAGGGTTCCGGGATGATGCAATCCCCATCATGTACATTTTGAACCAAAGGTTCAGGGACGATGCAGTCCTATCACGTATGTTTTGAACCAAGCGTTTAGGGACGATGCAGTCCTATCACGTACATTTTGAACCAAGCATTCAAGGATGACGCAGTCCTATCACGTATGTTTTGAACCAAGCATTCAGGGACGATGCAGTCCTATCACATACATTTTGAGCCAAGGGTTCAGGGACGATGCAGTCCTATCACGTACATTTTGAACCAAACATTCAGGGACGATGCAGTCCTATCACGTACATTTTGAACCAAATGTTCAGGGATGATGCTGTCCTATCACGTCTACTAGGGACCATACAATGACCTCATCGTCAGAACAGGTAGCCTCATCCATGACCTCATTGTCAGAATAGGTAACCTCATCAACGATACATGTATCCACATCAATACAGGTATCCTCATCATCGATACCATATCCTCATCAATACAGGTATCCTCATCATTGATACAGTATCCTCATCAATACAGGTATCCTCATCATTGATACAGTATCCTCATCAATACAGGTATCCTTATTATTGACCTTATCATCAATATAGGCAATCTTATCATCGATACAGGTATCCTCATCAATACAGGTATCCTTATTATTGACCTTACCCTCAATATAGGCAATCTTATCATCGATACAGGTATCCTCATCGATACCAGTATCCAAATATCATCATTGACCATATCACTCCCCCTTTCGAGGAGGGTCCTTCTGAACTACACCAAGCTTGTCTCGGAAATACTCAAACTTTACTTTAGACAGAGGTTTGGTCAATACATTAGCCACTTGTTCGTCAATGCTCACATATTTGAGCTTGATAGCTTCTTTCTGCACCATATCTCGTCTATAGAAATAGTGGATCTCTATGTGCTTTGATTTATCATGGAACACTGGATTCTCTGTCATCTTGATACAACTCTGGTTGTCACACAGGATCACAGTGGGGTCCATCTCTAAGTCAAACAATCCTGATAACAACTTTTGAAGCCATATCACTTCACAACTGGCAGTGCAAGAAGCTATATATTCCGCTTCAGCTGTGCTGAGAGCCACACTAGACTGCTTCCTGCTAAACCACGAGATCATGGCAAATCCTAGACAATAACATCCACCCGATGTGATTTTCATGTCTGATACACTTCCAGCCCAATCAGCATCTGTGTAGCCATACAATCTGAAATCATGATCTCCAAGGTAATGTAGACCAAATTCTATTGTACCCTTAAGGTACCTCATCACATGCTTTGCAGCTATTAAGTGAACACGTCTAGGTTCCACTAGATACTGACTCAAGGTGTTTACAGCGAAGCATATATCTAGCCTAGTGTTCATCAAATACATTAATGACCCAATAATCTGCCTATACAGAGTTACATCCACTAACTTTGATGAGTCATCCGCTAATAGTAATTTCAAGTTGGAATCCATGGGAGTGGCCATGGCTTTACATTCCAACATATCAAATCTTTTCAAGATTTCCACAACATACTTTCCCTGGTTGAGAAATATCCCTTCCGAGCCTTGCCATACTTCCAGTCCTAGGAAGTAATGCATCAAACCAAGATCTTTCATTTCAAACTCCGCCGAGAGTTTCTTCTTGCACTCGACAATCTGTTTCTCATTCCCAGTCAAAAATCGATCATCCACATACAACAACAATATGACAGGTTCATCATCCATAAATTTGAGATAAAGGTTAGGATCAACTTAGCTTGTTAAGAAACTGTCAATTCTTCCATACCAAGATCTGGGAGCTTGCTTCAACCCATACAAGGCCTTCTTCAGTTTGCATACGTGGGTTCTTCTATCTTCAACCTCAAATCCTTGTGGTTGTTCTATGTACACTTCTTCCTCAATCACAACATTTAGGAAAGATGTCTTTACATCCATCTGATGTAATTTCCACTTCATCATGGATGCAAGTGCCATGATGGTTCAAATGGAAGCGTACCTTGCAACTGGTGCAAATGTTTCTTCATAGTCAATTCCCTCTTTCTGAGAGAATCCTCTGGCTACAAACCTTACCTTATATTTTTCAATGCTACCATCCGCAGCATGCTTTATTTTGTATATCCATTCGGAGGATAGCACACTCTTGTCCTTTGGTTTGGGAACAATATCCCAAACATCATTCTTCATTATTGACTGGTACTCCTCTGTCATTGCCTCTACCCACTCTTTCTTATGAATTGCTTCTTCATAACTAGTAGGTTCTTGATCTACAATATCACACATCAAAGCCACATAATTGGAGAATGGATTTGGTTTCTTGCTCACTCTAGTGGAGCCTTCATGAGCTCCATACTTTTATTCTCCTAGTATAATATCTCTAGCCCATGCTAGCTTTCTCTTTCTTGATATGTTTGTAATGGGGGGTTCTATTGGTTCTAACATGTCATGGTCTTCAGGTGTCTCTTCTTCAGGGGCTGGTGCAGCTTCTATAATTCTGGTAGGTGGATCTTCTTCATATACTTCTTCATACTGGCACTTCCTAGATCTCTTGAGAGCTGCTTCTACATCAAATGTCACATCCCTACTAATTTCCATAGGATGGAATCTTGGGATGTAGATCCTGAATGCTTTGGATGCCTCACAATACACAACAAATATTCCCTTCTTTCCATAAGGGTCCAACTTAGTTCTCTTTTCTTTTGGTATGTGAATATATATAGGACACCCAAATATCTTGAGGTGGCTTACCTCAGGTTTCTTCCCTGTGAACACTTCTTTTGGAGTTTTGAATTCAAGGGAACTATGAGATAGTCTATTATGCAGATACACTGTTGTCCTGGCCGCTTCCGCCCAAAGATAGATAGGTAGGTCTTTATCATGTATCATTGTCTTCACTACTTCCATAATGGTTCTATTCTTTCTTTCCGCAACATCATTTTGTTGAGGATTGTAGGGAGTGGTTAGTTCCCTCTTGATTCCAGCTTCTTTACAAAAGGCTTCAAAATCCTTTGAAGTGTATTCTCCACCATTATCTATCCTAAGTATTTTGATCTTCTTTTCTGAGTGATTTTCTATCAAGGCTTTGAACTCCTTGAATTTTTCAAAGACTTCATTCTTTCCTTTTAGGAAGTATATCCAAGTCTTTCTTGAATAGTTATCAATGAATGTAAGATAATATTCATATCCACTCAAGGATGTGGAGGGAATTGGACCACATACATCTGAATGGATCAATTCAAAAGTACTTTTAGTCTTTGTTTCACTCTTTGGAAATGGGTTCTTGATATTCTTACCTTTTGCACATCCTTTGCAAGTGCCTTCATGTTCAATCTTTAAATTTGGCAATCCTGTCACCACTTTTCTCACATAGGGTAGTGCTTTGTAGTTGATATGAGAAAGCCTTATATGCCATAGCTCACTTGGACTAGTGGCTTCATGAACAAGGGAAGCTTCTGGATGAACCTTGAGTTTATACAGACCTCCTTCCTCTTCACCAATGACAATTGCATCCTTAATATATTTTCCTTTGGACCACATGAGTGCTTGTCCATCTATGAATGCAACCCTATAACCTTTCTTATCTAATGCTGAGATGGAAAGCAAGTTCTTCTTCAACCCAGTACATATAAAACTTCCTTCATCTTCATGGGGGCTCCAAAATCAATCTTGTAGCTTGCTTCACCAATTCCCTTGATTGGATATTGATAATCATCTCCTAAAGATACTTTCTGTGGGGATGTCTTCTCTTCAAGTTTTGAGAGATTTTTATTTTGACCTGTCATGTGCTTTGAAGCACCACTATCAATAAGCCATGTATCTTCTCCAGGTGTCACAGACCTAGAGAGTGCAGAGAATAGAACATACTCTTCTGCATCTTCTTCTTCTATTCTAGCTCTTTTCTTTTGAGGCCTTTCCTCCTCTTCTTCTTCTTCACTATCATCTTCTACTAGATGTGCTTGATGTATTTTATGATGGAAACTCTTCTTTTTATTTGAGGGACACTCCCTAGCACTGTGTCCTATTTTGTGACAATTGTAACATTGGAATGAGGAGAAATCTCTTCCTGAATTAGCTCCTCTTTTCTTTTGAAACCTTTGTGGAGGTTGAGACTCCTTGTGGATTCCTTTCTTGAAGTTGGGTTGACTTCTTCTTCTTTTGGTATGGGTGGCTAATACTTGATCATCTTCCTTGAGCAAGGATTCTCTATTGGCTACCCTAGCTTCTTCTTGAATGCAATCCTCCCATACAACATCAAACTTCATACTTTCTTTTCTGGCACACATGGTTTGGATGAATGACTACCAAGATCTAGTGAGACCATTCAGAGCAGTCATGACTAGTTCATCTTCATCAAGGGTATCTCCAATAGCATCTAGTTCTTCCTTGAACTGGGAAACCCTTGAGAAATAGTCTTAAACATATTCTCCTTTATTCATCTTGGTGCTCTTTAATTGAGCTCTCAGGATCATCTTCCTATTGATGTTCTTTCCCTCATACATTCTGGAAAGGGCATCATACATTTCCTTTGGAGTCTTCTTGGATGCCACTTAGGGAATCAAGTGGGATTTAATAGAATCATCAATGATTCTCTTGAATCATCAATGATTCTCTTGAATCATCAATGATTCTCTTTACCTTAATCAAGTCCTTCATATACTTCTCTTTGGATTCATCTTCCTCGGGTTCTGTAACCTCATCCTTGATATATTGGGAAAGATCATTCTCTTCAAGAATGAGACCAATCCTATATTTCCATGCCCGAAAATTCTCTATACCCTCTAACTTCTCTTCAAGCTTAGTGCTTGGAGCCATCTTATCCAGGGTGTCATAGAGATTAAAGTTTCTCAAGAGATAGAATAACACTTACCAGGAGTTGTGCTTGATTGAGTTGAGAATACTAGTGTGTTCTACTTCTGGAAACTTCAACTTTTCACCTTCTGGATCTGCAACAGAATTTATGGTTTTGTGGTCTTCACTTTTCTGGTTTACTAGTGCATAGGTTCACAGCTTTTTTGGTTCACTAGTGCATAGGTGCACACTTTTCTAGTTTTTTGGTTTCTCCAATTCTGGTCCAAAACCCAAATTAGGGTTTGACTTTCTTGAAGTTCTACCCACTCAAAAAGTTTGATCTAGGGCTCAAAAATTTGATTTTGAGGAGGGATATCCAGCCATGCAATCAGAATCCAAAAACTCCAACTTTTGCAGAAACCCTAATTTTCACCGGATGAGGAGAGAGAGGTATTTTCAGGCTAGCTCTGATACCATGTTAAGTTTAGCCTAATTTCACAAGCAAGATCACTGAAAGAAACACAATCACAAGATAGACAAAGATTTACCATGGGAAACCCTTATGTGGTAGAAAACCTAGCAAAGCTTTCATCAATATAGATAATCAACCAATAAAAGATGTAGTACCCAAACAAGAGATCCTTCTCCTCCTACGCGGACCTCTCTCTCTCCTATGCGCCAATCACAAGTGAGTGAATGAATGGTATAAATGAGGAACACACCTCCTCTATTTATACTTGTGTTCTAACTGACTTTTCACCCTAATGGGGGCGACCTCTCCTAAGAGAGTCTAATAACCCCTAAACAACTAACTCAGGGCCGACCTCACATGGGAGATCTAATAACCCTAGTTACCACAATCTCTCTCGTAGGAATAAACATCTCCGGATATACAATAGGGTCTCTTCGGAGGAATGAAACATCTCTGGAATAATAAAGTACAAATATAATATTCTTAGAAGTTACAATATTTAAACAGTACACAGAATTTGTTTTGGGGAAGCATGTTAATTATTTTGATATCTTGGAGTACGAGGGCATTAGGATGGGGATGCCTCATCAACATCGCAATGCGAGGAACATAGATCCCAATCTCCCAATAGCTCCACCTCGCATGCAACTACCCAGGCTAGATGTGCCACCTACACATCAATTGATCCCATAGATGCAGGCGTCATTCCTACTGTTGGCACGGGTGGTTTTTCTCCATAGTGCATATCTTCAAGGTACGTACCAAGAAGGGCCATCATATCCACCACCTCCGGGTGGGGTAGAGCCACCACCTCCCAGTGGGGTAGAGACACCAACTTCTAGTGGTCAAGGAGCATCTAGTAGTGGCACTAGACCTGCACATCATGAGCACAACCGAGAGCCCCACCCATGAAAAGTATGTGTCCATCCTTGCTTTGGTCTTGTACAGACATAAGATAGATTTACTGGGTATTTTACTTAGGTAAGTAAAAGGTTAACAATTTAGTGTTGTTTGTAAATTATTTTTCCTTACTATACACATATATAGATTGCTAATATTTTTAATGATTTTAAAACTTGTATTTTCTACAAGAAGAGGATGAGGGGCAAGAATTTTCCACCGACGATGCCTAGGATAGTCTAGAGGCTCATGCACGAGAACCTTTTGATGTACAAGATGTTGTCATACCTTCGGAAACAACAAATCACATTGAGGTAACTATTTCAACATGTCATTATTTCAATACATGTCATTATTTTAATACATGTTAGTTTGTTATCACATGTTACTTAATTAATTCTACACGATATAATATTTACAATTTTCTAAATTGTAGGTTGTAGATCCCCCTCATAGGGAAATTGTTTCATCTATTGATCTCCCCCGTGGGTGGGAGACAAGCGCTACACATACCATAGGGGATCAGCAGGTGGAAGAACATTTCTTAGAATTGATTGAAGCATACCGTACATCGGTATGTATTTCATCATTGTCAGTTTGTTAATACATGTTATTTCATTGACCAATGCATTTATAACTACGTCAGTAATTGGTGATTGTAGCCACACCTGTTACATTTAGGAAACAGTCAGTAGTTGTGATCCGTATCGTGTCTAGGAAGCACGAGGGGGACAACAGTTCGGCTGAATGAGTTGGCTCTGTTATGGCGGAAGCTTAATAAACAAAATGACCAAAAGAAGGAATTCGCAATACAGATAACACAAATACACACCGACAAGATGCAGGAATGCGAACTATTCTAGATTGATCCAGATAAGATGTATGTTACAATAATTTACATGCTTATAAAGAAGTCTGAGACGCTTGGGTTCCTACCCGTTACGTTCAATTACAAAGAAGAAGTTAGAACGGTTGAACTGTTCAACCGTTACAGTCGACTAGGAGACAGAGAGACAGTCTGTCGAAGTTCGACAGTTGCTGGTCGCATGCCGACGTTGTATGCCAATGTCGCGAACTGTGAGGTTACTGAACATGTCGAAGGTGCAGAACATGTCGTAGTACTAAATTTGTCTAAGTCATGTCGTGTCGAAACTTGTCAAAGTTGTGTCAACAGCGATGACTGGTTTAAGATGTGTCGAAGTTAGCATCCGAAAACACATGCCAACTGCGATGTGGATCAGACCTCCTTCCTTAAGAAACAATGGACCCCATTGTTTGCTCGCGAAGGTGAGGAAAATTTTCGATCACTTCAGTAGCAGAGTACCACTTTCCTTAAGATGGTATTCGGCCAGCTTTGGAAACCTGAAATAAGGGAATTGTGGTCGTCCTTGTAAGGTGTACCCGTCGTCCCACAATGGTGTCGCAAGGAAGAGGCTCATGAATATCTAGGTTGATGTCTGTCGGATCTGCTCTTGAGAAGTCATTCTATTCCAACAAGGGTGCATATTATGGTCGAAGTAGATCCACATTAAATACTGGATATAGACCTAGGAAAGCAGGAATGTCAAGCTGGAAAGCGTTTTCACCAATCTGTTGAAGAATACTATATGGACCATATCGTAAAGGTTTTAACTTCTTGGAAGGACCTATGAAGTGCTCCTTCTTAAGATGTAGCCAGACCTTATCCCCAATTAGAAATTTTTGAGGAATGTGATGCTTGTTGTGTCGGGCCTTAGCTTTCTCCTTTGCTCTATGCCACATATCATGTGCTTGTCGCTGAATGTTGCAAATCTGTTCTCGAAACTTGACTGCTTTATCAACTTCTCGCTGGCTGCGATTTGTGTCAGAGTTTAGCTGTGTCGAGGAGCTGATCAAGTCAATAGGTGCTGAGGGTTTCAATCCATAACAGATCTCAAATGGACTCTTTCTTGTAGAGCTGTGCTAAGCACGATTGTAGTTGTGTTTTATGTATGGAAGACTATCATCCCATGTGCGTCGATGTTGGTGATTGTACATGCGAAGTAGTTGTACTACCAAGCGATTCACAACTTCCATCTGTCCGTCGATTTGAGGATGGAAAGCTTTCGACAATGAGAGTCGCATGTCTAGTTGTTTCCAAAGGGTCTTCCAAAAGATGCTGACGAATCTGGCATCTCGGTCAGAAATGATGGTTGTGGGTAAACCAAAGTGTTTACAAACATGTGTAAAGAAGAGCTGAGCAGTTTGCTACACTGTTGTGGTCTTCTTACATGGTATGAGAATGGCCATCTTGGAAAATCGGTCGACTACTACTAATATCACATCATGCTGATGTTTGGTAGTAGGATAACCCATCAAGTAGTCCATAGAAATAGATTCCCATGGTCGACTAGGAACTGGTAGAGGTGTGTACAATCCCTATCATCGATTAGGTGGCTTAGCAATGGCACAAACCACGCATGATCGAATGTACTTGTTGACGTCAGATTTAAGTGTAGGCTAGAAGAAATACTTCTGCAGAATAGTAAGTGTCTTTGCTACTCCAAAGTGTCGTGCGGTCTTGCTGTAGTGCGCATCCCAAATGAGCTACTAGCGTTGCTCACCGGTCGGTACAAAAAGTTGTCCAAGCTTGTATAGAAATTTATCTTTTAGGAAGTATTCAGAGTCTGAGGTCGATGACTTGTTAGTCTGTAACTGTCGGTAGACTGCTGAAAAGTCATTGTCGTCCTCGTACAATTGTTGCCAAGTGGTCGTGTCGTAATCCTGCATACTCATCACTGTCAAAAGGAGAGTAATGGTTGGTCGACTGAGGCAATCTGCAGCGTCATTAGCCTTGCCTTTTTTATACTTAATCACCAACTAAAATTGTTGTAGGTAATTAATCCACTTGAGTTGTCGATTTGTCTACAACTTTGATTGTGTCGGAGTGAACTGTAGAGGCTTGTAATCAGTGAGAATGACCATTTCCTTTCCAAGGATGTAATGCCTCCATTGCTTGAGAGCTTACACAATGGCGTACAGTTCCTTTTTGTACGTTGAGTACCTTCTAAATGTATCGTTAAAAGTCTCGGAATGAAAAGCGACTGGGTGACTAGACTGAGTGATTACTACGCCCAAGGCATAGTCTGATGCGTCCGTCTCAATCTCAAAGGGCTTATGCAAATCAGGTAACACAAGTACTGGTGCAGTGCAGAGCCTGTGTTTGAGTTGTTCAAAAGCTGCTTGATGTGTTTCTTTCCACTGAAAGACAGTTTTCTTGTTTCCTTTCGTCAACTGATTCAAGGTCTAGGCTATGTGACTGAAGCCGAGTATGAATCGTTGATAGAAATTTTCCAAACCAAGAAAACTTCTTAGTTCTTTAATGCTTCTAGGAATGGGCCAATATTTGAGGATCTATACTTTGTCTAGATCGACATGAATGCCTATAGATTCAATTACACACCCCAAATATTTGATGCTGGTCATCGCAAAAGAGCTCTTGTCCATGTTCAAATAGAGTCGATGTTGCTGGAGAGTGTCGAGGACTTGTCAAAGATGTCCGACATGCTCTTCCCATGATCGACTAAAAATCAATATGTCATCAAGATAGACAATAACCCATTTGCCGATGAAAGGTCAGAGAAGGTTATCCATATGTCGCATGAAGGTCGCGGGTACGTTGGTTAAGCCGAAAGGCATAACTAACCATTCGCAAAATCCTTCCTTGGTCTTGAAAGCAGTTTTCCACACATCTGAGGGCTCGATTGGAATCTGATGGTATCCTGACTTGAGGTCGATCTTAGTAAATAATTTAGCACCTTTCAGATAGTCGATAAGCTCGTCTATCCGTGGCAGAGGGTACCAATTCTTCACTGATATTTTGTTGAGAGCTCCGTAGTCGATGCACATGCGCCAAGTCCCATCTTTCTTTGGAACTAGGACGACTGGACTTCCACAAGGAGAGGAGTTGGGTCGGATATGACCTTTGTCTATTAACTCTTGTATTTTTCTGTGAATCTCTTCATTTTCGAGAATGGATCTTTCGTAAACAGATGTGTTAGGAAAAGAAGAACCAGGAACAAGTTCAATGGAGTGTTTTACTTAGAAATGTTGAGGTACTTTGTCTGGAGCTTGAAAGAGGTTCTGGTACTCATCGAGAATATGATCGACTTACTGCTTCTATTGAGGGCTGCATTGGTCGGTGACTCGAATCGTTGCTGTAGTCTTCTTAGAATGTTGTGGCTTGATCAGGATTAATGCAAATTTATGAGCATGATTGATGAGTGTCTTTGTTTGTTTGGCAGATATTAGTGCAACCATCGGTGTAGGTTGACACTCTGGTATGTTGAACCATCGATTTCGGATTCTGACAATCACCTTCTGAGGCCGTGACTGATAAATTCCATGTCTATCCCAGAGGTAAGGTTTCCCAAATAGGGTGTTGGCTATGGAGAGTGGTGCCACATCACAGAGTACTTCATCTTCAAAAGGATTTATGAAGTAGGTGAGTTTGCATTGTCGAGTGATCTGTAGGTCTTGTCCATCCTTCATGCAACCGATGTTGTAAGCCTGGGGATGTAGAGTGGTAACAAGACCTAATTTCTTCACCATTTCTTTAGAAACGAAGTTCTTTTGGCTCTCGTTGTCCATGATCAGATGCAATGGGTTTCCCTAGACCCATATCCATGTATGGAACAGGCGCTCTCGTTCCTCCTCATCGACAATAGTCGAGGCTTCCTGAGTTGTCAAGGTCAAAAGGGTCATCGCGTCTGGATCAGATTCTTCCACTGTCTTATTGAATGCGTCGGAGGTCGACACTTTTGCCAAAAATGTCTTCCGAGCTTTGCATTTAGACGTATCATGCGAGAATGAGTGGTGGTAATCACACCATTTCCTGATCGACGGTTGTTTGCTAAGTTCCTTCTTGTGAAAAGACTTCTTATCGTTGTCAGGATTTGGCAGTGTCGGCTGAGAAGATCTCGACTTGTCGTAGTCGGCTGGTGTCTTCTTATCGGGTGGTCTTCTTGATGTCGGCTTTGTCGTGAAACGTGCTTTTCCTTTCTACTTGGTTTCTAGTTTGTTGGCGTAGTGGAAAGCATATGCAAGCATATTGACAATAAAAAATTCCATCTCCTGCTGCATGTACTGAGACAATCCACCGGTGTATTTCAAAACAAGCAATTTATCTTCTTCTTGGATGCCAATTCTTGAAATGAGTCAGTAGAACTCATCGGTGTAACTCTGTACTGATTGGTCTTTCCATTGCCATAGCTGCTGCCACTTCTTATACTGTTGCTCGAGGTATTTCAGTGGGTAAAATTCCTTCCAGATGTGTTCGACGAATTTATCCCATGTGTCGATGGGGTCTCCATTTTTCTCCATCTTTGTCGAGAGGTTCTCCCACCAACAGTGCACAGAGGTTGACATCTTTAAGGATGTAATGGTGACTTTTTCAGCTTCAGAGAGTTGATTTACAGCATAATAGGACTCTAATTGTTGTACCCAATTGTCGACAGATTCCGCGTCAATCTTTCCTTCAAGATTCGGTATGTCGAGATTCATTTGCACTTTGAAGGGGTTGATTTTATCGGAGTGAGTTCTCATCGAGGATCCTCCGGATGTCAAAGTGAATCGCAAGAGAATCTCATTGAACTGGGTGAACATTTCAGTTTGTTGTTGAGCTAGAGCTTGGTCAATAAGCTGTGTTGTCTCGTCGACTGCATGTCTATCATCTATTTCTTTTGCCATATATGGAGATCATGTCTACTTGGATTGCTGAGATTGCGAGCGAGTTTGAACCGGCATAAGTTAGGTAACTTCGAGAGAAGTGTGTATGCGGAACTTAAGCAAGAAAAAATGAATATGCTCTAATACCAATGAACCGTATCGTGTCTAGGAAGCACCAGGGGGACTGTTGATGTATATGTAACTTCGGAATGTATTTCATCTGTGTATTTTATATATATTTATTGTACCCTTAATAGAGATGTGTTATTCCTCTATAAGAAAGTGTCGTCATGTGGATTGACAAGTGTCGCCAGTGTGTGTACTTGCCGATGAGTTATTAGACCACCATGTGTGGGGTCGGCCCTGAAATATATATATTATAATGTGATGTACCTAGGTAGACAAGTCGGCCACATAAGGTCACTGGGAAAAAAGGTTAGTATAAATAGAGATCGGAGATCTCTATTTTACTCACTCAAAAAAGTAACTCACTCTCACTTAGAAAGTGGCGCACTAGTGAGGAGGAGGATCATCTGCTACTAGGAGACTATCTCAGTGTTATTTGGTTGTACTTTGGTTGAGCCATTGCTCTCTCTATCTCTGAGGAAGTTGTGGGGTTTTTCACCTTAGGATTTTCCCCACGGAAACTCTGTGTCTCTTGTCTCTTATGCTTTTGATTCTTGTGATGCTTGTCATATTGTGATTGTCATGCATTGATATACTGTATATGTTATTCTCTCAGCAAACATCCTAGAGTATTGTGAATTAATGCTCAAAATTTCACATGGTATCAGAGCTAACCTGAGAAGAAGATATTTTGCAGTGACAAAAGCTTGAGTTCCTTGTTTATTGGGTTTCTCTCCACATATTTTTGAAAATAAGTATAGTAGATTGACTCTACTCATCAAGGTGCATCTATCTGTCCAATCAGAATTCAATTCCGAGCATTTTAAGATTTGGCCCTAAAAATTAGGGTTTCCACAAAAATAGGAATTTCTAGAATCTGAAGGCATAGCTAGAAGCTCCTTGCAAAAATCGAAGTTTAGAGATTTGGATCGAGATTTTTGGCTAGGTAGATCTCCTGGAAACTCAAACCCTAATTCAGGGCTCTCCCAAGTGAACCCGGGAGGACAAAAAGGCAATTCTGAAGGGAAAAACTTTGCTGATCTCAAATTCTGAATACACCAGGCTGATCAGCTCATCAAGGCGCATCTTTCTATCCTCTTAGAAATTTAAAATTCACATTTTGAATTCTTAGGGTTTTTTCGACAAACCCTAATCCGGGACCAGATCCAGTTTTCAGCATTTCAAGTGGTAAGACCTAAATATTTTCTATTTACATTTGAAGTACTCTTTAAAATGTCTCTCCACACCAAGCTTGAGGATAAGCTTGAAGGGGCTGATAACTTCCGAGCCTGGAAGTATAGGATTGGGTTAATCCTGGAAGAAAATGAGTTGGACTCATATGTGAAAGAAGACATCCCTATCCCAGAGGATGAAGAGGCCAAGGTATTGCATAAGAAGAACTTGGTTAAGGCAAAGAGAATCATTGTTGATTCTATCAAAGACCATCTCATACCCCATGTGTCTTCTCTTAAGACACCCAAGGAGATGTTTGAATCTTTGACCAAGCTATTTGAAGGAAAGAACATAACTCGGAAGATGACCCTGCGGAACCAATTGAAAGGAGTAAAGTTTCAGAATGGAGAAACCATTCAATCTTATTTTTCAAGGGTCTCCCAGATCAAGGAACAACTAGAAGTAGTGGATGAAATGGTGGAGAATGGTGAAGTAGTGATGACCACTCTAAATGGCCTACCCAGGTCATGGGATTCCTTCATTCAAGGAATTTGTGCAAGGAAGAAGTTGATCTCCTTCAACATATTGCGGGAAGAATGCTCTCAAGAAGAAGCTAGACTTATAGCTCGTGAGGAAAAGATGGGAGGTGAAGATCAAGCTCTTGCAGCTCACACCAAAAGAAGCAAAACCAAGAAGTAGCACTCTCGCCACAATAGATCCTATCAAAAGAGTAAGAAGGACCTAAGATGCTTCACATGCAATGAGAAGGGTCACTTTGCTTCAGATTGTCCCAAGAAAAAAAGGGATAATAACAACAACTCCAGTAAGAAGAAGAAGGGCAGCAAAAGAAGGTTTCATGCTCATGCTGCCGAAGATGATGAACCCCCAAAGAAGAAGGCTAGGGCAGAAAGTGATAGTTATGATAACTCATCAAGTGAAGAAGAGTATGTTCTGATCTCTGCTCTCACAGGTACTATCTCCCATGGTTGTAATGATTGGTTAATTGACAGTGGGGCTTCCAAACACATGACTGGGTTTAAGGAATCTTTTGTGAACCTATATGAACATGAATCACCCCATAAGGTGAAACTTGGGGATGATTATCAATACCCAATCAAAGGAAGTGGTGAAGCCTCCTACAACCTAGATTCTGGAAAATCTTTGAAGATGAAAGAAGTCCTTTATGTACATGGGCTCAAGAAGAACTTACTCTCCATCTCTGCATTGGATGCAAAAGGCATGAGGGTTGCATTTGTGGATGGCCAAGTCCTAATGTGGCCAAAGGGAAAGAACATAGATGATGTAGTAATGATTGGAGAGCAAGAGGGAGGTTTGTATAAATTGAAGGGACAACCTAAACATGCCATGGTGCATGAATCCATGGAGCCAAGTGAGCTTTGGCATAGAAGACTTTCTCATATGCACTATAGAGCACTTCCAATTGCAAGCAAGGCAGTAGAGGGTCTTCCTGAAATCAAGACCAAACATGAAGGTGTTTGCAAAGGATGTGCAAAAGGTAAGAATATTAAGAAGGCTTTCCCAAGCAGTGAAAGCAAGGCAAAATACATCCTGGAAATCATCCACTCAGATGTATGTGGTCCTATGTCATCCAGTTCCCTGAGTGGGTATGTTTACTATGTCTCAGTTATTGATGAATTCTCCAGGAAGACTTGGGTATACTTCTTGAAGAACAAAGATGAGGTGTTTGATAAGTTCAAGGAATTCAAAACCTTGATGGAGAATCAAACTGACAAGAAGATCAAAACATTCAGATCCGACAATGGTGGAGAATTCACCTTAGGTGACTTCAAGAAGCTTTGTAGTGATTCAGGGATTAAGAGGGAGTTGACTACTCCTTATAATCCTCAACAGAATGGAGTTGCAGAAAGGAAGAACAGAACTATCATGGAAGCAGCAAGGGCAATGCTGCATGACCAAGATCTACCTATGCATCTATGAGCAGAAGCAGCTAGAACAGTGGTATATGTGCAGAATAGAACACCCCACAAGATATTGGACAACAAGACACCAGAAGAGGTCTTTTCTGGTAAGAAACCTGAAGTTATCCATCTAAAAATATTTGGTTGTCTAGTATACACTCATGTCTCAAAGGAAAAGAGGACTAAACTAGATCCTTCAGGAAAGAAGGGTATCTTTGTGGGTTACAGTGAAAACTCGAAGGCTTACAAAATATACTTTCCAGGGTTCAAGAAGATTGATGTCAGCAGGGATGTAACATTTGATGAAAACTCAGCATTCATCAAATCAAGGAAGGCACCTATCGAAGTTTATGAAGAACCTAAGGAAACAAGATTTCAAGACACTACCATGACTGAAGCAGTTCCAGAAGTTGTTCGTGAGTTTGAAGGTCCACAAGAACCTGTAGATCCACCTCAGGGGATAACCCTCACAAGAGGAAACCTGCATGGGCTAGAGAGCTCATTCAAGATGCAAAAAGATTTGGCATTCTAGAAGAAGAACACAGACCAAAGAAGAGAATCAGATCACATACCAGCTATGTTGCTTTACTCTGTGACATTATGAACAAAGATCCTTCTAGTTATGAAGAAGCAGCGGAAAAGAAAGAATGGAAGGATGCCATGGTTGAGGAATACCAATCAATAATGAAGAATGATGTTTGAGATGTTGTCCCAAGACCTAAAGAGAAGTCTGTTGTGACTTCCAAATGGATATACAAAATCAAGCATGCTGCAGATGGCAGTGTAGAGAAATACAAGGCAAGATTTGTAGCTCGTGGCTTCTCTCAGAAAGAGGGAATAGATTTTGAAGAAACTTTTGCACCTGTAGCCAGGTATACTTCCATCAGAATGGTACTTGCCCTGGCTACAACTATGAAATGGAAAATACACCAGATGGATGTCAAGACTGCTTTCTTGAATGGTGTAGTTGAAGAGGAAGTATATGTGGAGCAGCCACTCGGTTTTGAAATATATGATAGGGAGTCATATGTGTGCAGATTGAAGAAATCCTTGTATGGCTTGAAACAAGCTCCCAGAACCTGGTATGGTAGGATGGACAGTTTCCTATCTAGTTTGGGCTTTACTAAGAGTAAAGCGGATTCCAACCTTTACTACAAGGTCGAGGAAGGGAATCCTATGATTCTACTCCTGTATGTGGATGACTTATTTGTAACAAGAGATGACAGACAGATTGCAGATACTAAGAGGAAGCTTGCTGCTGAATTCGATATGAAAGATTTGGGAATGACGCACTATTTCCTAGGTATGGAGGTGTGGCAGAGTGCAGGTGGGATCTTCCTTGGTAAAGGGAAGTACACAGTAGATATCCTGAAGAGATTTGGGATGATGGATTGCAAGGCCATGGCCACACCTATGGCATCGAATATGAAGCTTCTATGTGATGCTTCATCTGAGCTGGTTGATGTCTCTATGTATTGTCAGATGATTGGGTCCTTGATGTACCTGACGAACACGAGACCTGACATTTGCTTTGTTGTGAACACATTAATTCAGTTCCTGATGGATCCAAGGAGTGTTCACCTGGTTGCTGTAAAGCATGTTCTGAGGTACCTGAAGGGTACAGTGGATTTTGGGCTCAAGTATGAAGCGAATCAAAAGTTTAACCTGCAAGGTTATGTTGATTCAGATTGGGCTGGCAGTGCTGCAGATAGGAAGAGCACATTTGGGTGCTCCTTCAGTATGGGATCAGGTGTGATCTCTTGGTTTAGCAGGAAGTAGTCCTGCGTAGCACTGAGTACAACTGAGGTAGAGTATGTTGCAGCCTTTTCAGCTAGTTGTGAGGTAGTATGGCTAAGGAAGCTTCTGTCTTAGTTATTTGATCTCCCGTTGGATGCTACTGGTATCTTTTGTGATAACCAGATTTGTGTGAAGCTTTCCGAGAACCCAATGTTTCATGATAGGTCGAAACACATAGAGATCAAATATCACTATATCAGGGATATGGTGCAGAGAGGAGCTGTGAAGCTCCTGTATGTTGCGACGGACGAGTAGATTGCAGATGTGCTGACGAAGCCACTAGCCAGAGTGAAGTTCGAGTACTTCAGAGAGAGGCTTGGCGTTCTTCAGATCGAGGACACTTCGAGGAAGAAGTGATGGACACATTTGCTGAAGCCATTCCAAGCATGTTGAAAGGAGGATCCTTCACATGGCTGTGGATGTAAGCGCTGGATGATGAGCATCAGGATGATGTTCTGGTTTCTGCTGGATATGATCAGTTCGATCATTTTTATGTACGTATGTACGCATCATGTTGGATGTTGGATATGATCAGTTGGATCATTTATATGTATGCACGCATCATGTTGGATGCTGGATATGATTGGTTGGATCATGTGTATGTATTTTTGTATATGCATCATGTTGGATGCTTGGACCATGTATCTGTATATGTATCAGGTGGATACATTGTATGATCAGGTGGATCATGTATGGTGATATGTATCATGTATTTGTATTTGTATCAGGTGGATACATTGTATGATCAGGTGGATCATGTATGATGATATGTATCAGGTAGATACTTGGTATGCATTAGTTAGATGCATTGTATGATCAAGATGATCATGGATGACGAGCTTCAGCATGTTGCTCCAGATGACATGTAGCAGGATGTTGCAGTGATGATGATCAGGATGATCATGTGTACATCAGGATGATGTATGGTGAGTATCAAGTTGATACTCTATGGTCATGGATCAGGTTGGGAAGATGAACATATAATTCGTTGCCCTGGGAGATTTGTAGATAGCCTTTCGAGGTTTTGCCTATGGCATGTAATTCGGTGCCCTGGGATATCTGGCAAATGCTCTTTCTAGGTTTTTCTCTGGTAGGACATATAATTTGTTTCCCTGGGAGATCTACAGATAGTCTTAGGAGGTTTTGCCTATGGCATGTAATTCGTTGCCCTAGGATATCTGGAAGATGCTCTTTCGAGGTTTTGTCCTATGGCATATAATTCGTGCCCCTGGGAGATCCGATAGGTTGGGCTGTGTGCCCGTAATCAGTCCTGGGATGCTCTTGCGAGGTTTTGCCATGACCACATGTAATTCGTGCCCTGGGAGATCCTATAGGTAGAGCTGTGTGCTTGTAACAGCCTGGGATGATCTTGCGAGGTTTTGTGGTGAGGTCACATATAATATGGTCCTGGGAGATCCTATAGGTAGAGTCGTGTGCTCGTAACAGCCTGGGATGCTCTTTCAAGGTTTTGTGACACACGTAATAAGTCCTGAGGATTCCACAATATGGCCAGTGATGACGAAGACCTGCAGGTGGTGGTCCTACATCCAGTATGAAAAAGGACTGGCTCTGTAGAACTTCCTATGACGAGTAGAGTCATAGATTGGTTGAGATAGTAGCAACAGTGATGATGACGATGATGATGCATTGATGACGATGATCCTGAGAAGAAGACTTGTCTAGTAGATCTGTGAATAGAAATACCTTCCTAGTTAAGAGGGAGTGTTGATGTATATGTAACTTCGGAATGTATTTCATCTGTGTCTTTTATATATATTTATTGTACCCTTAATAGAGATGTGTTATTGCTCTATAAGGAAGTGTCGTCACGTGGATTGACAAGTGTCGCAAGTGTGTGTACTTGCCGATGGGTTATTAGACCACCATGTGTGGGGTCGGCCTTGAAATATATATATTATAATGTGATGTACCTAGATAGACAAGTCGGCCCCATAAGGTCACTGGGCAAAAAGGTTAGTATAAATAGAGATCGGAGATCTCTATTTTACTCACTTGAAAAAGTAACTCACTCTCACTCAGAAAGTGGCGCACTAGTGAGGAGGAGGATCATCTACTACTAGGAGACTATCTCAGTGTTATTTGGTTGTACTTTGGTTGATCCATTGCTCTCTATCTCTGAGGAAGTTGTAGGGTTTTTCACCTTAGGGTTTTCCCCATGGAAACTCTGTGTCTCTTGTCTCTTATGCTTTTGATTCTTGTGATGCTTGTCATATTGTGATTGTCATGCATTGATATATTGTATATGTTATTCTCTCAGCAAAGATCCTAGAGTATTGTGAATTAATGCTCAAAATTTAATAGGGACAACAGTTCAACTGAATGAGTCGGCTCTGTTATGGCGGAAGCTTAATAAACAGAATGAGCAAAAGCAGGAATTCATAATACAAATAACACAAATACACACCGGCAATATGCAGGAATGCGAACTATTCTAGATTGATCCAGATAAGATGTATGTTACAATAATTTACATGCTTATAAAGAATTCTGAGACGCTTGGGTGCTTTCCCATTATGTTCAGTTACAAAGAAGAAGTTAGAACGGTTCAACTGTTCAACCATTACAGTCGACTGGGAGACAGAGAGACATTCTATCGAAGTTCGATAATCGTTGGTCGCATGTCGACGTTGTATGCCGATGTCGCGAACTGTGAGGTTGCTGAACATGTCGAAGGTGCGGAACATGTCACAGTACTGAAGTTGTCGAATTCATGTCGTGTCGAAACTTGTCGAAGTTGTATCAACAACGATGACTAGTCTAAGATGTGTCGAAGTTAGAATCCGACAACACATGCCAATTGCGATGTGGATCAAGTTGCCTCTCCTTGTAGTCCAAATGTGCAAAAGGGACAAGTGTATAAGAGAGGCTCCACTCCTAGAAAGGGTGTGGATGTCCTCTATAGAAGACACACGAGAGAACCATTTACACCTCACCTAACAAGGGTCATTGATGTTGCATTTAGTGTCGCATCTATAATAGAAACAAGTCATACAGAGGTAACTATTTCAACAATTACAATGCATAGTATTTAACCGTGTTACTATATTGTTTATTCATGCATGTCTAACTATTTTCCCATTTGGTGATTGTAGCCATTAGCAGCAGCAGTTAATCAGTGTGGTCTCCTCTTCTGGTGAGATGTTCATTAATGACCAAGTCTTTTTATTCAATTTACACAAACATGTTGAATTATTGAATTAATTGAGATATGATCTTTTATTTGCAGAGCACAATTATAGAGAGGACTTCCATGAGCACACCCCAGGAATCTATACCCTGAATGGATTTGGTGAGTGCTTGTCATAAATAGTTTGGCCATAAGTTGATTTTTTAAGTTTGTTAATGGTAGGGTATTAGTGCAGTTATTTGATCAAAATAATGATCTTTTATTTGCAAACTCCTAAGATGCAAAGCGATCCTATGGAGATGGTTGATAGAGAAAAGTCAGGGAAAAAAAAGTGAAAGATTGATTTTTGATGTCTCGTAGTCCTGTGTATATGTATTTTGACATACATGTACATTGTTGTACTTAGGGATACATTTACATTGACAGGACATTTAAGGGTTGGCTACTTTGCTATATTTTGTATTACAAACATTCAGCTATCAATGCATGATACAATATATTGCATATTTTCTCTTGAGTTTCCATTTGTTCTTGTGATGATTTATCTCTTCGAGAAATTGATAAATTATGCTAATGAAATTTGTATAATTACATTTTAAGCAGTATTTATTCTCTTACATTTATTGCACTGGGGTTGATCCATGAAGGTGGTTCACGATTTTTGGCATGCGAAATGCCAAAAAAAAAATTCCTAGACCCTCGATCGAGGTCTTTTAAAGCCCTCAATCGAGGGTTTTAAAAGACCTCAATTAAGCATTTCAAAAGACCTCGATCGATTGTTTAAACCAGAGCTCGATCGAGCTATCAAAACCTTGATCAAGGGTTTAAACAAGACCTCGATCTAGCTTTTAAAATCTCGATCTAGCTTTTGAAAGCTAGATCTAGCTTTTGAAAAAAATAAAAAAAGGCCCGCAACCTATTTTTTAGGCCCTCGATCGAGCAATTTGCTTGATTGAGGGTTTTAAAATACCTCTATCAAGGTCCATGTAGAACCCTTGATCGAGGTTTCATTTATCCCTTGATAGAGGTATTTCAAATACCTGTATCGAGCAAATACCTCGATCGAGAGCCTAAAAAACAGGCCGAGAACCCTTTTCACTGCAGAAAGAAACTTTTGTCATCCTTTCAGAGGCTTAAACTATGTCATTAAATGCACATTAATGGGCGGACTTGATACCATTGGATTTGCCAATGAATCCTCTATCCATATACATAAAATTTATGAATTTTTATCTTCGTATGTCTTTTGTTTTTAAATTTCTAATAAAACTTGCCCTAAAAAACCCTGCCAACAACTTCGATTGAGCTCAAAGATATATCAACGACATTCAAAATACACATCCAAAAAATTTGAAAAAATACACAAGCACTAGATAAGTGCATCCTCTTCAAAATTGTATTTTTAGTTTTCCAAATTATGTAAATGATCAAAATATTTGGTGCACACACACACACGTGTGTAAAATGCGACTGGAATATTCATTGTTCGGTTCCGAAAAATAATAATAAATTTAATTTTTTGAGAAAAAATAAAAGAAAAATATGTAAGAACTAGTGAATTTTGTCTAGATCATGTTGACATATTTCATTTTTTAAAATTATTACTTTAACATTAAATTATTGTGCACACACACAAACCACTTGTTAATTTCTCTTCAAATTTTTAAGTACACACATTTCATTAAATGAAAACTTGACACGATAAATGACATTGGTATATTTCGAAAAAAATATCATTGGAAAGCCAACATAATTCTCTACATTTCTTTTTTTAACCGCATGTCAAAATTCATATGGAAAATATGAGTTTCAAGGGATTCAATTTAATATATAGGTAAAATTTCCATTTTTCATCGCCATATTTGCCCAAAAATAGTTACCCGTCTTCATGGAATCACCCATTGGTCAAGTAACATCTCACCATTGTGTTATGAAAACATTATCTTAATGGAACACACTAATAATATCTTTCAACAGTTCAATGAACTCAGTACATGCATGCTAATTTGATATCTAATTTAAAATTGTTTTTTTCAACTCCAAGGGTTCATACCCATTGATCAAGATTATGGTTGCAAGGAAAATATGTTAGAAGGAAAAAACAAAAGTTAACAAAATAAGTCAAAATATGTTTGAATAACCTCTGTCATGTAAATCATGCTATGCATATCATAAATGTAAGCCTATTCCATTTTCACAAACTAAGAGGAAGTCTAATAGATGCTACACATTTCATCAAATGATAAGTACATGAGCATCTATGAAGTTCGGTTGAAGTGTGCCTACTCTAGAATTCTAAGAACAATGGCAAAGTATCAAGTACAATGGAAAGGAATGCATGAACTAAAGTGTAATAAAATTCATTGGCCCTTCATGTACATATGGTAAAATATATAACAAATATACCCTAGTTTGTTCCAATACGCTAACCAATAGCTGGTCATGAATTCACTTTCATAAAATTGTTGAAGATATAAACCATATCCTTACTAAACCATAGTATGTAAGACCTTGGTTTGTGCTTTAGCTCTTTCATATGTCCATTTTCCACTTGTCATAATTCTAATTCATGTTTGAGTGTACATCCTTTCATTATTTAGGGTCCTGAACATACCTCAAATCATGATTCATTGCAAAATATATCTGAGTGGTGAAGCATGGCTCTAAATATGTTGAATGCCCATAAAAAATGTGTAATGCAAAAGTAATGAGATAGAATCCATGGAAAATGAAATACCTAACTAGTTTAATGATATTCCTTGATAATGTTGTTTTGATGAAGGAAAATAAGATGTTCATGGTCCTATGTTTGTAAACATGATGGATTATCCTCATATGAAAATGTATTTAAAATTGAATGTACTTGATTGATACAAATGATGATGTAATGGTTGGTCATTTTGATTTGGCAAGTATTCCCTCATAAATTGATGGAAAAGGTTCATGGTGACTTTGATCTAACAAAGCTAGCAAGGATCAGAGGGATATCATCGATGAAACATCACCTCCATTTTTTATTTGGAACTTTGAATTCTTAAAAATGACATTAATTACTCAAAATGAAAATATAGTGGAAGACTAAGGAGATGTTAAATGATGTGGCACACTAAGGACATAGAAATCTAACAAGGGTGCAATGTGGTAGGTTTGATTTTCACTCTTTGAATGTCTAGTTCTAGAATAAAAATAAAATTTTTGCAAAGTTGACCCCTTTGCGCAAAAAATGCACACACCCTTACTGAGAAAAACCCTAGTTTCCAAAATCGACCTAAAAGATGACACTAGGGCAATGGACCTAGAGGAGAGGAACACCCCTAGCACTATCCCGATGTCTTGAATCCAACAGAGATGATGTTTTGTTGATCCAAGCCACGATCATCATTCTATGGCTCGTTCCAACTCGCATCCCAAAGGCTTTCAGGGATACCTGTTGGATACCTATCGATGGCATAGAATTCCAACTGTGCAACAAAAACGAGTTCCGGGAGGCCCTGTAAGTGTGTCTAGGATGTTAAATTTTAAGCATTAATTCACAATACTCTAGGATCTTTGCTGAGAGAATAATATATACAGTATATCAATGCATGACAATCACAATATGACAAGCATCACAAGAATCAAAAGCATAAGAGACAAGAGACACAGAGTTTCTGTGGGGAAAACCCTAGGGTGAAAAACCCCACAAATTCCTCAGAGATAGAGAGAGCAATGGCTCAACCAAAGTACAACCAAATAACACTGAGATAGTCTCCTGATAGCAGATGATCCTCCTCCTCCCTAGTGCGCCACTTTCTAAGTGAGAGTGAGTTGCTTTTCCGAGTGACTAAAATAGAGATCTCCGATCTCTATTTATACTAGCCTTTTTGCCTAGTGACCTTATGGGGCCGACTTGTCTATCTAGATACATCCACATTATATTATATATAATTCAGGGTCGACCCCACACGGTGGTCTAATAACCCATCGGCAAGTACACACACTTGCGACACTTGTCAATCCACATGACGACACGTCCTTATAGAGAAATAACACATCTCTTATAAGGGTACAATAAATATATATATAATACACAGATGAAATACATTCCGAAGTTACATATACATCAACACTCCATCTTAACTAGGAAGGTATTTCTCAACACAGATCTACTAGACAAGTCTTCTTCTTGGGATCATCGTCATCGATGCATCATCATCATCATCGTCACTGCTGCTACTATCTCAACCAATCTCTGACTCTACTCGTCATAGGAAGTTCTACAAAGCCAGTCCTTTTTCATACTCGATGTAGGCCCACCACCTGCAGGTCTTCATCATCACTGGCCATATTGTGGAATCCTCAGGACTTATTACGTGCGTCACAAAACCTTAAAAGAGTCTCTTGACTAGCAAGAACTCTAAAGAGCATTTGAGGCCTTTTTCATCCTGTCTAGATCTCCAGGACTTATTACATGTGACCCCACTACAAAACCTCACAAGAGAATCCTAGGCTGTTACGAGCACGCAGCTCTACCTATAGGATCTCCCAGGGCACGACTTACATGTGGTTATGGAAAAACCTCGCAAGAGCATCCCAGGACTAATTACGGGCACACAGCCCAACCTATTGGATCTCCCAGGGAACCGAATTACATGCCATAGGACAAAACCTTGAAAGAGCATCTACCAGATATCCCAGGGCACTGAATTACATGCCATAGGCAAAACCTCGAAAGACTATCTACAGATCTCCGAAGGCACCGAATTACATGTCCTCCCAGAGCAAAACCTCGAAAGAGCATTTGCCAGATATCCTAGGGAACCGAATTACATGCCATAGGCAAAACCTCGAAAGACTATCTACAAATCTCCTAGGGCACCGAATTACATGCTCATCTGCACAACCTGATCGACGGCCATAGAGTATCAACCTGATACTCACCATACATCATCCTAATGTACACATGATCATCCTGATCATCATCACTGCAACATCCTGTTGCATGTCATCTAGAGCAACATCCTGAAGCTCATCATCCATGATCATTTTGATCATCATCACTGCAACATCCTACTACATGTCATCTGGAGCAACATCCTAAAGCTCATCATCCATGATCATCCTGATCATATAATGCATCTACCTGATGCATACCAAGTATCTACCTGATACATATCATCATACATGATCCACCTGATCATAAAATGTATCCACCTGATACAAATACAAATACATGATACATATCATCATACATGATCCACTTTATCATACAATGTATCCACCTGATACATATACAGATACATGGTCCAAGCATCCAACATGATGCATATACAAAATACATACAAATGATCCAACCAATCATATCCAGCATCTAACATGATGCATACATACATATAAATGATCCAACTAATCATATCCAGCATCCAACATGATGCGTACATACATATAAATGATCCAACTGATCATATCCAACATCCAACATGATGCATACATACATACATAAAAATGATCCAACTGATCATATCGAGCAGAAACCAGAACATCATCCTGATGCTCATCATCCAGCACTTACATCCACAGCCATGTGAAGGATCCTCCTTCCAACATGCTTGGAATGGCTTCAGTAGATGTGTCCATCACTTCTTCCTCGAAGTGTCCTCGATCTGAAGAATGCCAAGCCTCTCTCTGAAGTACTCGAACTTCACCCTGGCTAGTGGCTTCGTCAGCACATCTGCAATCTAGTCGTCTGTCGCAACATACAGGAGCTTCATAGCTCCTCTCTGCACCATATCCCTGATATAGTGATATTTGATCTCTATGTGTTTCGACCTATCATGAAACACTAGGTTCTCAGACAGCTTCACACAACTCTTGTTATCACAGAAGATACCCATAGCATCCAACAGGAGATCAAATAACTCAGACAGTAGCTTCCGTAGCCATACTGCCTCACAACTAGATGAACAGGCTGCAACATACTCTGCCTCAGCTGTACTTAGTGCTACACAGGACTGCTTCCTGCTAAACCATGAGATTACACCTGATCCCATACTGAAGTAGCACCCAAATGTGCTCTTCCTATCTATAGCACTGCCAGCCCAATCTGAATCAACATAACCCTGCAGGTTAAACTTTTGATTCGCCTCATACTTGAGCCCATAATCCATTGTACCCTTCAGGCACCTCAGAACATGCTTTACAGCAACTAGGTGAACACTCCTTGGATCCGTTAGGAACTGGCTCAATGTGTTCACAGCAAAGAAAATGTCTGGTCTCGTGTTCGTCAGGTACATCAAGGACCCAATCATCTGACAATACATAGAGACATCAACCAGCTCAGATGAAGCATCACATAGAAGCTTCATATTCAATGCCATAGGTGTGGCCATGGCCTTGCAATCCATCATCCTGAATCTCTTCAGGATATCTACTGTGTACTTCCCTTGACCAAGGAAGATTCCACCTGCACTTTGCCACAACTCCATACCTAGGAAATAGTGCATCATTCCCAAATCTTTCATATCAAATTCAGCAGCAAGATTCCTCTTAGTATCTGCAATCAACCTGTCATCTCCTGTTACAAATAAGTCATCCACATACAGGAGTAGAATCACGGGATTCCCTTCCTCAACCTTGTAGTAAAGGTTGGAATCCGCTTTACTCTTGGTAAAACCCAAACTAGATAGGAAACTGTCCATCCTACCATACCAAGTTCTGGGAGCTTGCTTCAAGCCATACAATGCTTTCTTCAATCTGCACACATATGACTCCCTGTCATGTATTTCAAAACCGAGTGGCTGTTCCACATATACTTCCTCTTCAACTACACCATTCAAGAAAGCTGTCTTGACATCCATTTGGTGTATTTTCCATTTCATTGTTGCAGCCAGGGAAAGTACTGTTCTGATGGAAGTATACCTGGCTACAAGTGCAAAAGTTTCTTCATAATCTATTCCCTCTTTCTGAGAGAAGCCACGACCTATGAATCTTGCCTTGTATTTCTCCACACTGCCATCTGCACCATGCTTGATTTTGAAGATCCATTTAGAAGTTACAACAGACTTCTGTTTAGGTCTTGGGACAACATCCCAAACATCATTCTTCATTATTGATTGGTATTCCTCAACCATGGTATCCTTCCATTCTTTCTTTTCCACTGCTTCTTCATGACTGGAAGGCTCTTTGTTTGTAATTTCACAGAGTAAAGCAACATAGCTGGTCTGTGATCTAGTTCTCTTCTTCATGACTGGAAGGCTCTTTGTTCGTAATTTCACAGAGTAAAGCAAGATAGCTGGTCTGTGATCTGGTGCTCTTCAAACACATAAATGATACATCATGTTTAGAGCCTTGTAGTCATTCCACATTCTCTATGTCTTAAATTTCTCTGGGACCAATGAAATGGGGGATACACATGGTGATATACTTGGTCTTATGGCTCCTTTCTTCAACATTTCTTTAAACTAGTTATTCACTTTATTCAACTCTAATGTGTAATGTTTGTACAATATTGTATTAATTGGAAAAGGAGAGTTCGATAGTAACAGTACAAAGGAGATTTGTACTGGAATTGCTATCCTTTTGCTTTTGTCTCAATAAAGAAGTACATACCTCTTATCTGAGATAATCAATTTATTAGCTTCTTGTGCACTCATCAAGTAGACATTAGACCCCCCTGGGAACATTGATAATAAAAAATTTACCATCCTCATTTGGGTGGTATCGATTGCCCCTTTTCGCGAATATACCATTTCTCATGTATGTATATTGGCAAAAAACACTACATAATAGACATCAAGATGCACTCCATTGAATTTTATTTATATTTCCTCTCATGTATGTATATTGGCAAAAAATAGTACATAATATATTAAGTTTTTTTGGCATGCATATATTAGGATTAGGTTGCTATTGTTTTTTTTGGCATGCATATATATTAGGATTAGGACTAGGTTTTTGGGCATGGTTTCTATGTTTGTGGTTTGGATTTCTAGGTTTCTAAATTAGGTATCTAACGGTTATATTTGTGTGATGATGGATGATAATCTTATGGTGAAAAAGGGGATGGTGATGGTGACAACATGGGTAGGAAGAGCACAATGGTGATGCTCATGGTGGCATGGTGATGGCGACAACGACCATGGGGATAGTGATAATGAGCATGGGGATGGTGATGGTGATAGTGAGCATGAAAATGAGAATGAGGATGTAGATATTATGGTGTACTTAGATGGGAGAAAAAAACAAAGAAAACAAATTTATGACGAAGCTTGTGCAATTTGAAAATTTGTACCAAGTCTATGCAATTTATCAATATATCAAGCTATCAATGTTTGGCTGCAATAGTCAAAATATTAATGTCAAGACTCAATGAGACCATGAAACAAAATTATAACATACATGAACACCACATACCTATAAAATAGTACTCGATATAACATGCAAACCACATACCAGTTACCTAACTATGGCCATTTGACTAGACCATCAAGATCACCTCGAATACCAAGGGTTTCCTTTAACCTCTCGTGCTCAGAGTAAGGCAATAAGTATCATTCCTTTGATGAGTTCTTCCTTGGAATTGTTTGAAGCTGGAGGTTTGTGCCAATAACTAAGTTTGTATAATGGTATACAATCTCTCCTGGTCTATAATATTCATACATATAGCCTTTTCCATTTGATGAGTGGGAAACTTGGTTCAAATATTCTACTTTGATAACCATCGACCCAATTGGAAAATCATTGGCCTCAGAGTCTCGTAACGGGACATTTAGGGTTTGATTCCCCTCCAAGAAACGTGTCATCCAATAGTCAGTGCGCCATGCATTGCATCTCGGGGCAACCACTGCGTATATGTTTCCTGGAGAAAATATAGTGACAACATTTCAGTCAACTAACTAGACACAACTAGTTGTCAAAAATATAAAAAATATAAAAATATTAATCCAACCTGGTTGTACGAGATTTGATATATGGTCATAGTCTGGTGAAATACTTGATTGGTCCTACTCCAAATAGGATATTGTAGCTATCTGTCGACCAATGGGGAGTGATACATGGTACCAACTATCAACCCAATCTGTAGATTCACATTCGTATCATTCACCACTACTGCATGGAGAACAAAAACATGAGAGTTTCCATGTCCATATTTCAGGTATAGCATTGTCCGACATTCTAACTGAATGAAATGCATGATTTCCTTGGATGGTCTTACACTCATATAACTATGATCGATCTACATGCACCACCTCCCAAAAATATCTATGTACAACAACCATAGACCTAGATTTTAGCAATGATAAAAATAATTTGCACTTGTCCCCATCACATTTAGAATAAAAAAATTTATCAAGTATTTTTCGAGTTTGATAAGAACACGATAAGAAATAGCACGTTTAGACAGTGTACCTTCAAGTGAAGTAATGAGAATTTCATCAAATTGTATATGTTTTGGAGTTCTTTGGCATGTAGTTGCTAATGGAGGTAAGGGTGTTGGAACTAGAGCATGTACAATATCACCAGGATGCTCTGACATTTCAATAGGAACCTCTTGTCTTTCATTCTCTTGTTGGTAGTTGGATGTGGGAAATTGGACTTTCTCTGGACGGTCTACATAACCTTTTCTTTTCCATCATAAATCCTGCATTCAACGCCTCCCTAACTTCATTGCTTGTATAACCACTACCCAACAAGTCATTCGCTACCATAGTATGAGGTTGACTTGATGTGGGAATTGAAAGATACCCCGATGAGCGCCTACGTTTCACTTCTTGACTAGTGCCATGGGGTGATCTTTCATCAAATGTTGTTGAAATTGGGGGCCCCTCTAGTGAATTGTTTCATTTTTCTTGTCGTGGATGGGTAGGAACGACCATTGCATCATCTACGGTTGGAATTGGATGAGTTTCCATGGAATTTATTCGATTGCACATGTCCAATATTTTCTTTTCTCCTAACTTCTTCCATGGTTTCTTGAGGATTCTCTTTCCTTGCAGATTTTCTTGTTCGATTGCATGAATTCCCCATGACCATAATGAGAAATACTAAAAAAATAGATTCTAGAGGTGTGCTCAACTATGAATATCTAGATTCCTTCTCAATTGTGAAGATAGGTTCTTCAAGCTTTCTCAATTGTGAATATAGATACTTCCTCAATTATGACTATAGATTCCTCAAGCTTGCTCAATTGTGAAAGTAACTTCTACTTCACTTGTGAATATAGAAAATTATCCATTTGTGAATATAGGTTCTTCAAGCTTGCTCAATAGTGAATGTAGATTCTTCTTCAATTGTGTTCATATAGATTCCTCAAGCTTGCTTGAAATTGTGAATATATAGATACTTAATCAATTGTGGATGGAAATTCTCAACCTTGCTTCTGATTGTGGATATAGATTATTACTCAAACCTGAATTTAGATTCTTCAAGCTTGCTCAATTCTCAATGTAGGTTCCTTTGCAATTTTGAACATAGATTACTCAAGTTTGTTTGATTGTGAATATAGAATCCTCTTCAAGCTTTCTAATTGTGAATGTAGATCCTCTTCAATCTTGCTAATTGTGAATGTAGAATCCTCAATTCTCAATGCTAACTGTAGAATCCTCTTGAAGCTTGTTGATTGTGAACATAGAGTATTCAAGCTTCCTCAGTTGTCCTTAAATATGTTCAATTGCGCAAGTTTCTTTGAGTGTTGTCGGGGGAGACAAAATGAAAAATTAGGGTATGAGATAGGAAGAATATTCAGTTGAATTTTGCAGAGCAAAAACACGCTAGCATATGGATTTTACAAAACGCGCTAGCATTTCTTAAATCTATAATGCTCGCGCATTCCTTCTATGAGAAAAATTCATTTTCCAATTAATATGTTCGGTGTACAACTACATAACGTCTAATGGAAGAAAATGCGTGAGCGTTTCTTCATCAATAAATGCATGAGCATTTCTTCAACAATAAACACTCTAGCGTTATGGAAATCTACATAATTTTCATTTTCGTGAATACCTTATTTAATAATTTCTTCCTAAGAAAATAAATTTCATTTATTTCCCTATATCTCTCCTTATCTTGAAAGGTTTTGGGCTTCATGTTGTATGGGTTAGGAGGTTAAATAGGGATTTGGCGTTAGGGGTTAAAGGTTCAAGGGGTTTGGGATCAAGGGGCTTAGGGGTTAAGGTATTTAGGGATCCATGTTTAGGGGGTTATGGTTTTAGAGGTTAGACATTAAGGGATTAAGTGTTTATGGATAAACTAGGGCTTCTAAAGGCGTTCATTGTTAAGTGCTTATAGATAAAGGCGTTTAGGGGTTAAGGGATTGAGGGCACCAATGTTAAAGGATTTATGGTTCAAGAGTTTTAAGCAGTAAGGGTCAAGGGTTTGGGGTCAAAGGGCTTATGGGTTAAGGGGTTAAGGGATTTAAAGGCTAAGGGATTTAGGGCTCTATGGTTAGGATGTTAGCATTGATTCAGTTAAGGGTTAAGTTTCAAGGGGTTTAAGTATTAAAGGTTTGGGGTTTAAGGGCTTAATGTATTTTAGGAGATGAGGAATTGCTTTCTAGGGATTTATGGGTTTTTTGTATTTAGGGATTATGGGTTAGGCATTTTAGGGTTAGGGGGGTTAACTAGGACTTAGGGGTTAAGGGTTAAGCATTTAAAGGTAAAGGGAGTAAAGTAGTTAACATGTTTAAAGATTTAGAGGTTAGGTCATCATTATATGGATCATTTAAGGGATCCAGATTTAGGGGGTTAGGGTTTTAGAGGTTATACATTAAGGGATTAAGTGTTTGTGGATAAAATAGGGCTTAGGTGTTGGGTGTTAAGTGCTTAGAGATAAAGGGGTTTAGTGGTTAGGGGATTTAGAGGTTAAGGGATTGATGGCACCAAGTTAGGGGGGTTAGGGCTCAATTGGTTAATCCTTAAAGGGTGAAGGGTTAAACTGGTAAGTGTTTCTAATAATTAAGGGCTTAGGGGCTTACTAGTTAAGGGACATAAGGGTTAAGAGGTGAGGCCTTCAAGGGTTAGCAGATTTACAGGCTAAGGGTTTTAGGGCTCTAGGGTTAGGATGTTAGGGTTGATTTGGTTAAGGTTTAAGTGTCAAGGTATTAAAGGATTAAAGGATTGGGGGGTTAAGGGCTTAATGGCCTCCATGAGATGAGGAATTAGGATTTTCTAGGGGTTTATGGGTTTTGGGATTTAAGGATTATCGGTTATGGTTTTTAGGGTTAGGGGGTTAATTAGGACTTGGGTGTTATGGGTTTAGAGTTTAGAGGTTAAGGCATAAAGTTTTTTAACAAGTTTAAATATTAGGAGGTTAGGGTTTTTATGTGTTATGGGATTTAGGGGTTAAGGAATTTAGGCTCAATGGTTAGGGAGATAGGGTTTAATGGGTTAGGGGTTTAAGGGCCCAAGTAGTGAAAGGCTTAAATTTTTCTAGGGTTACAGGATTAGGGATTTAAGTAATATGGGTTAGACTGTTTAGGGGTTAGGGGTGGACTAGGTATTAGGGGTTAGGGGTTGTGGGATTATAGATAAAGTGGCTAGGTGGTTAGGGGGTTAGGGTCCTTAGGGGTTAATTGATTTAGTGCTCTGGGGTTAGCATGTTAGGGTTTTTGAGGTTAGGCATTAATGGTGAAGGGGTTTAAAGGGTTAAAGGTTTATAAGGGGTAAATTAGAGCTTAAAGAGACTAATGCACAAGCCAAGGAAAGAATGTCAAAGACGATAGAGGAGCGATCAATATAGAGGGGGAGAGCTCAAGCAAACATAGAGCTCTCATGCAAACGAATAGCACACATGCAAACATAAAGCACACAAGAAAATGCAGGAAACGCTAGTACAAGGGAGGTCACACATGTCAACGTAGTAGTGTAGAGGTAAAGAATTATTTTACCTATATAGGGTAAACTAGAGCTTAGAGGGATAATGGTTAAAGGATTAGAGGTAAACAATTAATGGAATTAAGGGGTTTAGTAGTTAGGGGCTTTAGGGGGTAAAGGGATTAAGGACTCTAGGATTAGGGGATTAGGTTTTAATATGTTAGGAATTAAGGTCGAAGGTGTTATAGTGTTAATGGATTAGGGACTTAAAGGATAAGGACAAAAATGATGGGAGAGAAAGGGTTAATTAAGGAACTAGGGATTTAAGGAGTAAAACCTTTATAGTTTAAGGGATTTACGGATCAACTATTAACGGGGTAAGGGATTATGTGTTAATGGCTTAAGTACTTAGGGGTGCATGGATTTAGGGGGTTCGAGACTTAGGTCTTATGGGTTTAGGCCTTTAATTTCCTTCCCTTATCATTACTCTCTCCAACTCCTTAAATTTATGTCCCTTTCTCCCCCTCTTGTATCCTTGTTCTTTGTCTCACGCCCTTTATCTCCATTCAACACTTAAAAACATAAGTTATGTAGTTCATAATGCTCGAGCATTATTATTTATATAACACTCGCACGTTATGTAAATAATAACACTCTAGCGCTATTATTTATATAATTCTCGCCCGTTATGTGAATAATAATGCTCTAGCATTTTGGATATACAAAAACGCTTGTGTGTTTCTTCTAACACCAAGCACGTGAAACAAATATTTGAATTTAAACAGAATGTGCATATGTTCTGAGCACCTAATAACTACCTCCTCACGCACCTGTGTGTCATTCACAGTCCTATGTGGTCAGTTCAAACTTACCAAACCTGTGCTATGGAATGTGTTGAACCATAGCTAATTGGGCATTTCCATCATTTTTCTCAATATGTATGTCTTTCTTTGCTCTCTACAGCTTGACATACATGACCATTTTTGAGGAAATTTTAGGCATAGATATAATTTTTTATGTATATTCCAAATATGTAATTTTATAAAAAAATATTTATTTTTTCTATTCGTTTCCTAATTTTCTTGTGTCATCACTCCTTAAGTCAAAACACATGTTGATAGTGTTTCTTTCGTAATTGTTTCATTTCACAACCATTTTTAAAAAACATTGTATGTTGTACTAGTAGACACCGACCCATACATGCTATAAAAAATCCAAGTCTAAATAATTAATTGCATTAAGTCCTTCAAAGGCTGCACGCACATTTGACATACCGTTCTCGAGGTTTGATCACTTACATAATTTAAAAAAATAAAAAATAAAAACATATAATTTTGAAAAAATAGTTATGCACTATTGCTACGGGTTTTGTACATGTCTACCAATTTTTGTAGCCCAAAACCATCATTTAGGCACTCAAAGGCTGCACCCACAAAAACATATACCTTATCATTTGCCAAAAAAATAAAAAGTGACTATTAGAAAAGATGAAATTTAACATAGTTATGTAAATTTTCAATACATAAAAATTATATATTCAGAAATGTGATTCAAATTCCTACATTTCATATATTTTACTCGATGTAAGATATCTTGTGTAAGTATTTGAAAAAAACAAAGTTTTTCAGTTTTCTATTACATCTAACATGCCAAAACTGATCCTCATTGGCTTGCTCATACCCATATGTGTGTGTGTGTGTGTAAAGAATTTATAAGATAAAGTTTATCTCATATCAAAATCTATTGATTTATTTTATTTTATTTAACACACAAAAATGCAATAATTTTTTAAAACATGTTTTTTATATGTTGAGGGATGCCTGATTTTTCAGTTTTCTATTGCATCTAACACGTCAAAAGTGATCCCCATTAGCTTGCACATGCCCATATATATATATATATAATTTCTAAAATAATATTTATCTCATATCAAAATCTATTGGTTTATTTTATTTTATTTAACACACTAAAATATTAAAAAAAAAATCTACAATCTAGTTTTAAAAGTTTACAAATTATTTAGAAAATAAATTAATATTTCCAAAAGAAATAATGATTTTCAGAATAAAAGTGTGGATATTATTCCTTAATAATTAAATTATATTTTGAACATAATATCATGATATATGGTTTGTTTCGATTAAAAATGTAATTAAAAATAAAAAATAAAAATGAACATTATAAGTATTTTTTTCCAATAAACTTGTTAGAGAATTTATGTGAATTTGTTTCCTTTTACTATTTTTTACTTGTTTTAATGTGTAAATAGTTTTAAAATTCATGTTTTAATAATTGGATGTGATTAATTTAACAAGTGTTATATATATATATATATATATATATATATATTTGATTTATAATATTTAATATCTCATTAATTTATATCTAGATATGAATGCTCTTAATCTATCACTAGTCTCATTGTTAGTATTCTCATATTTATTTGTTATTATATGAAAATTGACTCCGAGATTTAATAAATTTTCTAACTATTCATTTCAAATAGAGATAGTTCATTAAACAAATAAGCAATGCAACATATATCATTTTTCATTGCCTTAAAGGGTTGGTGGAAACCCTACTAGCAATGAAAAATGAGTCATAATCCACTAATCTAATATTCCCCTCGTTCTGATGCACAACACCATCATCCGTACCATGTTTCTAAGAGATATGCCCCATCTTCCTTAATTTCTTTTTCATTGATATTGGATGATACTTCACATATTTTTTTAAAGCTTATTTATGTTAATATGTCATTCATATTTCCAATTTTATCTATACAAGATATTCTATTTTTTTTTCCATGGGAAAAAGTCACAACTCTTCATATTAATAAATGAACGACATTGTTCATAAGGAAAAAAGGCCATACATATATACCATCAACATCAATGTCTCATACAGACCATAAATCACCATATCTAGAACATAAATACATGTTTATGCTTTTACATATACATGATTATATGTTTTACGTACTAACACATACCTACAAAAGTATACACAATATAAATGTAAACAATAACCAAGTCAAGTGCACTACTAAAACGTAACAGTAAGCATGAGAAGAGTATTCCATATGTAGTACGTTAGCTAAAAAGGGATCAACCAAGATGTGGTCCTAGGTCCAGCTTAGTGATAGTGTCATCAACTCCTTCCCACAAATGCCAAGTTCCTTCACCAACTTGTAGCTTCCTTTCCCTCTATATGTGTTTATATGATATGTCCTTAAATAAGCTTACTATTTTGATTGGTTCTTCATATAAAGGATTAAGAATGATGTTCTTTGGGGGATTTTTCAATTTTAACCAATCTATATCTAGCATAGAATCCCCAAATATTTGGAGCATCAGAACCCCTTTGAGACAAGCAAACGCATAACTAACTTGAAAGACATCAGTTCAACACAGTTGTTTGTACTCCTCCCAATTCTAGCTGCAAACTTATGCAAATGAGTATAGATATGAACATATGTCTCCCAACTCCTCCCATGCTAGGCCTACCTTCGAAGGTACCATCAAAATAGGCCCAAAAAATAGTTTTACCAATAATATCCTCAATGACTCTTCTCTACTTCAGAGGACCATAAGTCTATGGAAAACTATATAAGATGGAAAAAAATAGATGCATTTAGCTGTGGGGGGGTATATATATCCTTAAATGTGATCTTATTCTTGGCCAACCATACCCCCCATAACATGAGAGATGGAAGTGTCATGTAATCAAATAAATATGCAGTATTCATCCATCATGTAGATCTTCTTGCAGACCAATACCATTCCATATAAAGGGTATACATTTTACCTATGAAACATGCTTCAACATACTAACCATGTATGGGAAAAAAAAGACATGATTTATTTTTTCAAATTGTTCTTTATAGATAGGACACCTAGTTGGTCCACGGCCAAACTTTCTTATCAAATTATCCCAAACTGGGACCTTACTAAATAGTTATGGCCATAGAAACATTTGTTTCTTGAGAGGACAATGAAGCTTTTAAATCACTTGTGTTCACCAATCAAGCTCATGTAAATCTCCTCTTCTCGAATCACCCTATAACCCAAACTAGGCGCATAATTGCCACCAGCTACATTCCTGGACCATAACAAGTTATCCTTTTTGTCCTTTAGCCTTTTTTTATTGTCATATAGATATTTGGTGTACCTCTCCCACATAATCCTTTCTTCTGTCATAAATCGCATTTCATCAACTGAAAACCATTCTTTTCTTGAAGGAGTAGAATTATGAAGATGATGTATCTCACTCAAAAATAGAAAAACCCTTTCCATAAGAGATTCTACCATCACCTTAGGAAGTATATAAAGGACTAAGCATCCAATCCAGAGATCCTAACCTATCGTAACTCTTCTCCCATTTCCTATATCACATGCAATCCAATCCCGTATTACCCTAAAAGGCAAGGTCAAAGGATTCCACATTATGGAACCATTTCTTAAGCAATTTTCTCTTGATCTAAATGATTCTTCAATAGTGAGGGGGGAAATGTATTTATGGTGAACTAATTTAACCCAAATCCCTTCACCTTTCAGGACTCTCCATACCCCATTTACTACTAAAGATCTGGAAAAGCATCAATGATGCTTCAAACCCCACCCCCTAACTCTTTTGGGAGAGTTAGTTTTTTCAAAGATACCTATGGATATTATTTCTCATGAGACTTCCCTCTCTATAAAAGGTTGAAACACAAATTGCTTATGCATTCCATGGTACATATAGGGACAAAAGATAAGGATACCCAGTAAATAGGTAAGGCCTTCAGAATAGACTTCATCATAACTAATATACCTCCCCTTGATAAACACTTATTAAACCATAGGTCTAGCCTCTTCTCAATTTTGTTGATGAGCCATACCTGGTCCTTTTGGAGATAGTCATTAGGCTTGATAGCAAATCCCAATGGTACTTTAAACCCAGATTAATGTCATCCAGAACAAAATCAAATTGAGAGGCAATGCAATCAGCCACCTCTTGATAAAGAGTCATTAAGGAAAAAGTAGATCTTCTTAAATTGCACATCATACCTATATCTTCAATAAATAAAGACAAAATGATTTTTAGCTTATCAATATCCCTTCTAGATCCATCAGATAAAAACAAGATATCATCTACAAAAAGTACATAAGAAACAACACCATTTGAACATATCCTAAGCCCCTTAAGAGTGCCATTTGATATAGCATGGAGAATAGATCTACTTAGGAATTCCACTATCAATAAAAAGAGAAGTGGAGGTAGAGGACACCCTTGCCTCAAGCCTCTACCAGGATAAAAAAAAATATAGCTACACCATTAACCAAGCCTGCAAAGACATTGATTGAACGCAAGAGAGGAACCAATTAACAATAGGTAGACAAAAAAAAACCAGTAGCATAAATATTCTAAGATAAGTCCAACTGACCCGGTCATATGCTTTGGAGAGGTCAACTTTAAAAATCACTGCAGGTAAGTGCTTCATCTTTATTGCGTGTAAAAATTCCGAGGAAATCCCTATTACATAATGAATCTGGCGAACTTCGGAGACACCTATGGGAAAGATACCCCTAATCTTGTTTGAAATAATATTGAAAATTAGTTTATATATGGAATTGTACAATGAAATGGGTCTAAATTCCTCCGTGTTGGTCACCCTATCATATTTTGGTTTAAGTGTCATAAAACTAAAATTGAAGGCCACTAAGTTTCTACCTCTAATCCTTGATTTCTCTATAATATCCAAAATATATACCTCAAATAATTCCATGAAACTCAAGAAAATTTATGCTGGCCACTTATCTGGGCCATGGCTTTTATCTTTTTGCATTGAATGAACAACCTCTTTAAGTTTTTCAAGAGACACTGATCCGAATTTTAGGGGGCATATGGTCTAAATTCCGGTGTATAATTTATAAAAGCATTAAATGAAGAGGCCACCCTATCCCATCCATGGTTTTGGAATATTCTATGGTCCCACATTTTAGAATACACCCATCCATGGTATTTGATAGCCCATGGTTTTGTTCCATGTTATGGCTTCAAGGAAAATTGTAATAATATTATATAAAGGGATTTATGCCTTCTCAATAAAGGAAGCTATTATTTTTTGGCATCCTACCTTTCTCTTATTCTATTGAGTTATTGGTTTATTGGTTATGAGTTCCTTTCTTTGTATAGTTTGAGAGGCGATGCTCAAAGAACCCTCTTTGAGAATGACCCCTCCATCTGGAATATTTACTCTATGTTTCTATGTCTAGGCTATTCACAGCCTAGATCTCGCTGTTATGTCTTTCTCACAACTATTCCATTCTCCGCTTCAACTTTGACGCTATATCTTGTCCTCCTGTCTTGACATTTAAGTGTTCTAGATATCATCCCCCAAGATCGATATCAGTGGCATCACAACATGTATTCTCTCCATCGGAAAAAGGGTTTGACGATTACTGTGGGTTCAAATATTTTTCTGCCCTCGGATCTTTTTTCACCATTACAAAGAGAACCATACATGGATATAATTCATCCATTGGTATGCAACATTTTCAATAATTTTATAGGGTGTCCATGCTTCCCATGGAGGTTCCACAACCTCTAGAATAGCCCATGTGCTCTACAAACCCTTGCCCCTCTACATTCGACATTCTCACATTCAGTAAAATTTAAAGAGATTTTGTGAAATATATAGGACATTTCAAAGGGTCTACCATATCTCGTTTGAGTTTTTTTTCTATCATCTCAAATGGGTATTTCACAGAATTTCATTTTGTTTCCTGGTTTGTTAGATATGCTTGTTTGAAGTAGCACATGTCTATACATAATGCAAACACATGTACAAAAAATTTAAACAAGTGCTACAAAATCAATAGAACTTTTCAGAGGATCTACCACAGCTCATTAGATAGGTCTTTCTGTTAGCTAAAATGGGTATTTCGCAGTTTTTCATTTGGCTTTTTGGATTGAGAGATATCATCGATGGAAGCAACATATGTCTGCAAAATAGTGCATGCGCGTCTCCTAAGTTTCAACAAACATTTTCTCACTCCTTGGGATACCACAGAGCAAGTATGTTATATGGATGGAAAGGTATCTTCAAGATCTCAAATTGGTCTTCAACAAAATTCAATTTCATCACTTACATCGGAACAGATGAATCGATTTGCAGCAAGACATCAACTGCACCAAAGATCATGAATTTTTCAATTTTTGGACTTTTATTAAATCCTATTGTAATCATGGTGATGGGTTAACTGCAAAAAACCCATGGTTATGGGTCAACCATGAAAGAAACACGGTTATGATGAAACCACACAAAACCCACAATTATGTATTGTAATCATGGTTATGGGTTAACCACACAAAACCCACGGTTATGGGTCAACCACAAAAAACCCACGGTTATGGGGCAACCAAACAAAACCCAAAGTTATGTATTGCAATCACGATTATGGGTCAACCACACAAAACCCAAAGTTATGGGTTAAGCACATAAAACCCACATTTATGGGCCAACCGCACAAAACCCATGGTTATGAGTGAATCACACAAAACTCACAGTTATGTATTCCAATCATGGTTATGGGTTAACCACACAAAACCCACAATTATGGGTCAGACACACAAAACCCATGGTTATGGGTTAACCACACAAAACCATTCTCTTCATTGGTAACTAACACATTGTAATCATGGGTCTCTTTTTAGCATGAAATGATGGGGACCATAATTTTCTGGGGGGGGGGGGTGATCCAAATTTTAGGGGGCATATGGTCTAAATTCAGATGTATAAGTCATAAAAGCATTAAATGGAGAGACCACCCTCTACCATCAATGTTTTTCGAATCTTCTATGCATCCCCCATTTTAGAATACACCCCTCCATGGTATTTGGTAGCCTATGGTTTTGTTCCATGGTATGGTTTCAAGGAAGATTGTAATAATATTATATAAAGGGATTTATTCCTTCTCAATAAAGCAAGATATTATTTTCTATCATCCTACCTTTCTCTTATTCTGTCAGTTTATTGGATTATTGGTTATGAGTGCCTTTCTTTGTATAGTTTGATAGGTGAGGATCAAAGAACCCTCTTTGAGCCTCACCCCTCCATGTGGCATATTTACTATATGTTTCTCTGTCTAGGCTATTCATAGCCTAGATCTTGTTGTTATGTCTTTCTCACAGTTGTTCCATTCTCCACTTCAAATTTGACGCTATCTCTTCTCCTCCTCTCTCGACATTCAATTCTTCTGGGTCTCAGCCCCAAGATCCGAATTAGGAACCTCTTCTTTAAGTGATAAATTATGCTCTTCATTAACAAAAGACAAATAATGTGCTACAAGGTTCAACATCAGAGCAATGTGGGACATTTCTTCTTCCTTCAGCAGATTATTGAAATGATTGACTCCTACTCTATCCATATCCCTAAAACCAGACACTAGATTACCATCTTCAACTTCAATATACCACAGATTATTTGTTGAACAAACTAGGAACACTGAGACTGGTGGGTGAATTAGTGTTCTCCATTAAGACTCTTTTTCAATTGATCAATCAACAATTGCTATCATTCATTAAACATTCAATGTAATATATCAACATATAGTACACAATAGACATAGGATATATATATATATATATATAAAGAAACTTTGTAATATATTGAGTGACTTAATGGTTTACATCAACTTCGTGATGCTCGGCCATAATTTGTGGTACTCTTTGATTGTCTTCTATGCCACCTACATATGAGCAACAATTGCCCCAATGATTTTTCTACTCCCATGGGCTATGGCTGACCCACAAATTTCTTTCTACTCCCACTACCACTAGTTGTTCCAATTCTTTGTTTCTACACCCACGAATTTATACACCCACAAGCACTGACTGTTCCAATGCTTCTTTTTTTTGCCCACAAGCACTAACAATTCCAATGCTTTAATTCTACACCCACAAGAAATGATTTCTCACTGCTTAATTTCTTAACCCAGGAACAATGTTTTCCACAAAGAATTTTTTCCTCATTGTTTATCTTCTTATCCCATTAGTAATGGTTTCCCACTACATACACTTCTGAACCCACAAATTGTACTTGCCACAAACAATGTCTTCCTCACTGTTTAGCTTCTATCCATGAATATATTATGTTCACTAAATCTCAGCTTCAAACCCTAATCCAACATGTCAATAAGATTTGGCGCTTCTTATCTCAAACTTCACCTTTTCTTCAATTTCCTCTATTTCATTTCCACGTACCGAACCTTCGCTCCGTGTTTTTCCCCTAATTTATTCTATCTCATATCCATTCATTTTTCACCACATACACTTAAATGGAATGCGACATTTTTTATTTATACATGACCACTTATGTTATTTTCACATTATAGCTGACATTCACATTTAATAAATAATTTTTCTTTTATAAATCATATGGATCGGGCTAATTATTATGCTTCATATTTTATGAAACATATTAATTTTATTTCTTGTCAATGTGCTTTTAGGGCCGAGATGTGATTTCCATTTCAAATGTGAGTATCTTGATTCGACAAGAGCTTCAGGTATGTCTTCCATGGTTCTGATTTAATGTTGATATTCATATGGATTTTATGACCTTCTTAGATTGGATTAATGCCTATTCTTTGAGTCTTTTAAATGACACAATTCAACTTCTTCAAGAAATCCTTCAAGTGATAACAAGATCAAGATATATAGTCAAATTTAAACACTTCAAACACACCTTGTTCACATTTCTAATTAATGAGCATCAATTATAGTGATCCTACAGTGATCATCATGCCTTGACATCAGTGACAACTCTTCCAACAATCTCTCCCTTTGGAATTGTTGTCAACCTATAGTAAAACACATTACCAAACTCCCCTTCTTCACTATGGTTTTAATGTCCCTTCATTCTCCCCATTTGAAATTAATGACAAAGGGTATGTTATTGATTCAATTGGTTCTAAACTTCCATCAAGAATGCTTCTGTTGTCATAAAACTTGATGTAGCTTAGCTCCCCTTGTCAACAATGTTGCATGATCATCTCATGCTTCCTCGTTTTGTTCATAAATATTGTCCTCCTTGAGTAATACATAGGATCTCCCTACCAATGAAAATTATTTTTCTTTGAATATTTTGACGGAATCTTTGTGTACTTACTCCCCCTCTCTTGCATAGTTATCATCCCCCTGAACTTATAGTCCACTTCAAGTTTTTTAAAAAATGTCTTCATTAAATCATATATTACTTATTTAGGCAAATAGATAGTAATTTGGAGAAGTTTCTCCTCTTCGATATTCTGAAAGAGAAGCCATTGGTCATCATCAAACTTGCTAATTGGCTTGTTAACTGCACACCTTCTTCAAATGGCTCTGGCTCCAAACCATTGAAAAGGCAAGGATGGATAAATGCCTTTTGTAGTTGTACAACAATATTTTTCAAAGATTGGTGTTGAGAAGTACATGAACCACTTGTTAGAAGATTGGGAAACTCTTGATGCAATATAGATCCATAAATTTTCTACTAAAGTGGGATATGTTAATTTTGTATCTTTAATTCAGAATTGCAGTAGTACTTGAAATCAATAAATAATCATAAACATAAGCATTCACATACGACACATAAATTTACCATGGGGAAACCCTCTATAACTTGAGGGAGAAAAACCCAGTAAAATCTTCCTTGGTATATTGATAGATAGTAGAGAATGTCTTTTACATCAAGCACCCTTGCTGCATAAATCATATCAAGAGAGAATATGGAACCATAGAACTCGGAATAATATCTTGCACAAAGAAAAGCACATTTCCTTCAAGAGAGAAGAGAATCTGCTTCACATTAAATTTCACCAATCCTGCATAACATATATACAATAACCAAATCAAGTGTACTACTAAAAAGTAACAGAAAGCATGAGAAGAGTATTCCATCCATATCCTGTTAGCTAAAAAAGGATCATCTGGGAAGTGGTCCTAGGTCTAGCTCATTTATAGTGTCATCAGCTCCTTCCCACAAATGCCAAGTTCCTTTAGCAACTTATATCTTTCTTTCCCTCTATATTTTTTGATATGATATTTCATGAAATAAGCTTCTTATTTTGATGAGTTCTTCGTATAAAGGCTTCAGAATTATGTTCTTTGGGGAATTTTTCAATTTTAACCAATCTCTAGCCAGCATATAATCCCCAAATATTTGGAGCATTAGAAACCATTTTGAGACATCCAAAAGCATAACTAACTTGAGCGACATAAGTTCAAAACAGTTGTTTGTACTCCTCCCAATTATAGCTGCAAACTTATACCAATGTGTATCATATATGAACATATGTCCCCCAACTCCACCCATGTTAGGCATACCTTGGAAGGTACCATCGAAATAGGCCCAACAATTAGTTTTGTCAATAATATCCCCAATGACTCTTCTCTGCTTCGGAGGACCAGCAGTATGTGGAAAATTATCTAATATGGCCAAAACTTTAGCTGCATATACCTGTGGAGGGGTGTATTTATCCTAAAACGTGATCTTATTCCTAGCCAACCATACCCCCCATATCATGAGAGTTGGAAGTGTCATGTAATCAAAGAAATATGCATTATTCATCCATGCATCTAGATCTTCTTGGAGACCAATACCATTCCATATAAAGAGTATGCCTTTTAGCTGTGAAACATGGTTCCACATACTAACAATGTATGGGAAAAAAACAAAGACATGATTTATATTTTCAGATTCTTCTTTGCAGATAGGACACCTGCTCTGTCCAAAGAAATTTGTTATCTATCAAATTATCCCAAATTGGGACCTTACCAAATAGTGCCAGCCATAGAAACATTTTGTTCTTGAGAGGACACTAAAGCTTTTAAATCACTTGTGTCCACGAATCAGGCTCATGTAAATCTCCTCTTCTCGGATCACCCTATAACCCAAACTAGGCACATAATTTCCACCTGCAACTTTCCTGGACCATAACAACTTATCCTCTTTGTCCTTCAGACTTATGTGATTGTCATGTAGATATTTGGTGTACCTCTCCCACATAATCCTTTCTTCTATTAAAAATCCCATTTCATCAACTGAAATTTTTTTTTTGTCTCAAAGGAGTAGAATTATGAAGAACATGCATCTGGATCAAAAAGAGAAGAACCCTTTCCATAATATATTATACCATCACCATAGGAATTCTATAAAGGCTTGAGCATCCAATCCAGGGATCCCGATTTATCCTAACTCTTCTCTCCTTGTCTAGATCCTCTGTAATCCAATCCCTTACTACCCTAGAATCCAAGATCAAACGATTCCACATTATGGAAACATTTCTTAAGGACTTTTCTCTTGATCTAAATCATTCGTCAATAGTGAATGGAAAAATGCTTTTCTGGTGAACTACTTTAACCCATGACCTTTCCCCTTTTAGGACTCTCTAGACCCAATTTACTGCTAAAGCTCTGGAAAGACATGAATGTTGCTTCAAACCCCACCCCCTAACTCTTTTCGGAGAGTTAGATTTTTCAAAGATACCTAAGGATATGATTTCTCATTAGAATTCCCTCTCTATAAAAATTTGAAACACAAATTCCTTATGCATTCCATGGTACAAATAGGGACAAAAGGTAAGGTTACCTAGTAAATAGGTAAGGCCTCTAGAATAGACTTCATCATAACTAATATACCTCCCCTTGATAACCAGCTATTACACCATAGGTGTAGCTTATTATCAATTTTTTTGATGATCCATACTGTAAGATACCAGCCAATAATAGGCTAGAATCTCAACTCAAAACACAAATTTTAAGTAGAATTTTCGTTAGTAAATTTTAACAATTTTATAATCTACAAGGTGATAACTCTAGATACTCACTCCCAAATCAAGGAGGATAGGGATGACTTTAGGTTCTAGTTTTTATATGGTAAATTGTGCAGCATCAAGGTAGAAAGAGGAAAAAGGTTTGTGGATCCTTGGTACAAAGCACAAAGACCATTTATGTTTCGAGCATCGGCACCTCCGAAGTCTACCGCAATGCTTCTGGGTACATCTGCATATAAACAATAGATCAAGGTGCAAGAAAGTGTTATTGTACATATATCTGGTCTCATGATGGTCTTGGGGCAGCAAGAAATAGTAGATGATAAAAGGATTTAGAATTTGGGAGCTTTTACTGCAATTTGGAGCAATAGGCTGGATTTTCCATTTCCTTTCCCAATAACTATATGGACTTCTATAATTTGCGTCTGGAGATGGTATATGTTTCATTTAAGTTCGAATAAAGAACATCAATTTTCAGAATTTAATCTAAGTTCATATAATACATTTTATATGAAAAACGTTAACACTAGCTAGTTGGACTGCTCAACTAGTCAAGATTCAAACTGCCTCAAACATTATAATGCCCTCACAAAACTATTATATACACATTGGATGAGCTTTGTGGGTATGTTATTGATCTACAGAAACTTATGGCACCTCATTTGGATTCATATAATTCATTTTATGCAAGTTATGGAAAAACTAGTCAGAATTTGTAGTATAATGAGATAGGTATGAAAATGACTTAATTACTTGCAGAATTTTTAAATGAAGATATATGAATAATATAAAGGATGGTTTATCAAGAAATAATCATAATCTTACAGATATTTAAGCAGCACCAAAATGACCCTAAGGGTCCTAGCAACCTCCAACATCAAACATGTACCAATTACATCAAGGAAAGATCCTTTGGATGGAGTCTGCAATATATCAATATGGTAGGTATTGAGCAGCATGATTGGACCTGAAAAAAATTCAATGAAAAGGTCTATAATTCTTCTCCATCATGGCAAAATTCGAATCATCACTGATTTAGGTCCAACAGAGAATTAGAGAGAAGAGAAGAAGGTAGAAGGTTGTTGTAGGAGTGGTTCCTTCTTCAAAACTCTTAAAATCTTCTGAAGCAATTCGACCCCAACTTGAGATCATTATTTAATGTCTGCATATCAGTATTCAATGGCTGCAAATTAGTCTTCAATACCTGTAAGAGAGAGTGCAGGAGAGACTATAACAAAACTGGCTAAGGGGAGCATCACCCAAAGCAAGGTTAAGCACATCACTCAACAAGAGAAGCTAAATTTCTCACATTCAATTACAAAATGGCCAAGATATGTGAATAGGATTTGGTTGGATTCTTTTATAGAAGTCATGGTGACCTGCTGAGCACATTGACATGCTTAGTGACGTGTGACAACCCTTCCACATGGGCCACCCATGAGTGGACATACTTGCCTTGCTTTTTCCTTACAAGCTTTCCTTTCCTTTATAAACTGCGCCCCCCTTTGTCTCGATATGTTTCCTTCTTTGTTAGAGTTTCCTGCTTTGTAACTGGACTCCCTTTTTTAGAAACTGTGCCCCCCTTTGTCTCAAGATGTTTCCTTCTTTGTAAACTGAGCTCCCTTTTAGAAACTATGCCCCTCAGCTTTTTCTGGATATTGTTAACACCCAAAAAGTGCTCACTACCTCATCTACCCCATTGCATGGCTCATTGGTCCATATGTCCTACCATATTTGCCTCCAAAACCTCAAAAAACCATTAAAAAGCCTCCAAAAGGCCAAAAAAACCATTAAAAACCTCCAAAAGGCCAAAAAACCATTAAAAAAGCCTCCAAAAGGCCAAAACCCCCCTTTTCCCCCCAAAATAAGTTAAATTCCTCCAAAAATAGCAAAAACCCTCTAAAAAGGGAATAAAAAATACAAAAAAGAGGAAAAAGAGGGAAAAAAGGAAGCAAAAACCCTATACAGCTGACCTAAACCATATGGTGCCCAAAACCATGGGTCAGCACTCCACCACTAAAAACCTATAAATAGGTGATGGAGGCTCCCCATTTCACATCCACAGTCACCCCTATCCTTACTCTGCCAAAATCACTCCTGAAACCCTAGCTCACCCTTTTGAGCTATTTTCACATTTGAGTGCCCCTTTGGCCCATATCCAAAACCCTTTGGAGAAGGAGAAGGAACAACACTGGAGCTTGGAAGCAACCCTCCTGGACTACTGCAAGAGCTTCACCAACCTCACATTGGAGGTATAATCAATACAAAAACCATTTTTAATCTCTTTTATTGTCTCATGCACATGCTAGTTTAAATTTACTGTTTTCATTTACTGTCTTGCTTTTACTGTTTTTACTGAACTACTACTAAGGAGTCCCTTCTCCTTAGTAGGTGCCCATTTGCACAAGCTAGGCTGAAAACCCTAGCTACAGTTTTGGCGACTCCCCTAGTGTTCCTTTTAATTTATGGTTATAGTTTTTAGACGTTTCTAGTTTTCTGTAATATTTTTCTGTTTTTTCCTTTCGGGTGTCCCTTTCGGCAGTTGGGTTTGATACCATAAATCACGTATTTTTTCCCCACAGTTGTGATCCGACCGCGGCTTTTAGACTGTTACCTGTGATCTGATCGCGTCTATCAGATTGTTTCCCGCGATCTACCGGTGGTTTTCAGACTGTTACCTGCGATCTGACCGTGGCTCTCAGCTTGTTTCCTGCGATCCGACAACAGCTGTTTACCCCTTTCCTATGACCCACTTGCAGTTTTCATCCATTTACCTGTGACCTGCCTACGGCTTTTAGCCATTTTCCTGCGATCCACCTGCGGCTTTTAGCCATTTTCCTTCGATCCACCTGCCGCTTTCATCCTTTTTCCTGCAACCCGCCTGCGACTTTCAGGCATTTTCTTGTGATCCATGTGCGGCTTTCAGCCATTTTCCTGTGATCCGTGTGCAGCTTTCAGCCATTTTCCTGTGATCCGCCTGCGGCTTTCAGCCATTTTCCTGCGGTCTGCCTGCGACTGTCGACCTGTTTCCCGCGATCCAACCGCGCAGTTTCGCCGCAAACCCACGATCTGTTTTCTGCACTTTTTACCTATTTGAACCCAACACTTTGCTGTAGTATTTTCTGCACCTGCATAACCACTTGTCCTATCTACAGCCATACTGACCTACAGCCTTTTTCTGTAGTGTTATTTCTGTTCCATTTACAGGATTTTTTAAATTCCAGCATTTTAATTGAAAAGAGAAAATTTTGCATTTCAAAGTTTAATTTCTACATTGTTATTATTAGTTAGAAAGTTGCCCACCCCCGTGGCACTTTTACTTGGGTTCATTATCTCACACGCACACACTCTGTCACCTAATTCAAGTGAGCCCTAAAATACTGCTTAACACAACCAACATTCTAACCCCACTTCGAGAACACATAAGAATATTGTAGTTAGGTAGGGTCGGGGGGATAGGCATCCAAACAACACCCCTCAGTCGCTTACACTTGAGACATAGTTGTTGTCCATTAGGGAACCAAAATCCCCTAGTATTTTTTGGCATGGTCACAACCAGCTTATCAGAGGGCCTCTCCCCTAGGAGGGTTGAAGTAGCCAGACTGGTTCCGGAGGACTGAGTGGAATACCGCAATCCATTCAGTAACCAAAGGATACATTTTGTAGTTCTCGGTGTACCACCCGTATGGGGGTACAATGGTGATAGAACCAAACTGCAGATTCACCTTTTCTGGACGTGTCATGAACGGGGTATCTTAGTTGCCTTTCTTCTAGGATTGTCTACCCGGTGTCCCTCCCGGTAGGGGGATATCTTTAGCCACTTGGCTCTACTATCCATATTGTCTGACTTGGATTTCATCACCTTGTAGAGGATATGTTTGGTTTGGTCAAAATACTATTTAGCTAGGTGTTTGCATGCTCCCTTACCTCCCTTTGGTCTAGCAAGTCCACAATTTTTATTTTTTAGGAAACCTGCTGCTTGTTGGTATTCTGACCATTTTTGTTGACGCTCCACTCATTGTAGCATAGCTGTTACAGTGAGTGTTTTGAGCTGGTTGTTGGCCTGAGTGCCATATTTTTTGTGCTCCTTCTGCACACTCAGTTGCATTAAGGGTTTTGAGTTATTTTTCACTCAACACAACCCCCAGATACTTGACACCATCTGTCACCGTTGAGTCCCCGAGACATTCTCGGTGCCTCCAGGGCGAGCACCCGTAGCACAGTTCACTTGACATCAACCGTCATAGACGTAGAGCTTCATCACTCGACTCCACTCGTCACAGACACAGAGCTCCATCCCCCACTATTAACACCCCCTATTTTACCTCTAATTCTGAGGCAGAGTCCTAGAACCCCACTTATACTGCACCAACCAGCCCCATGGCTGGCATGACTTCCAACTCTTTCTTTGTAGGAACCACTGGTGGAGCATCCACCACTACCCCGGCTACCACACCTGTTTTGGGTATGCCCTCGATGGGGCCCACACCCACCATTCCGATCACTGTACCTATTCCAGTGGCTAGCATACCCATCCCCACTCCACCAGTGACTCACACTACCCTTGGCGGTGGAGGACCGTCCCATACCACCTTCGTTCCTCCACCTGGGGGCAACTTCCCCAACCCTAACCTAACCCTTGGACTTCAGGGCATTGGCCCTAATGTAGTCACAACCACCAATATGTCACATCCTTCTACTAGTTTACCATTCATGGCTAGTCTCAACCTTCCTAACCTGGCCAACTTGACTAAAAATCCCATCAGACTTGACCCTGCGTGGCCTCACATGCCCACCAAGCTCCCATCAGACATCCCTAAGTTTGAGGGCAAGGCCGGTGAAGACCTCCAGAACCATATTATGTCCTTCAATCTATGGTGTTCCTCTAACTCCATAGTGGACAACTCTGTCTGCCTCTTTCTGTTACAGTGCACCCTCACTGGCTTTGCAACTAAGTGTTACATTGAGTAGCCCCATGGGACCCATGCCACCTTTACCTCCCTCACCTTGAATTTCTTGCAGTTCTTTCAGTTACCTATCCGTTATGACACGGGAGTTGAGATCCTACTATCTTACAGAAAGAACACAGCCACCCACATCACTGATCACATTCATGAGTGGCATCGACGCCACAGCCTCTGCAAAATCAAGTGAGATGACTGTATCTTCTTAGATTGGTTTCTAAAATCTCTCCTTCCTGTCATTGCCAAGGATGTGGCATCCAAGCGACTCCAATCCGAAGAAGAGGCTATCCTTAAAGCCCAACAATTTGACCTTATTTATGCCCAGTCTGGTTATCTATATTCCATCATACCTGATGCTCCCTATGGTAATTCTTCCCAACACGATGTGCCGGGGGAATCTCATGCCGTAGATGGCATCATTGGCCGTATAGCCTCCCATAACCAACCCTTTTCCATAGCACATCCTAGCCCTGGCCCTGACCTTTCGCGGGTTACATCCCAGTCTGGAGCAACCAATTCGTATGCTCCCATGGCACATCATCACCATGCCCATGGACCCTCATGTCCACTTCAGTGATTTGGTCATGCATCCCCCGCTTACACCCCCTCGGTTGCACCTCAGCCCTATTACCACCTGCAGGCTACACAAGCTCCTGTATCCTCTCAAGCCTCTCCTGCTTATTATCTGCCCCAGGTAGCCCCTGCGGCAAACCCACAACTCGTTGCATAGGCATATCAGCAACCCCCACAAGGTTCAGCACCTGCACAGCCTCCACCCACTTATTATCCACCACAGCCTACTCCCGCACCTGCACAACCCCAGAACCCACCTGCCACCCGAGGGCAAGTGTATGCGCAACAAAATCCGCAGCCCAACCAAAATAACCAACACCAACAAGGCCAACAAAACCGCGGCAAAGGCCGTAACCGTGGGAATAACCCCCCTCCAGATCAAGGCGGCCAACCCCCTAATCCCCCGAATAATAATATTGCAATGCCTGCCAACCAAAACCTTAACCAGCCGCCCAAACAAGCCAAAAATCCTAATTTGTGAACAAACCATCCTTGTTCTATTTGTGGGGTCTATGCCCACTACACACACGCTTTCCCACATTTGGATCGGGCTTAGCAACTCTGGACTGATGATGCCCACCGTCAAGGGCACGCGGCTCCTCAGGTGCTGCCCAACCCCCCACCACCTCAGAATCAACCCTTAGTGTTACAAAATCCTTTTCTCACCCAAGGCATAGTGAATACTGAGCCGTTGGCTCCGCCTCAAGAAAACGCGCCTGCACAAAAACAAATCACTTATGCCGCTCCTGATCAACCCATGATAGACTCAAGTACCCATCACCTGCTAATGATGTCATCCACCAATGTCAACCTTCAAACCTGTCGGAACCAATATGGCTCCACCCCTGAAGTCCCTCCCACCGACAAAAACACCACCTCTCATCCCACCGATCAGTCATTATGCATACCTCCGACTCCACTAGATAGCATCTCCAAAGCCCCTCGATTCCCACTTTTCCGCATCAACAATAAACCCAATGCTCACGCTCCGTCTAATTACAACATTGTAGATGACTTAGCTCAATCCCCCACAGCCATGTCTGCGTTAAAGGTCTTAGAAAACTATCCAACACAGTGCAAGACTTTGCTCTCAGCCATTGGTGCTATTGACCCAAATGATTCATGAATGATGGCCTTTGATTTGGACCAATCCGAACCACGCCTGCCTTCCATGTTAGCGTTGCAAGTTTCTGTATCCGTTCGGAATCTTGTCATCCATCGATGCATCATCGATGAAGGTGCCTCTGCATGCATTATGTCCACTTTCGTTTGGCAGAAGTTGGGATCCCCTACACTCCAGTAGTCCACCACTGTATTGCGAGCCTACGATGGTCGTTCGGCTCAACCCCAAGGTCTCTTAGCTAATGTCCCCTTCCAGTTGGTTGGTAAAACAGTGCTTATTGACATGAAGGTCATCAATGCCCAGCTTGACTATAACCTCTTACTTGGTCGCAGTTACATGTATGCCATGTGGGCGGTTGCCTCATCCATTTTTCGCACCATGATGTTCCCCCATGACGGACACGTGGTCAAGGTTGATCAACTCACCTATTACAATCCCAATTCCCCTGCTGCACCCGAAAATGTTCTCCCCATGGTTGAACAACCTGCTTGCGGTGCAACTACCTCGTTGGTTTCCTCAGTGGGACCTGGAGTCTACTCAGATGACTTCTACATTCCAAGCCATTCCATCCCCATCACCCGCGACTGAAATATTTAATTTATGTACCCTTTCCCACAATACACCAACACCCAACCATCAACCGCCCTTACTGCTCCAACCACCATTGGTACCTATTCATGTTGGTGTTACACCCATCCATACAATCTCCTTCCTATTCCCCCCTTCGGGAGTAGTAACCGCCCTGGTTATGGCTACCCTTAGCCTCCCCGGTTTAACTTTAGGATTACCTGTATGGTACATCATGCCTCTCGCCACCCCTCATCGGTCACTCCAACCAGCAAATGATCTAGCAGCACTCGTAAGGACTCCAGAGTCCCCTCTGCATCCCTTCGACGCACCTCCCCTCGGCCTGGCAGGGCTGGTATAGCTACATGCCCCCTACGATCTATATGTCCCGGTGATGGTCTTGGTGCAAAATCTACAGATCACACATCAATCAGTACTAGCATATCAATATATCAAACCTATCATACACAAAATTTGACAAAAAAAACAATCAAGCAAGTAGATGCATACCATCTGGTCCCCACACCTGCCCTGGAGGCCGTGGTGCCTCCGGATCTCCTGTGTAGTCCATATCTCTGTATGGATAATCATCTAGGATCAGTGGCATCTGTAGCCACTGTAGGTAGAGCTCCTGGGTGAAGTACCTGCCAACCTCACCACCACCCCATCGGCGCATCATCTCTCCCCACCGCACCATGCGCGGCTCCCTAATTTCTCCTGCCCTGATTGACACCTACGGCCGCAGTGTAGGTACCTGCTCCATGAAGAAGGAACCGAGAAATGACCCGTAGCAAAATACCTTACCAACATCCTTCACCTTGGTCAGATCTTGCTGAACGCAGCTGAGGAACATCTGGCCCCACGCGAAGTAGATACCATCTAGCACTCGCTCCACCAGCTGCATCTAGCCCGCTGACACCCGCTCGGGTTCCTGAGACCCCAAAACTCAAACCACACATGCCGCGATCGCCCGCACTAATGGCTCCCGCAGGTCCACAATCTTGAGTGCATTCCTATGCACTATAGCCTCTGGAACGCAATAACGCTCCAACATATCCTCCACGTCCACATCTGTGGACACTCATGGCTGCGTATCAGCCACCCTACCTAGATAGGGCAACCCCATCAAAAAATATACATCTGCAAGGGTGAGATCCACTCTCTCCCGCTGCACCCTGAAAGCCTGTATGTTGTTCTCCCAGAAGCCCACCAAACTGTTCAACAGTAATCCTGCTGAATGAATCATGGGAACCTGTGCGAACTTTAGAAGCCCGCACAACCCCAAAGTAGACCGCACATGCCGATCCCTCTAGATGACCTCCACTATGTCGTCCGGGACATCCCGCTCCCACCATAGCACTACCGGCATCCTCTCAATCCCAAAATGCAAACTCATCAAACCCACATCAAATAAATAACCCTTTCCCCCCCCCGGGATAACCCTAAAGTTCGATCCAGATCACGACTTTAGGGCCCCTTGCCACGATCTCAAATTGCGGCTGTCAGGGCTATAGTCGCAGTCGCGGACCGCGGATTTCCCAATCCGCGTCGCGATTCAGGCCCGCGACTGTAGGAGCCAAACTCGCGAACTAGGATCGCGAGTTCATCCTCCAAACTTGCGATTCAAGATCGCGTGTTTAACCCCGAAACTCATGGTCCAGGACTGCATGTTCAGCCCCGGAACTCACAGTCCAAGACCGTGTGTTCAGACCCGAAACTTGCGGTCCCAAACCACGATTCCACCCTGGAAACCCGTGGTCCACTCCCTCGTGGACCTTACAAGACCCCGCTAGGGACCCACCACCCCCCCCAAACCAAACAAAAAATGCAGGTATGAGTTTAACGGAATACCTGCAACTCCCGGATCTAAAATCGGCCGGTAGGATTGTCCAGAAACATCACCTGAGCTCTGGGTCTACTCTAATCTCTAGTCAAAGTCAACAAGTCCAACTGACACTTGTCATGTTGGGCCCACTTACTATTTATACCCCATTGACTATTCTTGTTTCGGCCATTCTAAACCCATATGGAGTCCATTTTCCAAATCGTTTCCACCACTGGAATCAGCACGACGAGACCATCATGATGGTCGACTCATTTTCTTATTTTTCCCGCACCGTTTTTTGAGCATTTATTCTAGACACCCCTCGTCGCCTCGGTTTGCATGCCACATCGGTCGTAGCCCATTTTTGATATATTTTATATCATCGAATTCATTTTTTCGAGCTCGTGATGATGCTTGTGGTCATTTCTCACTCTCACCCCCAGATTTTTTGGGTATTTTTCCAAAATGCCCCCCTTCACCTCGGTTTGCATGCCACCTCAGCCGTTTTCCATTTTTGACACTTTTTATATCGCTGGATTCAGTTTTCCGAGCTCATGATGATGCTTGAGATCATTTCTCACTCTCACCAGGTACAATTTCAACATTGTATCCCGACATATTGTTGCCTCGATTTGCATGCCACATCGGTCGCCATCGGATTGTTACACATTTTTACATGAGCCATTCACTCCACTCATACTGCAATTATTTCATTATTTTTCCACCATTCATCATCCCGCAAGGAGGCCCACCAGTGTTACCCCCTCACCCTCATTCTTGGTTCTCATCGATGTTCCTTGATTGAGCACTTCCTCCTTTCCTGGCCATTCCTTTTGTTCGGTATAATTTTACCGTTTTTCCGGGCTGGACAAGTCCTTTACGAAAAAGGCACTTAGGGAGTTTCTTTTAAGCTCTTTTCTGACTCTAACATGATGAAAAGATCGTCGAGCAATCTTGCTTCCTTTCGTGCTCATTAACGTACCTGAAAGGGCATCTATCTGGTATAAGTTTAACTCTTTTTCGGACCTGGTAGACTAATTACGAAAAATGAATACTCTAGTCACACCGGCTAGAAGAGTTCTTCATTGCATCCTTTTATGCTTCTTTGGGCCTTGGAGACTAACACATGAAAAAGCACCCCCCTGGAGTCTTCTTATTGCTTTTAGACTCTCTAAAATTGAAAGCAACCACGAACATGCACCGTCTTGGGCTCGTAGAAATCCACATGACGGCACCATTCCATTATTTCAGAGTCTTCTTATCGCCTTCAGACTCCTTAAAATTGAAAGCAATCACGAGCGTGAACTGTCCTAGACTCGTATAAATCCACATGATAGTACCATTTTGAACACACTTCTTCTAGTTCCTTAACCCATGAAGAAGTCCCCCCCATGCCTCTCGGCACTATTATCGATCACCTCGGCAGCACCCCCAATCAGGTCGCCTTTGTTCAAAGTATTCTACAGTCTCTTTCCACCTTACACCAACTTGAGTATCACTCATCCCAGTCTCTATCCTTGATCCATTACAACTATGATCACTTTCCCACCAGTCAATTTCATATGCTACCCGATCATCCCCACCACCATACTCTGAACAAAGGAAGTTTGAGTCCACCCACTCTACTTGCCTAGTTATCCCCCACCCCCACAGTATGACAGTCCTACCATTAGTACTCTCACACTTCGGTTCTCCACCTCGTGCTCCTATCAAGGAAACATCATTGCCTTGCTAGTTGCAGGTCTCCCTCTGTTGACGACATCCAATCTATTCCAGAGGATATACCCAGAGGTCCCTGCGCCTTGGACTCATCACCATCTGTGGTGAGTGCCTATGGACCATTTTGAGAGGAGTCATCAGTGTCTCTCCGAGTGGTTGTTTCTCACATGCTCGACTTCAAAACCTTGATCGCATCGTTGAGAATCGCGCAGGGTATATATCCCTTCAGTTATTGGTCGAAGACCCCAGATTTCCCCCGACTCTAGCACATTAGTGAGTCACTTCGGAACGCCCAGTTATATGTTCCCATGGATGTCCAGGTTGCGTTGGCGATTGTATTCGGAAGCCATCCCGTTATATGCTTCCTTGAGTACCCAGTTTAGTTCCAGTTCAATGTACCATTGAGGGTATGACTCCCCGTCATTATGATCCAATGGTTCATCAATTCCTTTGGTACCACACTTAGCACCACTATTGATATTCCACTGTATTAGTTCTTCACCTCAAACATGCTCAGCGTAGTAGTATGTCCCAGATTTTGTGTCCCCTCTGGACCCTTATGATGTCCACAGTGGTTCTCCATGTATCTTTCAGGTCCCCATTTTCATGCCTCGCTATTATTTTTTATATCTATCTTGATACGAGCATGGGTATGCCTGCCTCGTCCATATATTGAGATTCTTCCTCATTCATTATTCGAGGCCATGTTTGTTTTAGGTCCCCATTTTTTGGACCCCCTTGTTATTATTATAGATCTTGGTATGAGCATGGGAATGCCCGCCTCGTCCATATATTGAGATTATTCCTCATCCATTATTGAGGTCATGTAATTTCAGTTTTTGCAGTTTGTTTGGGACCGTTGTTTCGAACTCTAATTTGTTTCTTCTCCTCTCCACAGCCCAAGAAAACCATAAAAGACTTATGATGTCTATCGGCCATACGATGAGCTCCTACCCTCACACATCAGAGGGCAATCTGTTAACACCCAAAAAGTGCTCACTACCTCATCTACCCCATTGCATGACTCATTGGTCCATATTTCCTACCAATTTTGCCTCCAAAACCTCAAAAAACCATTAAAAAGCCTCCAAAAGGCCAAACAAACCATTAAAAAACCTCCAAAAGGCCAAACAAACCATTAAAAAAGCCTCCAAAAGGCCAAAACCCCCCTTTTTTCCCCAAAATAAGTTAAATTCCTCCAAAAATAGCAAAAACCTTCTAAAAAGGGAATACAAAATACAAAAAAGAGGAAAAAGAGGGAAAAAAGGAAGCAAAAACCCTATACATCTGACCTAAACCATATGGTGCCCAAAACCATGGGTCAGCACTACACCACTAAAAGCCTCTAAATAGGTGATGGAGGCTCCCCATTTCACATCCACAGTCACCCTTATCCTTACTCTGCCAAAATCACTCCTGAAACTCTAGCTCACCCTTTTGAGCTATTTTCACATTTGAGTGCCCCTTTGGCCCATATCCAAAACCCTTTGGAGAAGGAGAAGGAACAACACTGGAGCTTGGAAGCAGCCCTCCTGGACTACTGCAAGAGCTTCACCAACCTCACATTGGAGGTATAATCAATACAAAAACCATTTTTAATCTCTTTTATTGTCTCATGCACATGCTAGTTTAAATTTACTATTTTCATTTACTGTCTTGTTTTTACTGAACTGCTACTAAGGAGTCCCTTCTCCTTAGTAGGTGCCCATTTGCACAAGCTACGGTGAAAACCCTAGCTACGGATATTTCTAATTTTCTGCTTCTGGCAACTTCTTACACCTTCCTGCTTTTCATTCATTGTTATTTTCTGGCCTCCAGTTCCATTTTGGAAACCTTATCCTCATGAGGGCGCCCTCTTGGCCCACTTGCTCCATTATTTAGGAATTTAATTACAAAAAATAATTAAAAATAATTCTTCCTCTTGACTTAGGCTAAATTTAATCCTATGCATACATGATGAAGTAAAATTATTTACCTAGGGGTTATTTTTTTGTCCCCTTTTACCCATGGTCATTGAATTATCCAAAATTGGGGACATGACAGGCCTCCCTCCCAAAATTGCTTTTCCTCAAGCAAGAAACCAACTCCATCCAACTATGAATCCAACCAATGACTTCACTCCCCAAAATATGTTGTTGAATGTCTAGAATTGGAATCCTCCATTCCAAGCTGAAATACCAAGGGTCCATCATGTTTCTGTTGCTCCACTCTAATTATACTTATTCTCAAAATGACTAACTCTTCTTTAACAAAATTTTCAGCCAAGTTAGGATAATTGAGTAGAATGCTTGGATCCCACTGCTTCCTCTGTAAGGACCCACATTTTTCTTCCACCTTTGGAAAGTTGTCACTCTAAGGAATGCCTGGGTCCCAAATTCTCAACTGCATCCTCCCAAACATCAAAATAAATTGGGATGATCTATCATCAAGCATTATGTCAAGATCACACCACCACATTGAAATTTGGTAACTTCTAGTTTTAAACTGGACATTTGTGATAATTTCCCACCCAACATGGAACTCCTCAATCTGGGCTGAATCATATCAACTCCTACCAGGGAATAGGTGGCGACCCATGCCCATCCAAGAATACTAAGAGCATCATATAGCAGCCATAGATGCTCATGCTGCTCACTTTAAGTGTAATGTGTGTCATAAAAACCTCCATTCATGTACGCAGTAATGTCAAACATGTGCCTTTTCATCCAAAGGAAAAATGAAAAGACACTCCATCCAACCAAATCAAGTGGGAAACAAAGTGCTTCCCAATTTAAATCAGCCAATAGATCAACTCTCTACCATTGGCCAAAGGGTACAAGCATCCATCCAAGTATGCGGATTTCCTCCACATAGGCCACCTTCTGCAAGATAAGTGTTTCATTAACTTCTCTTGGCAACTTGCTTTCTTAGATGGCTTCCCCTCATCATGAGCAGAAATATTTCTGTAGGGAGATTCCATGTCTGACATGTACTTCCACCCAATCCATATGTGTATCAATGGCATCAAATGTCAACAATATGTGCCTCTATTTCTGATCACAAAACATGTCAGTGTTAGGAGCATCAATAAATTTACAAAAAAAAAATTTACCTCTTAGAATCTCAAACTGTGAAATGCATCTATCCTTGGGTGGATAGACTTTTTTGTTGCTTGATACCAATGGATTGATATCATCATGATGGTTGTTGGTTCTAGATGAAATTCATTCAGATATCTTCTCCATCCATGAGCCTTCCTCATCTATATAAATCTCATGATCTCCCAGCCATGGTACTAGTGCACAACTCCAATTTCTCAACTCTTTGCCATTGGGTTCACTCAATTGGTGCAAGTGAAAGAAAGAGGCATCGAGGAATGCAAGTGGATTCCTTGGCTGTTGTTGGGAAGCAAATGGTGCATTTACCCAGTCATTATGGACAATTTTGGGAGCCTCCTACTCCATATGTGGCATCAACCAGAAATATTTCTTCGCCCAATGTTCATCCCCACTTGTTGTGGCTGAATCTATGAACTGTGAACCAACCTCATACTATGCCATTGTCATTCATAAAACTTATTTCTATATCTTCTTCATTGCTGGTTGGTCCAAATGAGGTGATCTCATTCGATTCCTCCATGGAAAAGTGACTCTCTCTAAGGAACAACTCAGGTTCAATCTAGGAAAGATCAAGTGCTTGGTTCTCATTAAACTGATTTGCACACTCCTGAAGCACATGAAAAATAGAATGATCCTCTTTATCCACCATATCATTAGGTTCCTCCATATGATCAATAATGCAATCAACCAAGTGAATATGGTTGAATGGTGTGTAGGAGGGAAGGTGTGATCTTTGCCACTTTTCATGAAGTTGCACTATCTCCATCTTAGATTCTTGGAGTGCACATTGAGTGCTCTGCAAGGAATCTTGGGCGGTCATAAACTCTTTTGTGATATTGAAAACATCCTCTTCATTCTTCAAGGATGCACCATGAAAAAACTCCACAATATCAAGCAGATTATCTCTGTAAAAAATCAAGTATAGGCCCAATTTCCCTTAATGCTTATCATGGATTTCTGAAACTCCTCCATGTCCCTCAAGGAATACTGCTCCCCCAAATTCGAACAGATATTTTTCATCAAGGCATGGGTGTCATTAAGTATTTGAAGGGCCTCTTTGATATTGCATTCATTCAGCTTTAGTGTCCCTTCAAGGAAATGAGATTATGGCAGATGAACCTCTTCTTCTTTTATCTTTCTGGGATCAACTTCATGAAGTTCCATCGAAGTTTTGAAATATGATCCATCTCTTGATGCTGAAAAATATTCATATTTTAGATCATGAAAAACACAACTTAGGCTGCAACGTGGGTGCTCATTCATCTCTGGTGCACCAGGAAAACATTCTCTCAAAATTTCAGCCTTCTCCAATTCACGAACCCAAACACTTGAGGGATCAACCAAGCCAATATTCTCACCGGAAGTGGCTGCCACATCAAATTGACACAGAGGCACATAAAAATCACAATTTAAGAATTCACCATGTGCTATGTTATCCTCCTTATGTGGTGGGATTATGGTGGTTTTCCCTTCCACCAAATTTTGTGATTCACACCCCACTGAGGTGTGCTTATTTTATGTTTCTTTATGAAGCTCAAGAAGTGACTGTAAGTTTTATTTATGTTTATCCTTTGGATCAAATCCAAAATATTCCTCACCATCATCAACATTCCCAATGTCTTTTGTCTTACACTCCTCCACATAGAATTTTTTTTCTTCATTGCAGTCACTTTGTAGTGACCTGCTCTTCTCATAGATGCTCTTCATTCTACGGCCTTCACATGCAAGTGGCATATGCTTACCTTCTAATGGATCATGTGGCTGCAAGTAAACATGGCTATTGAAAAAATAAGAACTTTTATCATGCTTATTCTTGGCATTTCCCTCTTCCTTGCTTGGAGAGAGAGACAGTGATCCATTTCCTCCTTGCACTGGCTAGAAAAACAATGATTCACTTGTGCCTCAACTTTGGATCCCTTCCATACTACTAACACCACTTCTTTTCACACAATTTCAACCATATGTGCAATCCTTATTTCATTTTCTTTACAGTAGGGGTCCTTGAACAATCTCTTCATCTCCAAATACCAGTCGTCTTGGAAAGACAGAACCTTCCTTATCTCTTTCTTCAAGGCACTATATTCACTGAAATATTGGAGTGATCCCTTCATCTTCTTTCCCCGTGAAAATTTTCCATCCCATTTAGACATAGGTATATGGGTGAAAACATGAAGTTGGGAAACAATTTTGGCTTGTTTTTGACAAAAAAAACTGCTGAATTTTATGTTTTTCAACTTCGACATCTTCAAACCCATATCTTTCTTAGGAATTTCAACTTGAAGTAAACACAAAGGTTTTAGAGAATTGAATTAGCTTTCTACTCGTATTTTTTTTAAATTTTTATATGGACATATCGTGGGACAAATTTGTTGTCAACATACGGCATATACTTGAAAATTTTCAGTATGGATAATGAGTGACCTGTGTTGACTACGGTTTTTTGATAGATGGTTATTCATTTTAGGGAAAAAAATTGTAGGATCATAATCTACACACACTACACTGGATCCTGGACTATATTTTGAGTTTTTTAAGACTTGGGAACTATTTTGTATTATTTATCGAAACAACGGAAAATGGTGCATTATTGACACATGTTTTTGTCTTCACCTTTTCTTTCAAATGTGACTCTTATTGGAAAAACTAAAAGTACCCTTTTGAAGAGGATGAGCCAATTATGATCCTTGTGAAATTTCAATTTTTTTGTTGTTGTCTTTGTTATGATATTGAATTTTCATTTCGGGTGATTTTCAAAGTAATAAAATTTTTAAGGGATAAGGTTTAGAAAAAAATTATTAATAAATAGTAATTCAAATTGAAATGAAACAATTATTATATCATTGGAAACTAGATTCAGAGATGAATCCATTGCTACCAAGTCCGACACATAATACTTAAAATTTGCAAGTGTTCGGGCTTGCTGAAGTTGCAGGTTCCAAAAATATGCCTGATATTTTCACAGGTTTTGTTGACCATAAACTCTCGGTCGAAAAAATATCTTCCAAACTCTCAACCGAGAGTTTAGTTCAAACTCTTGTCTGAGATTTTTTTAAAAATACAGCACGGTGATTGGTTCAAACTCTCGGACTAGAGTTTTTTTAAATTCTCAGGCGAGAGTTTTAAATCTCAAAACTCTCGGCCTAGAGTTTTTTAAACTCTTGACCTAGAGTTTGACGTTGACTTATTTTCGATCATCCGCTCGTGCTCCATTTTTTTCACTCTGTTTGTCACATAAGTGTTTCCCAGGTTTGTGATTTCACCCATATTGGATCCTATGTCCTCTTCAAACATATGGTTAGAAAAGTAATCTTCTTCACACCTATTCAAATAACAATCTCCAACAAAGGAGCCTCATACTGCACTTTTGAATATTTGTTCTACAATTTATTCAACAGTGATATTAAATATTTCCATAGGGGTGGAGGAAAGTGCTCTAATACCACTGTAAGATACCAGCCAAGAATAGTCTAGAATCTCAACTCAAAACACAAATTTTAAGCAGAATTTTCATTAGTAAATTTTAACAATTTTATAATATGCAAGGTGATAACTCTAGATATTGACTCCCAACTCAAGGATGATAGGGATGACTTTAGGTTCTGTTTTTTTATATGGGAAAGTGTGTAGCAACAATTGATACAGAGGAAAAAAAAAATTGGATCCTTTGTACAAAGCACGAAGACCATCTATGTTTCGAGCATCGGCACCTCCGAAGTCTACCGCAATGCTTCTAGGTACATCCGCATATGCAAACTAGATTAGGGTGTACGAAAGTGTTATTGTACATATATGTGGTCTCATGATGTTCTTGGGGTAGCAAGAAATATCAGATGATAAAAGGATTTAGAATTTGGGAGCTTTTACTGTAGTTTGGAACAGTAGGTTGGATTTTCCATTTCATTTCCCAAGAACCATATGGAATTCTATAATTTGGGTCTAGATCTGGGATATCACTCATTTAATTCCTAATAAACCACATCAATTTTCATAATTGAATTTGATTTCATATAATACATTTTATAGGAAAAACATTCAAACTAGCTAATTGGACTGCTCAACTAGTCAAGATTCAAACCACCTCAAAAATTATAATACCATAAAAAAACTATGATATACAAGTTGTATTAGGTTCTTGGGGTTTTTATTGAACTATATAAACTTACGGAACTTCATTTGGATTCATATAATTCATTTTATGCAAGTTATGGAAAAACTAGTCAAAATTTGTAGTCTAATGAGCATAGGTATGAAAATGACTTGATTACTTGCATAATTTTTAAATGCAGATATATGAATAATATAAAGGATGGTTTATAAGGATAAACATCATCTTACAGATATTCAAGCAGCACCAAAATGACCCTAAGGGTCCTAGCAACCTCCAGCATGAAACATGTACCAATTACCTCAAGGAAAGCTCCTTTGGATGGAGACTGCAATACATAAATATGGTAGGTCTTGAGAAGCATGAGTGGATCTGCAATAAATTCAATGAACAGGTTTGTAATCCTTCTCCATCATGGAATAATTCAAATAACCATTGATTTATGTCCAACGGATAATTAGAGAGAAGAGAAGAAGGTAGAAGGTTGTTGCAGGAGTGGTTCCTTCTTCAAAACTCTTAAAATATTATTAAGCAATTCAAACCCAACTTGAGATCAGTATTTAATGGCTGCATATTAGTCTTCAATGGCTTCAAATTAGTCTTCAATACCTATAAGAGAAAGTGGAGGAGAAACTAGAACAAAAATGGCTAAGGAGAGCATCACCCAAAGCAAGGTTGAGGCACATCACTCAACAAGAGAAGCTAAATTTCTCACATTCATTTAAAAAATGGTCAAAATATGTGAATAGGAGTTGCTTGGATTCTTTTATAAAAGTCATGGTGACCTGCTGAGCAATTTGACATGCTTGGTGACCTTTGAGAACCCTTCCACATGGGCCACCCATGAGTGGACATAATTGCGTTGCTTTTGCCTTACAAGATTTCCTTTCCTTTAGAAACTGTGCCCCCCTTTGTGTCAATATGTTTCCGGATTTGTTAGAGTTTCATGCTTTGTAACTGAACTCCCTTTTTTAGAAACTACGCCCCCCTTTGTCTCAAGATGTCTCCTTCTTTGTAAATTGAGCTCCCTTTTAGAAACTGCGCCCCTCCTTAGCTTTTTCTGGATATTTCTATTTTTCTAGCTTTTGGCAACTTCTTACCCCCTTCCTTCTTCTGATTCCTTGCTATTTTCCATCCTCCAGTTCCATTTTGGAAACCTTATCCTCATGAGGGTGCCCTCTTGGCCCACTTGCTCCATTGTTTAGGAATTTAATTACAAAAAATAATTAAAATTAATAAAAATAAATCCTTCACTTGACTTAGGCTAAATTTAATCATATGCATACATGATGAAGTAAAAATATTTACCTAGGGGTTTTTGTTATTGTCCCATTTTACCCATGGTCACTGAATTAGCCAAAATTGGGGGCATGACACATACCCAATCCTTTTGTAGATAGTCATTAGGCTTGATAATAAATCCCAAGTGCTCTAGACCCATATAAATGTTATCCAGAACAAAATCAAATTGAGAGGTTATCCAATTAGCCACCTCTTGATAAAGAGTCATAAAGGAAAAAGTATATTTTCTTAAATTTCACATCATGCCTATAGCTTCAATAAATACAGATAAAATGATTTTTAACTTATCAATATCCCTTCTAGATCCATTGGAAAAAAACAAGATATCATCTACAAAAAGAAGATGAGAAACAACAACATTTGCACCTATATTGGTCCCCTTAAGAGTCCCATTTGATATAGCATGCATAATAGCTCTACTCAGGAATTCCACTATCATTAAAAAGAGAAGTGGAGTTAGAGGACACCCTTTCCTCAGGCCTCTACCAGGATAAAAAATTTAAAGTTGCATCATTAACCAAGGATACAAATTAAATACATTGATTGACTGCAAGAGATGATCCAATTAACAATAGGTATGTAAAAACAATTGATAGCATAACAAGTCTAAGATAAGTCCAATTCACCCAGTCATATTCTTTGGAGATGTCAACTTTAAAAATCACTACATGTGAGCGCTTCATCTTGACTGTGTGTAAAAATTCATGTGTGATCCCTATTGCATCATGAATTTGGCGAACTTCAGAGACCACTGTGGACAAGATACCCCTAATCTTGTTTGAAATAATCTTGATAATTAATTTATATATGCAATTATACAATTAAATGGGTCTGAAGTGCTCCATGTTGGTCACCCTATTAGATTTTGGCATAAGTGCTATAAAAATAGAATTGAAGGCCACTAAGTTTCTACCTCTAATCCTTTATTCCTCTATAATAGCCAAAATATTTACCTCAAATAATTCCATGAAAATCGAGAAAAAATTTGCTGGCCACCCATCTAGGGTAGGGATTTTGTCATTTTGCATTAAATGAACAACATATTTAAGTTTTTCAAGAGACACCTCCTCTTTATGTGATAAACTATGCTCTTCACTAACAGAAGAAGGATAATGTACTATAAGGTTCAACATTAGAGAAATAAGGGCCTCTCTTCTTCCTGGAATAGATTATTGAAATGATTCACTCCTACTCTAGCCATATCCCTGAAACTAGACACTATTTTACCATCTTGATCTTCAATATGCCACATGTTATTTTTTGAACAAACTAGGAACACTAAGAGTGCGGGGGGGGGGGGGGGGGGGGGGTTGAATCAGTTTTCTGCATCAAGACTCTTTTTCAATTGATCAATCAACAAGTGCGATCATTCATTAAACATTCAATCCAATATATCAACACATAGTACATAGTAGACACATGATATATATATAAAACTTTAACCCACGACCCTTCACCTTTCAGGACACTCCAGGCCCCATTTACTGCTAAAGATCTAGAAAGATATGAATGTTGCTTCAAACCCTGCCCCCTAAATCTTTTTGGAGAGTTATCTGATGGACACAATGGCTCACTGAGAGGGGGGCTGAATCAATGAGCTTTCACTTAATTCCAATTTTCAACTTCTTCTATTCCTAACATATATTATTTACAATTTCACTTTAACACTTTCAGCAATCTCTAAATTATACTTTAGTAATCATAAACTTAAAACATGTCATTCATCAAGTTAAACACATTATCATCAACACATCACAAGAGACACAAGATAAGCTTTGTAATCTTTTTAAATTTATTCAATTGGCTACAATTGTGGAGTTTGATTAGCTACAACTGAATCAGAAGCACCAAATTCTATTCCATGACTCAGCTTGGTCTTTTTCTCAGATCCAACGAAGAAAAATAGTACAAGGACCGGCTTGTATTTACATATACATTCTTGTCACATTACATTACATCTCATAAATATTCCCTTTTCAATAAAATCATCATCACATTATCATTTTTTCCATATCATCAGCACCTCATTCTGTCCACCAGCATATCCACAACCTGTCATCTTTTTGCTGCCATACCGTGTCCACAGTCATATCATTCTATCCATAAGTAAATCAGCATTATGTTGTTAGGGTGATTCCATGAAGGTGGTTCACCATTTTTGGCGCGCGGGAGTGAAAAAAAAAGTTTTTCACACCCTCGATCGAGGTTTTAAACGCTCGATCAAGGGTTTGAAAATACCTCGATCGAGGGCTTCAAAGTACTTTGATCAAGGGTATTTAAATAGCTCGATTGAGGGCTAGTTTAATCCCTCGATCGAGCTATTTGCTCGATCGAGGGTTTGAGATAGAAAAAACAAAAAACAAAAACAGGGCTCGGCTTGTCGGCCGACCATGTTTGACAGTGAAAGCGCAGGTCGTGCCGACTACGACGGCTCCAAGCCCCTTGATCGAGCGTCCGCAACCAACACATCACGCCTGTGCATCCACCTCCATCCGCCATGGCTTCAAATCCACAAGGTAGGTGGATTTCAACCACATTTTGTTTGTTTTTCAAAAAAACTTAAATTTGTTATTTGTTTTCAAAAAAATCCAAATTTTCTTTTTTTTGTTCTTTGTTTTGAAAAAAAACATAAATTTGCTTTGTTTTGTATGTAAAAATGGGTGTTTAAAACATAGATTTAATTTAGTTTTTATGAATTTGTGAATGTAACCATTAAAAACAAAAACCAACATCGAAACCAAAAACCATTCAAAGTAAAACCACCATCTAAACCAAACCAAAAACCATTGAAACCAAAACAAAAACCATTCCAAAACATTTTTGTTTTAAATTTATGTTCTATTTATTTTTTTAAATTATTAATATTTTTTTGTATGTCAACCGATAGCATTTCACTGCATAAATGCTACCGGTTTTATTTTAAAATGTGTTTTAACAAGCAGGAATGCTACCCGTTTTTTTTCAATCCTCTCAGAACGCCAAGAGGATTGAAAAAAAATAATCATATTAGGTTGTTGGTTTAACAAAAACCATTAACATTGAATATTTTTAATATTTATAATATTTAATTAATAATAATATTGATTCAAAATGTAAACATAAATCATAATCAAATATTAATCAATATAACTACAATAAATTAATGAGATTAATAATATTAATAAAATTAATAATTTATTATTAATAACATTATATAAACACATATTTTTATATTTGTACATATAATATCATAAAATACTTATATATATAAAAAATTTATTGTAATGTTATTCTCACTTTTTAATAATATATACACATTTCCATTTTAAAAAACATGCTTAAGTGTATAAAAATAGAATACACACTAAGCTGCCTTTCATTTCACTACACTAAATAATATTCAAAATATACCAGCCTAGATCCAAATCCTAGGCTCTATCAAGCACCGAGAGGGATCAAATCTCCAGAGGTGCAAACCTCTCCTTGAATAGCTCCTTCAATACCTTAGCCACCTAATCCTAAGCTCTAAAGTCTCTAGTTTAAGTCTCATATTTACTTTTTACTCTGTATTATTCTTTTTTGTTTATGGTGGACATAATATTATTACTTTTTACTTATTATTATTATTTTTTGTTTACTTTGTATTATTTTGTTACTAGACAAACACTAGACAAACACTCCAAAGTCTCATATTTACTTTTTACTTTGTATTAAAAGTAAAAAGTAAAGTCTCTAGTTTAAGTCTCATATTGAATTTTTACTTTGTATTGTTCTTTTTTGTTTATGACCGACATAAGCTCTAAAGTCTCTAGTTTAAGTCTCATATTTACTTTTTACTTTGTATTATTCTTTTTTCGTTTATGGCCGACATAATATTTATTACTTTTTACTTTGTATTATTCTTTTTTTGTTTACTTTGTATTATTTTATTACTCGACAAACACTCGACTCACAAGATCTCCCCCATACTGGGTTGTAGAGCGCCTCTCGGCACAATAATTTTTTTTTTTAATTTTTTAATAATATATATTATATAACATTTTAAAAATAAATTTATATATTATCTAATTAAATTTAAATATGTTTATTAAATTCAATATTTATTAATATAATTATATTTTAATATAAAGTAATAATTTTATAAAATATTTTGCAATAACCTATATAATTAATAGTTATTGAAGCTTATCTTATAAAAACAACAATTTATAAATGAAAGAAGGAATATAAATGATATATCAAATATGTACAATCACTAGTGTTGAAATGTACATATTTAATTTTAAATTTGTTTAATTATGTGAAATGACATGTATAGTAGGCCTTACATATGACATTCACCTCTAGATTCAATGGTCTTCGCATGCACTATTTAGATTATACATACAAATGTAATAGCCTAAAATTCTCTATTAATTATCAATCCAAGTCCTTATGTTGTTTCCTCTATGCTATGTGTTATAATTTTGGAACTAAGAGTGATATTTTTTAATTGTTTTCATGTCATTATATCTAGTTTGAATTTGTAAAATGGGTAATAATCTTGTTGTGCAATTACAACCACATGAATAGGTAGTCATTGCCAAATGATAAAAATATCTCAAGTTTGGTTGAATTTCTATTGTAGTATAACGTTAAATTTATTTCTCCTTAAAATTTGATTGTGTTTGTATATTTGTTTAGTCCTTGAGAGGTTAGTATATTTGTTTAGTCCTTAATTTATTCCTGAACCATGGTCAAAAACCCATCCCTAGTGCACAAAACTGAATGTTTCCATCCATATCCAACTTTAAATATAAACCCATCACTAGTAATCAAAACCTTAAAATGACATTAATTCCTACACATAGAGACTATGAATATTTTCAACAAGACATGTGTGTCGACCATATCTATTGGTACTAGAATCCTAAAATCTTATTTTAGGGCCCAATGTAGAGGTCCATAGCTCCATGATTGCTCGACTAGTACTAACTTATGAGATTTATAGGTCCATGGTTGTTCATTCTAATTGATTCTCGATTACGAGAAGCATTTCTAGATAATAAAGCAATTCCTTTTGGTGGTAGATACATCATTCATTTGGGATACCTTGGTCAATTAGCTCATGTGAGTGATAACCCTATATATGCATGAAACACAACTGAATTTTTTTATCACATAGTCCAACCCTCTCCCAATGATAAACACATAGGATTACGATGTTGTTACTAATCATTCCATGCATAGACACATTAACACTTCACATTCACCAATCATGCCTTTGCATAAGAAGAACTTGCATCATTACAATATCAAGCAATAGGTTAGTATGCATCATACCTTTACATAGGTTAGTATGGTTCAATTTAAAAGGTAGATTATCGAGACTCAAACATGTAGTGAGACCCAATTGGCTTACGCTTGATTCCATTTCCCCTCCATCCCATACCTGTATGTTGTAGCAACAAGTGTTGAACAACTAAATTTGATGCCTAGGCCCCTATGATGCTAGCGTTGCTAATAAAAATGATATCGAAATTGAAACTGGAATTGAAATGTAAATTTGAAATTGAAAATGAAAATGATATTGATATTGGAAATTGATATTTAAATTGAATTTGAATTTTGAAATGAAATTCGAATTGAAAATCAAAAATTGAAATTGAAATGAGAAATGAAAATTGAGAAATTTGAAATAGAGTTTGAAATTTGAATTGAATTTGAAATTTGAATTTGGATTTGAAATGCAAAATTTGAAATAGAATTTGGATTTGAAATGCAAAATTTGAAATAGAATTTGAAATTTGAATTTGAATTTTAAATGTGAAATTTGAAAGAGAATTAGAATTAGAAATTGAAATGTGATGCAAAGAGTTCTAAAAAGAGATCTGCATTGCTACGTGTTCCATGACGCATGAGAGGATCTGACGTCGCCCAAGAGGGCAGCCATCGATAGCGCTCCCATTTTCCGAGTACAGCCACTCCGGGGTCGGCTGTCGCTGGTGGCAGCAGCAGGAGAGCTAGTGTGTCTGTTCATCTCGACGACATACATGGTGATCCCTAGGTGGGGGATGGGCGGCCAGAATCAAGTGCATCAGGGGCATCAGGTGCATCAGGTGCATATTTTGGGTTAGATACATTTTCAGTAAATTTTTAGTATATAATGCATTGAATTTCAGTTGCAAGTTATAATATATATTTTTAGTAACATTTGTGTTTTGGTTTGGATCGCAGGTGCCCCATTAGGGGGATCGTACAATGATGAAGTTGCATGGATCACTCTCGCTGATATCACTACCTAGCGAGAGTGGGTGAACTCATGTGTGTGTACATTGAGGGAGGATTCTCCCACATAGTGATCTTTATCCATGATGTTATCAGCAGTTGATGAGATGTTGGCCCTCTACAAGAGGGTGGGACCTCTCAGTGACATTTGGCGTCATTCATGCCATAGGAGGAGACATGGTGTCATTGGGATCCACAAATGGGAGGACATCAAAGTACCCATAAGAGGGCATGACATCAAGGGTACTTTGTTCGACATCCCACTTGACCACCCTTTCGGTCAACCGCTTAGACTCAGGGAGTTTAAGTTGGAGGCCGCTGCACCACATCTATATGATACATTCGTGGGAGCATGGGGCATGTTCCCCCACCATGACTAGGTCCCATTGTACTTTGCAAAACATGTTTATGTAGAGTTTGTTTTGGACATGCACCCAGATTACACCATCACAAGGTCCTCGTTCTTTGGGGTGGGTAGGGGACACTCCTACCAACGTCCTGGAGCTCGGAGAGACCCTGCCTTCGTGCCACCCACTCCGAGGTTGGTACCACTTCTAGACAGGGTAGTTATCAAGTCAGGGGATGTGGCACAATCATCCCAGCTTGGCGCTGCAAAGGCTAGAGCTAACCTTGCAGACTCGTTGTTCACTACCATGGGCAATGTTGTTGTTGCTGCGCATGGAGAGGCATCTAGACCACCCCCTCCACCTGCAGAGCCAGAGATAGAGTATGTCCCTAGTGACATGCTGAGGATTCTCGATGGCGAGGCCCTACTGAGGTATGCTGAGTTAGCCCGAGATGCATACATTCGGTCATATCGTAGATCCGTCGCTACAGGACAGGTATACTTTTGTACAATTATGTATATATGTTCTTCATGTTACATCATATTATATGTCGTAAATTGAATGGTTAATAATACTTAACGGAGTTGTATTCTATTGCTTCATGTAGAGAAGCACATTCATGAATCAAGTCTTTGCTAGTGAGCCATCGGTTGGTCCATCCACTCGTCCCAACCCACAGGAGGCAGTAGTCGAGGGAAGTTATAATTTATGTTATAATTTAATTTGAGTTTATTATTTCCCAGTTTAAATAATTTATGTTTTATTTTTTAATTTTCGAGATTTTATGTTTTAGATCTTAACTTCAAATGAATTTCAAATTGTACAGGGCAAAGGAAAGGGGGTAGATCCTGATGACGGACATGAGGATATCGATGGTCCTCATGAGCCGGGTCGAGACACAGATGTGAGTTTTAATTTATGTTCCAATTCATGTTATTTAGTCACATTTAGTAATTGATTTTTGTACTTTATGTTTCAATTTTTGAATTATAACTTAAATTATGTTAAGTAGTTTTATTTTTAATAAATCTAACTTATTACATGCAATGGCATATTACATAGGCATCGCTACAGGTGGGTGTCAATGTTGAAATGGATTTCACATATGATTGGGATGTAGCTCGAGTACATGTTCCTGATGAAGGGTCATCTACCCGTATTCCTACCCAGATCTCGGATATCACCATTGACTCGACAGAGATGGATGTATTCATTCATGGTTTACTGTTTCAGAGCCAGCATCGGTCTACTACACATGAGAGCGGTCAGAGGGATGATCAAGGGCCTCGTGGGGGTAGTGGCCAATGAGTTGATGATCTATAGATTTCCATATTTTGGATATTTTATATTTTATATTTTATATTTTATATATTTTCATGTTTTGGATGATCTATATATACGTTATCATGTTTTGAATATGGATTTCTATCATTTATACATGGACTATTATCATATATGGGCTTTGGATATGGACTTTTGGATATTTTGTATATTTTATCATATTGATGTCTTCATGTGTATTTTGTATATGATTTGAAATCGATTGTTTTTTATATTAGATTTGGATATAGTTATTACAACTTTACAAATTTATGTTTTGTCATTTCAAATGCAAATTTAATGTGTAGTTACAATTTAGTTCAATTTAAAATGCAAATTTCAACTACATTAGAGAACATCTTCCAAAATTTAGAATTGAATACATACATTACATTTTAAAATTGAAATTACAATTCCAATTCAATTACAATGTAGAATTTCAAATTTAATGTGTAATTTCAATTCCAATTCAATTACAATTTAAAAGCTCATTTTCAACTACATTACAATTGCATAAATGAAATCAACATATAAAATTAGAATACATTTGAAATTAATAATTGAAATTACAATTACATTATGTTGTCTACACATTACAATTCAATTACAATTTACACATTCCAATTCAATTACAATTTAAAATTAAAATCTCAAATTTAATGTGTAATTTCAATTGAAAATTCAATGTGTTGTTCCAATTTACAAGTTCAATTTCAATTACATTACAATTGCATTTGAAATAGAAGACTTTAAATTAGAATACATTGTACAATCTAGAATTTAAATTTTACAATTTTACATTGTATATAGATGTATTTTAAATTCTCTTGATTGTATTTGAAATCAAAATTTAAAATTAAAATACATTTGAAATTGAAAATTGAAATTGACATTTTGCATTATGTTGTCTACACATTACAATTCAATTACAATTTCCACATTCCAATTCAATTACATGGAAAATTTAATGTGTAATTTCATTATGTTTTTGTATATAAGAATGTTCTTGGCAATGGGCATAACCACCTAGTTAATATAAGAAACGAAAATATGTTGATAGCAGACGCTTGTACAACTATGGTAGAAACTATGCTTGTACAACTATTTCATATGGTTTATGTTTTGATGACAAATGGAGATAATGGCATCATTTGATCCAACTAGGTAAGTTGCATATATGAAGGCATGTACAAGTTATTATGTTTCCATGTTATTATTAGGTTTATGTTTCAACTTTCATTATTACATTCAATCCATGTCTATCAAAGAGATTCCATTCCTATGCATGCAAAACTGCATGATTAAGATGGTTTTTGATGCATGTAATAAAAAAATTGAGAATGTTTGATGGTTAGAAATTATAGTGAATGTTTGTGAGTTGTGGCAACAATGGGTATTGTTTGCATGAAAATATATTCAAAGATTATGTGTGAGTGCCCTTTGGTTGAATTGTACCCTCTATCTCCTATGTTATATTCCATGTAGCACCACATGTCAATATTTTTATTAAATGGAATGAGGAGAGGCAAAAAAAATGGTCCTAACTTTGATATGTTCTTGATTACAAAACAAATTGATTATTGTTGAATGAAACATTTTTACAATACATTGGTATTTGATAATATTTTTATATAATTGATAATGAAATACAATGTAATTGATGACGAAATACAATGAATGGATTATAATGTATAAAATTTTGCAAATTTGAAATCAAAATTTAAAATTAGAATACATTCTACAATTCAAAATTTAAATTTTACAATTCCACATTGTATATAGATGTGTTTTAAATTCTCAATTACATTACAATTGTATTTGAAATCAAAATTTAAAATTAGAATGTACATTACAATTTAAAATTGAAATTTTACAATTACATTATATTGTCTACACATTACAATTCAATTACATTACAATTCAACTATCTATTAGATCTTTAATATTGCTTTTAAAGTATCTAAACAAATATCTATAAAACTATTATGGATGAAGTTCATGGAGAATTGACCATACATTCAAGTGTATTCACATTGGAGCACCATGTCCCAAATTTCACAAAAGCCTCCCATCTAGTATTTGTATCCTTGGCATTAAAGCATCTACAAATATACATTTATAAAACAATCTCAACAAAAATCTCCAAAAAAATATTACACAAGACAACAGGAAAACTATGCCAATGATGCAAGTGGCATACATGTAACTCATTCATCTGGCCAATGGGTTATAGGAATGCAAGTCTCCATAATACGATCATGGTTAGCTTCTGTCATCTTCCATCTCTTTGGATCACCTCTCTTCACCTTGATTTATGTTAGATGTATCCGAGCTGCCACCACCAAATGACTGTATTGACATGATATATATCCAAGCATAAAATCTCTGTAAATAATATGATCACCCTATTTTTTCACTTTTTCAAGTGTCCCATTAGAACCATGTCTCCTGTTTGGTATGTGAACTCCCCATCTTGGTAGAGTCGCACCAACCTACTTTTTATTTGCATGCACCGCATCAAATAGTATGCCACATTTTCTTGGTTGTGGGGGGGTGCAATGACAACGAACACATCACCTGCAAGATACATTACAAATATTATTCAAATGTCCTACGTGCATTTCTACAACATTTGTATATGTGTAATATATAATGAACTAATTAACTTAATGAAGACTCTTGTACATTCCCTAACCATATCAGAAACTCGATCATGATCTAATGAGACCATTTCCTCTTCAGTGTGCATCTCTTGCCATGTTGGAATTGGATGTGGGCCCTTTGGATTAAGAGAGACATATTTCCATGGTTTCACATATACATCATTTTCACAGTGATCAAGCCCGCATCCATTTGCATCAATGAAAAAATCACAAAAACAGGCATACTTCCTCGTTTCAATGGAAAATATGTCACCCATGTATTTACTTTGAACAGAATGTAATTCCCTCGTACCAGGGATGGTCTCACAATACCACGGAATCGATCTATTAACATCTCCAAGGGAAACATCCCAAAAGAACCTGCACAGAATTCAGTTTGTCATATGTAAATTCCTATCGAGTATGTGTTCTTTTGGAAATGATGATATTGGATGTTATTAGCTTATTAATTGAGTTTGGAGTTTATTACCTGCACACCGGCCTTGCTTGTTCGCGACCTTGATGTCCCAAATTACGTGTGCACTAATCAACTACTTCAGTGGAGCATTTGATTCGGGTTGCACCATGACTCATCTGGTACCTCTGAAGTGCTCATTTCACACATGCACCTATGCCATCATGTTCACCCTTTCCATGCCCTGTCTCAAAAAAGCTCTAGGTGTGTCAGATTTCTGTCTCTTTGTGAAGGCGACTCAACCAATAAAATGAGCGTGCCGATTTGAATTTCCCTACACACCCATCTGACCAAATCTAGTGTTCAGTAGATGATACGCCTCTCTTCCTGAATGAATCATAAATCAACCCAAAGCAGTGTTGAACGAACAATGTGTCATGCTCACGATCATCACTAACATAAAAATGGTACTCCTTGATCACTTCACGTGACTGAGGAGTGTTATCCCTACCATCAATGTTTTCTTGAGCATGTATGTACAATACATGTACGAAGATAGACACCTGGTCGGAGTGACAGTACTCACTCTGTATCTCCCTCTGAGGAGCAAAGGTGTAGTTCTCCGCAAAGTCTACCACTGATAAGATTGTGCCCGGCTCAAATACCTGGACCTATGGGAGTGCTTTATGTATTTATAAATCTGACTTTTAAACTTCTCCATGAAATCTGAAACAGGAATCTCATCATCAAGCAAGTCGATCCTCTTGGATGGCACAGATGAAGAAGATGTTGGATTCATGGTGACATACTCGTATCTCTTCCACCTAACGGTGATATCTGACAATCCATGGTGTGTTGGATCGATAGGAAAGTTCCTATGGAACAATGTCAAATCACCGCATTCATGGCATTTTATCCCACCTACACACCTCTTATTGAAAAAGACATGTTCATGATTCCTGTTGCATAGTATCATACAAATAAAATCTCGCACTATGTGAGGAGCTAGTACACCGTTCCAGTGCCTTTTGTAAAAATCCAGAAATGTGTCATAGTATAGTTGAAATTCAACGTGGTACCAATAGCAACAAGTGTCTCGAATCGTATTCGGCCTAATATACTACGGTTTCAATTTGTTGAACATGCTAAATGATATTTGAAAACTAGGATTGGTTTCTTGGAATTCCTCGTAAAGTGCAACTCCTGTCATCTCCATCACATGCTTACAGTGCTCCTGATAAATGCTTCTGGATAAACGTTGCCACATGACATGCTTTCGATCTGGAATAGAACGAGAATGGCTATCCTAAAACTCTATCACCTTCTCTCTAATGCCTGCTTCCATCCTGCCTCAATAGGGTTCCCTACAAATAGGAGCCCAACAAGCAGCTTCATCATTTTCATCTATATAGACCCTGAATTTAGTATATTTGAGCAATGTTCTTTTTGAAACATTGAGCAATGATGCCATTGTTGATACCATTCAATTTATTGAGATGCTTTGTGCCACAACAGCCGTTGTAATTGCCCTACGAGCAGCTCAGGTATCATTGTTTCTTGATTTTCCAAATGAAGATAATGCAATTCTTACATTTTCTATTGCATTCTCGGATGTCTTTTTTGTTTTAACATCTTGAAAACCCAACAACTTTGTGACACGTTTCAATTTTTTGTGTTTTATCAACCCATGAAATATTTGAGCTTGTGCCATTGTTGAATGTTGTTCAAAATATGACTTGATTATGTTATTGACATGCTCTCTAACTCTCTAACTAGGGATCGAGTTCTCAATCTCTTCTTGTGCAGAAACAACTGCACAATCCTCTAGAAAATTTCCACCCCTTCCAACCCCACTGCAACTCCCAATTATACTTCCAATGTGAGAGGGAAAGTGTCATGTGATGGCTGATCATGATCATGAGGGGGCACAGGGTCATGTGATTCTTGAGCACCATGATGTGATGCCTAACCATAATCTCTCCCTACATAACATGTAAATTAACAAATTGAAAATTGGTTACTTGATAGTTGTGCATTGAACTTTAAAATTGCTAGCAACTTGGAATTTGATGTGGAAATTGAAAAATTGAAAAATTGAAAATTGCATGTGAATTGAATTTTCCAACTAATAAATTTAGCTTGAAAATTGTTCTATGTAAAAATTGAAATTGCTACTAACTTGAAATTGCTAACTTAATTAAACTTGCGAATTGTTCTAGAAGTAAAGTTTGAAATTGCTAGTAAAATTTGAAATTGCTTATAACTTGAAATTGGTAGTAACTTGTACATTTAACTTTAAAATTGCTAGTAACTTGAAATTTGTTAGTGCCTTGAGAAAAATGTACAAGTATTGAAAATACATTAAAACAAGAAAATTGTTTGTAGCTTCATTTCAAAATAACTAAATATGTACATGCAACTTGAAATTGTACATTTAATTTGATAATTGCTAGTAAAGTTTGAAAATCAAGTATATATATATTTAACTCAAGATAATTATTAATAACTTGATAAAAATTATTGTGGGCATAAAAATTAATATTATTTATAATCATCACATTATATAATTGTGCGCAAATTTTCTTTATGCAATTTATGTCCATTTTACTTTTACATTACAAGAATTTAATGTTATTTTAACTTTATTGTATAAAATAAACAAATAAATATTTAAAATTCAAATTGCAATTTCAACTTAAATTCCAATTTTGACATTCCAACAATTACATGACAATTAAAAATTTGGCAATTCCAACAAATATATGATTGAGAAGAAATTCATAATTTTTAATGCAAAATAACATTTTCAATAGTTGAAGATTTTGTAATTTCAACAATAAACAATTATGGAAACTCTAATTTTTATCATAAGTTGCAATTTAAGGATTTTTTTTATCAATAATGATTCACATATCAATGCAAGATTGCAAACATTGCAAATAATTATTTCCAATTTATCCTAACAAAATATATGATTCTAATCATTAACCTTATCATGTTGATATGCCATGTTATGTAAATAAAAGTACATGTGATAGATGGAATTTTTTTAAAGTAAACAAGTACATGTGATAGATGAAATTTTTTTAAAGTAAACACTATAATTAAATAGCTCTTTGAACATTCATTTGTATTCAAATATTCATTACTATGAAAGTATTGCCAACCACCATAGCTATAAAAATATTCATTCATTTGTTTTTAAATTGAATAAATTCTAATTAATACACAACTATATCACAACATGTTCATTTCAAAATATTCATTCATTTGTTTTAAAATTGAATTTTCTAACAAAGCAAAAATTGAAATTACATTTAACTTGAAATTGTTAGTAACTTAAAAAATTGCAATTAGTTAAATATGTAGAATTTAACTTGAAAATAGTGTCCAAGTGTACATTTAATTTGAAAATTATTCTAATAACATTGAAAATTGTTAGTAAAGTTTAGAAATTTGAAAACAGTTAATATGTACATACATTTTAACTTGAAAATATAATCTAAGTGTATATTTCATTTGAAAATTGTTGGACAATAAACATTGAAAATTGTTAGCAACTTTGAAACAATTCGAAAATTGTTAAAGCAACTTTGAAACATATTTTGAAAATTGTTAGTAATTTTGAAATAATTTGAAAATAGTTAAAAATATGTACATGTATTAACATGAAAATATAATCTAAATTTACATGTTTCATTTTAAAATTGTTCCAATTTAACATTTGTTAGCCACTTGAAAATTGTTCATTTAACATAAAAATTGTTGAAAACTTTGAAATTTAAATAACAAATGGATGAAATAAACAAGATTATCATTACAAATAAATATGAAACAAATTAAATTATGAAATTTAGTTAAATTTATGGGAAAATTGTTACTAATTTTGTAAATTATGTAGCATGATATTTAAATTATGATAGCATGTAATTCAATAATTTACCTTGGTTGTCCTCCATTGGAATTTGTTGCACCAAATGTGTATCTTCTTCTTCTCTCAACCTTTCTCTTTGTTGTCTCATTCGTTCTCTATTCTTCTCACGCTCTTCATTTTCATTTTGTTGTCTAGCATGTTTTCTTTGTCTTTTTTTTAATTCCCCATCAATCTACAATGAAAACAAACAAACAAAAAATTCAAATTGTTATAGCAAACAACAATTGTTAGTATGAAATCTTGAAATATGCCTACAAAGAAATCGTACATGTCTAATGAGCTTTAATTCAACAAAAAGAAAATGCCAAAGCTTTAATTCAACAAGATCAAAATGACAAAGCTCTAATGAGAAAAAAAACTTGCAATGAGTAAAATTATTGTTTTTGATTAATTGTTTGTTGCTTATATACAGGTTGGTCGATATTTTTATGAGGGAATGGTAGCTGGCAACATTAATTGTTTCCAACTCCTTTCCTAGGTTCGCCCAAGTTCGTTTTTTATTTTTTTTACATAGACAAACCCTCAATCGAGCTTATTTTAACAACCCTCGATCGAGCAAATACTTCGATCGAGGGCTTGAACATACCTCAATCGAGGTCTTGTTAAACCCTTGATCGAGGTCTTGTTAAACCCTCAATACCCCGATCGAGCAAATAGCTCGATCGAGGGCTTAAAAAAATAGGCCGAGAGCCCTTTTCAGTGCAGAATGAAAGTTTTGTCTACCCACAGAGTTAAACCATGTCATTAAATGCTCCTTAATGAGTGGACTTGATACCATTGGATTCGTCAATGAATCCTCTATCCAGATACATACAATTTAAGAATTTTTATCTTCATATGTCTTTTGTTTTTAAATTTCTACTAACACTTGCCCTAAAAAACCCTATTGACAACTTCGATTAAGCTCAAAGATAAATCTACAACATTCAAAATACATATCCAAAAAATTTGAAAAAATACACAAGCCCTAGATAAACGTGTCCTCTTTAAAATCGTATTTTTAGTTTTGCAAATTATGTAAAAAATCAAAAGATTTCGTGCACACACACACATGTGTGCAAAATGCGACTTAAATATTTATTGGTAAGTTTCGAAAAATAATAATAACTATAATTTTTCGAGAAAAAATAAAAGAAAAATATGTAAGCCCTAGTGCATTCTGTCTAGATCATGTTCACATATTTCATTTTTTAAAAGTATTACTTTAACATTAAATTATTGTGCACACACACAAACTACTTGTTAATTGCTCTTCAAATTTTTAAGTACACACGTTTCATTAAATGAAAATTCGACACGATATATGGCATTGGTATATTTCGAAAAAAAAATATCATTGGAAAGCCAACATAATTCTTTACATTTCGTTTTTCAACCGCATGTCAAAATTCATGTGGCAAGTATGAGTTTCGAGGGCTTCGATTTAATACATGGGTAACATTTTTGTTTTTCACCGTCATATTTGGCCAAAAAGAGTTACCCATCTTCATGGAATCACCCGTTAATAACTTGTCACTGCTTTGTCAAGATCATCACTCAAAGGCTTCCTCAGATGAACCCAAAATCAGAAATGAGAAAGATTACTTCATTGATGTTCTTGCTACTGCTTCTAACACTGAACTTGTCCTCGTCTCTTCAAAAACCCGAAAAAAGAGCTCTCTTTTCACCTCTGAATTCTTCCACACAATTCACTCTTCAAAGTAAAACTTGTGTTCTATTTATACTTTTCATTTCCATGTATTTAGGAGGCCAACATGTCATTTTATTTTTATTTATTTGTTATATATATTTTTTATTTCATTGACATAGCATGACTAGGCCGACCTCATCATCCATCTTATCCTCAAATCAATTCCATATTACCCTCATCAAATATATATGTATATTTTTAATTTTTCCATTTGTCACATCATCAAACTGCTCTTAAAATATGCCTGCAAGGGTCTTTTTAGATGCCCGCAAGGGTTCTTATGCTCTTCCAACAAATGCCCACAAGAGGGATTTGAAATGCCCATAAGGGCTATTTCAATATGCCCGCATAAGCCCTCAAATATGCCCACATAGGGTCTTCAGAAATGCCCACAGGGGCTTAGTAAAATGTTTGCAGGGGCTTCATAAAGTTATGCCCGCAATGGCACTTACAAATTCCTGCAACACTCTTCTGAAATGCCCGCAAGGGGCTTGTAGAAATTTCCGCAAGGGATTCTACAAATGCCCACAACACCCTTACAATTATGCCCACAGGCTTCAATAAAAAATTCCCACATAGGCACATGAAATGCCCGCAAGGGGCCTCAAGAATGCCCACAACACTCCATAAATAATTCCTGCAGGATGGTTCACATATATTCCCACAAGGGGTCTTCATGAAATTCCTGCAGGGCTACATAAGATGCCTGCATGGCTCAAGTAAATGCCCGCAACAGTCTCCATAAATGCTCGCAGTGCATCCTCCATATGCCCGCAATAGTCTTTCCTTGTCATCATCCTTGTCCTACTTTTCCTTTCCATGTCTTCCATCTTTCCATATGCCTTCAAATGTTCCTTGTCATCAATGCTTGCTTGTCATGCTTGTCAAGTCTGCTTGTCTTCCATGTTTGTCAAGTCTTGTTATCACTTCAATGTTCTTGTCATCACTTCAATGTTCTTGCAGTGCATCCTCCATAGTCACCTTTTCCATTTGTAATAAGTTATCAATGGTTTTCCTTTGTCATCATGTCCTTCATGTCACCAATTTAGTCTTTGTCATTAATGTATTGTCATCAATGAAAATCATATTCATCATTAACTTTTTCCAAGATACCTAAGTATATGATTTCTCATCATACTTCGCTCTCTATAAAAAGTTGAAAAACAACTTCCTTATGCCTTCCATGGTACAAATAGGGACAAAAGGTAAGGATACCTGGTAAATAGGTAAGGCCTCTAGAATAGAATTCATCATAACTAATCTACCTCCCTTTATAGGTGTAGATTCTTATTAATTTTGTTGATGATCCATCCCCAATCATTTTGGAGATAATCATTAGGCTTGATAAGAAATCCCAAGTACTTTAGACCCATATTAATGTTAGCCAGAACAAAATCAAATTGAGAGGCTATCCAATCAGCCACCTCTTGATAAAGAGTCATAAAGGAAAAAGTAGATTTTATTAAATTTCACCTCATGCCTATAGCTTAAGTTAATAAAGAAAAAATGTTTTTTAACTTATCAATATCCCTTTTAGATCCATTGGAAAAAAACAAGATATCATCTACAAAAAGCAAATGAGAAACAACAACATTTTCACCTATCCTGATCCGCTTAATATTACCATTTGATATAGCATGGAGAATATCTCTACTTAGGAATTACACTATCAATAAAAGGAGAAGTGTAGCTATAGGACACCCTTTCTTCGGGCCTCTACCAGGATAAACTAATTTGAAGTTGCACCATTAACCAAGGGTGCAAAAGACACTTATTGAATACAGGAGAGAATCCAATTAACAATACATAGATCAAAACAAAATGATAGCATAACAAGTCTAAGATCATTCTAATTGACTTGGTCATATGCTTTAGAGAGGTCAACTTTAAAAATCACTGCAGGTAAGCACTTCATCTTGATTTCGTGTAAAAATTCCTGGGCAATCCCTATTGGATCATGCGTTTGTCGAACTTCGGAGACAATTGTGGAAAAGATACCCGTAATCTTGTTTGAAATAATTTTGACAATTAGTTTATATACACAATTGTACAATTAAATGGGTCTGAATTTCTCCATGTTGGTCACCCTATTATATTTTGGTATAACTTCTATAAAACTAGAATTGAAGGCCACTAAGTTTCTACCTCTAACCCTTTATTCCTCTATAATAGACAAAATATCTACCTCAAATAATTCCATTAAAATCAAGAAAAATTCCATTGGCCACCCATCTGGGCCATGGATTTTCTCTTTTTGCATTGAATGAACAACCTATTTAATTTCTTCAAGAGACACCTCCTCTTTAAGTGATAAATTATGCTCCTCACTAACAAAATAAGGATAATGTACTATAATGTTCAACATTGTACCAATAGAGGCCCTCTCTTCTTCCTTGAACATATTATTCAAATGATTCACTCCTACTCTAGCCATATCCCTAAAACCAGACACTACTAGATTACCATATCCATATTCAATATGCCACATATTATTTGTTGAACAAACTAGGAACACTAAGAGGGGGGGGTGGGTTAATTAGTTTTATGCATTAAGACTCTTTTTCAATTGATCAATCAACAATTGCTATCATTCATTAAACATTAAATGTAATATATCAACACAGTACATAGTAGACACATGATATATATATATAAAGAAACTTTGTAATATATTGATTGACTCAATGGTTTACATCAAATTCATGATCTTCAGCTACAATTTGTGGTACTATATGATTTTCTTTTATGCCACCTACATATGAGCAACAATTGCCCCAATGTGTTTTCTACACCCACAAGCTATAGTTCACCCACAACTTTATTTTTGAACCCACTAGAATTGGCTGTTCCAATGCTTCGTTTTTGCACCCACAGTTTTCTACACCCATAAGCACTGACTATTCCATTGCTTTTTTCTGCACCCACAAGCAGTGGTTGCCCAATGCTTTAATTCTACACCCACAAGTAATGATTTCTCACTGCTTTATTTCTTAACCCATGAATAGTGTTGTCCACAAAGAATGTTTTCCTCACTGTTTAGCTTCTTATACCACTAGCAATGATTTCCCACTACTTATACTTCTAAACCCATGAATTGTGTTTCCCACAAGGAATGTCTGCCTTAGTGTTTAGCTTCTATCCATGAATATATTATGCTCACTAAATCTCTACTTCAAACCCTAATTCAACCTATCAATAAGATTTGAGAAATATCCTTTTTGTCTTAGATCAATAAGATGTTGGTGCTTCTTATCTCAAATCCATCTTTTCTTCAATTTCCTCAATTTCATTTCCACTTGTTGAACCTTCACTTCTTGTTTTTTCCCTAATTTCTTCTATCTGATATCCATTCATTTTTCACCAAATACACTTAAATGGAATCCGATATTTTTTTATTTATACACATCCACTTATGATATTTTCACTTTATATCCAACATTCACATTTAATAACTAATTTTTCTTTTATAAATCATATGGATCCAACTAATTATTATGTTTCGTAAAATATGAAACATATTAATTTTATTTCTTGTCAATTTTCTTTTAGGGCTGACATGTCATTTCTATTTCAAATTTGAGTATCTCCATTCGACAAGATCCTCAAGTATGTATTCCATGGTTTTTCCTTAATGTTGAACTTCATATGGATTGTATGACCTTCTTATATTGGATTAATGTTGATTCCTTGAGTATTTTAAATGACACCATTAAAATTCTTCAAGCAATCCTTCAAGTGATAACAAGATTAAGATATGTAGTCAACTTTATGTTAGAATATGTAATGATGACTTATGTGATATATTGGTAAAATATCAATTAAAGGCTGAAAATAACTCTAATGTTATAAAATAGAGTTATCCCACATGCATCATTGTTATTATATCCTTTGTAACCATTCTCTATATAAAGAGGAGGAAATTCATTTATCCCACATGTGTTATGGGATGTATTGTAATCCAATTCTCTTGGTATATAAGAGAGGTGAAGGAGACCCTTTTGGGTATGTGTTGAAAGTAGTTCATCACACCTCACATGTTGGGTATGTCATTTGTACACACATGATTGACATGATGGAGCTTGATGTGATGCATATGTGAGGATGTCATGTAATATTGGAGATATATTTGCATAATAATGGAAGATGCAACCCTTCCTGTGGATGTATCCCATATTGGGTGAACCACATATATCGGTGTTCTCTTGTTATTCTCTTTTATCCAATTTTATTTCATGTTTTTTGTTGCTTGGTAGATAGAAGGATACACTAGTAACGCTTTCCTTAGTTTATATTGTGTTATGATATTATTTCATATTTTCACAATATTCTAACACTTTAAACACTTCAAACACACCTTGTTCACCTTTCTCATTAGTGAGCATCAATGATAGTGATCATACAGTGGTCATCATGATAAATTCTGCCAACAATCTCCCCCTTTGGCATTGATGTCAATCTATAGTAAAAAACCTTACCAAACTCTCATTTTCACTATGGTTTTATTGTCCCTTCATTCCCCCCCTTTGACATTAATGACAAAGGGTCTGTTTTTTATTCAATTGGTTTTGACTTGCCATCAAGAATGCTTCTATTGTCATCAAAATTGATGTAGCTTTTCCCCCTAGCAACAACATTGCATGATCATCTCATGGTTCCTCCATTTGTTCATACATCTTGTCTCCCTTGACTGATACATAGGCTCTCCCTACCAATGAAACTTATTTTTCTTTGAATATTTTAATTGAATCCTTGTGTACTTACCGCTCCTCTCTTGCATAGTTATTATCCCCCCCTTAACTTATAGTCCACTTTAGCTTTTAAAAAATATCTTCATTAAATCATCTATTATTTCTTTAGAAAAATGAATAATAACTTGGAGAAGTTTCTCCTCTTTGATATTCTGAAAGAGAAGCCACCGCTAATCATAAAACTTGCTAATTGGCTTGTTAACTTCACAACTTCTTCAAATGGCTCTATCTCAACACCATTGAAAAGGAAAGGATGGCTACATGCCTTTTGCATTTTTACAACAATATTTTGCAAAGAATGGGGTTGAGAAGTTCCTCAACCACTTGTTACTATCTTGGAAAACTCTTGATCCAATACAGATCCGTAAATTTTTTGCTAAGGTGGGACTAATGTGTTAATTTTTTATCTTTAATTTGGAATTACATTAGTACTTGAAATCAATGAAAAATCATAAACATAAGAATTCACATACGACACATAAATTTACCCTGGGGAAACCCTCTATAACTTGAGGAAGAAAACCCCAGCAAAATCTTCCTTAGTATATTGATAGATAGCAGAGAATGTCTTTTACATCAAGCACCCTCAATGCATAAATCAGAGCAAGAAAGAATATGGAAGGGTAGAAATCAGAATAATATCCTGCACAGAGAAAAGTGCATTGCCTTCAAGAGAGAAGATAATTTGCTTCACATTAAATTTCATCAATCTTGTATAATATATACATATATATATATATATATATATATATATATATATATATTTCTCATGCTTTGTATTCTATTTTTATCTTCTAACTTTAGGATGAACTCGCCCTCCATCTAGATGCTATACCACTTAGTTAGGTGGATAATTTAAGTGTCACCATGTAAGTGTCGCAACTTCAAGTGTCGTAATGCAATCACTTAGTTAATTAGATATTCTTTTATATAACTTAGCAAACTCTTTTAACTGAAGTCTTTCTTGTTAAAATCACTGAAGTGATCAATTCAAGTTCTCCTTTAATTGACTAGTCACCAATGAAGTTATCAATTCGAGTTCTTCTTATTTAACTGAAGTCTTTATCATCATTGAAGTTTAACAATTTGAATTATTTCTTACCTTTACCATCATTGAAGTGTGCAAATTGAATTCTCTCTTATCTTATCACATCTTATCTTTATCTCTTGTCTTATCTGCATGGCCCACATGTGCCAACTTAATTAATTTATCATATCAAATATACTAATTATATTTTCCCAATGATGTAATTCACTCTAGAGGTGGCCAGTTTCTAGAGGAGACTTAATAGATCAACCATGGTTAGTATTACATCACACACCATTTATGATTCGACATGCAAAGCATCATCTCAACACATGAGGCACCACCTCAACACATGAGGATATGTCTTGACACACAAGACCTTAGCCTTGACTAGCAAGACTGTACAACATCATCACTTTGAAATACAAAGCACTTGCCTCAACACATGAAGATTATACATTTTTGAGGCCAACTAAAGATTATTCTCCAAGTTTCCTGAGTCCAACTTAGGCTCCTATTAGTCAGTACATCGACACACAAGGCTCAATTTTGACACACAAGATTGACGTGAAGAATGACTCATGATTCTGTAAATTTAACACTCCCTCTCAGCGAGGGAGGAATTCTCTTCCAATCCAAGCTTGTCTCGTCATTACCTATACACGAAAAGAGGCTTAGTCAACATATTTTCTATCTTCTCATGAGTATCAATGTATTGAAGTATGATGGCACCTCTCTAAACCATGTATCTAATGTAGTGGTACTTCATTTCAATGTGTTTCGATCTGTAATGAAACACAGGTTTTTATAAGATCTCGATGCAGCTCTGATTGTCAGATTGAATGACACTAATCTCAAGCTTCTCACCAAACAACCCAGCAAGTAGCTTCCTAATCCACATAGCTTCTTGATACGTGGTACTAGCTGCAATATAATCTACTTCTGTAGTACTATGGGCTATGGAACCTTTCTTCGTACTAGACCAAGATATCATAGCTAATACCAAGATAAAAAAAAATATGGATGTACTCTTTCGATCCACAATACTACCACCCTAGTGAGATTCAACATAACCAATTTGCATCACCCCTCCACTGGAAACATATCTGATTCCATAACCAGTAGTACTTCGAATGTATGAGGGAGCTAGTTTAACTATGGGTGACCAAGATCAAAATCTCTGGAAGGAAGGTAGGCTCTAATATTTGTTAATACCTATGCAAAAATTACTAGTACCATTGATGTTTCCGGATCATCTAGGCTTAAATCTACTCCAATGCTCTTGGGCACCCCAACATATGTAGACTAGTATTGCTCTAAACTTGGATTGGAAGCTATGGATGAATGTTTTTGACTCAAGGAGGCTAATAAGAATAAAATATCATTAAATATACATTCATAGATCTCTCTAGCAATTGGAAGGAATTTATGAGAAATATTCACAAAGATACAAGAAAAATTGCATTTCACGATTGCACAATTAGTAAAATTCAGGAAATCCCAAAAAGGTAGATAAGGCTCACAAATTATTCAAGTAAGATATGTATTGGGTCATACAACATGTTAATTAAAATCAGGAACATAAATCAACTGATTTGGATCTATTCTCATACATTTATTCATAATAGTACGAAAACTAGTCAATTTCTATGCAAATCTAGAGGGGGTGGATAAATATGAGAATAATTTAGAATTCTGTAATTTTAATTGACATGAATGATATAATAGGATTAAATTGAATTTAATTACATCATATATGGACCAAGAGTCCTATCAAAAAATTATAGAAACACGTCTCCTCTTCTACACAATAATCTAGCTCTAGAAATCCATAGGAAGCTTGGAGATTCGAACCATGAACTGAATGATGCTTCTTCTGAAATTCAAATTCAACTTGATCAGATACAATACCTGCAAAGAAACTCAATGATAATGTCTGAATACCATCATCCTCTCATAGGAAGCAGGAGCACATCTATCAGCTTGGACTAAGGGCACATCTCCCAAGTCTTTGAGGCGCAATTGCTCTCAATCCAAACATCAAACTAACAAAAACTATGAATGTGGTGTGCACTGGTTCATTTATAAAGAGAGGATGACTTGAGGAGCAAGTCTCCTTAGCTAATGCACCCTCCATTAGTGGATAAGTAAAACTAGCTTTCCTTCATTTTTCCTTTTTGCTTTGCTTTCCTTCTTTTTCCTTTTCTATTTGCTTTTCCACTTTCCACTTTAGTTTTTTTTCTGGATTTTCCGATATATCCTTCTTTTCTGATTTATCTTGCTTTCTGTTTTTATGCTACTTTCTGCTTTATGTTGTTTTTCGTGAGTTTTTGTTGTTTTTCTCATTTACTCCATCTTTCTTTCATTTTTCCTGATTTTCTATATTTAGGTGCTTTCTCCTTAGCTTCTTCTTCAATCCATCTCCAACTCAACCTCATCCACTAACACACCCTAGTGGAGTATTTTTCTCATTGATTTAAGATAAAAATTATTAAATGCATGAAAAATAAATATTCCAAGTGCATAATAAAATTTGGATAAAAAATAATCCACGCTCCTAATTAATTAAATGCCTGGAATTCAAAATTAAACCCTGATTAATTAATTAATTCCATTCTGTCATTAGGATCCATGGGGTTTGATATGCTTCATAGCGATGAAAAGATAGGAACATGACATCATCTTAAGTAGCAGTAGAAGCATGAAACCTACCCTTGAACTTTCGTCTTTTCTTTGCACAACATTCTCTTGCATAGTGTCCCTTCTTAATGCAATTGAAACATTGAACTTTAGACTTATCAAACTTCTTGTGATCATTTTATTTTTAATGAGAAAACTTCTTATGAGAAAAAAAAAATCTTTCCTCTCTTCATCTGTGCAGCAAGAGAAAGGCTCTCTTCTTTGGATTAAGTATATTTTCTTTAGATTCGCCCTTCTTCTTGTAGGAAATCATGCCACTTTCTCTCAAAATTTGATTGCACTTCTTGACCATTTACTGTAGCCAAGAAAGTTTCCCATGAAGATGGAAGGCCATCGATAGCAATATGTATGAGATCATCATCATGGATTGTCACACCCATCCTTATGATTTTATATCTTACTTGAGATATCTTTGTCAAGAAGGAAGCAACAGCTTCGCCCTTCTCCATCTTCGGATTTCGATGTTTTTTCTTCAATGCTCTCTTCTGACTGGGCACCTTCTTCTCATAAAGATTTTTGAAAGTGTCGAGGAATTCCTTTTTGGTCTTCAATGGAGTAATCACGGGCATCGAATTGTTTTTCACTGAATCATAAAGGATCCTCTTTGATTTGGCTTGATTCTTCTTGAAATTGGTACACCCTACATTAGTAGTAGGCTCTCGAATAATACTCGATACATAGCCATCCAAATCATGCTTTTCCAAGATATTTAGAATCATAGTCTTCCAAGTATTGAAATTTGAAGTTCCTTCAAGTCGGTCTTCCAGTATTACCAAGATTGAAGCCATAATTATTCAAGTATTGATTGTGCATTAAATACTCTTAAAAGGTGTTTTTCTACAATGATTTTTTTTCAGAAGGTGTAATACATCTTACTAAATTATTGGAAGACTCTTAAGATGGGTTCCTCGAAAATATTGACAAAGAGAGGACTACCTATATGCATGGTTTGTTATATATTCCAATCCATAATGAGAAAATGTCACAACTAATGGCAATTTGCATCAATGGATGCCTTAAGAGTTTCATACAAATTACAAGGGATTATGTCCAAGCATTAGTTGAGAGCTTTAATTCAATATTGACAAAGAGAGGACTACCTATATGCATGGTTTGTTATATATTCCAATCCATAATGAGAAAATGTCACAACTAATGGCAATTTGCATCAATGGCTGCCTTGAGCGTTTCATACAAATTACAAGGGATTATGTCCAAGCATTAGTTGAGAGCTTTAATTCAATATTTCTAATTCTTCATCCATTTAATCAGACAAGGTTATTTAGCCTTTTCCATTATCCATCATATCCTTATGTGAGAGAAACTAATGCAAAGCATTGGCTTGAATAGATGTTTACATTTGCAGCATAAAATATGTAATGAAGGTGAAAATGTACCATTGCTTGGCATTGAAACTTGTAAAAGAGACTTTTATAATTTATGAGTGTGGTTTATTTAAATGGATAAAGAACGAAAAATAATATACATTGAAAGTGTTTTCTCAAAAAAATAAAGATTGGCATTCTAGGTATCCTAATATGTTAAAATAATGGCAAACGATGCCATATGAATACGACAAAATTTAATAAATGGTATAAGAAGAACAAGACTATCAATCAACACATTTGATGTGCAACTATCATTAATAAGTCCAAATATATGAGAGGTGGAGTGGAACCTGTTTATGTTATTTGATATTTGATATAATGAAAAGGAAATAATACTTCATGACATGTGTGAGAATTATCAAACTATATGACTTTAATATTTTCTATAGATTGTATACATATGTGTAATCTATTTATTTATGTTTTCTTTAATAAAACATTGCAATTTCAGCTATGTTTATGCTTTTGATATTTGAAAACTTTATTTTTTTATTGTACATTCAGTGGAATATAGGTTCTATTAGTTACATGCATTTCTTGTCATTTTAACATATGATTTTAGTTACATGGATGTCTTGTCATTTCAACATATGATTTTGTATATCTAAGGAATTACTTCAAAGATATGGTTTCTCTTTGTTCCAGCTTTCAACAAAAAAATTGTTCCAACACTCAACAAGAAGGGATTCTTTCCTTTCAACCTAAAAAATCAAGAGGATCAAAATCATTATTTGAAAGGGTGTTGGCATGTGTTGATGATTTTGTACATGTTAGTTGTATATTTTACGTTTTCTACATGTTAATAACAACTCTCATATAGTTTTAGGTTCAAACTTTGTGATCTTAACATATTGACCTGCAATTTGTTATAATTTATATATTTAAATTTATTTTCTAGTAGTTTCCACGGAGAAAAAAATAGTTTTTACATGTTGTATATTTGAGAAAATAGTATGCAAAGGAGCACATTAGGACAAAATTAATATTCTAGGAGCAGAGACGATAGAGGGCATACCAAGGAGTTAAAAATAGACCAGAGATCTAATACCATGATGCCATGATATGCCTAGGAAACTCCAAGCTTGATTGCCTTTCATTTTTTTTCTTTGGAAAAAAAGCACAGCTCAAAATTTTATTAAATTTCTTAATTGTATTGTTCAATATGGCAAAAAAACCTTACACATATGTTTCAACCACTTTGAGCTTGTGAAACAATTCAATAATAACCACGACTAGTAAATTAGTTACATACTAGTGAGGAAAAAGATGTACATTGCATGTATTAAAAATGATAATGTCTTTAACCACTAGATAGCTCATCGCGTATCTATCAAATATGTGGGATAATAAAGAAAAGATAAAGATATAGATGTAGTCCTAATCAAAGAAAATTTTAGAGGTGAAATTGATCCCATGGGCTATTTTTGACTTTTTTTTTCCAAAAAAATATTCGTCAATTTGCCTTTTTTTCAAAGATGATTCACCCAAATTCCATGGGATAATTTTTATTGAACGCAAAATTATCCAAAAACTATATAAATCCTTAGAAATATGAATAGTTTTTTAAATGAATCGCCAAACATTTTATGGTTGCAAATTCAAGAATTAGTAAGATTTGCCAGGGTTTCTACACTTTGAGAAAATTATGGATACTTAAAATTTTCCGTGATCCCAATGTATAATTCAATGTACCCCCACTGATAGGAAATTATAAAATGTGGGGTCCACGATCCAATTCTTTAATGGTGTCTTTGTCCACTTCACATAGTTTCTTGGAGCCCTCCTCAAACTATAGTCCCAATTTGGATAGCTGATCAATAGGGACATTCCTCTTGCTATAGATATGTTGTAAATAAACTTTTTCAAAAGAGATCAACAACCTACAGATATCCTCATACATCAATCTCATAAAAATATTGCACTGAGGCTTTTTCAGTTTAAGCCAATCAATCACTAGACGAGAGTCTCCAAAAATATGCATAACAGTGAAATCTTTAAAGAGAGCCAATTTCAAAACCTTCAAGATTGCCATCAATTCAGCTATGTTGTTGGTCGAAGCTCCAATACCTGCAAAAAAATTGAACCAATGCCAATTTGAAAGATTTAAGATACCCCTGACACCCCCAAAGGTTGGATTTCCTTGTACTACTCCATCAAAATAGCACCATGGCTTGTTCTGCTAAATCTGTTCCTGAACAATATTTCTAGAAGATGCATCTTGATTGCCTTTCATTGAACATGAATGTCGTATTAATAAACGGAGAGGTGACATCTCACTAGTCTCCAAAGGTATAAAATTTTCAACTTATTCTATAATAATTGAAACTAAAATTTTAAAATACTTACTAAAGGAAACACAATCCTTATGGATTAGATGTCCAACATATGAAAATTATGCACAAATTTTGATGCATTTGTTACTTGCAAACCATGAAAGAAGTTTTCATTTAGCACTCACAAGAAAACACTAACATTTAAACTTCAAATTGAAAAGCATAGATCTTATGCTTTTGAATGATATGGCATAGTATACTTGGTATGGTATGGGGGAAAGAAAAAATGATATGGCATACTTGTACAAATTATCATAATTTAGTTATATGCAAAATTAAACATTGCCTTTTGATTAAATGTTGTAGCAAGATCATGTACCGGCGGCATGCCACGACGTGCATATCTCCAATTTGAACTATGATGGGCGATCGACTGCAGACGACTGGTGTCACAGTGATCAAATTTGAAGGGTTGGTCTTAATTTTTATTGGAAGGGAATTTGTTCTTGGAGCACTTCAAAGATGAAGGGTAATTTAAATAATTGTACTTCAATTGACAAGTATAAATTAACTAAACCCTTCCCCCCAAAAATGCAAAAAACAAATATTGCCCATCCAATTTTTTACAATCTTAAACAATTGAGCACTCCTTAATATCTACATGATAAAATTGTATCTTTTCAATAAAACCGAATTTGAACACATTAATTTGACATATATGTAACATTAATTTTACAGTTCATTAAAATAACAACTATTTTGTTGCATTTTTCTGGGTTAGACCACACTTCATTATACATAAAAACTACTTAGACTATACAATAACAATATTGGGGCATCTGCATGATCTTATGCATAGTGCAATACGTTATAACTAGATATAGTCTTAAAATAAAACTAGAACCATGAGAAAATTACTTAGTGTTAACTATGTACAAAAAGAAGCCACTAAGCAAAACTAGGCTATAATAAACCTACAACCAAAATATATATATAAAACCAACCAAAACCTTAATTCAAACCACAGAGAGGGAAATCATCCAAGCTTGAGAGATGTAAGAATGATGGACATTAGGCGCCTAAGAAAAAATAATACATAGCTCAGAAAAACATTAAAAAAAATCCTCCCTACCAAGCAAGTTAGAAACGCTAGCATCATAGGGGCCTCGGCATCAAATTTTGTTGTTCACTAGTCGCAAAAACATACAGGTATGGGATGGAGGGGAAATGGAATCAAGCCTAAGTCAATTGGAGCCTTGCAACTCGCTGCATGTTTGATTCTCGACAATCTACCTTTTAAATTGAACCAAAACAACAAAAGAAGTTTGTTAATGGCTCAATTTGCGAAAATTCTAGATACATGAGTAATTAAGAGCTCGAGGCTCTAAAATTTGATGTGTTTTTTACCAATCCATGATTTAGTGAATTCATAGTTACTGGCATGAAATTTAAGTTATTTAATGAAAGAATTAATGTATCTACCTCTATGTCCAAACTGTTTTCCATGCTGATGCGGGCCACTACCCTCCTTATTGTCTTACCAAAAGGCATGAGAATGAGGAAGAAGACTTAAAATTATGGACTACCATCAAAGAAGCCTTACAATCACATTGTTAAGGAGTGATAAGAAGATCACAACAATCCAACATGTCAAATCTTAGATGATAGTGCCAATTAAAGACTTATATGCTAAATTTAATATAAGACTTACTTATAGTTGTCTCTTACTCTTTGCGTCTTGACACATTTGATAATTATGGTTGTCTCCACGCCTTGACCCAATTCATATTATAAGGTGAGGATGTGCATGCATAATAATCCTTAGTTATGACTATGCAATGAGGATTTAAATGGAAGAGGATGTAAAGACATGTAACTTTTATATGGCGAGTGTTGAAGAGAAACGTGGTGAGAAAGCACATATGTTTGGTTCAAGATGGAGGGAGATTACATGATCATGATCATGCCACCCATCAAATTGAAGACAATTCCTAAGCCAAAAATTGTTTTTTTAAATTTTATTTTAACCATTGCACGGTACTTCGGTCCACATGTTTTTTCTAACTCATTATTTCTCCATATTGTGTGCCTAGTGTGACCTCTCTATATCAATGCATAAATCAACCTCTGCTTGGTTTGTGGTTCTAGTTGCATGCCATTATTTGTAGTTGCATGCCATCGAGTGTTGTTTAGAGTTGTCGTGAGTCTCTCACACTCATGCAATAAATGAAGTCTTGTAGAGGAGGACTCATCAAAGCGGCAATTTGAATTTCATTTTGACAAAAAACGAGTGGACATTGGTAGTCAGGTTCACATTGGTAGTAGGCACAATGCTTCGGCCTCTTTTTGGGCCTAGTAGTGGTTCTCTATTGTTACAGGCATAGTCATTGACACATTGTCACACCTTAGATATCGGCCCGAAGTGACTCAAGATTTAGAGTCAAATCCCAGTGGCTAGTACCTCGTAGTCGTCAGTGATCACTCGTCACCTTGCAAAGCTAAGCACTGAGTGCATGACATGAGTGAGTGAATGATTATAATTTAATATTTTGAATGTTGAGTTGAATTTTATACCATAGTAATTTCAACATAGAAATTGAAATTTATATGGATGGTTAATTTCAAATGTTGATATAAATTATGTCCTACCTATTGGAAGGGTAAAATTGAGATTTTAAATATTTTTTAAAGGGCAATTTTAACTTTACACTTCTAGGAAGGACTAGAACCCTTTGGAAGGGCCGGGAAGGGTTCAAATTTGAACGTAATGGACCTATTTCACGGCCGGTGATTGCATTCTTTGATGATGGGGATCATGGGACATCGTTGTCTGGCAGGGCGGGTGATGGATCCTTGATTATCGTTCGCCGTCATCCACTTCGTGATTATCGTTCGCCAGTCATAGTTTGGCAGCCCCGCCACTCGGTAAATATTGTTCCCGGCTCGTGTGGGGAGGATTAGGGTTTTAACAACTTCAATTCCGCAAAATATCTTAGGGTTTTAACAACTTCCATTCTGCAAAATATCTTACGGTTTTAACAACTTCAAGTCTGCAAAATATTTTAACAACTTCAATTCTGCAAAATATCTCTATTTATCAGCGCCGAACACATCAATGTTTGATAGCTTTGTGTGATCAATATGGCAAGGAAAGGAATCGGTGGAACTATGAAAGCAATCCGTGCAAATATGGACTACGATGAAGACGCCTTTTTAATTCCGACTGTATTCTGCGATGAAGACCTTGGGAATTCAAGCTCGGCAAGTTACGAGCGTCGATCTTTGCAGTCCACACTTGCGTCAAAGGATTCCTTCAGCAAAGCCTACAGTGGCTTCAATTTGGGGGATACTGTGTCTGGCATTAATGGCTACAGTGGCTTCAATTTGGGGAATACTGTGTCTGGCATTAATGGCTACAGTGGCTTCAAATTGGGGGATACTGTGTCTCGCATTAATAGCTACAGTGCATTCAAATTGGAGGATACTGTGTCTGGCATTAATGGCCGGGGGCTCTCGTACGAGAACTACCAGAAGGCTATGTTACGAGAAGGAGACGATGGAAGGCTCTGGTACGAGAACAACCAAAGGTTCGTGGTGGAGTGCCAGGCCGGCCTTCCGGCAGTTGGCGTGAAGATCATGTCTGGCGGTCTGCGAGAAGAAACGAGGGGCAAGCACAGCGACCCTGACTTTCTGCCTCCTCGTCCATGATGGGTTACATTAATATAATGTTCAGGCGATTGTATTGCTAGGGTATATCTTTTTGTTAATTAGCAGACAATTACTTTAGACTCATGTTTTAGCTTCTCCTGTTATCGACTCGCCCTGTGTAAGGGTTTTTGGATTTTCCATGTTTTTAGTGTTTCGCGAATATTATATGAACATATCAGTTTTGATGGTGGCTTGCTGGTGGCTCCAATACGATTAATATAGACTGCTTTTCATTTCGTTTGTTTATAATTTCCATTCTTTTTGGACAGCACTTCCAATGGTGAAATTGATACTTCCAATGGTGGAATTGATAGGAATTTAAATTACTTGATGAAATATCGTATTTCTTTTTGGTTTTTTGGTTCGTCACGTTTGGAAAGATTGGAGGGTAAGGGTTTACAAAAGAACTAGTTATAGTAACTGCTGAGTAAGGGTTTACAAAAGAATTAGTTATAGTAACTGTTGAGTAAGGGTTTACATAAGGGAAAATTAGTTCCGAAGTAAATGTCATTTCAGAGGTTTTATTAGTTCTCAAACCCTGGCCAAAACATATGTGAGGCACAGCTCGCAGTTGTATTGTTGCTTAGGTTCAGAAGGCCCCGCGTAAGAACCTTCTCCAGGTTTAGTCTTTGGCCATTTCCTCTTTGAATGTCATAAAATTTTACTAGTTCGTTCCAGGCCGATTTGGCCGATTGATGGGTAGAGGGTTTGCTGTGATCTGAATTGTTATGTTCCTGGCCTTGTTTTTAGTTCATTTATTCTTTCATCTTTATATAACGAATTGCTGTGTATTTATTATTTATTCTTTATTTTTTATTAATTTATAATTTATTCTTTCATTTTTATTCAATAAAGAACTGTGGTTTATTTATTCTTTATTGATTTATAATTTATACTAATTGCTGTGTATTTATTCTTTATTCTTTCATTTGTATATAACGAACTGCTGTGTATTTATTTTTTATTCTGATTCTTCATTAATTTATAATTTATTCTTTCATCTTTATATAATGAACTGCTGTATATTGGCATTTGTGTCATTGTTTTTAGTAAATTTTTTCTTTCATTTGTATATAACGAATTGCTGTGTATTTATTTTTTATAACGAACTGCTGTGTATTTATTTTTTATTCTGATTCTTCATTAATTTATAATTTATTCTTTCATCTTTATATAACGAACTGCTGTGTATTGTCATTTGTGTGATTTACTGGCAATATCATTTCATTGTGGCATTTATATATTGAAAGTTTTTTTAATGCATAGCCTTTGATGATGTATGGTTATATCTTCTATGAATTTTCTTATTTACCCAAGGTTCATTGTGGCATCATCGAGAAAAAAAATTTAATGCATAGTGCATACTGATGTCGATATATTGAAAGTTTTTTTTTTAATGCAGAGCGTTTGATGATGTATGATTATATCTTTGAGGAATTTGCTTATTTACGCAGGTTAAAATTATTATTGAGGGGTAAATTGTAATACTCCTTAAGATGGCAAGCTGCTTAATGGGTAGAGGGTTTTGCTGTGATCTGAATTTTTATGTTCCTAGCCTTGTTTTTAGTTCATTTATTCTTTCATCTTTATATAACGATTTGCTGTGTATTTATTCTTTATTCTTTATCTTTTATTAATTTATAATTTATTCTTTCGTTTTTAGTCAATAAAAAATTTTGGTATATTGATTCTTTATTAATTTATAATTTATACGAATTGCTGTATATTTATTCTTTATTTTTCATTTTTTATTAATTTATAATTTATTCTTTAATTTTTATTCAATAAAGAAGTGTGGTATATTTATTCTTTCATTTTTATAAAGAACTGCTGTATATTTATTCTTTATTAATTTATAATTTATTCTTTCATTTTTATATAACTAATTGCTGTGTATTTTCATGTTAGCAATAATTTTTTTTAATGCATTAATTTTTTTTAATGCATAGGGCTTGATGATATATGATTATATCTTAGAGGAATTTGATTATTTACCAGGTTTAAGGTATTATTGAAAGTTAAATTACTGTGTATTTTCATTTGTGTGTTGAACTGGCAATATAATTTCATTGTGGTATTGACTGTTAAATTGCTGTGTATTTTCATTTGTGTGTTTAATTGGCAATATAATTTCAGTGTGCATCATCATTTCATTGTGGCATTGATATATTGAAAGTTTTTTTAATGCATAGGGTTTGATGATTTATGATTATATCCTAAAGGAGTTTGACTATTTACCAAGTAAGGTATTATTAAACTTTAGAGGAATTTGACTATTTACCAGGTTTAATGTATTATTAAATGTTATTTGTGTGTTTTATTCGATATATTGAAAGTCTATTTACCAGGTTTAAGGTATTATTAAACTTTAAAGGAATTTGACTGTTTACCATGTTTAACTTATTATTAAACGTTAAACTGTTATGTATTGTCATTTGTATGCTTTATTCGACATATTGAAAGTCCTTTTTAATGCATTACATTTTTTTAAGAGTTTGTAACTTTTAAAGATTCAATGAGAGTGCCTAATTTATAGAAAAGATGGTAACATTCTACAAGAGATTTGGGCACTCAAAGAGCTTATAGAGTTTCTAACTTTTAAAGAATCAATGAGAGTGCCTAATTTATAGAAGATTGTAACATTCTACAAGAGATTTAGTCACTCAAAGAACTTATAGAGTCCTAGTATGGAGAATTAAACATTTATTTGTGTTTTATAAGATTGAATGAAAACAAGATAATATGGAAAATTAAACATTTATTTGTGTTTTATAAGATTGAATGAAAACAACAGATTTCACTTGAATAAGAAAGAATTTAAATTATTTGATGTGTTTCAAGTTAGTTTAATTTCAAAAATAAAGAAAAACAAATAATTCAAAATTATAAATATTGAGTTTAGAGTCTTTTATAATGGTTCATTCTAATAATTTGAGAAAACCACTCCGTCCAAGAAGTCAGTTTCAAGCATGTGTTGAGAGAACATAACACATGCTCTATCGAAAGTGATTCTTTAAAATTGCAGAATTGTAAGGTTGAAAACTTCTCTTTTTTTATTTGAAAATATTTTGTAATGGCTCTATGAAGTTTGAAGAGAGAATCCGAAGAGATCCTGTGGAAACTCGTATTTTGTTTAATTTCTTTATATTTTTTAGAATTGTATTAATTTTAATTACTAAAATACTTAAAAAAATATTTAAGATAAAGTTCTCCCTTGATGACAACTTCTTGTATTTCCAACAAATTCTGAAGATGCACAAACTTTGACACTATCATGGATTTGGTGAAGATATATGCTACTTGATGTTTTGAGGGACAATACTCCAAACAAATAATACCATCTGCAACAACATCTCGAATGTAATTGGTATCAAGGTTAATGTGTTTGGTTTTGGAGTGCTACACTGGATTATATGCAAATTGAATTGCACTCTGATTATAACATATTAACTTAGTGGGAGACTGTTGAACTAGTCCAAGCTCAATAAAAAGTACTCTACTTCACAGGAAGAAAGAGAAAGAGTTCAAAACTTCTTACTAGACCATGAAATCAGATCTGAACTAATTATAGTAACGATTGAAATAGGGTTTACAAAATAACTAGTTATAGTAACTGTTGAGTAAGGGTTTACATAAGGGAAAATTAGTTCCGAAGTAAATGTCATTTCAGAGGTTTTACTAGTTCTCAAACCCTGGCCAAAACATATCTGAGGCACAGCTCGCAGTTGTATTGTTGCTTAGGGTCAGAAGGCCCCGCGTAAGAACCTTCTCCAGGTTTAGTCTTTGGCCATTTCCTCTTTGAATGTCATAAAATTTTACTAGTTCGTTCCAGGCCGATTTGGCCGATTGATAGGTAGAGGGTTTGCTGTGATCTGAATTTTTATGTTCCTGGCCTTGTTTTTAGTTCATTTATTCTTTCATCTTTATATAACGAATTGCTGTGTATTTATTATTTATTCTTTATTTTTTATTAATTTATAATTTATTCTTTCATTTTTATTCAATAAAGAACTGTGGTTTATTTATTCTTTATTAATTTATAATTTATGTGGTTTATTTATTCTTTATTAATTTATAATTTATACGAATTGCTGTGTATTTATTCTTTCATCTGTATATAACGAACTGCTGTGTATTTATTTTTTATTCTGATTCTTCATTAATTTATAATTTATTCTTTCATCTTTATATAACGAACTGCTGTATATTGGCATTTGTGTCATTGTTTTTAGTAAATTTTTTCTTTCATTTGTATATAACGAATTGCTGTGTATTTATTTTTTTATAACGAACTGCTGTGTATTTAATTCTGATTCTTCATTAATTTATAATTTATTCTTTCATCTTTATATAACGAACTGCTGTGTATTGTCATTTGTGTGATTTACTGGCAATATCATTTCATGGTGGCATTTATATATTGAAAGTTTTTTTAATGCATAGTCTTTGATGATGTATGGTTATATCTTCTATGAATTTTCTTATTTACCCAAGGTTCATTGTGGCATCATCGATATATTGAAATTTTTTTTTAATGCATAGTGCCTACTGATGTTGATATATTGCAAGTTTTTTTTTTAATGCAGAGCGTTTGATGATGTATGATTATATCTTTGAGGAAGTTGCTTATTTACCCAGGTTAAAGGTATTATTGAGGGGTAAATTAGCAAGCTGCTTAATGGGTAGAGGGTTTTGCTGTGATCTGAATTTTTATGTTCCTAGCCTTGTTTTTAGTTCATTTATTCTTTCATCTTTATATAACGAATTGCTGTGTATTTATTCTTTATTCTTTAATCTTTATTTTTTATTAATTTATAATTTATTCTTTCATTTTTATTCAATTAAAAACTTTGGTATATTTATTCTTTATTAATTTATAATTTATACTAATTGCTGTGTATTTATTCTTTATTCTTTATTTTTTATTAATTTATAACTTATTCTTTCATTTTTATTCAATAAAGAACTGTGGTATATTTATTCTTTATTAATTTATAATTTATTCTTTCATTTTTATAAAGAACTGCTGTATGTTTATTCTTTATTAATTTATAATTTATTCTTTCATTTTTATATAATTAATTGCTGTGTATTTTCATTTGTGTGGTTTATTGGTAATAATTTTTTTTAATGCATCAATTTTTTAATGCATAGGGCTTGATGATATATGATTATATCTTCCAGGAATTTGATTATTTACCAGGTTTAAGGTATTATTGAAGTTTAAACTAGTGTGTATTTTCATTTGTGTGTTGAACTGGCAATATAATTTCATTGTGTAGTTTTCATTTGTGTGTTTAATTGGCCATATAATTTCAGTGGGCATCATCATTTCATTGTGGCATTGATATATTGAAAGTTTTTTTAATGCATAGGGTTTGATGATTTATGATTATATGCTAGAGGAGTTTGACTATTTACCAGGTTTAACGTATTATTAAACGTTAAACTGTTATGTATTGTCATTTGTGTGCTTTATTCGATATATTGAAAGTCTTTTTTAATGCATTACATTTCTTTAAGAGTTTGTAACTTTTAAAGAATCAATGAAAGTGCCTAATTTATAGAAGATGGTCACATTTTACAAGAGATTTGGGCACTCAAAGAGCTTATAGAGTCCTAGTATGGAGAATTAAACATTTATTTGTGTTTTATAAGATTGAATAAAATAAGATAATATGGAGAATTAAACATTTATTTGTGTTTTATAAGATTGAATGAAAACAACAGATTTCACTTGAACAAGAAAGAATTTAAATTATTTAATGTGTTTCAAGTTAATTTAATTTCAAAAATAAAGAAAAACAAATAATTATAAATTATAAATGTTAAGTTTGGAATCTTTTATTATGGTTCATTTTAATAATTTGAGAAAACCACTCCTTCCAAGAAATCAGTTTCAAGCATGTGTTTAGAGAACATAACACATGCTCTATCAAAAGTGACTCTTTAAAATTGCCGAATTGTAAGGTTGAAAACTTCTCTTTTTATATTTGAAAATATTTTGTAATGGTTCTATGAAGTTTGAAGAGAGAATCCGAAGAGATCCTCTGGAAACTCGTATTTTGTTGAATTTCTTTATATTTTTTAGAATTGTATTAATTTTAATTACTAAAATATTTTAAAAAATATTTAAGATAAAGTTTATTTCATTTTGAAACCTATCGGTTTATTTTATTTTATTTAATACAAATAAAGTTTATTCATATGTAATTATATTGTTAATTTTACATAGGTATTGCATAACATTGTGCTTTTTTTTTGTTTTCTTTATTAGTTGAATTTTTTCTTTTCTTTAAATACATTAATTTAAAATAGCTTTGTTTCCAAGTTAATGGAGGTTTAAGCATATATTTTTATTATAGTGTTACGGAATGTGTGTGTATACTTGTTTCATAAATATGTTTTTATTTATCTTTTATAGCTTATTTGCGTTAACTAGACCTAATTGATTAGGTATTATATTCTTCTTTATATAAAATTTTTATAAGTATTTATAGAACTCTAGCACTCTAGCACATAGGAATTCATATTGTGGTAGAGATACCATTATTTTTGTACCTAGACTATTTTCCTTCATACTATAGAATTAATAGAGACCTTAATGATCATCTTATATTTCTAAAATTGATGAGCAATTTATAATGGATTAGTGATCCACAATTAATTCATGAATTAAACTCTTCCATTGCAAAATGGGAAATGGCTTCTATGTTTATGTATTTTGCCAAGTAAAGCAAAAAAGGATTATGTAGATAAGATTGCTTCAAATATTAAAAGAGGGATGTGGTAAAACCCAAATGGGAAAACATCCATGGGAATGTATGGTCTTGTTATTTTTTAGAAATATTCAATCTTACACTTGAGATCCACCCACAAATGATTATCATAACTTTACAATATGTTCACAATATTTCATCAACATTACTCTTCATACCCAAAGGGTCTCCTTCACCTTTATTATATAGCTAGAGGTATGGAAGAGTGACATCTTGTAATACATGTGGGATAAATGACTTTCCACCTTATATAATGAATGGTAATGGGATAATATTAATCCATGATGCATGTGGGATAAATATTTTTACCTAAAATAAAGAGACATTACAGTAGACACCATTACACTTCCAATATTAACATTACACATTTCAACACCCCTCCTTTAATGATGACTAGGGAGAAGGAACACGCATATGGAGGAAGATGGCATTCCATTAGCACTCTCCCTTGATGACAACTTCTTGCATTCCCAACAAATTCTGAAGATGCACAAACTTTGACACTATCATGGATTTGGTGAAGATATATGCTACTTGATGTTTTGAGGGACAATACTCCAAACAGATAATACCATCTGCAACAACATCTCGAATGTAATTGGTATCAAGGTTAATGTGTTTGGTTTTGGAGCGCTACACTAGATTATATGCAAATTGAATTGCACTCTCATTATAACATATTAACTCAGTGGGAGTGGGAGACTGTTGAACTAGTCCAAGCTCAATAAGAACATTTCAAATCCATAGCGCTTCTTCAGTTTCTTTCTTAGTTTCTGTGTACTCTACTTCACAGGAAGAAAGAGAAAGAGTTCAAAACTTCTTACTAGACCATGAAATCAGATCTGAACCAATTTGAATGATGTACCCTGCAACAGATATTCTATCTTAATTATCCCCTGCCAGTCATAATTTGCATATCCAGGAAATGAAACTAAAGCCTTGTTAGATAAGAAAACATCATAATGTAATGTCTGTTGTAAATATCTAAGAATTCTCCAAATGATTTCAGGAGGTTTTTGTATAAACCTAAATACCATATTAACGAAAAAGAGAGATTAGACATATTGCATGTTAAATATATCAAACTCCCCACAATATGATGATAACAAGTCGCATCAACAAGACGAGTATCACAATCAACAATTAACTTTAGTCCGGACGGTGAAGGCTTACAATCACTCATATGAAACCATGTTAGTAAATATGAAGCATACTTAGGATGAGAGGAATATTGTTGGCAATGTTATATTCTTTGCATGTGGGTTAAATAGCAAAGTCGATAGTGAACTGGTTTAAGTCAACTGGAGTCAGAGGAAACATACGAGGGAGGTATGGTCGACCGACCAACCAGAATAGTTATTTGGTTAATGGAAAATGACTAATCCATGGGTAGTTGACGGAATGAACTGATGCTCAACGAGAAATAGACCAAAATTGACCTAGTCAAGTCAACTGTAGTAAAATAATTGAAAGTGGTTAGGAAGTTATGGATTGCCAATAATGAGTAGTTGGTTGTATTGTATCTATAAATGAGATGTATTGGCTATGCATGATGAACGATACTATGATTAGTAGTGCGTAGCATGATCACGTAATGAAGTGTGATTTGTGGTCTAGCAAGACATGGTTTTAAACACATGTTTTAAGTGTTTGATTAATAGATGAGTGAATCTCACTTGTTTGTTGGTTTTCCTTGAGTAGATAAGTTTTTAGGGTATTTTTTACGTAATGTGTTGATGTTGTTGTATACCATTGTCTTCTGTGAATGTGTTTAAGTATATAAATCAATTTTCAATCAGTGTAACCAGTAATTAGATCCAACACTTGGTATCAAAGCTATATTTGGCTACAAGTGGACTCCTTTGTTGTTGAGGGTTTTAACTGTTGAACTTTGGTTGTCATTGATGTCAACTAAAGATGATGTCAAGTGATTGAGTTCATTTATGTCAACTCATGCCAAAGAGGATATCAATTGATTTAGTTTGAGTTATTGATATCATTTGAGGTCAAAGTGGATATAACATCTCTATGTCAACTTGAAGAAGTGTATGGAAACCACTTTGAAGAAGTATTTGCACAAGATGTTGGTAGTGAAGTATATGGATGCTAGCCTGAAAAAGTATATCTAGATGCTACATCCATTTTGAAGATATTTGTCTAATAATACATCATGTAGATCCAGTTTGAAGAACTACATAAAAATGATACATCATGCATAGTCATTGTGAATAAGTACATAAGGAAGGTACATCATGAAATGCATCCTACTTCAAGAAGTACTTGCACATAAGTCAAGTCCACAATGTCATACTCACTCAAGGTAACAATCAAAGGAGTGGTTGGACAATGGTACATGTGCACAAGCAACCAAGAAGTTAATTGAGCAAAAGGAACAAATGCGCAAGCATGTTGAAAGAAGACTCTCGAATGTGCAAGTGAGCCTAAGCATTTCTTGGTCAAAGATCAGAAGTGCACAAGCAGTAAAGGAAAAAAATCCTGAAAGTGTGCAAGCCTATCCAATTAGAAGATGCTTTTAGTTTGTTGAACACACATAAGTTCCTAGAAGGTTACAGCAGTTGAAGACCATCTATGAGAAAATTTCACAGCCAATGGTATAGCAGGTGCGCAAGTCCCACATGTGATGAAACGGCAAGGGTCATAGTCCTGCCAAGCAGAAGTTGGTTCATGCACAGATTCCGCACAACATCAATACATCAAGGACACATGTCCCACAAATGATGACACAACAAGGGTCAAGGTTCCACTAAGTAGAAGTTGGAGTATGCACAGATTCTGCAAAGTGTTAATACACTAAGGGCACAATTCCCACAAGGGATGGTACAATAAAGGTTATAGACTCCATCAAGATGAAGAGTAAGTATGCGCACATATTTCAAGGAAATGGTACATCAAGAGCACAAGTGTACACCACCAAGGTGTGAGTCCCACCATGATGTGGACCATAAATGCGCTTGACACACCAAGGATGACACATCAACATCGCAGAAAATGACATGTGGCATATGCACATGCTGTGAACTATGGAAGAAGGAATGGAAAAACCAGCTTGTGGACATGCAATCCGTGCAAGACCTATATAAATAGAGATGCAAGTTGGCTATTTCAAGGAAGCTTGGAAGTAAGCTCAATGGAAAGAAGATAAGAGCTTCAAGTGAAAGTTTCAGTTTGATATGAGGGGCATCAAAGGGATTGAGGGTAGAATAGTATGATCTAGCGAGGAGTCAATTGCATACATGCAACATAATGAAGTATTGATGGTGCACATAATGATGGTGTAGATTTGTGATAGATGTGCAAGTACTGAAAGGAAGAAACACTGAAGTATGTGCTGGTGCATGAGGTTTTGAAGGAAAACATTATAGTCAGCTCGTCGATAGTCACAGTTGATGTAAAGACAAAAGAAAAGAGACATAATTGAAGTTTATCAGATATTGCGCAGATTTCTATATGATGCATATAAAAAGAAGTGAAAGTATGCGAATTTTAGAACTCCATCTGATGCTCGACGGTGGAACCATAGCAGAAACCAGTAAGCACATCATGATGTAGATGATCTGAGACAAGTGCATTAAACATAATGGATTAATCATTTGGTACATAGGACATCTCATATTTTCTAATAAACTGTGGCACTTAAACATAATGGACACATATGTAAGTGCGCAGTTCCATCTGTTACTAGTGCAGTATTTCAGAACAACAAACTATCAATTGAAAGCACAATATCAGTTGGTCAATGCAGTCATGTAGTAGCAGAACATCGAGATAACCCGTGATGTAGACTACAGTATCAGAGAGCACACAGTACATGAAGAAATAAATCAACATAAGTATGATTTGAGAGGAATGAGAAGTCAAGTGATGTATGCATATCAGTGATAGAGAATCGACTACATGTGAAGGTAGTGCACATCAAAACTATTACCAGGAGATTAGAAGAGTGCACAGAGTTGAATTTCATTAAGATAGAATCATACATTGGACATCAGGATAGCGGGACGAGGCAATGAGATAGGGATTTGGATCTTCTTTCAAGTCGGTGCCTGTAAAACAACAAGGAGATAGGGGATCATAGTCTCGTTCTAGTTGGTGCTAGAGAAACACAAGGAGTCGTAGCTTCCTTTAGGTTGGATCCTATAAAACGAGGGGGTCGGTGCCTCCTTCCAGTTGGTGCTGCTTCAAATGTATTCTTTCTCATTATAAAGAAGCATTATGCGGTTTTCTCCCATTTGAGTTTCATGTAAAAATCCTGTGTTTTATGTGTTCTTTGTGTTGATCCATATATGGATGAATCTTTTATATATTGATGCATAGCTGAGTATAAATATTAAGTAAAGGCTACTCTGTTAAAGAAGGTCAAATCTATTGATAACTGCACTAATACTAATTCACACCCCCTCTTAGTATTAAATCAGTCCCAACATTAGCTTGGTCATGGATATGGGGAATACCTGTTATAGTGGAAATTTCCAAAAAAGAATTATTCATAATTAAAATGACTAACACGTTGCCATGATAGAAATCCAAAATTTTAATGGACAAAATTTTGAACTTTAGAAGCTTTAAATGGAGGATTTCTTTGTAGATTGAGAAAAATGAATTGCACTAAACCCATGAATGACTCCTGTTGGAGTGTCAAAGGAGAAATGGAAGAAGATAAACAAAAAGGAAAGGTGTACAATAAAACTTTGTTTAGTAGATTCTATATTGTTTAATGTCTCGGAAGCAAACACTGGAAAGAAGTTATGGAAAAATTTGGGGAACTATTACCAATTGAAATATCTAGTTAACACTTGTTTTTTCGAAAGAAGATGTATCTTCTAAGGATGGGAGAAGGTGATTTGGTTAAAGAGAATTTAAATTTGTTCAACACCTTGATCTGTTGGCTATTGTCTATGGATATTGGAATTACCAAGGAGAAATACATGAGTATGTTTTATTCTTTGTCGAATTCTTGGGATATCCTAGTTATGGCTATTGGAAGCAATGGTACCACATTGAATATTGAAGATGTGGTCACATCTATGTTGTCAGAAGAGATGAGATGAATTAATATGGAAGGTTTGACCCGCGATTCCCTAATGGTACAAGGTCAACTAGTATACATAGGAAAAGGAAAAACCTCTGGTAGAGTGTTGAAGTTGAGAGGTAGATATAAGCCCAGATCACCTAACCCAATGATGAAAACATGTTGGAAATGTGGTAGAGTCAGGCATTATCAATGAAATTGTAAGTTGAAAAATTCAAGAAATGAAAATGGTCTGATGAAGGTCAATTCAATGATGATAAGTCTCAACAAGAAGAAAAATGAGATGTCTATTTTCCCTCGACAAGTACACAATTAGATCGTGATTCTTAGATGATAGAATCCAGTTCGTCATATCATATGACACCTCACAGAGAGTGGTTCTGTGATTATGATAATATCGATGGTGCTGCTGTCCTATTGGGAGATAATTCATTAACGAAGATAGTCATATGAGTCAAAGTTCAACTAAAAATCAAAGATGGTACAATAGGAACACTTCCAAGAGTACTACATATCCTAGGTTTGTCCCGAAACATGACCTAAATTAGTAAGATGGGGAATGTAGGTTTGTAGTATGTATTTGAGAAAGATATGTGCAAGATGGTGTGGGGAGCATTGGTATTGATAAGAGGAGTTTGAATTGGAACCTTGTATAAGCCATTGGGAAGAATAGACACTGATGAAAGTTCTAATGTGCTCTATCCATAAACTAACTACATACCTTCTTATTTAGTTGACTTGATCATGTTGTGGCATCAACAGATGGGACATATAGGTGAGAAGGAATTCATGCTATGCATAGTAAAGATATGGTTGAAGGTCTCCTTGATTTCTGTGAAGAAGTTTAATTATGTGATAATGTATTTATGGTAAGAAGAATCATTTAAGGTTCTCATCTGGTGCTATTAGGTCTAAAGAAATACTAGAGTTAATAAATAGTAATGTTTTTGGACATGTCTTAGTCCCTTCACTAGGAGGATCTCAGTATTACATTTCTTTCATAGATGATTTATCCATAATGACATGGTTTTATTTTCCGAGGAAGAAATTCGAGGTTTTTGAGAAGTTTCAAGAATTTAAATCTCTTGTGGAGAATCACACTCGTAAAAATAGAAAAGTAATGAGAATTGATAATGGATAAGAATTATGTCGTAAGGCATTCGATTAGTTTTGTAGACAACATGGTCTAACTTGACCAAAAAAATCCATACATGCCTCAACAGAACAAAGTTGTTGAAAGAATGAATAGAACATTGATGGAGAAAGTGAGAAACATGGTCAATGGTGCAGTAGTCTCACAAGAATTCACAGTGGAGATAATTGATATGACGTGTTAGTTGGTGAATAGGTCATCTTCAATGGGTTTGATCGACAAGACTCCATATGAGGCATGGGTTGGTAAGAATCCCTCTCTTACACATATGAGAGTGTTTGGGTGCGATGCCTTTGTGCATATACCAAAGGAGAAAAGAAAAAAAATTAGAAGCAAGTTACATAAATCCATCTTCATTGGGTACAAGGATGGAGTGAAAAGGTAGAATTTGTGGAACCAAGTGATGAGGAAGGAAGTTTACAGTAGAGGTGTGATCTTTAGAGAAGTTGGAGGAAATTCCAAGGAGGAAGAGGTTAAAAGAGAAAAAGTAGAAAAAGTAGGAGCTTGAAATAAATGACAAAAGTACGGATTCATGCCTTGTAGACGGAATTCGATGAAGAGGTGGAACAATAGGCTTTGGATGTTAGGACGTATAGTCAAGCAAGGAAACAACTAGAAAGATATATTCCACCCAAATTTTACTCTGCTTTTGAGTTATATGCCTCAGAAGGTGATCACAAGCCAGTAAAGGAAGCGAACGACTTGACAAAGGGAAAACTATGGAAAAGGGATATGGAAGAAGAATTTGATTCTTTGAAGAAGAATGAAACATGGGATCTAGTTGCCAAAAGGAAGGAAACCCGTTGGAAGTAAGTGGGTGTTCAAGAAAAATTTGAATGAAGTAGGTAAAGTAGTGAAGTACAAGGATCAAATGGTAGTGAAAGGGTATTCTCAAGCCAAGGGAGTCGACTTCAGTGAAATATTCTCACCTATTTCTAACTAACTTTCATAAGGTACTAATGTATTTAGTTGCAACATTTGATCTTGAAATGGAACAGATGGATGTAAATACAACATTCTTCAAGGTGATATTGAAGAATAAATCTATACAATGTAACCTGAAGGTTTTACAGCGTAAGGAGAAAATGAGTTGGTTTGCAAGGTCAAGAAGTCTCTCTACGGCTTAAAGAAAGGTATCAAAAGTTCGATATTTATATCTAGTAGTTGGGGTTTGTGATAAATCATGTTGATCATTGTGTGTATGGGAATAAAATCGATGGTCATTTCATACATGTATTTTTTATGTCAACAACATGTTGTTGATAATTGTTAGGATATTTAGACACTTAGGAGTTAGTTAAGATCAACTTGTGTAATATATCCGTTAGGGATAGTGTGTTTCTTTAGTATGCATTAGTATGCATTTGTAAATACTTAATCCGACGGTCACGATATGTTTCCGACATAGAGTGATCCGACGGCTCAACTTCTCTTAGATCAAACCTAACCTTGATCCGTGGCTTAACACCCGATTGGTCCATGATCTCTATTTAAAGAGCATGGAGGGTCATTGTTTAGTTGATCGATTATGAGAAGCTCATTTGTAACTTTCTTTCTTTGCATAATAAATTGTCCCGTAGAAGCTATTTGGCCGGGGCCGTGGAGTGTTTCCCTCAAGAGGGTTTAAACCACGTCAAAACATCGGTGTGTTGATCTGTGATCTGTTTGTGTGAAGTGGTTGCTCTTGGTGTTCGGTCCTTTGGTAGTACCCTGTGTCCAGTTCTACATCAACACAGCAAACACATTGAGCTACATATGCACTTCATCAGAAATCTTGTTCATGATCGTGTTCTCGAAGTGCTCTTTTGCCCTACAGATGATCAAGTTGCAGACATCTTCACCAAGTCTCTTACAGAAGTGAAGTTTTCTAAACTTCGATCTATGTTAGGAGTTCAGGAACTTGTCATTAAGGGGGGATAGGCTCTAATGCCTCCTTCCTTCTCCTAATAGTGTCACTTTTGTAAATCCTTCAATCCTATCCCAAGTTGTTCTTAAGGGGGGATGTTAGGATATTTAGACACTTAGGAGTTAGTTAAGATCAACTTGTGTAATATATCCGTTAGGGATAGTGTGTTTCTTTAGTATGCATTAGTATGCATTTGTAAATACTTAATCCGACGGTCACGATATGTTTCCGACATAGAGTGATCCGACGGCTCAACTTCTCTTAGATCAAACCTAACCTTGATCCGTGGCTTAACACCCGATTGGTCCATGATCTCTATTTAAAGAGCATGGAGGGTCATTGTTTAGTTGATCGATTATGAGAAGCTCATTTGTAACTTTCTTTCTTTGCATAATAAATTGTCCCATAGAAGCTATTTGGCCGGGGCCGTGGAGTGTTTCCCTCAAGAGGGTTTAAACCACGTCAAAACATCGGTGTGTTGATCTGTGATCTGTTTGTGTGAAGTGGTTGCTCTTGGTGTTCGGTCCTTTGGTAGTACCCTGTGTCCAGTTCTACATCAACACAGCAAACACATTGAGCTACATATGCACTTCATCAGAAATCTTGTTCATGATCGTGTTCTCGAAGTGCTCTTTTGCCCTACAGATGATCAAGTTGCAGACATCTTCACCAAGTCTCTTACAGAAGTGAAGTTTTCTAAACTTCGATCTATGTTAGGAGTTCAGGAACTTGTCATTAAGGGGGGATAGGCTCTAATGCCTCCTTCCTTCTCCTAATAGTGTCACTTTTGTAAATCCTTCAATCCTATCCCAAGTTGTTCTTAAGGGGGGATGTTAGGATATTTAGACACTTAGGAGTTAGTTAAGATCAACTTGTGTAATATATCCATTAGGGATAGTGTGTTTCTTTAGTATGCATTAGTATGCATTTGTAAATACTTAATCCGACGGTCACGATATGTTTCCGACATAGAGTGATCCGACGGCTCAACTTCTCTTAGATCAAACCTAACCTTGATCCGTGGCTTAACACCCGATTGGTCCATGATCTCTATTTAAAGAGCATGGAGGGTCATTGTTTAGTTGATCGATTATGAGAAGCTCATTTGTAACTTTCTTTCTTTGCATAATAAATTGTCCCGTAGAAGCTATTTGGCCGGGGCTGTGGAGTGTTTCCCTCAAGAGGGTTTAAACCACGTCAAAACATCGGTGTGTTGATCTGTGATCTGTTTGTGTGAAGTGGTTGCTCTTGGTGTTCGGTCCTTTGGTAGTACCCTGTGTACCCGAACAATAATAAATAATATGGATTTGATAAAAGAGTTCAAATTGCAATCATTCTCCAAGTTTGACATGAATGATCTTGGACTGGCAAATTTCATTCTTTGGAGTTTATCTATCAGTTGAACAATTTCCTATGCAAGTGTTGTAGATAGTCTAATGTATGCCATGGTCTATACACAATCAAATATTTCCCATGCAGTGGGAGTATTGAGTAGGTATATGTCCACATTAGGAAAATAGCACTAGATTGTAGTCAAGAGAGTATTCAAGTATCTACAAAACATGATGGATTATGCAATCTGTTATGGAGGAGAGACAAAGGACAACAAGGGAATCAATGTACATTCTTTTGTTGATTTAGACTAGGTTGGATACGTCGACTATAGATTATGGACTAGCATATATGTGTTCAAGATATTCGACGGAGTAGTCAGTTGGATGAGTAGAAGGAAGACAGTCATTTCAATCTTGACTACTGTGGCTGAATACATGGGAGCTACTCATGCATGTAAGGAATTTGTTTGGTTGTATAGGTTGAGTTCGTATGTTGGGTTCATGAAACACGATGTTAGATTGGATTGTGATAATCATACTCCAATATTCTTAGCAAAGAATCAAGCATAAAATTCAAAGATGAAACACATTGATGTTCAATACCAATTTGTGAGGGATATGGTGGAGAACTATATGGTGTTACTAGAAAATGTATACACGATGAAGCATGTTGCAGACTCATTCACCAAGATAGTGAACACAACAAATTTTTCCTATTGTCGAGAAACGATGGGTTTTGTTGGTTGTGGAGCCTAATATTCCTTATTCATAGGTTGTGTTTCAATTGTGTCTAGATTCCATACCATGATGGGGGGTTTTGGGGGGTACTTCCCCCCCAAAATAGTCTCCATGGGGGGTCCAGGGGGGCGACGACTATATTTTGGACCCCCCTCTCGGTGGGAGTTCAATGGCAACGCTCCTGTAGCGAAAATTTTGGAAAACATACGTTGTAAAATGTTGTAATTTCATAGTCATGACTTGGTAATTAATGGGTGATTTACGAGCGCATGGTATTGGGTTTTCCATAGTATTTTCCCATGGTAATCCCTCTTTAAAAGGAAGGCATTGTAATATGGCTATGTATTAAAGCATTGTAAAGATCTCTATGATTGTGTAAGAGAGACTGTTAGAGAGAGAAGATGAAATTGTAGCGGGTGTGTTGTAGGTTGTATCCCTTCATTTGTTGGATGGTATAATAAAAAGGACTAGCAATTTTTGTGTGGATGTATCCCATCTTGATTGAACCACAGTATATTGTTGTCTCTCTTGTATTGTGTTTATGTGATTTATATTTGCATCTTGTTTATTGTTATTGCTTTGTGATTCTGTTTTTCTAACAGCTTTGTCATGCATGTTAAAGTGAATCGATTTATACAGAGAAGAAAACAAGTGGGTGAATGTTGGGAATTATATATTCTTTTCATGTGTATTGACTAACAAAGTTCATGATCAGCTAGTTTAAGTCGACCGGAGTCAGAATCGATAGACGAGAAAGGTCTGGTCGGCCAACTGACTGAAATAGTTGTTTGGTCAAAGGAAAATGATTAGTCGATGGGTAGTCAATAGAACAACTAGAATCTCAACAATAAATTGACCGAAGTTGACCCAATCAAGTCCACTGTAACAAAATAACTAAAAGTGGTTAGGAATTTATGGGTTTTCATTGATGAGCATTTGGTTGTATTGCACCTATAAATAAGATGTAATGGAAATGCATGAGGAACTGTACTATTATTAATAGTGTATAGCATGATCATGTAATTAAGTGTGATTTTTGGTCTATAAAATCATGTTGTAAACACCTTATTTGAGTAATTTGGTTAATTAATGAGTGAAATATCATTGGTTTGTTGGTTTTCCTCTAGGAGAAATTTTTCCAAGGTATTTTATGTGTAATTTATTGATGTTGTTGTACATCATTTTCTTATGTGAATGTGTTTAATTATATGAATCAATTTGCAAACCTATTTTAATAGGTTATTAGACCCAACAAAGATACCATCATCCATATGCCAAATCTAAATTAAGACCCAAAAAATAATGCAATGGGCATAAATCTATCATTTCAAATTGATACTTAAGATTATTCTTTAATTCTTGTATAAATGTAAGTTCGTTTCCAGTAAGGTTTAGATAATCCACTAAAGTACCACAATGAGAAAATCATAATCAAATTTATTAACATATAGATTTGGATCAGATATACACTGTTTGAAACGATTCTTCAAAAAATAAGTATCAATTTTTCATACCAAGCATGTCTAAGACCATATAAATACTTTTTTAATTTGCATACCAAACTTGAAGTTTTCATAGTGATAAAACCAAGTGGTTGTTGCATATAAATGTCTTCACAAAGATCACAATTTAAAAAATCACTCTTGACATCCATTTGGTGAATTTCCCATTGATAAGACGCATCAATACAAAGTATGGTTCTTATAGTGTTAATTTTAGCAACTGGAGCAAAAGTATCAGTATAATCTAAACCTTCTTGTTGAGAAGAAAAAATTTTCTACTAATTAGGATTTAGATTTTTCAATATGTCCTTTTGTACTAACTTTGTTTTATAGATCCATTTACAACCAACTGAATTCTTTCCAGAGAAAGGGGACCAAGATTCCAAGTCTTTCTCTTGATTAATGAACCACACTCTACAATCATTTATTTTTCCCATTAAGGTTTGTCTTTATCTTGAGCATATGTGCAAGGGTCATTTGTGGCTAAAAATTTAGTTCGAAGAGGAAATCCATATCTATTCCAACAAGTATCAGAAGGAATACCAATCTCAAAACCTTTGGATTCAAGTGTTTGCTAGGACCAAACAAGAAGAGGAATTGTGTTAGGAACCATTCTAGTATATTTGGAAAAGTTAGGTGGATCACTTGAAGAAGAAGGTGAACTAGGATCTAGATCAATAACGGAACTATAGGAAGGGGTAACATATATTGGAGAAACACAAGCTGAAGGAAAATTCAAGGTAACATGATGTTTGATAGACTCATGTGGAGGGAAGACTTCATTAAATCAAACATCTCACCAAATGACGATACCTTGGGTAGATTGATCAAATAGCCTCTAATATTTAGATTCCTCACTATAACCAATGAAAATACATTTGTGATATTTAGGCTCTAACTTTATCCATTTTTCATTAGAATATGGGCTCAACATTCACTTCCATATATTTTAAAGTTACTAATATCAGGTTTTCTTCCATTCCATTTCTCTTCAAGAGTAACCTGCAAAACTGATTTAGTAGGGACTCTATTCAAAATATGGTTAGTACAAAAAATAAATTCAACCCAAAACATTTTATGCAATCCTTTAGAATAAAGCATGCATTAGACATTTCAACCAAAATTCTATTTTTCCTTCCATCCACCTCATTTTGTTGAGGTGTATAAGGAACAATATTTTGGTGTTGATTTCCATGTTTACATAAATATGCATTAAATTATGTTTTAATGAATTCCCTCCCATTATTAGTTCTCAATGTATTAATACTTTATCGGATTCGTTTTCAACCAAGCATTTAAATTTTTGAAATATACCAAAGGTTTCACTTTTATGTTTCAAAAAATAAACCCAAGTTTTTCTACTATAATGAAGTAAGAAAATAGACAACATGAGACAAATAATGGGTTTCAAGAGGACTATATCACTATTACTTAATTGCAATTTTTCTTTAGCATGCAAAACTTTAGCTTTATTAAACACTTATAATGTTTACCAAGTATACAACTTTCACAAATACCTTTAGTGGAAGAAATTGTAGGTAAGCCAAGTACCATTTTAGATTAAATTTGCATTTTACCATAATTCATGTGACCTAATATCTCATGCCATAATTTAATATTTTCATCAATTAGAGAAATATATGAATAAAATGGTTGTTTTTTAGTTGAATTAAAACTAGTAAATTTATATAAACCGAAATCATGATCAAAAGGACCAAAAGAAACAACTTTAATGTTATGTTTGATATCTTTAAGAACATATATATTTGTCCATGCTTCAAACTTACAACCTTTTTGAAAAGCATGATAAATAGAAAGCAAGTTGATAAGCATGCCTTGGATATGAAAAAAAAAAATCCAATGTACCATTAGTAACTTTAACATCACTAGAACCTACTACTGAAATTTGCTTACAACCACTTATTGAAACTTTATGTGTTGTGTGCTTATTAGTGTTATAAGATGAAAATAAAGAATCCATACCAGTCATATGAATAGAATCACCAGAATCCATAATCCATCCATAGAAGAAGAGGGTTTACATAGGTGAACATAATAGGCACAAAGAGCTACCAGCTCTTCCTCAAAGGGTTTCATCTTGGATTTATCTACAAGTTCACATCTCCATTTAAAGAAAATATTCTTGGGGTGGTTGGTTTTGCTAAAATACTCACAAGGATTAAACAGTTTCTTTTTAGGAGCATCATCATAGGCATCATTAGAAAAGTGATGCATTTGTCCTTTAGTATATGGTTTAGGGTTTTTATTAAAACATTTATTGGGATTCTTTTTACTTGTCTATCATTAGATATTTACAAATAGTTAATTAACCAAAACCAATCAGTCTATCTTTATCACCAATCAAACCTTTACAAAAATATTCAAAGGAGGGTGTTATAGTTCCCTTGGACATTTCAATGGCCCTATTCCTAGTTTGGTTGAAAAAATCAAAAGAAAAAGGTAACTTTTTCTCTACAAGAATGATAACTGCAATATAATTATTCTTGTAATCTTTACCACAATTATTTATTTTTTCATTATAAGTTTTTATTTCAACAAGAAATGAACCAATCCTATCAAAATATTTTGGATCTATCTCATGAATATTTTTCTCAAGATAATAAGTAGAAACACCATCATATTTATCAAATAAATATGCTAATGTTTACTTTGTGTTCCTACAATTGTCTTCTCTCTACAAATCCCATAGTATGAACAATAATTGTTGGAATCTATTTAACATTGAGTGGGGGGTGAAACAATATTAATGCAGTTATGAACAATTTTAACATCTTAACTAATTAACATTGAAAATGAATTATGCATCCACAATAAATAAAACATTCATCCATATATGCGCAAAAATAGAGAATGCGCATAATTTTTACGTGGAAACCCAAACAGGAGAAAACCAAGGAATGCTCTTTATAATTAAAAATTACATTCGAAGAAGCACCAAATTCCTAATTTCTCCAGCACCAACTTGAAGTAGGAACTAACCCTCTGGTTTTATAGGAACTGACTTGAAGGAAACACCAACTCCCCGATTCACCAGCACCAACTGGAAGGAGGATACGACCCCTTGTTCCTTGACCTGTCCTACTGCCTAGATATATAAGAATCAAATATTGCTTTCTTGGACTTATGATCCATGCAAAATTTTGATAATATATTTCTCTTAATGTTATGTGCACCTTATACAACCTTGATATATTTGAATTGTTGTTTTGTATCATGAACTCCACTTGAACACTTCACAACATTACAAATGAATTTGAAATACACAAACTATGTGTTGCTTCATCATCTCCTGCAGTCTGCACTGAGGTTCTGTGTAATGTCCCCGGACCTCCCTTGTGGCTTTCTGAGGCCAGCGAAGATCCGACATTAATTTTTTCTTCTTATTTTACTTGCAAAACTACACACAACTGTACTGGACTTGGATCCACAACTCTCCTTGGTGATCTGCAGTCCGCAATTGCTCCTTTTCGCAATCCGTGATCCACATTGCATCGTTCCTCAATCTGCAATCTGCAGTGCATCTTTCTGCAATCCGCAATTGCGTCTTTCCGCAATCCGCATTTCGTCTTTCTGCAATCCGTAATTGCGCCTTTCTGCAATCTGCAATTGCGTCTTTCCGCAATCTGCAATTCGCACTGCGAAAATCAGAATCGCAAAAATCCAACTTAGTCCTTTGATAAATTCTCCTTCTGCAATTCGCAATCCACATTATGGAAGCAGGAATTGTAGAATCCCAAATTCAACTCTCTGGAAATATTCCCCTTCCGCAATACGCAATTCACATTGTGGAAGTCCAACTCTAATATTTAGGAAACTTCCCCTTCTGCAATCCACAATCCGCATTTGCTGATGTTGGAATTGCGGAAGTCCAACTTCAACCTTCTTGAAAACTTCCCCTTCTGCAACCCACAATCCGCAATTGCAGAAGTCAGAATTGTGGAAGTCGAAATTGCGGAAGTTGGAATTGCAGAAGTCCAACTTCTCTATTCCTGCAGTTTACCGCTGCAAACTTCTAAGAGGCATAAATTCCTCAGCCCTCATCCAAATGAGACAAGGTTGGTACCATTGGAAAGCTCTTGAAAAGATCTATCATTCGGTGCAATATCCTTCCCAAATGAGGTATCTAACCTCTTTATTTACTTTTCAATTATTCATAGGTCTCTACCTTTCTCCTTCCTTAACCCTTCCTTCCTCTGACTCTACGAGCAGTCTAAGAATACCGCAGGCCACATAACCATTCCTATATGATTAAGTGAGGTTAAGCATTCCATTACATGGTTAAACATCTCATAAAAAAATACATATAATAAACGAAGCCAAGGCTAACCATACATCTAACACATGTAAGATTAGAAATGAATTAAACTCATGCAATTGAATAAAGAATTCAACCTGCACTCAGCCTTCCAATGAGGCTTACACAGGGTCTTACTATTATTCCCATTCATATAACATTCATGCAACAAATTTAAGAAAAACAACATAATAATAACACATGAGATAACATCATCCATTCCACATAATACTTATCTTGTATCTTGAAGTTTCCCTAACAACTGGCTAAGTGAGAGCAAAGTTCCAGCCAACCTTAGGTCTCTGTCTATCCTATACTCTTTCAGCTGAGAGACCACCCTAGAGCTGGGCTATGTATCCACTAAGGATGGCTAGGTATGCTCTCTAACAGTCATGATCCACTTTCATGCTAAGACAACCTATGGTTGGGTTTATCAAGGAATCCCAGAAACATACTCATGCTTAGCCACCCTGCATTTAGGTTTATCAAGCATGCACATGCTAAGCCAACCTACAAATGGGTTTATCAGGCATATAAGGAAACAGGGAGGATATTGCTGAGCCAATGAGCTCAATCACAGAGCTATAGACATCTCAATCACTCAACAGACAAGGCACCCACATTATCCACCTCACCCAACACAAGGAAGGCACTCTTCTCTCCTAAACAGTCCCTCAAGGCCCCTTCCCTTCCAGTTCTATTGAGGGTATGCATAAGAGGGTCTGAATGCTAGTTCTATGAGATCATAGTCTTCACTAGGTTTATCAAGCATTCAAACCCTAAGCCCAATATTTCACATCTACTAACAAGATGGTTCATTCCATGGTTACAGACTAAGCTCTATCCCGCAACTCGACTCTCTACTAATGGAATTCCAGGATTCACACACCTTCCTCAAGGCATTCACGCCCTATAATCCCTTTTCAGCTCGTCTTCAGGTTTCTACTCCAATAGCATGCATATGCACGAGATCCCTCTTGTACTCGGCTGACACTACTTCAGCTCTCTCTGCGTTCCAGGGTCTATCCCCTAATAGGAATGAATGTATTCCTCGAACAACAAACAAAAATGATGGGAACCCAGAACGGAAACCCCAACTCAGATCTCAGCACCGTTTTTATCTGTTGCGAATATCCTCTGCAGGATTTCCTTCTCCATGTTCTGTAACTGAATCCATACCCGTACAGGGAATCAAATCGGTTTCGCTTTCCCAAGTGGTAGGATAGGTCACCATCCCACAACCCTCTTACCTCTCCTTGGTGGATACCTTCGCCCCCTTCTCATCAGCTGCCTCACTTAGCTAGTTCTGGCTATTTCATTGCAATATTAAACATTTACATCAATTAAAAAAATTCATGGCTTAATAGCACATGCAGAACCCATTCTCAAATACTTGCCTATGAAAGAAAACCTTAATTATCCACTAGTGGGGCCTTGGCCTTGAGCTCCACACTAGGATCAACAAAAATTGCACAACCATAATATTTACATTACAGCCAATAATTACTAAGGTAGGGTAGGGGTATTACAAATCCCTCCCCCTTAGAACAACACCATCCTCGATGTTCTCAAAACTAAACAAAAATGGGAATGCCTCTCTCATGGAATCCTCCGACTTCCATATCTCCTCCTCTAGACTAAGGTGGTTCCATTGCACCTTTACCTGTTTGATGGCTCACCTCTAGAGTAAGGTAACCTTCTTGTCAAGGATGCATATAGGCTCCACTTGGAATTATCCCTCTGGTTCCACCTGTATCACATGCCAATCAATGATGTGATTAGGATCATGTACATATTTCTTAAGAAAAGAGACATGGAAAACATTATGAGCTTTCATGTTAGCAGGTAATGCAATCCTATATGCAACTGGTCCTATTTTATCAAGGACTTCAAATGGTCCACAATATCTGGGTGCCAACTTGGCACAACTTCCCAACTTCATGGAACTCTTTCTTGGTCTCACTCTCAAGTAAACATGATCCCCAATCTAGAATTCTTTGTGTACCCTCTTCAAATATGCATAACTCTTCCGTATGTCCTGGGCTACCTTCAAATTCTGTCTGATCTTAACAACTTCTTGTTCCATCTCTTCAATCATTTCTGGTCCAAGCATTACCCTGTTCACTAGGTTGTCCCAATTCACTGGATTTTTGCATCCTCTGCCATACAAAACTTCAAAAGGGCTCATCTTCGGCGAGGCTTGGTACCCATTGTTGTAGGAAAACTCTACCAAGTGTAGGTAGTCTTCCCACTTATATGGTTTATCCATCACATACATTCTTGTTAGGATATTTAGACACTTAGGAGTTAGTTAAGATCAACTTGTGTAATATATCCATTAGGGATAGTGTGTTTCTTTAGTATGCATTTGTAAATACTCAATCCAATGGTCATGATATGTTCTCGACATAGAGTGATCCGACGGCTCAACTTCTCTTAGATCAAACCTAACCTTGATCCATGGCTTAACACCCGATTGGTCCATGATCTCTATTTAAAGAGCATGGAGGGTCATTGTTTAGTTGATCGATTATGAGAAGATCATTTGTAACTTTCTTTCTTTGCATAATAAATTGTCCCGTAGAAGCTATTTGGTCGGGACCGTGGAGTGTTTCCCTCAAGAGGGTTTAAACCACGTCAAAACATCGGTGTGTTGATCTATGATATGTTTATGTGAAGTGGTTTCTCTTGGTGTTCGGTCCTTTGGTAGTAACTTGTGTACCCGATCATGGTATCAGAGCTTTTATGAAGTGTCGCTTCCAGTTATGATCTAGATCTTGAACTGCTATTGCCGAAACTCGAAAGGGTTTCTAGTTCTGGAATTTCTGTGCATTTCTTGGCTATGGGAGGTGTTCCATTGCATCCAGAGCGTCGTTTCCATTGATAAATAGTTTTCGTTTGATCGAAAACAGTTCCCGGTTGCTCCAGAAATGCATATTTCATCAGATCTGAAGGTATAATGTTACAGTGATGCATTTTTTTAATTTTCTGTTTTAAAAGAAAAAAAATCTCATATTTTATCATTTTTTACTGTTAGATTTTTTTTTTTGTTCGGATTGTTACTTTCCCGTCTGCGTATGCTCTTTGTCGTGCACCTTGAGCGATCTCGGCAAATCAGAAACAGAAAGGGAAAGGGTTTTTCTTGGCTGCGTATGCTCTTTGCCGTGCACCTTGCGCGATCTCGGCAAATCAGAAACAGAGAGAAAACATAGACTTTCTGGGCAAGATAACAAGATCTAACTCCACATGTGTGGAAAAGTTTTTTTGTTTCGATTTGTGGTGTGTTTTGCAGTAAAAAGGGAAAGCACGCAAACCGAGCAAGAAGAGTAAAAAAAAAAAAAAAAACCCTTCCTCATTCCCATATTTTACATACCTTTTAATCTGGCTCACTTGGTTCAAAGTTTCTTTATTCCTTAATAGGTCTTGAGTTCAAGTCTTAGGAAGTTACTTTTAAAAGAAAAAGTGCATACAATTTCTATTTTCAAGTTATTTTATTGTAAAAGTGCATCTCACTTAAATAATAATAAAAAAATACAAGTGAGTCACTTAAGTTTTTTTTATTGTTGCACTATTTAAAAGTAATATCATTGTAAAAGTGAAATCACTTATTTTACAAAATTGGTTCACTTAAAAACAACTTTCTTGTAAAGTGATTATCAAAAGGTTCATCTTGGAAAGAGGGGGGTTCTTTTTTTTGCTGGACATTCTTTAGCTGCCACGTCACTATTGGAGACATCTTCAACAGTTTCTTTGTTCAAACATAACTTCATCATACAGAATCAGTTTTCAGTGCCGTTTTTTTTAAAACCACCTATTTTTTCAATCTCTTCACATCCACATTATTGGTTTCTGATTTTATGGCCATTAAATTAAAAATATGGCCACCCCTTGTGATATTCTACTTAACAGTTCCAACTATTTCTCATGGAAATCTCGTATGGAGGATGTTCTACGAAGTAGGGGACTTTTCAGAATTACCTCAGGGAAAGAAAAAGAACCCACTGATTATGATAAGAATATAAAATGGGAAAATAGATGTGATGAAGCTCGTGGATTGATTGGGATGTCAATCTCTAATGATTTGTGATTCCACATATCTAGAATTGATGAACCTAATGCTGCTTGGGACAAGTTGGAATCTGTGTTTGGTAAACACAATGAAATTCGAGGTCACCAACTCAAAAATGAGTTGATTTCTTTAAATCCAAGTGACTTTTCATGCATTCAAGATTATTTATCTAAGTACAAAACTCTTAAACTCTTATGTGCAGAATGTAAGATTGAGAGGGAAGACAAACAATGCATTTATCATATTCTTTCCAAACTTGGACCTGCATATTCTGTTTTTGTATCTACATTTTACTCCATGAAAACATCCTTGAATGTAGCTAGCTATCAAGAGCCTAGTCTTGAATCCTTTTGTGATTCCTTGATTAGAGAACAAGATAAACTCATTCATCTTGGAATAATCAACAATGCAGATACATCTGGGAAAGCCTTATTATCCCAACAGAAAGAAAAGTCCAAGCCTCCCAAGAAACAAAATTTTTGAAATAATAAGTCAAACAAGGGTCCAAAACCCTCTCAGTCAGCTCCTTCTTTAAAAAATGACAAAGGATCCAAGCCAAAAAGCAAGAAGACTGAGCGTCATTGCAACTATTGTGGGAAAGATAATCATGATGAATCTAAGTGTTTCAAGAAGATGGCAGCCTTGGAAGCAGCAATGAAGAAGCACCACATCATCCTAGATTCATCTTCAGAATCTGCCTCTCATGGACATGCACTTTGTGCTTTTGGATATTCTTATAATGCATCTTCTTCTTCTACTTCAAATGAATGGCTCATTGATTCTGTAGCATCTTATCATATGGCTAAGGATCAAGCCATCTTTTCTACTATGCATGAATGTAAAACCAAACAAATATTTGTTGGTGATGATAGATCTCTAAGTGTTGTAGGAGCTGGAACAATTCCAGTAGATAATGGTAATTTTAGTGATGTACTATGTGTTCCAATAATTTCTTGCAATTTGTTATCAGTCTATCAGATCACTCATTCTGGTGAAGGTAAAACTGTGACCTTTACACCTCACCAAGTTGTAATCAAGGATTTTAAATATCCTCAACAGGTCCTAGCTACCGGAATTGTTGATGATATTACCAGGTTGTACAAGTTTAACAACTTTGGGTCATCACCTTTCCCTTCGGTTTTTGTTGCTCATAGTGATAACTTGAGCAAACTTTGGCATGAGCGATTTGGTCACTTAAATTATCGCTCATTGCAACAACTATGTAAAGAAAATATGGTGACAGGTCTTCCGATAGTATCTTGCAGGGATGGTGTTTGCTCTGGTTGTGTACTCGAAAAACATCATCGGGACAGTTTTGACAAACATGCCTCTTGGCATGCCTCGGTTCCCTTGGAGCTTGTGCATAGTGACTTGTGTGGTCCTCTTCCATTTGCTTCCTTTTCTGGTTTCAAATATTTTTTAACCTTCATTGATGATTACACCAGACGCCTTTTGGTTTATTTACTAAAACTTAAGAGCGAAGTATTTAACATGTTCTTGGCCTACAAGGCCCTTGTTGAAAAACAATATGGTCATCAAATTATTAAGTTAAGATCTGACAATGGGGGAGAATATGCTAACAAAAAGTTCACTACTTTCTGCACTGAACAAGGCATCCAACAACAACACACTGTTCCATATACACCACAACAAAATGGTGTAACTGAGCAGAAGAACTGCACTTTAAAAGAAATGGCTAATTGTATGATCCAATCTAAGGGACCAAGTCTTCAATTTTGGGCTGAAGCCATTAATTGTGCAAATTACATATAAATCGCACCCCCACTAAAGCATTACAAGGTATAACACCAGAAGAAGCATGGAGTAAAACTAAACCTGATGTAAGTCACTTTCGTGTGTTTGGTAGTGAAGCATGGGCTCACATTCCGGATGAAAAATGGAAAGCATTGCAGCCTAAAAGTGAAAAGTGCATATTTGTTGGATATTCTGAAGATGTAAAAGGTTATAGACTTGTTCAACCACATTCTCATGATATAATCATTAGAAGAGATGTTAAATTTGATGAAAATCTCTTGGCCTGCGAGCCTAACTCGGCGATTGTCCCATCTTTGGCCTGTGAGCCTGATTCGGCTTTTGTGCCTTCTTCTTCTTCTTCCAACTTCCTTGATAGGTTTCCAACTCCAGTTTCTGATGATGACAGTGAGGATGAAAATCCACCTCCGCCTGCTCATGTTCCTCCAGTTGCACCAGCACAAGTGCTTCCTCGATGAGTCTGTTCAACATGTGAAGCAGCTGGTGATCTTACCGGTGATCCTAGAGATCAATGTCGAACACGTTCTCAATTTTAGCGAGCCTCTTCTCTTTTGGCTCAAGTTTCCAAGAATCATGATCCAGAAACTTTTGCAGAAGCTTCAAGGAATCTAGATTGGGATGCAGCCATGGATGAAGAATATCATTCCTTAATGGCGAACGATACTTGGGATCTTGTACCTCTTCCAAAAGGAAGAAAACTTGTCAGATGTAAATGGGTCTACAGAACTAAGTATGTATCAGATAGAAGTGTTGAAAGACTTAAGGCAAGGTTAGTTTCCAAAGGTTTTACCCAAGTTGAAGGGATTGACTATAATGAAACCTTTGCTCCCGTCGCAAAAATGAACTCCATCCGCCATGTTCTTTCCCTTGCATCCTTACACAACTGGGAAGTCCATCAAATGGATGTCAAGTCTGCCTTCTTACATGGTGATTTACAGGAGAAAATTGGCATGGAACAACCTCCTGGCTATGTTCAGAATAACTCTAGCCTTGTCTACCGCCTTAAGAAATCCTTATATGGCCTTAAGCAAGCTCCTAGAGCTTGGTATGCCAAAATGGATAACTTTCTCCTTGACACTGGTTTTTCTAGATGTCATTCTGACCCCAATGTCTATACCAAGAAAGTAGAAAACCATCTCATCATACTTGTTCTATATGTTGATGACCTTATTCTTACTGGTAGTGACCCTAAGCTTATAACCCATGTGAAATCCAGTCTTAAACAAAATTTTGAAATGTCAGACTTAGGACATTTGCATTATTTTCTTGGTCTCCAAGTCCTGCAAACCAAAGAAGGAATCTTTTTTTTTCAGTCTAAGTATGCTTGTGACCTTCTTCGTCGCTTTCACATGGAAGATTGTACACCAGCCCCTTCTCCCTTCCAGTCTGGAGTCAAACTTTTTGCCACTTGTACTTCACCTGAAGTCGATGCCACCTTGTATCGTCATCTTGTTGGTAGTCTCTTATACTTGACTCATTCCCGTCCTGACCTTTCCTTTGTTGTTGGTTGTGTTGCCTGTTATATGCAGACACCTCATGAAAGTCATTGGAAAGCAGCTAAAAGAATATTTCGATATATTCGAGGTACAATTCAGTTTGGGATTCATTACAATACGGGGGGAAACCTTTGTTGGTTGATTTCATTGATTCAGATTGGGAAGACGATCCTAATGATTGGAAGTCTACTGCAGGTTATGTTTTCAGTCTGGGATCTGGACCTATTACTTGGGCTTGTAAGAAACAACAACTTCTTGCTCTTTCTTCAGCAGAGGCAGAATATCGAGCAGCAGTTAATGCCAATCAGAAAGCTTTATGGCTTTGACAGATCCTTTCAGAGTTTGGATTCGAGCAGCAGCAGCCTACTCCACTTTGGTGTGACAATCAAAGTGCCATCAAGCTTGCCAAAGATCCAGTTCTACATCAACGCAGCAAACACATTGAGCTACATATGCACTTCATCAGAAATCTTGTTCATGATCGTATTCTTGAAGTGCTCTTTTTCCCTACAGATGATCAAGTTGTAGACATCTTCACCAAGTCTCTTACAGAAGTGAAGTTTTCTAAACTTCGATCTATGTTAGGAGTTCAAGAACTTGTCATTAAGGGGGGATAGGCTCTAATGCCTCCTTCCTTCTCCTAATAGTGTCACTTTTGTAAATCCTTCAATCTTATCCCAAGTTGTTCTTAAGGGGGGATGTTAGGATATTTAGACACTTAGGAATTAGTTAAGATCAACTTGTGTAATATATCTGTTAGGGATAGTGTGTTTCTTTAGTATGCATTAGTATCCATTTGTAAATACTTAATCCGACGGTCACAATATGTTCCCGACATAGAGTGATCTTACGGCTCAACTTCTCTTAGATCAAACCTAACCTTGATTCGTGGATTAACACCCAATTGGTCCATGATCTCTATTTAAAGAGCATGGAGGTTCATTGTTTATTTGATCGATTATGAGAAGCTCATTTGTAACTTTCTTTCTTTGCATAATAAATTGTCCCGTAGAAGCTATTTGGCCGGGGCCGTGGAGTGTTTCCCTCAAGAGGGTTTAAACCACGTCAAAACATCGGTATGTTGATGTATGATCTGTTTATGTGAAGTGGTTTCTCTTGGTGTTCGGTCCTTTGGTAGTACCCTGTGTACCCGAACAATTCTTAACATGTATTCAAGAATCTAGTTTACTCTCTCAGTCTCACCATCTATTTGAGGATTATAGGATGTACTAAAATTCAGCTTAGTCCCCAACTCTTGAAATAACCCTTTCCAAAAATTGGAAGTGAATTTTGTATCTCTATCTGAAATTATTTCCTTGGGCAATACATGCAATCTGAATATCTCTTTCATGAAGATATCTGCAATGTCATTGGCCTTGTGAGTAGACTTAACTGGAATAAAGTGAGATACTTTTGATAGCTTCTCCACTACAACCATAATGGAATCATGTTTCTTCATAGTCATGGGCATACCTGTTATAAATTCCATAGAAATTACTTCCCATTTCCACTCTGGTATGGGCAATGGCTGCAACAATCCTACTAGATGTTGATGCTCTACCTTGAATTACTGGCACTCCTGACATCTTGCAATATACTCTGCTACATCCTTCTTCATCCCATGCCAAAAGTATTGCTTCCTTGCTGCGGTTATAGTTTTCTGATATCCTAGGTGACCAAAATATGGTTTTTTGTGTATTTCAACCAACACAAGCTCCTTCAATTCTTCATAGTTTGGAATGTACATTCTGGCATCTTGGTACATAAGGACATCATCTTCCCCAATATGATATCCTGTACACTTGTTATCCACCTTACCCTGCTGTAACTTCTCTGTGATTTGCAGGTAAGCTTCATCATTAGCCTGAATTTCAATGATCCTTGCTTTCAAATATGATTTACAAACACTTATTGTTGCAACATGAAATTTCCTACTGAGTGCATCAACAACCTTATTCTCCTTTCCTTTGACATGTTTAATCTCCAAATCAAACTCACATAGAAATTCCATCCATCTAGTCTGTCTGGCATTTAGATTTGGTGTCAAATAAATATTTTAAACTCATGTGATCTTCCCTGAGTTCAAATCTTCTTCCCAAAAGATAATGCCTCCATTTCTTGAGAGCATGCACCATGGCTGCTAATTCTAAGTCATGTGTGGCATAGTTCCTTTCATGATCCTTCAACTTCCTTAACTCATATCTAATTACAAATCCTTCTTGCATGAGTACTCCACCCAATCCTTCAATGCAAGCATCTATGCACACCACAAAGTCTTTGCTTGGATCTGCAATATTTAAAACAAGAGCACTGGTAAGTAACTCTTTTAACTTCTGGAAACTCAAAACACACTTCTCAGACCATATAAATTTGACTTCCCTCCTTTGTAATAATGTAATTGGGTGAGCTATCTTGGAGAAAATTTCAATGAACCTTCTGTAGTAAACTGCAAGGCCCATAAAAGATCTTACATCTGCAACATTTCTAGGAGTAGGCCAATCCATTATGGGCTCAATCTTCTCTAGGTCTACTACAATACCTTCCCCTGAGATAATATGTCCCAAATACTGCACCTTCTCTTGATAAAAGTCACACTTGCTCAACTTTTGATACAACTGGTGTTCTCTAAGGATTTGCAGTACCATTCTCAAATGTTTAGTATGCTCTTCTTCATTCTTTGAATACACCAGGATATCATCCAAGAATACAATCAAAAATTTATCCAAGTATATGCTGAAGAAATTGTTCATAAGACACATGAAAGCAGTAGGTGCATTGGTTAGAACAAATGGCACCACAGTGAACTCATAGTGTCCATATGTAGTTCGAAAAGTTGTTTTGTGAATGTCTTCATCCTTTATCCTCAATTGATGGTATCCATACCTCAAGTCAATCTTGGAAAATACCTTAGCTTCCTTCATCTGATCAAACAAGTCATCGATTCTTGGCAATAGATACTTGTTCTTGATTGTTACCTTGTTTAAATTCCTATAATCTATGCATAGCCTTAATGTCCCATCCGTCTTCTTAACAAACAACATAGGTGCACCCCAACGAGATACACTTGGTCAGACATACTCCTTGTCCATTAATTCTTGCAGCTGCATCTTTAATTCTGTCAGCTCAGGTGTGCTCATTCTATAAGGGGCTTTGGAGCTTGGTGATGCTCCTGGAACGAGGTTAATGGAGAAATCAATGTCCCTTTTGGGTGGTAGTCCTAGCATTTCACCAGGAAATACATACTAGAACTCCTGCAACAACTAAAAGTCTTCTAGCTTTGTCCATTTTTATTCTGTTGAATCTTATATATGCACAACATATAATTAGCAACCCTTTTTATAGAACTTTCTCAGCTGTAAGGCTGAAATCTGCCTTACTGAAATTTGTTTCAGATTTCCTTTAACCAACATTGGTCTTCCTTCATCATCAATACACTCAAGTACTTTCTTCTAGCAGTCAAGCTTGGCTCTATGCTTCTCCAACCAATCCATTCCTATCAAGGCATCATAAGATCTTAAGAGTAGTACATTCAAGTTTACCCTGGTGGGAAGTCCATTCAGTTCTACAGGACATTCCACCACTACTTCACTCACCTTTCTCTTGGTCCTAGTGGCTAGTTGAACTAACCAAGACTTACTATGTTTCACTATACCAAGTGAACAACTTTCAACCACTTTAGGGGACACATAACTGTGAGTGGATCCTAGATCAATAAAAACGGATATAGATTGCTTAGCAATCTTACCTTCAACTTCTACCACTACTAATTGGTGGTATGCCTGGCGATCATCCAGTGCTACATAGATTCGAGGTGTGGCTCTGGACATATCTTCCATTGTGGTTGCCTCTCCCAATTTGTGGAAGCTTCAGGGATTCCCTCTTCGATTTGTGAAATATCTAAGCATGTGGTTGTCTCCACATCCACAACACTAAAGTGGTCCTTTTGATTTTTTCTCTGTTGTTTCTATTGGCTTGAACCCACTTCCTGCACGTTGTCCCTATGGAAATTTTTTGGATTGATTCTTGAAATGTGGTTTGAAGCCACTTCTCCTTGGTTCAAATCCTCCTTTGGGATTTCCCTTCCATGCTGATCGAGTATCTGTCTTCCATTTATTTTGTTCATAAAAGAGCATGGCCATTCTAATGGCTTCGTCCAAACTTGGTGGATGGACAAACTCAATCCTATCCCTGTAGTTTTGTGGTAGGATTCCAAGGAAACACTAAACCTTCACCCTTTCATTCTTGATGTAGTCTGCATACCTTAACAATTCCAATAATTTATGAACATGTTCTTCCATGGAATTTTTCCCCAACTCGAGTTCACTGAACTCCTTTCTCGTGTTGTCATAATACCTAGCTGATAGGTATTTATCCTTAAAGTATCTTTTAAACCACTCCCAACTAGTCCTTCTTTCATTGGTTCTCTTTACTTTCATGAGATGTTCCCACCAAATGGAAGCTCTGCCATTCAGATTGTAAATGGAAACTCTAGCCTTCTCACTTTCTGAATAATCATGCATTTCGAAATACTTTTTAATTCCAAGAAGCCATGCTTTTGCCTTCTGGCATGAATTTCTTTCTCCATCAAAGGTAGGAGCTCTTCCTTTCCCAAATTCTCCTTGTGGGATTCCTCTGGACTTCCTTCCTCTCTCAGTCATGTCGTAAGTGTGTCTTGTACTTCTTTGAGAGTCCCTGGAGTGCTCTGATCTATTGGAAGGAGATACCAAAGAGGATATTTTGTGCCTTCTTCCCAAAAAACCCCTTCTATGGATTGGAGTCCTCTTCCTAGAACAGCCTCTGGAGTGACTAACTGCATTCCTTTCCTCTCGGCCCATATTACTTAGATTGGACCCAACATTTAATTTCTGATGCATGTCAGTGAGGCTCTGCAGAATGGACACATTGAGCTAGTGATGCTCTTCTTGCACCTTTATCATCCTCTCCTTCAATCTTACCATGGTTTCAAGCAAGGCCTGGGCATTCACCTGCTCCCTTCTTTCGTTAGACATTGTTTCGGTGTGCTCTTCCTGCACGTTTTTCCCCAACCTGTCCTCTTTAGGCTCATAGGGATCTTGTGCATCATTAACGATCACCATTCTTGCTTTCTGACACACGACCTTGCTGTATGATTCAACTATATGTGCTGTGATCACTGTCCATGATATAAATGTTTATTAGATAGCATAGGACTTGAAACATCCATACAATATGGAAATTACTCATTAAAAAATTAATAAATAAGAGTTCTGTTAGGTTAAAAAGTGTCATGGGCATTTCCTTACACACAATTCCTTTCACGGTTCGTCCCTAACAACCCCAGTGTTGTAACTAAAGCTCTGATATCACTCTGTAATGTCCCCGAACCTTCCTTGTGGCCTTCCAAGGCCACTGAAGATCCGATGTTACTTTTTTCTTCTTCTTTTACTTCCAAAAGTACACACAGCTATACTGGACTCTGATCTGCAACTCTCCTTTGCGATTTGCAGTCCGCAACTGCGCCTTTCCGTAATCCACGATCCACATTGCGTCATTCCACAATCCGCAATCTGCAGTGTGTGTTTCCACAATCCACAATTGCGTCTTTCCACAATCCGCAATCTACATTGAGTCTTTCTGCAATCTGCAATTGCGTCTTTCCGCAACCCACAATTGCGCCTTTCCACAATCCACAATTACACCTTTCCACGATCCACAATTTCGCCTTTCTGCAATCCACAATTGCGTCTTTCCGCAATCCTCAATTGAGTCTTTCCGCAATCCATAATCCACATTATGGAAATCAGAATCGCGAAAATCCAACTTTGTCCTTCGGGAACTTCTCTTTTCGCAATCCGCAATCCGCATTGCAGAATTCAGAATTGTGGAAGCCCAACTTCAACTCTCCGAAAAGATTCCCCTTCTGCAATCCGCAATCCGCATTGCAGAAGTTGGAATTGCGTAAGTAAAACTCCAATCTTTCGGAAACTTCCCCTTCCGCAATTCGTAAGCTGCATTTGCGGAAGTCGAAATTGTAGAATTCAAAATTCAACCTTCCGCAACATTTCCCCTTCCGCAATCCCTTGTGGCCTTCCGAGGCCACCGAAGATCCGACATTACTTTTTTTCTTCTTTTAATTACAAAAGTACACACAACTGTACTAGACTCGGATCCACAACTCTCCTTTGCGATCCGCAGTTCGCAACTATGCCTTTCTGCAATCCGTGATCTGCATTGCGTCGTTCCACAATCCGCAATATGCAGAGCATCTTTCCCCAATCTGCAATTGCGTCTTTTCACAATCTGCAATCCACAATTGCACCTTTCCGCAATCCGCTATTGCGTCTTTCCGCAATCCGCAATCCGCTTTGCAGAAATCGAAATGGTGGAAATCCAACTTCATACTTCAAGAAATTCTCCTTCTATTATCCGTAATCCACATTGCGAAATTCGGAAATGCGGAAGCCCAACTTCAACTCTTCGAAAATATTTCCCTTCCGGAATCTGTAATCCACATTGCAAAAGTCTAGCTCCAATCTTTTGGAAACTTCCCCTTCTGCAATCTGCAATCTACATTTGTGAAATTTGAAATTGCGAAAGTCCAACTTTAACCTTCTGGAAAAATTCCCCTTCCGCAATCTGCAATCTGCAATTGCGGAAGTCGGAATTGTGGAAGTCCAACTTCTCTATTCCTGTAGTTTACCACTGCAAACTTCTAAGAGGCGTAACTTCCTCATTCTTGGTCCAAATGAGATAGGGTTGGTACCATAGGAAATCTCTTCGAGAGCTGTATCAGTTGGTGCAATCGCCTACCCAACTGAGGTATCTAAACTCCTCATTTCCTTCTTTGAAGTTCTGTCTATAAACCTTCTAAGGCACCTACCAATCCTTCATAGGTCTCTACCTGTCTCCCGCCTTAACGCTTCCTTCCTTTGACTCCTAGAGTGGTATAAGAATACCGCAGTCCACATAACCATTCCCATGATTAAGTGAGGTTAAGAATTCCATTACATGGTTAAACATCTCATAACAAAATACATATAATAAATTAATCTAAGGCTACCCATACACCTAACACATGTAAGATTAGCAATGCATTAAAGTCATGCAACAAAATAAATAATTCAACCTTCACTTAGCCTTCCACTCAAGCTGACATAAGGTCTTACTATTATTCCCATTCATATAACATTCATGCAACAACTTTAAGCAAAACAACATAATAATAACACATGGAATAACATCATTCATTCAACAAAATACTTATCTCTGTATCTTGAAGTTGCCCCAATAATTGGCTAAGTGAGAGCAACGTTCCACCCAACCTTATGTCTTTGTCCAACCTATACTCTTTCAGCTGAGAGACCACCCCTGAGATGGGCTATGTATCCACTAAGGAGGGATAGGTATGCTCTCTAACAGTCAGGATCCACTTCCATGCTAAGCCAACCTACAGTTGGATTTATCAAGCAATCCCAGAAACATACTCATGCTTATCCACCCTGCAACTGGGTTTATCAAGAATACACATGCTAATCCAACCTACCTATGGGTTTACCAAGCATACATGGAAATAGGGAGGATATTGCTAATCCAATAAGCTCAACCACAGAGCTACAGAAATCTCAATCACTCAACAGACAAGGCACCCACATTATCCACCTCACCCAACACAAGGAAGGCCCTCTTCTCTGCTACACAGTCCCTCAAGGCCCATTCACTTCGAGTGCTATTTAGGGTAGGCATAAGATGGTCCGACTGCTAGTTCTATGAGATCATAGTCTTCATCGGGTTTATGAAGCATTCCAACCCTAAGCCCAATCTTTCAGATCTACTAATAAGTTGGTTCATTCCAGGGTTGCAGACTAAGCTCTATCCCACAACTCGACTCTTTGATCACGTAATTCCAGGCTTCACACAGCTTCCTCAAGGTATTCACACCCTGTAATCCCCTTTCGGATCGTCTTCAAGTTTCTACTCCAAGATCACGCATATGCGCGGGATCCCTCTTGTACTCGGCTCCACTACTTCTTCTCTCTCTACATTCTAGGGTCTCTCCCCTAACAAGAATGAATGTATTCCCCGAGTAATGAACAAAAATTTCGTGAACCCAGAATGAAACCCCCAACTCAGATTGTAGTGCCATTTTTATCTACTGCAAATATCCTCCACAGGCTTTCCTTCTCCGTGTTCTCTAACCGAATCCATACCCGTACAGGGAATTAAATCAGTTACGCCTACCCAAGTGGCAGGACATGTCACCATCCCACAACCCCCTCACCTCTCCCTAGTGGATACCTTATCCCCCTTCTCATTAGCTGCCTCACTTAGCCAGTTCTGGGTATTTCATTGCAATATTAAACATTTACATCAATTACAAAATTTCATGGCTTAATAGCACATGCATAGTCCCATTGTCAAATAATTTCCTATGAAAGCAAACCTTAATAATCCACTAGTGGGGCCTTGGCCTTGAGCTCCACGCTAGGATCAACACACATTGCACAACCACGATATTTACATTACGGCCAATAATTACTAAGGCAGGGTAGGGGTATTACATTTAGTATTTTTTTTGTCTTTGTGCTACTACAACTTCAATTGATACTACACATTAAATGATATTCTATTGTTCTGACTTCTCACATCAATATCAAATGTAATTGCACACCTTCTAATATATTTACGTTCAGTCTTAGTGCAACAGTATGTTAGGAACCTATGTAAACCCTTCTCTTTACTATGTTAGTATATTGTTGTTGGACGCATATGCTTTGTAAGTCGTCCCATAGTATTTGTTGATCCGTAGTTTATATTAGCCCATAGAATTGACCCATAGTATTGGACGCATATGCTTTGTAAGTCGTCCCATAGTATTATATGTCCCATGGTTTTGACTCATGGTATTGGGCATAAACTTAGTATATAAGTGTGTGTTGAGGTCATTGAAGGCACCGTGAAGTTAATTGTATTGAGCTTGCTCAAAGGAGGTTGCCCCCTCGAAGTGGCCCGTGATCAATATAAAAGTGATTCTGTTCTATTATTTCTGCTATTTCGCATATTCTTATTAATTAATTGTTGCAGGTGCATCACATCTGGTATCAAAGCACTTTCCTTAGCGCAAGTGGAAATTTTTTTTTTCTTTTTTTGGGCGGCGACTTTCAGATCAATTTTTGAAACTTTGTACACAAATTTAGAAGAAACCGATTGCATATCTGAATTCCTCTTTCAAAAATACACATTTTCAAAAAAAAAATAATCTCATTTGGAGTTCTAAAAGTGGAGATATCTCGGATTTAAAATCAGCAATTTTTCAGAATTTCGGTGACGGGCACGGAAATTGCGGCGAGAAAATCTTTTGACCGAGTGCCCAGATTTCTATTTCGCTTTCAAGGATAGAAGCAAAGTGGTTGTTCCAGTTCCAGAAACATGCTATAATAGCAATTCTGAGCAATATAGATCCGGTTTTTGAACATTGGGTGGAATTTCTGCCCAAATTTTTTCTGTTGCAGGTTCGGATTTAGGAATAATCCCTATCTGCTTAACTGTGGGAAGTACTTGGGCATAAGCCCTAAAACTCATTATGAGGAGTACCATAGGAACCCCGAAATAGCTGGCCCATTGAGAGGACCTGCCAGCGAAAAGGGCAACGACCCCTACCTGATTGACTAGTTCCCACCCGTGAGGTAAACCAAGAGCTGTTGTTTGTGGCAAAGCGGTTATCAGTTTTACTTGAGCCGTGGAGTGAGGGGTACTACCCCAATACGTAAGCCGTCAGACAGCATTGGTGGCCGAGTGAAATCCCTGAACTATTAGGAAGTTGCACATACCTGGGGTCCATATCTACTTTCAGCTGAACTATTGTCGATCACTGCTGCGCCATTTCAGATCCATTTTGCAAACCGTTCCAAATCCAGCCATTCGGCGTTGTTCCAGATTCCTTCTGAGCCGTAGCCGCTCCAGTCTGTAAAAAAAAAAAAAAAAAAAAAAGGTATAAAATTCAGTTTTTTCTCCATATCTCCCTTGTTTTACCTCTGTTTCCCTTGAAAATTTCAGGGAACCCCTGTCATCCCATTCTGCATCTTTCATTCTTGAGGACCCTCTACCCATTCCCCCCCCCCCAAAAAAAAAAACTGGGTTATGGTTGTCACCCATGCAGGAGCACACACCATGGAGGAAGCACTTGCAGCCATCCAAACCAAACTCCAAGATCTGGATGAAAAATTTCTCAGCCTCCATCTTTAGCATTCAGCCATGAACAATACCAGACAGCCAGAATCTTTTGCAGCCACCGGGTTCTCTGCTTCTAGCAATTTTCGTGGGTCGAAGCTTGATTTTCCTCGCTTCAATGGTACTGATCCGACTGGATGGATATACCGAGCAGAACAATATTTCAGTTTGCATAATACTTTTGATGTTCAGAAAGTTCCACTTGCATCCTTTCATTTGGAATAGGAAGCCCTTCAATGGTACCGTTGGTACATCAAAGCTCATCCCGAGCCAAATTGGACAGATTTTTTCCAACTCATTTTGCCATGATTTGGTCCTAGTGCTTTTGACGACTTCACAGGAGCACTCACTAAACTTCACCAAACTGGCACAGTGAGAGAGTATCATATGGAATTTGAGAAACTGGCCAATCACACAGAAGGATTGTCTGATGAATTCTACAGGAGTTGTTTTATCAGTGGTCTCAAAGATGAAATCCGCTCAGAGGTCAAAATGTTTTGTCCCAACACAATGATGGAATTCTTAGGGTTGGCTAAGTTGGTCGAGGACAAGATCGCAGCTCAACAACGCTACAAACCCACCTTTGTTCCCTTCAGAAATATGGGTTCCCAACGACCTCCCATCACGCCTTCTCCTCAACCAACTCCTATCAAGCATTTGTCTAAAATAGAAATGTAGGCACGCCGAGAAAAAGGGCTTTGCTATAATTGTGATGAGAAATTCACTCGGGGACATAGATGTGTTCAACAAAAGCTCTATCTCTTGGATGTGGATTCTCCGCCTACCTTAGAACTTGGTGAAGAAGATACAGATACAGTGGATGATCTGATCGACATTCAACACTCGCCTGTTGACACCCCATTTCAGGACGACCCACCTAAGATCTCTCTCCATGCTGTAACCGGCATCACCACCCCACAAACAATGCGAGTCAAGGGATACTTCAAGAAGCTCCCTCTTACCATACTCATTGATTCTGGTAGCACTCATAACTTCATTGACCCTCGGATTGCCAAACAGGCTGATTGTTTTGTCCATCCTTGCTCCAACTTTGAAGTCATGGTTGCTAATGGGGGCACCTTACCTTGCAAGGGGAAGTGTCACAATGTGCGTATCTCTATGGAATATTATAACCTGCGCTCTGATATGTTTTCCTTGTCCTTAGGCGAATGTGATGTGGTTTTGGGTGTTCAATGGTTACGCACACTTGGCCCCATCTTATGGGATTTTGCAGAACTTTGGATGCAGTTTTCAGTCAATGGGGAACAACACAAATTAATGGGCTTACAACCAGGATCTCTGCGCATCATCAGTTCACATTGTCTAGAAAAAATCCTTAAGAAGAATTCACATAGTGTCTAGAAGACTGATCTCCCGAGTCTGAATTTTTTTTTGGAACAATGGGTCTCCTCCCCAACACACCTGAAATGGGTTATCCAACTCATGGGTTATCCCTATGTGATCACTTACAAGAAGGGTAAGGACAATATGGTGGAAGATGCTCCTTCTTGCACAATTGATGACCCAGTTTCTCTTACAACTCTTTCTCTGCTTGTTCCAAATTGGGTGCAATATGTTCAACAGGGCTCTCTCTTCTATGAACTCCATGTTTCTTCATCAACATGGCACTTTGGGTTCTGCAACATGTATGACCAAGAACAATGTAACTTCTTTTGGCAGGGACTAAAAATGACAATTCAACAGATGGTGGCTGACGATGATACTTTCCAAGTCAACAAGGGTGAAACGACACTCCTTTCGGGATTTCTCAAACCCTTGCCCATCCCTAAACAGCTTTGGCCAACTATTTCTATGGATTTCCTAGCAGTGCTCTGGTGGTACAATACCACATCTCACAGGACACCATATGAAGCGATCTATGGAAAAACACCGCCAGTTCTTCTTCCATACACCCTTAGCAGCTCCCCAGTTCAGGCAATTGACTCGGTTCTTCGAAACCGCAATCAGATTCTTCTTATTCTGCAGGACAATCTTCACATGGCCAGAATTCGCCTGAATCAACAAGCCGATCAGCACCGTTCTGAGTGCATTTTCCACGCAGCTGACAGGGTTCTTCTTCATCTACAGCCTTCCAAGCAATCCTCCTTGACACTCCAAAGGCGTCAGTGGCCTGAAATGCAACCCGAGGATGCTACCGGGGAACCACTCCTTCAGCTTCTGCAGCAAATTCTCCAACCAAAGCTTTGAGGACAAAGCTTTTTCTAAGGGAGAGGGGATGTTAGGAACCTATGTAAACCCTTCTCTTTACTATGTTAGTATATTGTTGTTGGACACATATGCTTTGTAAGTTGTCCCGTAGTATTTTTTGATCCGTAGTTTATATTAGCCCATAGTATTGACCCATAGTATTGGACGCATATGCTTTGTAAGTCGTCCCATAGTATTATATGTCCCATGGTTTTGACTCATGGTATTGGGCATAGACTTAGTATATAAGTGTGTGTTGAGGTCATTGAAGGCACCGTGAAATTAATTGTATTGAGCTTGCTCAAAGGAGGTTGCCCCCTTGAAGTGGCTCGTGATCAATATAAAAGTGATTCTGTTCTATTATTTCTGCTATTTCGCATATTCTTATTAATTAATTGTTGCAGGTGCATCACACAGTATTCCGATAATATGCAACCTTCTTTGCATAATATGATTCATCCTTTATGTTTAACGCACTTGTCTCAGATCATCATAATGTGCATCCTTCACTATGCATCAATTCCTTTCGGTCTTGGTGCAACACCCTTCAGATAATCTGTGACCTTTTTCTTGCATCATATGATTCGTTGTTTCTGTATAACACACTTGTCTCAGATCATCATAATGTGCATCCTTCACTGTGCATCAATTCCATTCTATCTTGGTGCAATAGTCTTTAGATAATACGTGACCTTTTTGCATCATATGATTCATCCTTTTTGTATAACGCACTTGTCTCAGATCATTCTTCGCATCATATAAACTTCATTGCTTTGTGCATCATAAGATATAATTCCAATCTATCTCTATGTTTTTTATTAGATCGTTTGTGACTGTCTATGATATTTCCATTCAATCCTCACGCACTTGCGCATATTCTGTAATTCTATCTTTCTGTCTTCGCGCAATTGTCACGGATTCAAAGCATCATTTTGCACACTGTCAACTATTCCATTATTCTGGTTGTGTGCACTCGGCTCTCTGCTAGATTGTGTTGTTTTGGTTCCAGGAGCCCTTGATGCCCATAAAAATATAAGTTATTTACTTACAATCTTTTCATCCTTGCAGACAATATTTCTTCAAATCTCCAACTTGCGTCTTATTTATACTTGTCCTACATAGATTGTATGTCCACAAGTTGGTTGTCGCTTTCCTTCTTATTTACTTCGCATTTCATAGTTCTTCCAGTTGTCATGTTTTGTACCGCTGATGTCTCATCTCTTGTGGGTCTTGTTCATACTCATTCCTCACCTTAGTGGGACTTTCACCCTTGCGTTATGGTCTTTCACCCTTGATTTTTCATTGCTTGTGGGACTTACACACTTGACATCTTCAACTACTACACCCTTTTGGTCCTTGTGTGCACTTTAACAACTGAAATATTCTTCTGATTGGTGAGTCTTGTGTGCTTTTAGGATTTGCATAATAGATCAACCAATTCTTGTTCCAAGCTTCTTGCGCACTCTTGAACCTTGTCCAATCAAATATTTGGCTTTCTTGCACATTCCCAAACTATTGTCCAACCAACTCTTTGGATTTTACCTTGAAGGAGTATGACTAGGTGGACTTGAGGCCAGTACCTGTACCACATTTCTTCACCCTAGATGCACTTATGGATATACTCCTTCATACTAGCATCCATATACTTCTTCAAACTATATTTCATATACTTCTTTAAAGTGGCACAGAAATATACTTCTTCAAAGTGGCTTTCATATGTTTTTTCAAACTGGCATAGGAATGATGACCCCTCTTTGACATCAATTGACATCAATGGCAACCAAAGTTCAACAATATCCCCCTTTGGCATTGACTTTAACACTTTATGAATTTTTGCATAATTATCTCCTGAAGTTTGTATGCTTCATCTATGCTTGTCGCAGTACCCCCCCCCCCCCCCTGTGTTCTTTGCTAGTTTGAGCCTTTGACATATGCAAATTTTGATGTCAATTATTTTTATGCTTTCTTTTATTTCTGTGTGGATCACATGCTTCATAATCATTCTCACTATTGTTGCATGCTTCATGCTCTATCTCCCCCTTTGATATCAATGACACAGAGGTGCATTTTTTGCACAGTTATCGGTTCTCAATGTCTTCTGTTTTGCAATGGACTTCATCCATCTACTTACTGGGAATTGACCCCCCTATATTCATGTCTAGCTCAGATATGCCCCCCCTATACAATTGTTATCTTCCTTCTTATCTTGATCTCTTGTTCATGTCATAACAATTAACAAGACTTCATCATTGCTTGCAGAAATATTCATGTAATCTTCATGTTGTTCCAACTGCGCAGTGCCAAATTCCATTGCTTCTGGTTTTGCACTATCTTTTCCATCAATTACCTTTGTTATATTTTCTGACATCGCATTCCTTGCCACAACAACTAAATATTTGGCACATTTTTCCACATGCCATCCAATTCAATATGACAATTAGTTCGTGTGGAAGGTATGACATGTCACATCCATACTTGAACCTTTTGGGAAACATCATTCTGGTCACACGAAACAATGAAATAGATTTATGCTTTTTGTACTTTTTCCAAAATTCATTAACTCATGCATTTACCTTTGGAAAATCCATAACGAACTTCATATAACGCAGACTTGAATGCAATTTACTACACATCTCTTTGACTTAAATTCATGCATGCGGAAAAATACCATTTGATTCTATAAGAGAGATGCAAAATTCCCAGTTCATCACCTTTTTTCTTTTTCCATCTTGCTTTGCATCACATTTCCTCCTTGTCTTTCATCTTCTCTAATTATGGCTTCCTTCTTCAAGAAGTTCAATGATTCTCCTGATAGTGTGCACCTTGTTGTTCAGTCACAACAATCAGAGTTTATTTGTATGAAAGTTGACATGGGCATTTGGCAAGCCAAATGAAGGAGTCTAAATTCAATCATCTGTAAGCTCAGTCACATGTGAACCATCGACATGCAGAAGGATTAACTAATCCGAGAAAATGGATCGAATTCTTGGGGAAGCAACAACAACAGATTCTTGAAATTATAAGCACAATCCAAGTAGAGCATTCTTCTGATGCTGTGTCATCTACAATGCTGTAGTTGTGTCCTTTGCATTCAAGTTCTAACTTCATCGAATCAACTTCAATGGATTTGGAGCTTCGACTCGCACAACAATTGACTGACCAAGACATGGATATAGACCTTGAATTGTGGCTTTGAAATTTGCTTGATGCAACCTTAATTGTCTTCTTGTACTCACCTTTTGGCCTTGGCATGATGTCTCTTTTTTTTTTCTACTATGTTCTCAACAGAAGACTCATGCATTTTGTAAAAGCACAAATTTTGTATATATTACAAAACATGTTTATGTATCTGCGCAAACTCATCTTCAAATATCTTCAAACTGCATTCGTCACTAACATACTCCTTGAAATATTGATATGCATCGTGTTGAATTCAAGGGTATCACTCAATCTCTTAGAGATAAGCAAGAGGGACAACAATTATTTGCTCCTTTGGATGTACCTGGATTGTTAGATTCTTCTGCACATTTTTTAGGAGATTTCCTTACCCAAGTTTTCATGTGCACATTTCCATTCTGATTCTGCACATGATTGTCTCCTCTTTTGGTCCTTGTATTGTGATAATTGTTAGAAAGAATATATTCATCTAGACAATTCACTGTTTTTTCGATAATACATAGCCTTGTGTCGAAATCCCTCACAAGCATAACATCTCATAGTTTGACATTACTTATCAATCTGACCAATAAAATTGCACCTTGTGTGCTTCAATCTATTATTCCTTCTTTGAGTAGTGTAATAGAAATATTTTTAATCATTGAAGGAATTTTCATACTTGAAATACTTCACTTGATTTGAACGATGTTCATTGCCACAGACCTTCCTATATTTTCTTTCATAACCAAGTCCTTACTTGTCTTTTGGTGATCTCTGATCATTCAGAATTATGTTTAGAATTGACGTGTTTCCTTTGAACTTGTTATTCACTTCATCTTCAAGACACGTCTTGTCACTTCCTAGATGTGCACAATTTGGAGTATCACTTATGATGGGATCATGAACTTGTTTCTTTCCCTTTATCTCGATCAACTTGTCTTCTAAGTGAGATAGCTCTCTATCCTTTAGTTCAAACTGACTTGCTAACATCTTGTTTTTATGTGCTAACTCTTCCAAAGAATCCTTCAATATAGTATTCTCTTCTTCAAGCACTTAGACCTTGTCGAATGTGGCAATTCAGTTGTTTCTCACAGCTCATCACTTTTTCACAGACCTGTTTATCAAGAGACTCTTGAACCTCTTTAGATTGCTTGACCTGTTATTCATACTTTAACAATTGATCCTAAAAGGTTTTATTATTCTTTCCTGACTTCTTCAATTCATCTAAGGAACTGACTAGTTCACCTTCCCAATCAACATCTACAGCTTCTTCTTCTTCAAACTAACTGCCATATTTAAATTTTGTGACAAAATTTGAAGGTGTATTGAAGGATCCACTAAAGAGATACTTATCCAATGATATATTTTTTATTTGTGCAACTGGTGTATTCTTATTGATTGACATATAATCTTCTTCTTTTCATCACTGTTGTATTCCTCCACAAAGGCCATAAATAGTACCTCTTTTGGATTCTCATCATATTCACTTCCTTCAGACACATTGTTGTCTTCCTCAGTATACAGACTCTTCCTCTACTTTGGATCTTTCATGCAAGTCTTTGGTATGTCCTGAGTGCACGTCGTTATTCGTTCATGGGAACTGGCTTATTTCTCATTGTCGCTATCTCCATCTTCTCTGTATGGACAATTAGAAGCAAAGTGGCATATTCCTCCACATTTGAAAATTTTGAAAGGAATGTTTTTTATACTTACCACGTCCTCTTTTAATATTCCTTATGAAGTTTGACTCCTCTTCATATGATTCATTGCAAGAGTCCTTGTCATGATCATGCTTAGCCATTCCACAATATTTAAGGGCCACTTCTTTTCTGATGGGATTTTCTTTCTTGGTTCTCATCCCATATGCACTCAAGATCCCTTGAAGCTTGTCCTTTTTTAGGTTTGCAAGATTGGATCTATCTTCTAACACATATACCTTTGTATAAAATATTGAAGGAAGATTTCTCAATATATTATGTACTATTGATTCTTCTTCTAGAGTAACTAAAAGACTCTTGATAGCATTAACTATCTCATCAACTTGCAATAAGTAAGAGGCAATATTCTCTTCATCTTTCATCTTCAAGGATTCATATAATCCAGAGTCATTCTACATGTTTTCCTTATTTACTTTCTCATCACCTTCATAGACACCTCTGATCTTATCCCATACATCCTTGACTAAGGCACAATGAATGACCTTAATAAATTTAGTGTAACCCACATAGTAGTGTGTTTCTGGCTCTTGCATTGCACTCATATAGTCTCTTCTCAACTAGGTCAACTGGTGTGACTGCTGGGACATTGTAACCATCCACAATGGACTTCCAAACATCATCTCTGAGAGATTGCAGATATAATTCCATCTTGACCTTTTAGAAGGTGTAGTTGGTGCCATCAAACCTTAGTGATGTATTGGTGGAGAGACCTTCTTGCTTGTCCATATTTGTGCACGGATCTATCTTCCAGATTTTAAGTTGTGAACAGTTTTAACTTCTTAAATTATTAATATTGAAATTTAATTATGCATCCACCATAAATAAAACATCCATCCACATATGCACAAAAAAGCAGAACACACTGAATTTTTACGTGGAAACCCAAACGGGAGAAAACCACAGAATGCTCTTTATAATAAAAGATTGCATTTGAGGAAGCACCAAATTCCTAATTTCTCTAGCACCAACTGGAAGGAGGCACCAACTGCATGGTTTTACCGGCACTAAATTGAAGGAATCACCAAATACCTTATTTACCAGCACCATTGGAAGGAGGATATGACCCACTGATCCTTGCCCCATCCTCTCGACCAGATATATAAGAATAAGATATTGCTTTACTGAAATTATGATCCATGCACACTTTTGATAATTTGTTGTTCTTAATGTTGTGCACCCCTTCCGCAACCTTGAGATATTGCAATTGTTGTTCTATATCAAGAACTCCACTTGAACACTTCACAACATTACAAATGACTTTGCACTTCAAAAATTGTGTGATGCTTCATCATCTTCTGCGATTTGAACTCAGGTTCTATATGTCGTTCTGTCTCTGCACTACTACAACTTCAACTGATACTATGCATTAACTGATATCCTATTGTTCTGAATTCGTGCATCAATATCATATGGAACTATGCACCTTATAAGATGTTTCCATTCAATCTTAGTGCAACAATATTAAGATAATTTGTGACATTCTGTACATCATATTAGTCATCCTTTCTATTTAACACACTTGTCTCAGATCATCATAATTTGCATCCTTCACTGTGCATCAAATCCCTTATGTCTTGGTGCAACAGACTTCAAATAATATGTGACCTTACTTGTGCATCATATTATTTGTCCTTTTTGTATAATGAACTTGTCTGGGATCATCATAATACACATCCTTCATTGTGCATCAATTATTTTCTGTCTTGGTGAAATAGTCTTCATATAATCTGTAACCTTCTTTGTGCATCATATGGTTCGTCCTTTTTGTATAATGCACTTGTCTCAAATCATCCTTCGCATCCAATAAACTTCATTAATTCACACATAACAAGATATAATTCCAATTTGTATATGCACTTCTATGTTAGATCATATGTGACTGTCCGCATGCTGTATGTGATACTGTCATTGAGTCCTCATGCAGTTGGGCATTTTCTGTAACTATACCTTTATGTATTTGCGCAACTATCACATATTCACAACATCATTCTGTGCACCGTCAATTATTCCATTATTCTTCTTATGTGCACTTGGCTCTCTGCTAGATCATGTTCTTCTCATTTCACAAGCCCTTGGTCCCCCAAAAATTATAAGCTATTTACATAAAATATTTTCATCCCCACACACATTCTTTATTCAAATCTCCAACTTGCTTCTTATTTATACTTGTCCTGCATGGATTGTATGCCCGTAAGCTGGTTGTGGCTTTCCTTCTTCTTTACTTCATGGTTCATGCTTCCACCACTTATCATGTTCTTTCTGGTAGACATGTCATCTCTTGTGGGTCTGTTCACCCTTGCGGTATGGTCTATCTCCCTTGATGTTTCATTGCTTGTGGGACTTTCACACTTGACATATTCAACTGCTACACCCTTTTTGGCACTTGTGCATGCTTTAACAGCTAAAATATTCTTCATATTGGTGAGTCTTGTGTGCTTTCAAGATTTGCATAATTGAACAACCACTTATTTTTCCAAGCTTCTTTCACACTACCGAACCTTGTCCAATCAACTATTTGGATTGCTTGTGCATTCTTGAACTTTTGTCCAATCAACTCTTTGGCTTGCTTGCACATTCCCAAACTGTTTCCCAACCAACTCTTTGGATTTTACCTTGAAGGAGTATGACTGGGTGGACTTGAGACCTACACCTGTATCACATTTCTTCATTATGGATGCACTTATTGATATACTTATTCATGTGCTCAGGAAGAATGGACTACCCATGTTGAAAAGTCGACTTTTCAACATGCATACTGCGTTCTTCCCGAGCACATCACCAAACCCTCAACGTAGGAATCTACGAGATACTTATTCATACTAGAATCCATGTACTTCTTCAAACTATTTTTCATATATTTCTTTAAAATGGCACAAAAATATACTTCTTCAAAGTGGCTTTCATATGTTTCTTCAAACTGGCACGGGAATACTGACTCCTCTTTGACACTAGCTAAAACCTCTTTGACATCAATTGAAATTCGGTTGACATCAATGACAACCAAAGTTCAAGAGTAACTATCAAACTCCTGGTTGTAGTATTCACCTCCATTATCTGATATGAGACCCTTCAATCTTTTTCTAGTCTCATTCTCAACCAAATATTTCCATTTCTTAAAAATATCAAATACATCATATTTTTTTAATGCAATAAACTGTAAGTTTTTCTAGTTTCATCATCAATAAAAGTAACATTATAATGTGAGCCACCAAAATATGATACCTGATAAGATCCCCATACATCTCTATGCACAACATATAACTTTTCACTATATTTTTTCTTTCCAACTCTGAGAAATATGACTCCTTATGTTTTCCATAAACACAATGCTCTTAGAAATCCAAATCAGCCTTCTTCAAATCTGAAACAACTTCCTTGAGTGGAAAATATGCATCATCTTCTTAGTCATGTCCCCAAGCCTATGATTCCACAACATTGTATCCACCCTTGTAGAAACTAAATAAATCGAAGATCCAACATCACAAATACATAAATACAGTGTACCTATCTTCTCTCCTTTCACTACTACCATCGATCCTTTAGTGACCTTCCATGCATTTTCTATAAATGTGGATATATATCCTTAACTTCCAAATTTCCCTGTTGAAATAAGATTTCTTCACAAATCAGGAATTTTCCTTACTCCTTTAAGTAACCATTAGTTTCATTTTTAACTTTAACTGTATCTTACCCTTTCCATCAATTTTACATGGTTCATCATCTCCCAAATAAACATGTCCAAAATCACCTTAAACATAATCTTGAAAATATTTCCTATAGGGTGTGGCATAAAATGAAGCCTCTGAGTCTAACACCCAAGAATAAGTAATATTATCTAATAAAAGGATCAACGCATCTTATAACACATCACCTGCTACATTTTCTTTCTGATTATTTTTTTGTTTTCCATCTCCTTTCTTTTATACATCTATAGTATTTCTACAAATGTCATTTATTCCCACAATGCCAACACTCTAGATTCCCTAGTTTGGATTTACATATTCCATTCTTAGACTTCCCACAGTTCCTTAGGCTCTAACCTCTCTCCCTTTGTCTTCCCTTGTTCTCCACACTCAAAGCATTGCCCAATATCTCACCTCTTCTTTTCCATCACATTTCCTTTCTAAGGACAAAACCAACCACATCATCAAACTTTAGATTGTTTGAACCAGATATAGAGTTACTTATATCCATGACCAACCCATTCCATCTTTCTAACAATGAACACAAAATTAGAATATTTCTAAACTCATCATAAAATTTCATTCCTATAGAATTTAGTTGAATGGTTTTGTATTAAATTCATTTAAATGATCAATAACACACCCAACTTCTCACATAATATTAAATAATCACTTCATAAGAAATACCTTGTTGGAGGATGAGGGTTTTTCATACAGTTTAGCCAATGCCTTCATTAGATCGTCCATTTTCTTTTATTTTGAAATGTTGAAAGCCACTAACATTTATAAGCATGTCCATATCATTCCTAGTGCCTTTCTATTAAGAATATCCCATTCTTCGTCCTTCATAATCATTGGCTTCTTTGTTTTTCTACCCAATGGTAGGAAGAAATCCTTCTAACATAGATAGTGCTCCATTTGCATCTTCCATAAATGGTATTTTTTTCCATTAAATTTCTCAAACCTAAACTTTTCTTTTTCCACCATTTCTCCCTCTCGAATTGAGAATCCTCTTTTTCCCACGAGTTCATTAGCCAAATATACTTTTGTCTCTATGGAAAAATTTAAAGACAGAATAGAAAAATAAAAGAGATACACCAATATACATGGTTCACTCAATATGGCCTAGATTTATGGAGAAACAACCAATCCTTTCTTTTATTTTATCCAGCAAAATGAAGGGATACAATTCACAGTACATTTGTCGCAACCTCCTCTTCATTCTCTCACAATCTCTCTCACACACTACAAAGATGTAATGTAATTCCCTATTTAAAAGAGGGTTTCCTTGTAGGTCTAAAATACACAAACATAATCTCTACCATAAGATCTATAACCTAATGATGAACATTCCATATTTACTACGAAATTACAATATTCTATAAGGCATTTTTCCAAAAATTTCTCTTCAGGGACGTTGCCCCTAAATCCATACTAGGGGGGATCCCAAAGGTTGTTTATTCCCCCCATGTACCCTATGGAGACAATAGCGGAGGGAAAATCCCCCCAACCTATCAAGAAATGGGATCCAAACACGATTGAAAAATGACTTCTAAATGAGGAATATAATTAGGTTCCACAACCAACATAGGCAATGGGATAAATGAATCTTGCGCGCTTGATGGAAATTTTTGATTTATTCCTTAATGGAGGGAGATCTAGAGGGATGGAAAAACCATTGCTTATATCACATCGATGATGTGTCCGGCCATGTGTTGATGTTATGTTTGACAATGGCTGGATCGAGACCTGTATTTTCTACATATGACCAAGATAAAATATCTCTAAATTATTGGAACAATGCTTTGTAGGTAGTTACTTCTTAAGGGAAAAAGAGGCTCTAATTGAGATGTTTTCTATTACGTCAGGAGTGATTGAAATATACACCATGGTAGTGGAGGAAATGTTATCCATATTTCCTGTTTCAAACATGCCAGGGGATGGAATCGAATTTTTAAACCAATCAACATGGTCAGGACAAATGAAATCGTTGGGTTCAATGGTATATTGTTAGGCCACCTCTGCATCGAGGCACATTTTTTGAGGTAGAATGGAAGACATATGATGGAGGTCATGCCAAGGTAATTCAGTAATGTTCATGGATTCTAAGATCTCCTCGTCTAAGTGGAATAGGTGGTCAAAAAAACTTTTTGGAGGATATGGTCTAAGAATGATTGAGATGAGGTTGTTCAAGAGAACAACATGATGTGTGGATGAGGTTTCATTCACATGAGGTGGGTCTATGTATTTTAGTACAATAAGGGTGGGTGTCGATAATGGACCAGGGTATTCCTCTGATGATAAAAGTAAGTATCATCACTAGTAGACAAGGATGACAACAATGACATATTGAGGATATTAACATGGTTGGTTGTATCAGGATATTCTGAGTTTGGAGATATGTCAGGATATCAACATACCATGGATTGTCACTGGTTAAGAGGAAAAGATGCTCGATAGGTAAGTGGTCATTCATAGGTGCTCTAGGGGTAGTGGCTGAGAGGTCTATGATGAGCTCAACAAGAGCCACGGATTTTTTTATTTTAGGGATCACAAACTCAAGCTTGAATTCTTGGAGAATAACGATCCAATTGGAAAATTTACCATTAATGAGATGGCGGCTAAGTATGTATTGCATTGGATTTGAGTCTGCAACCACTATTGTTTTGCGTATTAATATGTAATGGCATAGTTTATGTATGGAGAAGATCATGGATTACTCAAACTTATCATGGTGAGTGTAGTTAAGTGCTTCTCCTACCAATTTTTTGCTGATGTAGTAAATGTCATATTCATTATGAGCTTCAATTGGTTGAACAAAGACACTTGAAACAATGGAGGAGGACACTGATATGTAGAGGATAAAATCTTTGTCAAATTCCGATGGAGAGATGAGAGATGCATAATCCAATGATTGCTTTAGTGCATGGAATGGGATTTGGGCCTAGTAATCCCAATTAAAAGGGATTTATTTCCGAAGCACTTGTAGGAAACCATGTGCTTGGGTGGCATAATCAAGGACGAAGCGGTGGAGGGAATTGGATTTTCCATAAAGACTTTACAACTGGCACCATGTGTGTGGGGGAGGTAGTTCAAGGATGGCTTGTAATTTGGATGTGTCTATGGTTATTCCCTCTTTTAACATGATGATTCCTAATATATGTCCTATGGTGACACATAGCATGCATTTTAGGGGATTTAATTGTATGTTGTACTTGTGACAATACGTGAAGATGGTTCATAGGTCATGGAGGTGATCAGACCATTTTTTAGATTTAGTAGTTAGGTCATCAAGGAAAGCTAGGATGATGTGACATAGATCATTAAAAATGTATGCCATATCCCTTTGAAATGTGGATCCAACATTCATTAAACCAAATGGTATAACCTTGTTAAAAAAGGTTCCCCATGGTGTTTTAAATGTCATTTTGTACTGATCCTATGGGCAGATCCGTATTTGATTATAACTAGAAAATCGATCCATGAATGATAACATTTCACTACCGACGCATGAGTCTATAATCTAATTGATGAAAGGGGTGGAACAATTGTCATTGTGGAATGCTAGGTTGAGATCGTGGAAATATGTACATATTCAGATGGTTCCTTGCTTCTTATTTATGGGAACGGGGTTGGAGATCCATGACGTATAAGAAATGGAGAAAATGAATTTATCCTAGAGGATTTTTTCGATCTCACCCTTAATGGTTGGGACCTTAAAGGGGTGGAAAAGTCATTGTTTTTGTTTGATTGGGGTGGCATATGGCCAAATTTTGATATGATTTCCAACAATTTACGGTTCTAAGACAGGAATTTATTCATATGACCATGCAAAGACATCTTGAAACTCCTTAAATGGGGAGGTGATGAAAATATCAACTTGAATTATGGAAGATACCTTAGATAGGTTACTGTATTCAAAAGCATCAGGGGTCGAGATGGGGTTTTTGAACCAATTAATATGACTAGGAGGTAGAAACTCTTTTGATTCAATTGTATATTGTTGGGACACCGAAGTGATTGGTGGGACACAAGTAGGGGTAAAATATGACCTATGATGGAGGTCACTCCAGGGGGGCGCATCTAAGTGCATGGATTCTATTATTTATTTATATGTGGAGATGAAATATTCCTCTAACATGTCTTCATCACAAGAGAAGGAGTCTTCATACCCAATATGAGTGGACCAACCATTGTTAGTGGAACTAGGGGCCTCTTGGTTGGGTGAGGTCAACATAAGGTGGATGATCACTTGTGAGTGAGGTATCGAGTCGATATGAAGAATATAAACATAGTATAGGGTGCATTGTGGAGGAGGAAGGATCTCCAATTGTGGGGAAGCCAACGGCTGATGTGCTTCTTCCAATGTCGGTGATGATTTGGGGTCTTCGATGGAAATGGATGATGTAGGGTTATGATCACCGAGTTGAAGAGGGACCACTGGGATGCCTATCTCCTCGGTATCATCAACATAGTTGTTTTACTCTTTGAATATTGTGGTAAGGGTTGTTCCCAAATTTCTAGTGTTATCAGATAGGCGCTTTTGTGTTGTGTGAAGTGTGCATAAAGCAACTAATAGAGGACACTAGAAGGAGTGGTGAGTCATCAGCTGACACGATCTGCAAGGGCGAGTAGTATATTCTTGATTCAGAACAACGAATAGACTTTGTGAATTCCAAGGAGGCATTGGTTCAAGGGGGCATGGTAGGAGTAGCTCTTCCATTGAAGTGATTCTGGGGTGACCACTATGGGTTTATATGTCATCGTTGTGACAATATTTATGGAAGCTTCTTCATGTGGTTGAAGTGGTAGACTCTCAACCAAAGGTTGGGTGAGGTGAATAGTTTCCAAGGTGTCTCAAAATCAAGGGACGGAGGAGGATGTGTGTAAATGGTTTTAGAATTCATTTTTTTAAATCATCATGTAATTAATGTTAAAACAATTGTTGTATTTCACTATTTACATAAAAATAATAATTTGATTCTAAGTTTGATTACTCATAGTTAATATCTCAAATTAACTTATATATAAATATGATTTTCCTTAATTTTTCTCACTCTCATTATTATTTTCCCATCTCTTTGTTATTATCTAAAAATGGATTTTATCCAAATTCAATTAATTTTCCAACTATTCATTTCAAATCAAATATTTTTTGTAATTCTCTTTACAATCCAATAATAAAGTAAGCAATGCAACATAGATCATTTTTCAATACCTAAAATGCTAATGCTACTGGGATCCTTACTAATAAAGGAAAATAAAAGCTTAATCCATTGTTATACTAATAAATTCCTCTCATTCCACTACACAACACATCAAGATCCCTTACCATCTTTTTAATTGATATGCACTATCTTCCTTACCACCCTTCTCATTGATAGTAGATGTTTTTTTTTTTTTTTTTTGAATTTTTAAAAGCGTGCTCACTCTATCTCTCCTACCAAATGTAAGATTCATATTTTAAATTCTGTACATATGAGATTCTTTGAACTTATGACTTTCTTTATATATATATATATATATTTTTTAAAATATAATAACATAGAATTACAAGGTTTTGATATATTGGCATATGGTTTAAAATTGACTAAGATTGTTCTTACGTGATAAAACAATAAATAAATAGTAGATAAAATATATCGTGGCATGGAAAACTTTTTTATCACTTATAGCGTATATGTGATGTGTTTCTTCAATTCATTCTTTTAAAATATGTGATTCATATTTCCAATTTTGTTCATGTGAGATTCTTTGAATTTATGATTGTCTTTATAAGGTATTTTGGGTCATTACATCAAAATAAAGATAATTAGAAACAAAAAATGATTAAAGAAAACATATTTTTAGTTAATTTTAATTTAATTTTTTTTAACTAATATATATTTATATATCTATATATATTTAATTTTAATGTAAACATACATATGTTTAGTTAATATTAATAATTAAAACCTTAATGTAATTTTCCTTTATATGAATATCCATATTTTTAGCTAGCCTATAATTGAATGTAGTTGCGAAAAAATGTTTCATATATATATATTTAATTTGTTTGTTTTGTTTGTTGCACTATGTATTCTCAATTGTTAGCATTGCAAGGTGAAGAGATTGCATAAGAACATTTTCATTTATGTGACTATGTGCACGTTTAGATTACTTTTCAAAATATACTTTGGAAAGTGGTATTGAATATCAAAATAGTTTACAATGCAACTTCAAGTTTGTATAAGAACATTTTTCATTTACATATAAGTTTGTATAAAATGGTAGTTTTTAATTAAAATTTGTTTATAAAAGGATATTTTTTAATAAAAAGCTTTACTATCGAAGAGATTATTTTCTCATTAAAATTTGGTTGTTGAATCACACAATTTTGATGAGTAAATATGAATACAAATTTTAACCTTTGTTTCACCCGATTCAGCGACAATTCAACTGTCAAAAAATATTCAATAGGTTAAAAAAGTTGCAGCAGAATGGGCTTGCAAGTAGAAATTAAAAGAGGGCGAAGAATTAAAAATGATGGATTCAAAACCGACACCCCTAAATGAGGATGAGGATTTTGGTTTCCTGGATCCTGAATCTCGCGAGGAGGTTATTGATTTGGAGCTACAAAGGAAAACAATTATTTTGAACAACAAAGTAGAATGGAGGATCAAGAGTAGGGTAGTTTGGATGGCTAGAGGAGATGAGAACACTAATTTTTTTCATAACTATGCAAATCACAGGAAATGCATCAATACTATATGGAATCTCAAAAAGGAAGATGAAGTCGGTATAAATAGCTTTGAAGATTTGGTTTTTGAAGGCGTATCACACTTTAGAAATTTCTATAAAGAAGAGAAAATCTCAGTGGAGGATGCGGTGAGGGTGGCTTCCTTTTATCCAAGATATGTAAAGGAGGAAGATAACGCAGCTCTAATGGAGGAAGTTTCAGAAGATAAACTGGAGGAAGCAATGCATAGGTTAATGAAATACAAGAGCCCTAGTCCATATGGGATTCTTATATAATTATTCTTTGGGATCAAAGAGACTATTGAAGAGGATTTAATCAGAGTTATAGAAGATTACGGGAAAAAGGGATCAATCCTGGGGGATTTCAACTCTACCTTTATAGCACTAATTCTTAATTTGGACTCTCTTGAAAGTTTCTCGGACTTTAGAACAATTTACTTATGCAATAGAATGTAGATAACCGTAGCAAATATTATTGAGCGAAGGATAAAGGTAATTTTATCTTCACATATCTCAGGAGAACAATTTGGTTTTCTAGTTGGATGATGAATTCATGAAGTTGTAGGGGTGGCCCAAGAAGGACTTCACTTGATTAAACTCAAAAATATGAAAGCAACAATGATTAAAATCAACTTATCTAAAGTGTATGATTGTTTTAGATGGGTATATGAGAATTATTCTTTCTCAGGTTGGTTTATGTCCCTCTTTCGTCAATTGGATAATGGGTTATCTATCTTCTATATCATTCTTGATATTAATCAATGAGAAAGCATCTCCTTTTTTTAGAGCATTAAGAGGTCTTAGAAAGGCCATGTCCATTATCCCCTATGTTCTTTATTGTAGTAGTTTAAGGCCTCAGTAGAGAAATTATACATGTCAAATCAAATGGAAGCTTTAAAGGTATTTGTAATGGGGGTTTATTAAGGATCAAGCACCTACTATTTGTCGATGATGTCCTGATTTTTTGTGATGGATCAAGAAAGAATGTTTTAAAGATGGCATAAGTTCTAGATTAGTTTTATAAAGCTCTAGGAATGAATGTAAATCTAAGTAAGAATATTTTTTTTTATTTCTGAAATGAAAATTGAAGAAACTATTGTATACAAATCACTACTTGGTTTGAGTGAATCAATTCTTGAAAATGGTTTGAAGCACCTTGGATCTAATATGAAGCTTCTAAATTATGAGACAAAAGACTGGAATTGGCTGATAAATAAAAATGAAAAAAGGATATCTAACTGGTGCATGCAGTTACTTTCTACAGGGGGCATATTAACGTTGATAAAGTTTGTTTCAGTAGTGATTCTTGTATATTGTTCCTTAGCGTAGATTCTAAAGGGAGTGCTTAAAAAATTGTCCTCTTTGAGCATGAGATTTTTTTGGTCAGGAAATTTTGATAGAAGGGGTTTTGAGGGGATAAAATGGAAAATAATCTCAGTACCAAAGGAATGGGGAGTTAAAATTATGCAACCCTTCTCCAAACCCCATTTGGATATAAGGATTTGGAGAATGATAGCAGTTAATGGACTATCGGTGGACATGGTTATGCATAAGTATATTTATTCTATGATAATGATATAATGGACAAGGAAGCCAACAAAAATACTTTGAAATGTTTCAATAATATGGAAGTTTGTAGTTATGGAACTCATTCTTATTGGAGAAGGTCTAGCATAGAGAGTTGGAAACTATCTCAGTGTCCAACTGGGACTGAACCTTGGGTAGGATGTTGATATAGTCACTCACTCCCTCAAAGAATGATTCAATCATTGAATGAGAAGGTAATTTTCACACCCAGTCACATAAAATATTCTAATGACAGGGAAGTTTGGATTCAAGGATAAATGGAGGCTTCCTAGCTAGGTTTCAGAGATGAATATAGTAGATTATGGGGAGACTGTATTGCAAAATTGCAGTGATTCTCTAATTTGTTCTAGAGTGAAAAATAGATATTCTCAGAATGAGGGTTATAAAGTTCTTATGGGGAAGGATTTTCAGGATACCGATTAGAAATGGTGGTGGAAGGAAATATGGTTGTTCAATTGTCACCTAAAAGCAAAAACTTTCTTGTGGTTTGTACTATCTAATACGAAACTAACATGGGATCATATGCAAAATAGGAAATGGTCTGGTCCATGTAGATGTTTCTTTCATAAAGAAGCAAAGGAAAGCAATAATCATTTGTGATGGACTACAGGTTTATGCAACAAGTTGGAAGGAATTTTAGAGTACTACAGGATTAAAGAATTGTTGGTATGGATCCTCTGTGGAAGTCTGTCTTCATAACTGTTTTGATAGAAAGGAAATAGAAGATTTAAGAGATCTTGAATTCATTATAATATGGAGTATTTGGTTAGCCATAAAAAAATTCTTATTGAGGAATATGAATTCCATGATTTCTATTGTGTTGTACAGAGTTTACAATCTTTAAATTTCTTTCCTCAAACAAGAAATTTGAAGAAAATCAGGTGTTTTCTACTAGTGGACTTTAACAAGCATCCTAATGTTTTTTTTTATGGAGCTTCTCAGGGATCAAGAGAATGTGTGGGGCATGTGGTATTATTTCTTTATCAAAGGAAAAGTATATTTATTATAGTGTTTGATTGGGAATGGACACAAACGAATTCAAAGAGAGATCAGCTCTGTGGCTTCTTCTTAGGTTAGAAAAGGAATATGAAATATTAAAACTTAAAATTTATAGTGATTCTCAGGTCGTCGTTAATTGGATGAGAACAAAAATCTTGTGCGAAAATATGCTTTTAGGCACTTTCATTGAGGAATCTAGTCGGATGTCGGATAAGAAACTCCTTTGAATAAATCAATTTCAAGCATGTGTTTAGAGAACATAACACATGCTCTATCGAAATAAGGGGCTACACGGTAGAAACATGTACGGTTCATCTATAAAAATGGAGAGATAATGGAAAGCAAGTTCTAAATTAAAAATAGGGAGTTATTTTGATTCTAGAAGCATATATTGGAGACTGGGTTTTTTTGTAAATGATATTTTCTTGAACTATATCTACAGTAAGTGACTCTTTAAAATTGCACAATTGTCAGGTCTTAAAACTACTTGAATGAAAAATATATTGATCAGTTGAAGAGAAGATTGATTGATTTTTTTTAGAATATTTTGTAATGTCTATATGAATTTTGAAGACATAATTATAAGATACCCTGTGGAAAATATCTCTATTTATCAGCATCGAACACATCAACCTTTGATTGTTTTGTGTGATCAAGATGACAAGGAAAGAAATCAATGCAAATATGAAAGCAATAGGTGCAAATAGGGACTAAGGTATGATCCCTACTGTATTGTCCAATGAAGACACCATTTTAATTCCGAATGTATTATGTGATGAAGACCTTTACAGTTCCTCAAGATTGACAAGATACGATCCTCAAACTTTGCAATTCACACCGGCATCAAAGGATTCCTTCAAGAAATCCCACACTAGCATCAAATTGGAGGATACCATGGTTGAAATTAATGGGGGGAAGCTCGATCCTTCAACTCTGGGAGCGCTTAAAGTCCATGAAGGATTGGACAGTAAGGGTTTCATTTTTTGTCTTATATATATATTGATTTAAAATATATTTGTTTCCAGTTTAATGGAGGTTGAAGCATATATTCTCGTTATAGTATTACCAGCATAGATCCATTTTGAACTCGTATCTATCAAGCACCGAGAGGGATCCAATTTCTTGAGGTGTATTTCTTTTTTTAAATTTAAACTCAACAATTTTGATCTTTCTTGATTGTTAGATCCGGGTTTAAGTTTTAAGTTTTTATTTTATAAACAAACATCTATTTTTAATTGCTTTTCATAATATTTTATTTTATGAACCAACATGGATTTTTTTTATAAATATTTTCCATAATTTTTTATTTTATGAGCCGACATGAATTTTTTGAATTATTTTGTTACTAATGTTATAACGTTATATCATGTTAGAGGATCTCTCCCATATTGGGCTGTAGAGCGCTTCATTTCACTCGGTGCAATAATGTTATGGAATGTGTGTATACTTATTTCATAAATATGTTTTTATCTACCTTCTATGACTTATTTGCATTCCCTTTGGTTGTGGATATGTGCTAGAAGATTCATCCTACAGATAGTTAAACCTACTCATAGATTAAACTAAGTCTCTACAAGTCTAATCTAAGACAAAATAAAAAAATGGTTGTTTACTCCCCTAGATCTAACACAATACATATATTATCAAACAACAAGAAGAAAATAAAGTATGAGATTTACCGCTAGTTCGTCGGTTGTCCTAGCTCCAGCTTCAAGTTTGATCTCCAAAGTCTGGACCCTGTTTAAGCAAGACAAAAGGAAAAACATCCAAGCAATAGATATATTGGTTATAGATATAATCTATAAGAACATATCATGAATCAGAATATGTGAGACAAAATATGGGAGAGTAAGCCAAGTTATATTTATGAAAGCTAAAGAAGAGAATTACTACCCTTTATGTCCAAGCAACAACTTCTCCTTCCAAGATTTTCCTCTTTATATCTATGCAAAACTCCTAAGACCATAAGTTTGATGCCTCCAAAATATCCCCCATAGCTCATGGATGGACTCCTTCTTATAGGATTTAGGGGGCGAACCACTAGGAGAAAGTAATGGATCTTGATGAGTGAATGGTGGATCAAGGAGTTGGATCAGGATAAAGAGGGAGGGTGAGGTGAGACTCGAAAGGAATCTTAATCCCATAAATATCTCTTTAGATCCAAGTGATGAGGTTTGTTAAGATATTTCCGTGACCTTAAATCTGAGCATAGCGCGAAAAAGGTGTAATTTGCGTGCCCATGCAGGCATGCAGGGCATGGAAATGTTGTATTTTTGTGCCTTATGCCACTAGCAGGGCACAAAAATATGGGAAAAGTGGGCTTGATGAGATGGAATTCAACCATAAGGGATTGTATTTTCCTCCAAGTAGGACTAGGGAGGGGACCAACATGGTGAAGATGAGTCTCAAGACTTCTTAGGAGGTACGACCATTACGTTCTTCATGGGGATATGACACGAAAACTCGAAACGATGTTCAAACTAAAATTTGAGGTATAATAGATTCCCCTAAAGTGTGAGGTCAGAAGAAATATGATGGCCAAAACACTTTACCAATAAATAAGTCTTGCATATATAGTTGAAAGGAGATCGGAGAGAAGCTGCAAGGAACAAGGAAACATCAACCATATGTCAAATAAACATGAGGCGGGCATACCCATGCTCAGAACTATAGACTCAAAGCATGGATGTCAACCAATACAATGCAGATCCCTAAGAGTACAAACTCAACAATGACTAAAGACAGATCATGGCTACTAAAATACAAGCGTAGATCCATGAAAAGATAAGGACACATCCATGACCAATACAAAAGTGGATCTATGTGACAATATATAAATGAGGTGACCAACATAATGTCTATGTGGGAACCTACTCAAAAATCGCCATCGCAGACTGGACGTGAAATAAACATCATAACCATCCAGGGTCTTCTACCCGATCCCAAAGCGATACAAATCTAACCATGTGATTACAAGATGTTGAAGTCGAACATTACAGAGACTACTTGATTACCGTCTAATGATGTGAACCATTAACAAGTGTGAGGGTAATCACCAATGATGAAAATGATCCCCAAGGTATCTCTAGTACAACCCAACGAATGTGAATAAGGGTTCTGAGTTCGAACATTCAAGGGATTATCTGATCAGATGTCAATAATGGAAACCTACTGTCAAATACGAGGAAAACTACCATTGAGGCATGTAGGTACCAAGGTACTATAGTTGGTTTCTAAGCCTAATTCTCAGATAATGAGTTGAAGTCGACAGGAAAAGACTCATCGAAGGAGGGCTTTAATAAATCCCACATCATCCACACAAAACTGGTATAGGAAAGTGATATGAAGGAATGAATCAGATGAGTATGGACTAACAAAAAAAGATGAAGTTTGACAATATTGCAGAAGGATAACTCAGGTAACACTGATCCTTTGAATATATAACGACTTGATATACGGCTTGGCAGCAGGGATTGATAGAGGTAACAACTGAAAGGTGAGATGAATCAAGGTGGGAGGATTATTAGATGATGCTCTCATGAAAGGTGACTCACGATTACAGTTAGGACCCAGATATAGACTGAATACCCAAATTATAAGACAAGGTACTAATACATGCCATGTTCAAAGGTAAAGGCTCATAAGATGCCAAAAAAATGGTAGACTTAGCGTATTCCCCCATTTTCTCCCATCATGTATAACGATTACCTCTTTGTTTTTGAATGAGCTTGAGGAGGATAATAGATGCTCGATATAACTCATCTTTGTGTGATTTCAACCTTGTACATTTCACGAACCCAAGGAAGGAGAGGTTTGGGTCCATAAGGATCCTTTGATGTTTAATTTTACGAGTCCAAGGAAGGAAAACTAGATGATTTTTCATGTTGAGGGAGTTTGAAATAATCTAAAGAGGATTCCAAGTTTTTACTTTTTTCATAAAATTTAGTCCCCATATCCGAAAAGTGTAAAATAATATCTCGAGGAAATCTCTTAGTCAAAGGTTGACTAAGGTGTACCTTTCTCGTAAATAGTCTAAACGGTCAGAAAAAGGGATAACCTACCATCGAATAGATGACCCTTCAAATACTTTTACAAGTGTGAAAGAGACAAGTGCACTTGGAAATATTTTCTTAATCCGGGAGTCTAAAAAGAGCTTAAAGAAAACTCCAGTGGTTCCTTTTTCCTGAGTTAATCACCTTCGTCTGAAAAAGGGATAAAATAATACTAAGATGATACTTTCCTCATTTTTTTTCGAGCACGAGTAAAGCATACTAAGCTTGATACTGTTTTACTGAAGTTTAACAAGCATGACTCAAGTGTGAAAAGTACTTGGAATCTCTTTCATATATCAGATCCAGAGCATGAAAGAGAGAAAGTGAGCTCAAAGAAGTTCGGATAAACAACTCGACCAGTGTGAACAATTTGGATGAACCTAGTCAAAACCTTAGAAAATGGCATTAGAAGATAATAAAGGTGAAAATAGGCTCTAAACAAAGGTCATTAATGTGAAAATAGGTAAAAATAACTAATTATATTATATAAAAGAGGGTAAAATGAGAAATTACTCATTGTTACTTGGTCGTTTTCACCTCAAGGAGAATTTTTACCCTGGTTGGGAGATGGGATAATTTTAAGGACCCATACATATTTAAAAGTGTATAAACCATGGCGAATCTTACCAATTTTGAAAATGTCAACTATAAAATATTTGGCGATATTTCTCTAAAATTATTTCAATTTATAAGGATTTATATATTTTATATAATAATTTGGTGATTTTTTGAGTGAAAAAAGTTTACCCCATCAAAATTGGGCGAAATGGGGCTTCGAAAAAAGCAAATTGGCAAATCTTTTTTTGGAAAAGACATGGAAAAATAGCCCATGGGCGAAATTTCGCCCCTAAAATTATCCTTTGTTGGGAGCATGTTGAAACCCCAGGTATGTAGGTTGCTAGAATGTGTTCCAAGGCTAGCAACAGAGGGTGAAAACCCAATCTGAAAGGCTTCAAAAAGCTCTGCGCAAGAGCAGTTCTATCCCAGACTGTTTGGTATAGTTAACTCCCACGGATATTAGACCTCTGTTGGCACTGATGTGGGTTGATCCTGAAAGGATATGACTTCCTGTGAGGGAAGGTCATAGTACTCTATGTCTAGAAGTGAGTTTGCTTTAAAGGAAATCTAAACTAAGTTAGATCTAAATTAAAGAGATGTGTTTTAATGTGCAGGATAACTTGATCTAAATTTTAATAAGTATTTTCACCAGTTTGACAGAAATGTGAAGTGGATCTTTACTTATTAGCTTAAGATACAACCATAAAATGAAAATCAAATGATAGTAGCTTAAGGATTGAAGCACATGCAAGATTATCTTGTGTATGAAATGCTAATTGAAAAGTTGGCATTAATTTAATAATGTTTGTTAATCATTTGCAGAAATAGATAAATGTTTTAAATAAATAAATTCACCTAAAACATAAAGACACACAGATCATCAATTAAGACAAATCCAAACTGTAGATCAATGTATTAATTATTGATTGCAAAATTAAAATAGTGTACTTTCATAAGCTGAAGTGAAAATCAAAACCCATCAAACAAGTTTGATAAATTGACAAAAGAGATATCAAGAGAAAACTAACTGTATTTATTCAAGGCTGCAAAAAATGACATTCTCTTACGAATTAGAGTATTGCCATTCCTCTTTCGATGATTTTCTCCCTCCTTCCCCTATGAGATCTCTACACTTTAAATAATAATTACAAAATAGATACAAATGATAAAGTTGCCATAAAACAAGGATTACAAAATCAAACTAATCTAAGAATGACCAAGGGCACCTTGCCACTTGGTCCAAACTTCTAGCATCTCATCCACATCTGGATAATTAGCTGACTCAAGTCCCAACTGGGCATTAGATGTAAAGGATTCCATCTAATTCTTGGCTAACTTGTGCCAAGTACGTGGAAAAATATGGATCTTGCCTTCTAAGCTGACAAGTTTCTTGATGAATTTGTCAACTTTTGAAATCCCTATGTGATGGAGCTGTTGAATCTATTCTTTGACCTTCTCACGTATTCTCTCAACCTATTCAATCATCAGCTTCTGTGGACAAGACATGTTAATGAGATACATAGTAAGAAATTGTAGCTTAACCATGATATTGTCTGCAACATACCATCTTCTTCCACAGATTGCTTGTGCCTTCTTGATTGTTTCTTCAACCATGTCACAACTATTTTTCCAGGCATTTAAAGATGTTCTGATTCTTCTGAACTTGAAGCTATCCAAAATTTGGATGTCCTCTGGTTTGTCTTTGATATACCTTTTCCATTCAACAACATCATCATAAGCTTTGGGAGCTTGTTGGCCGGGTTGTTCATCCATGACTTCATCATATCGTCGAAGTTAAACTTGGTGTTGGAAGAATCCAGGAAAGTGACATTAAGAAGTTGGGCAGCTGTCTTAATGGCATAAGCTCTAATGAAAACTTCAGGGCGAAAAGTGGTCAATAGGTAACCTGCATTATTGTTAAAGGAGAGGTATTTGGGGTTCACATGGTCAATTATCCACTTGACTGCATCTGTGTAAGGGAGAAGGGCATCTCTATCTTCTATGGCATGTAACTGGGAATCCCTAATTTTTTCATAGATAGGTCAGTTATCTTGGATGTCCGACAGGTTGTCGTTATCAAAAATGGCATAAATTTTAGACCAGTCTATCTAATAGGTTTTCGAGACTCTGTCACTGGTATCGACAAGGATGCCGAAGTTGGGATCCTTTTTTATCAGGTCTTTCTGAGTTGTTTTGGAGCAGGTATTCCTCAACATGTTGAAGGACTAGTAATTCTGGTAAAATAAATTGAAACCAATCAAGAATAGTTTGAAATTAATGAAAAACTGTAAACAACAAATAGGAAAATGACATGAAACCAACCTATGATGACGAAAAACAGCAGAAAACAACCTCTGGTAAAAGCTCGTGGTGAAAATCCTTGTAGCAGGAAAATTCTCGAAATTGAAAAATGGTAAAAGAACATAGAAAATTCAACATATTTAACAATTTCGTCAGATGAAAAAAAAATCAACGGCGAAGATCTAACATGCGAGATGTGGAAGGAGAGTTGCGGAAGTTTATTCTTGAAAATATGTACATTCTTTCTGCAATCCGCAATCCGCAATGCAGATTGCGGGTTGCGGAAAGAATGTACATATTTTCAAGAATAAACTTCCGCAACTCTCCTTCCACATCCCGCATGTTAGATCTTCGCCGTTTCCGCAACTCTAAATATAAACAAACCAAAAGTTTCCGCAATTGTGGGTTGTGGAAACGCAAATGACACAATCTAAAATAATGATCTTTTCGCAATCCGCAATCCACAATACGCAATTGTAGGTTGCGGATTGAGGAAAAGCAAAGCGCATATTTATTCCTCAAACACTTTCTGCAATCCGCAATTGCGGGTTGCGAAAACGCAAAGTGAAATTTGTTTTGAAACTCTTCTCGCAATCTGCAACTGCAGGTTGCAGGTGCAACAAACCACGATTATTGAAAAATATTTCCGCATCCGCAATCCGCATTGCGGAAAGAAAAAGTTTCAAAGCCCAAAATCAAGCTTCCGCATTGCGGATTGTGGGTTGGGGAAAGAACAAACTTTTGGGAAAATTACTTCTTTCCCCAACTCTCAAAAACACACAAAAATGAATGAATTTTCAAAGGGAAAATTATTAACTGAATCAAATCGTGAAAAACACATAGAAACCATGATGAAAAACCTCAGAATGAAAAAAGAATTTAAACATTACCTTTGCATATAAAAAATTGGGGCTCCCATGTTTCAATGAAAACATGGGATCTGTTTTACCTACAACAAAGCCAAATTTCAACTGTAGATACCGAGAGATCCAGAGCACAATTTGAGCCACTGTTCGAAGTAGGCGATTCCTCTCATCCCACTCTTTCATTCAATGCATTAATTTTTTGATTTGATGCTGATTTGGGGATTTTAAAGGGCCCTAGGGAAAAAAATATTGCGCCCAAAATTTTTTGCGCCCCCTCTATATCGAAGGACGTGAAAATTCCAAGAATTTCGCGCTATGGTCTGTAGTAGGGGTGTGAAAATGATTAGTTTTAGCGCTCTGTATAACATCCAAGGAACGAAAATCTGCAGAGTAGAAATTTGAAAAGTTTTCCCCTGCCTCATTCAATACAAATTGGTTTCAATATTATAATCGGAGGTTCCCTTGATGATTTGCAGGAGTTTCCAATAGAGAAAAGAAAGAATTATTGAGTGGAAAGAAAGAGAACATGAAGGGGAGGACATAGGTTCCCTTAATTATGAAAACACTCTATCTCCACTGAAAAGAGTGTGGTTTATTGATATTTTTCAAGAGAAGAGGGATCCAAAAACAAGGGAAGTTGCTGAATCACATAATACAAATGTGTGATGCAGATATACAATCCTTCTGTATGGGAGAGAACATCCTTGAGATAGAGCTTGAGGTTATTTATTTTTTGACCGGTCTCTCCAAAAGAGGGGCATGATTCAATTTGGAAGGGCATCATAGCACCAAAAACTACGGAGACCTACATAGCTCAGTACTGTAGACAAGGATCGCGCAAGAAAAGTGGGGAAGTGCTTATATCTGATGTGATAGATATTCCTTTGAGGATGATCTTGTACACTCTTTCTCGAGTGGTGGGAAGTGTAGGATCCCATCATGCTACCAAGGCTCAAATGACCTATGCCTTGGAATGCCTCGAACCTAAATTATTGAACTGGTGATGAAGGAGTCATGTTCAATATTAAGGACTAAGTGACCAAATGTAGAAACAGAGGTATCAAGTAGTTTCATTATGGGAGTATCCTGGTTACTTTTTTCTTAGAGAAGGTATCATTATTGTGCTCGTAGATAAAGAGACCCCACTATCCTTGTAATACCCCAATTTTGGACTTTGAACCCCTATTATATTTCTGCTAAGTATTATTTCATTTTGCTTAGGTGATTTCAAAAATCTGATAAATTGATTTCTAATGACCATGTGGACCAGCACATTAATGAGATGGGAGTCATAGTCCCCTAAGGGTTGGAGGGAAAATGCCACATAATAATAATAATAATAATTTATTATTGGAGATAAATGGAAAACCCTAAAGAAGAGATTTGAGAAACTAATGAAGAAAAAGAATTCAAAAAATGAGGAATTTTCACCTAAGAGAATAACAAGTGAAATTCATTGAAACATGCATTCATTCATCATTATCACTATTCACATTCTCATGAGCTGAACACACAAGAGAAGTGGGTGTTGGGGAAAACAAAACCCTGAGACAAATGAAGATTGGTGAGGAAGGACAGATTTGGGAGAACCAAATTGGTCCTGAAGCCAAGTGATTGAGGGCAGATTTGGGAGGACCAAACTGGCCCAGTTTAAGAGGAATCATATAGCTTGGTATGAGCTTGGCCACTTAATTATGTGCAGGTAGGAGAACTACCCCAAGCTGCAAGAGTACTGCATTTACCTAAATAGGTTGTGATTTATTGATTCTCTTAATGGCTAAGGCTTAAAATACCCTGGAGAATCCTGGAGCTCAGGAGTACTAAGTTGGGTGTTGGGTTTCCTGCTGCCTCTAAAATTAATCCTGAATAACTTGGGGAAAACATGTTAAGGGTAATTTAAAATCTATACTCTACCTGGGGAACTGTGAACTCATCTTGGGGATGACCTGAATGCAAGGAGAACTTGCTAGTCAAAGGATGGGAGGTTTGTTCTTGGTTCCACTGGTTAGCAAATTTCAGATAAGTATCTATATGTTGTACTTGCACGGTATTTGTTTATGAAGCAGTATTTGCAGGTGTTTCTAAATATCTTTGATTTACAGTTGAATGACCTGTTTATTACATCTAACTAGATGTTGATTATTCTAAGAATAAATATCAGCTAGAATGATAGGTCTCTATATATAAGTTTTATCTTATGATTTGACGTGGATTTGACTTATAGATATGGAATAATTATGTGTGCAGATTAATGTGAGGATACTCACATTCTGTTTACAATAGATTTGCAGCATTGAATCCCTATGATGTCTATATGTCTGCAGCAGCTTATACAAGGCATTATGGTCCATATACTAACCTAGGGTTTTATGGAGCCTATTTACAACTACATATATTTGTATTGGGCATATTCCAGTTTGGACATAGCTACTATATCTTTTATCATTATGCTATGAATAGGGAAGCCATGTAAACCGTGATGTTTACATGACTAGTCCTCATATATTATCTTAACTATTGATGTTAGATTTTAATACATAAAACCCTAGAAACACTAATGTTCAGATCTACTGTATTTTTGAATAAATAGATCAACAGAGATTGAGATTCTGGATACATTTGTTCTGGAAGATTGTATGCTATAATATCACATTTCTGGGTTAACAATTTTGTGAACTAAGTTTCTGTGTATTGTTTTATTGTTGATTTGAAGCATTGACATGAAACCCATGCTGGGATGAATCATTACTATTTTATACAAAAAGCTTTGTAAGTTCATTATATTAACATTCATATGATTTCCATTTGACTATGGGAAAAAATGATTCGTGGCTGACTTAGCTCACCACGTTATATGTTTTCATATAATATAGAGATTTTATGAATGCATCTACGAAGAAGAAAGTCGTTGTATGCAATGAGGGTTTTACCCATAGCCCGAAGGGCATCATTATTATACTCTATGTATTTATCATTAAGCAATTGCAATGTAATAAGAAGACTGTGATTTCATACAACTTATAAATACATTACAAACACATATATAATTTGCATACCTAAGCTGTGATAGAGATCGAGCTTAAAATTTATGCATAAGGAGTATGTATTGAAATATGAAAACATTCATAGTGCATTGCTGATAGAGAAATGATCTATTTATGAATGCATAACCATTTGTGTATATCAGCTGGGCAGGCATATCGCCTTCTCCCAAAACCATAAATCATTCAAGGATAAAAAGGATATTGATTGTATGCTCATGAATGTAACATTTAAATGCATGTAAAATGTAAAGGATACAAAGCCGACGGTGTTTCCATTTCAATAACCATAATACAAACAGTATATCCATTGTGAATTTTGTAAACACCTACATGCTTGGGACTGCTATAATGTAAAGTATGCATTTTATTAAACATCAAATGTAGCGAAGAGTATTTCACATAATATTCGTATCCATTGCATTTATATTAAAAGGAAAACCACACAGTATTGGCCAAAATGCAGAAGGGCGTTACAAATCACAAAGCTATGCACATATCACCCTTAACGAATTCACAGTATTACGCATTTGCACATAGATAGAGAACTCATGGTTTAAGCTGTAAAATTGGCATTAAAAATAAGTGGTATAGTATACATGGTATCGATGCAGCTGCCCAGGGCAGAGCATCGTGAGAATTCATAAGTGCTCATGGTAGTGAGACTAGAAATCAAAACATATCTTTCAAATGTGCAGACTTCCCTAAGATGTCGACTAAATCACATAGAGGTTGCGAGGACCCTCCGTAGGTAGGATTCAAGCCCCTACAGGATCGGCCAACGGCCTTGCCATTTTATCCACAAAAAAAGAAAGCAGGAAACCCTAACCATAGTCAAACCCAAACGTTCTAAGTAACTCGACCCCCACCAATGGGGTAAACCAAACCCGAGGCGGTTGGTTGGCGAGTTACATGTTAACTTCGCAAGCCTTCCACGTTTCACCACAATGGTTGAGAGCTTGCCGGAGTGTGCCCCACTCCACCTTGGTCGTGGTTACCTGCACAGGAGTTTGTAATGAGAGGTTAAATCTCCGGGAAATATCAACTGATAATCACATGTTAAACAAAGCAACGAGTTTTGCATACCGAAAGGAGTTACGTTACCTGGTGGTGATGGTGGAGTCACAGCGTAGCTCAGCTCAATGTTGTTGGAACCTGCAACTTATCACAATGCTTTGAAGGTCAATAAAGAGACAAGTATAAACGTATGAATTAATCAAACAATCAACCAATGCTACCATTTTCAACGTAAATCTTGCAGGTGGAACAACGTTTACCTGATAGTATGGACGAATGTAGCAGTATGGGTTGAACTGGTACAGTGATTTACACCCGGCCATGAAGGAGCCGTAGCCATGCATTTTTTTACACTACTGGTGGCATAGAGCCAAAGGATCTCAGCGCCCGGCCATGAAGGAGCCATAGCCATGCATTTTTTTACACTACTGGTGGCATAGAGCCAAAGGATCTCAGCGCCAAATTGCAACAATGACCCAACGGCCTCAGCCCAACAAAGTTCAACGCCGTTTCACCGGGTAGAGTAGGTGGTGCACCACTGCCACCGATGTAGAAAGGAGTTTAATGCTTGACAAAGAGTGGTTGGTGCAAAAATCCATCACCCAGATCGACGACAAGGATTCCTTCTCTTTTATCCATACGCTAGATTGAATCGCTATCGACGGTCTAGAGCCTTTGAGCTTTCAATGCATACAACTGCTGGTATAAGGTACAGTTTGGTGGGGTAATCTATGACCAGTGAGAACAGTTGTGGAGGGAGCTCCATTAATGGAGCGACCTACCTTCTCCATGTCAAACAATCCATGATGCAGCCAATTGCAACTTCATCCACATGACGAGTGTGGTGACAACTTGCCAACAAAGCAATGCAGTGCGGGTTTAAAACATGTTTAGGGAGTGTTCAATCCTACGTGGCATTAGCCACTCTGCCACTCAGACCTCTATTTGATTGAGACATGTAAGACCAACTCGTAACAGTAAATGCCATCCAAGTTTACCATGGGATTGATGCGTTATATCATCACTCAACTCCACATCGTTTTATCATGGCTTATGGTCACTTAGTGGAGGGTGGTTAATTAAGTGGATATGCAAATAAGTGTGTAATGTTATAACTTAGCATGGTATCAAAATTTCGGTGGTAGGGTCGGCTTCCATACGCGCCCAATGGTTTCCACGTTCTATTGATATATGTTATAGATATATTCGTGTTACAACCCTTGTTTTGTAAGCTGGGTACTTTGGCTATGTAAGCCATAGTTTAAAAGTGCACTACATATATATATATGATATATAATCTGACCTTTGTCTCATATGCTTGGTATATGGGCTACGTAAGCCATAGTTAAAAGCGCAATATTTATATATATAAATATATAACCATATATTTATATATACTTAGCATTGTTTATATGTGGACTCAAAACATTTCTTTGCCTATGTATTAATATATTTAATCTCATGTTTATATTTGCATGAAAATCGTTATATAGGTTTGTTCAAGAATTAAATAATGTATATGGATTGGATTAATATCTCATGTCATTGTTTTATAGTGTGTAATATATATATAATATTAATACATATGGAATATGTATTAATACATGGCTTTTACCCATGTAATCGATAGTTTGTCAATAATATGATATATGGCTAGTTAAGCCATAAGGTTTTGTAATTTTCAGCATGTTATTAATTGATAAAATTAATATATAGTTAAACATATATATATAGTTATGGAATGCATATATATATGCACGGTCTAACAAGGGACCTAGGATAAATATGGTTTACGCACATTCTCTGTACAACATTTAATATGTGTATAAGTGTTTTTATTAAGGCATTAATTAATTAGTTACATGTGTCCTTGGTTCAATAGACAACATGTGTTACTGTCGCTTGTATATAGGTGAGTATGTTCATTCATGTCGACGTACGAGACCTCTAACGCACACACACCATATCAAGTGAACTCTATCTTATAACACATAAGACATAAGGGTGCGTATAGTCTGCAAAACTATATCCCTTCAGTAAAGTCCACATTTGGTGGCATATTTCATACATAGTACTATAGGGTCTATAGACCCATGCGAAAAAGAAAAAATGGTTTAGAGGAGACATGACAGTCCTCCATCCGAGCCAAGGATGGGGATATGGAGTGATTATGTTGGGCGGCTTGGAGGACCACAAATCTTACCATTGGACGAGGATTTATTCTCTTGGATTGAAGAGTAGATTGTGATGATAGAGGATTATCCCTATGCTAGGGTGGACTTCCGTGGTGACATTGACTTGGCGTTTCCATAGGATGATGACTGGGACGAGTTAGGTATGTGACCTTCCAACATTTTTTAATTTTTCAAGTTGTATATATATATATATATATATATACAACTTGAAAAATCAAGGACCGGCAAGACCAGCAGGATCTTCACCATTGTGGCGATGAGGAGAAGAGTACGAGGAAGAGGAATATGAGGTAGGAGGATTCCATGATTTAGAGCGGAATCTCGAGGGATTGACCATGGGTATTCCTCCAATGAGGATTCCCTAGGTTCCTTATCGTCTTCAGAGGCATACTTTAGGTGTGATGGAGCATATCGACAGATTGCTCTGCCGTGTTGCTAGGGAAGTGGTGTGCTATCATGAGCACTGTGCTCCCCGAGACTAGATTTTAGCAGTAGCTTTTCAGTATTAGTGGAATTTACACGATATGTAGGCTAGAGTGCTAATTCTTGTAAGGTTTATGATCCCAATTTTTGTCTTTTTATTCATCTTGATAGTATATGTGACATGACAATTTTTTTTACATGATATATACATGGACCTATATCTACTGTTTATCTATAATGACTTTGTATGTTACATTTTTACATGTTTTTTCATGATATTATTGATTATGAATGAGTTAGATGCCAATCCAACATGTAGTTAACTAATGAATCAGCTACCGTGTTCAATTGCCTTGATATATGTTAATATAGAATATAATCAAATGGTTGTGCAAGGAGGCGTACCCTTCTATATAAATGAAGTAATGTGGGATCACGAACGGTATAGATGCGGTTTAGTTGAGAGACCACAAGCTGAGAGTCTAGGTAGACTATAAGATGATGGATTCCAAGAGAAGATACTTCAGTCAGAAGTCCAATAACTGCATGGTGCTTTGCTATGTTATTTGTTGTGGGGCCTAAGCAGATTCTACGTGAGGATATCAACTAGCCAGTAGGGGAATGCAGTACCCATGCTGTAGAAGCAAGTTTCCGAGTGTGTCAACTAGAACCATCTGCAAATCCAAAGTACATCAACATCTACGCATAAAAGCATAGGTCGAGATACATAGTTTTGAATGAGATAGGATCCCGACACCTAAAAATTGAATCAAAATCACACTATAGATACACTATATACAAAGTGTTTTACACAGGATGACCCTACGCATAGAATCTATTCAGGTAAATCCCATTATGGGTATCTCCCAAAGGTGTACCATCACAGTCAACTAGCTCATAAGCTCCCCTTATCTAACACTCATTTGATAATGTATGAACCATACCACATGGATTCTAATTTTCCTTTAACTAACTTGTCGTGAATTTGATTGTAGGCTAAGACTAGGTCACCTTAATTCAAAATGCGGGGTTGGATGGATTTATCATATTAGACCTTAACACGCTTTTTATGAGCCTCATTAACGAGCGCAACATTGCAGTGAGTTTCATGAAGCTTGGTTAGGTATAGAAATAGATCTTCTTTGGTAGTAGTGTTAGGTAAGAGTTCAACAACCAATTTTAGGGATGGGATTTCACATTCAATTGGAAGGATTTCTTCCAGGACATAGACCAATTGGAATGGTGTGAACCCGGTCTCATTTTTTACTGAAGTCTTATAGGCCCAAAGAGTTGAAAATAGTACTAAGTGCCAATCTGATTTTTGGGTTCCCACCATGCGTGGGATCATTTTTTTCAAGAATTTATTAATTGCCTCTACTTGTCCATTTTCCCGGGGGTAATAAGGGAATGTGTTTTCGTGATGAAAACACAGTTTGGAACTTAGTTTAGCCATCATATGATTCCGGAAATGGTAACCATGATTAGTTACAATGGCTTGAGGGACTCCAAACCTTGTAATAAGATGATTGTATGAAAAATGTTGATGTTTTTCCATCTTCTGCATATGTAGGCATGGCATCATCCAATTTGGTAAAATAGTCAACAACTATGATGCCATAACTACTGTAATATCTGTGATCATGGATTCACCTCCGGCATTTGATCTGGGGGCCTCTCCTTCCTTGGATGAACGCTACCGTCAATCTATCAAGAAAGCTTCCTCAGCTCTTCCTAAGGCTTCTCCCCCATAGGACTCACGATTCGTGAAAAGGGCTTTGGCACCTGGAGTCAAGCTCTCCTCCGCCGCCTCAAAACATAAGATTGTAGCACTCTCTGAAAGAGGTCTGATCGGACTTTTCACTAGCATGTGGCCATATCCAAATCTATTGATATTTGGATTAACAAAAACTGGATACCACTCATAAAAGGGGAAGTCAATCAATTTTTTTTTGGAAAAGGGTTCTTTGTTTTTCTTTTCGAGAACAAGGAGGATAGGGACCTGATCTTCCAGAATGGTCCTTATTTTCTTGTTCTAAGGGGAATGTACCTGAATTGGTAGAATTCTTCCTTCGATCCTAATAAGGACATCCCATCTGTAGTCCATATTTGGGTAAAACTATCCCATCTCCCCCTTCACTGTTGGGGGGATGAGGATTTGAGGTTGATCGATAAATCCCTTGGAAAGTTCATAAATAGAGTAGAAACCCATCCTCCTCTCTTCTCCTACTCAAGAATATGCATGGAAGTAGATATGGAAAAAGGGATGCCTAAGGAAATCAACCTCTCCATGTATGGATGGAATCATCTTCAGAAAGTAGATTATGAGTAGATACCATTTAAATGCAAAGCATGTCACAAGTATGGTCATTTATCCAAAGGTTTTCCAAAAAGGAAGGAGTTGTAAGGGGATCAAGAAGAGGAGGGGGAATGGAATAAGGTCTTCAAAAAGGGCAGGAAAACAAAAGCCCTTGTGGGGGCGCCTTCGGTGCAAGATTCAAACCCTATATCCCCTTCAACGAATGGCACCAGCAACCACTTTTAGGTCTTAGAATCCTAAGGGATTGAGTGTGAAGAAGAAGGTGAAATAAGAGAAGCGCCTGTGGAACAAGAAGAAAAGGAGAAGCCAGTGTTGGAGGACATAACTCAGAAGGAAAATTATGCACCTAGATTGCCTGATAAACCATACATTGAGATCAGAATAGAATGTATTAGATCATAGGCATATGGCCCTATAACTAGATCCAGATCTAAAATATCCCAGGAAGAGTCCTCTAAATATCATGAAGAAGAAAAAGAACCAGCAGGGAACAAGGGAAAGAAGCCAAATAGAGCCCATAGAGAAGAACAAGCTGAAAAAGACAAGGCATAATGGAAGCAAACTTGCATCGATCAACATTTAAGGCCTCTTGGAAAGCACCATGAAGTAAGAGAGAACTTGAAGGTCAAGACTGACACCCTCATCAATAAATAATGCAAATAGTTTCTTGGAACTGTAGAGGACTTGGAGGTAAGTCAAAATCGAAATCTATCAAACTTTTAATTAGGAATGAAAAACTCTCCATTATTTTTCTCTAGGAGACTAAGATGTTAGAACAAGACACTCATAATTGCATGAAGAAAATATGGAAAAATAGTGAAGGAGCCTTCTTTTGGAACTCCTTCGAATATTCTAGAAGGAAAAACCTCCATCTAAACTCTATTGTTGTTGGAGACTTCAACACCATGGTTTCAGGGGAGGAAAGACATGGAGGTTCAAAGGTAAGAGATCCCTTTGGGGAACATCTTGAAGATCTAATGGCCTCATGGGATCTTACATATGTTAAACAAAGAAAAGGTATTTATACGTGGAATAATTGAAGAATCGGGCCTGGGAACATTGCCACTCACCTAGATAGATTCTTGATCAATAGTTTACTTCTCCACTCTCCTCGTATCCCCTCAACGAGAATTCTTCCCTATGCAGTCTCTGACCACAAATCCATTCTACTGGAATTCCTTCTCCCTTCTAATCTTCGAACCCTCCCCTTCAAATTCCTCTCCACCTAGGCTACGGAGGAATAATTTTATGTGTTGGTTTGGACAACATGGCACGTCTTTATTAATGGGTCCCCTGGTTTCATTTGGGAATCAAAATTGAGGGCTATTAAATCTGCTTTTAAAATTTGGGCCAAGAATAAGCCTTCAACGGGGCTTCTGAAGAATGAATCTCAGTAGAGCCTTAAGGATTTACAAGATAGAATGGAGATGGGGGAAATAACTAACCTTCATATTAAAAGAGAATAGGAGTTGTAGGAGAAACTCCTCTAGTTGGAGAGAAAAGATGAAGAGGAATGGAGGATAAGATCCATATGTATCTACATTAAGGCTGGAGATCAAAACACTAAATATTTCCATAATTAGCACAAGGAAAGAACCATGAAGAATACCATCCTTGATTTAGATATTGAAGAAGAAGGAGTTATCTCCTCGGGACCTCAGATCCAAAATTCAATCTTCACCTACTTTCAAGCATTGCACAAAGAATACCAAGATATGATGGAGCCTCTCTCTGATTCTTTCTGCTCGGGCATACCCAATATTGTCAATGACAAAACAAATGAGAGCCTAATTAAAAGAATCATAGAAGAAGAATTCAAAGAAGCTATATGGTCCTTGCATCTGGACAAAGCTCCTGGCCCGAATGGTTTCCCAATTAGCTTCTACCGGCATTTCTGGCATATCATTAAGAGAGATCTCTGCATAATGTTGAATTGTTCCATTAGAAGGAACAAGCTTGGAGGAGCAACAAATTCATATTTTATTGCTCTAATTCCCAAATATAGGAATCCCACCTCTCTAGATAGGTATCATCCCATCTCCCTTTGTAATGCTTCTTACAAAATTCTAACTAAAATTATTTCAGGAAGGATAAAGAAGATTATTTTGAAGATCATCTCGGGAAATCAAGGAGGATTTGTGGCAGGAAGACAAATTACAGACAACATTATAGTTCTGCAAGAGGCTATCCACTCAAGTTTCAATTGGAAATAAAAGGGAATGTCCATCAAGCTGGATTTGGAAAATGCCTTTGACAGGGTAAGGTATTGGTTCCTTTTCCAAAATTTTCAAGCCCTTGGGTTATCTCTCCCATTTATTAACTAGATTAAATCTTGCATTGGAGAACCTTGTATCTCTCCTCTTTGCAATGGAATACCTACAGTTTTTTTTCAAGGATTCTAGAGGCCTGTAGCAGGGGTTCTCTGTTTCCCCCCTTCTCTACATCATCACTACTGAAGCTTTCAGCAGGAAACTAAATAGCTTTGTCAGCTCTTGCGAGCTACCATGGATCAACATTGTTAGAGGAGCTAGGCCAGTTAACCATTCCCAGTATGTCGATGATACCATTCTTTTTGGTAAGGCCACCATTGAAATCATGAATCTTTTATCCAACACCCTTTCATATTTCTTAAAATTCTCTGGGGGGAATCAATAAAAAAAAAGTTGCATCTATACTTGGAATTGCTCCAACAATTTGAATTTGATCCTCTCCATAATTCTAGGGTTCAAAGTGGTTGGGAAATGGAGCTCCTTTAAGTATTTGGGCATGCCTATATCCCTACAGGGCATGATTGAAGGATGGTGAGACCCAGTCACCAAAATAAAGAACAACGTCCATTCTTGGGGGGTAAAATGGTTGAATCTGGCAGGAAGAGTAATCCTCATAAATTCAGTGCTCAATTCCATACCCATTTATCTTTTCTCCATAGTTCTTTCCCCGGTGGGCATTATGGGTGAGATCAACAAAGAAATCAGGAATTTTTTATGGTAGGGAGGGCTAAATGGAGGGAATAAATTCCATCTGATAATGTAGGAAATTGTTTGAACAGAGAAAAATAAAGGCATGCTAGAAATAAGGGAACCCAGATTGAATAACATTGCCATGGGCACAAAAATTCTGTGGATACTGGTCACTAGAAAAAATGATTGGTGGAAGGAAATCATTGTCAAAAAATACATAAGAAAGAGTAGGCTTAGGATCACAAAAAATAATTTTTCTGGGGCCAGAACCAAGATTTGGAATTTATGCAAATCCTCGGTCCATTTAATAGGAGAAAACATATACTGGACCCTTAGAAGTGGGAAAAGAATTGACATTTGGGAAGATAGAATTACGGGCAGCCCTCCCTTGAAGTCTAATGAGTCTTTCAATGGTTTAAGGAAATGGATTATGGAGAAGGACATTGTCAAAATCCATGATTTATCCTCCTGGGATGATAAATGGAATTGGAATGGATGGATTCATCTTCACCCTTCCTTAGATATGTACGATAAGCTGTAATAACTCCACTTGTATCTTAATGGGATGGCCCCCCTGAATATCAGAGAGAAATATTCTAGAGGTTGGGGAGAAAGAGGCTTCTACAGATTTAAGGATGGCTATAATATTCTTCTATCTAATCTCCTAGGGCCTCTCAAGGATCATAAATGGAATAGAGTGTGGCATCGATACTGTCCCCCCCAATATTTGTGCCTTCTCTTGGATCATGTGCCTTCTCTTGGATCCTCACGCATCATAAAATTTTAACTTCTGAAAATCTAAGAAAAAGAGGAATAGCTAGTCCTAGCAGGTGTGTTCTCTACAAAAATAAGGAAGAATCAATGCAACACCTATTCCTAAAGTGTAGATTCACTCTCCAAATCTGGGATGAGATGGTCAAGGACCTCAAATTGAGTTCTCCCTTCCAACAACATAAGTGGCTTCTTCAAAGGTTGGGGTCACTAGTACCCTAGAACCACCTCTAACAAAAATCATCTGGCCAAGATTCCGAGTGCCCTCCCCAGGTAAATTAACTAGTAAATCTAGATTTACAAGGAATAAGGACATATTCGAAGGAAATAAGTCGAAGGTGAGCAAAAACCACTTATACTATGAAACGAGAACTTGACACAGTTCTTGTTTTTCTCTCTCCTAATTTTAGTAGGTATTTTTACCTCCGTTTCAAAAAGGGGTGATGCCAGTATCACACATTTTCATTTTGAGGCATTTTTTGGGACCTTTGAATTATCTTTATAGTAAAAAAAATTTAGTTTCTATTTTCAAGTGCATTTTTAGAAATTTAGCAAAATAGCATACATTTTTAAGCAATTTATAATGAAAAACATATACATTTTGCAATTTTTTCTATAAAATAAGACATTTTTATGGACAAAATAAGACACTTTTATTGACAAAATTGTAAAAAAATCCAGAAAATATAGACATTTAAAACCATTTTCAATCAATTTTCATATATGTTTTGTATAAAAATGATACTATTTCATATTATTTTCCGAAAATTGTTGATTCACATAAATTCAAGAAAAACTATACAAATTATTTGTAAAAAACATATTTCAAACATTATATATAGAAATTTTATTTCTAAAATTAAGTCTGAAAATCAAAACATTACTAATATATCTTATCAAAATATTGTCAAACTTAGCATTTTTTTCAAAACATGAAACTAATCAACAACATCATGCAGGCCAAATTCATGTCCTCTTCTGCTACATGTTTCCCCCCTCTAACATTATAATAAAATAAATTAAAAAACAAATTAAACTAACCCCTAACAACATTATAATAAAAAATTCCTAACAATATTATAATAAAAAATTTAAAGAAAAATTAAAAACAAATCAAACTAACCCCTAACAACATTATAATAAAAAATTTAAAAAAGAATTAAAAACAAATTAAACTAACCTAACAACACTATAAACTAACATTAAAACTAATAGATTTAAACTAATGTTCTTATAATTAAAAATTAAAAATAAAAATAAAAATCCAATAAACTAACCTAACATTATAATTAAAAAATAAAACTAATTAACTATATACTAACATTACACAAAATTTAAAAAAACTTAAAAACAAAATAAAAATAACATTATAAAAAATTAAAAATTAAAAAAAAAAAACAAACTATACAAAATTTTAAAATAAATTAAAAACAAAAATAAAAACAGACTAAAACTAACATTATAAAAAATTAAAAATTAAAAAAAAACAAACTATATATAATAACAAATCAAACTATATAACATTTAAAAACAAATTAAAAAAAAAAAATCAAAACAATAAAAAAATCAAAATATAAAACATTAAAACAAAATTTTAAAAACAATTAAAAAAACAAACTATACAAAATCTAAAAAAAAATTAAAAACAAAATAATTAAAAAAAGAATTATTCTATACAAAAAAATTAAAAATAAAAAAAATCAAACACAATTTAAAAAAAAAAAACAAAACCATGCAATGGTCGGGGAGGTGGGTTGTGGCGAGGGAGGGGGAAGGTGGGCGACGGCGGTGGTGGGGGGAAGGGGAGGGCGGCGGAGGGGGAAGGGGAGGAGGTGGTGGAGCTGGGTGGGGTAAGGGAGGAGGAGGTGGAAGGAAGGAGCGGGCATCGAGCCGCTCGCTTGGGCGCCAAAGGGCGGCCCTCACGGCCCTCGTCGATGCCCGGCATCGACGGGGGCCGTGAGGGCCGCCGTTTGGCACCCAAGCGAGGGAGGTCGCTCGCTTGGGCGCCCAAGGACGGCCCTCACGGCCCCCGTCGATGCCGGGCATCGATGGGGGCCGTGAGGGCCGCCCTTCGGCGCCTAAGCAAGGGAGGTCGCTCGCTTGGGCGCCAAAAGGCAGCCCTCACGGCCCCAGTCGATGCCCGGCATCGAGGGGGGCATGAGGGATGCCCTTTGGTGCCCAAGCGGGTGGTTCTCTCCCCCTCCTTCCTCCTCCCCACTCCCCTCCACTTCCCCCTCCCCCCCGCGCCCGCACCCTCCCTTCCACCTCCCCCCGCCACCCTCCCTTCCACCGCCGCCATCCACCACCTCCTCCTCCTCCCTTATCCCTCCGTCGCCCTCCCCCTTCCCCCTCCTCGCTCCTCCCCTGCCTCCCTCCCTTCCACCGCCACCGCCCACCTCCCCGCCATTGCATTGTTTCAATTTTTTTAAAATTTTGTTTAAATTTTATTTTATTTTTTTTAATTTTGTTTAATTTTGTATAGTTTATGTTTTTTTAAATTTTGTTTAATTTTTTGTTTAAAGTTTGTTTAATTTTTTTAAAATTTTGTTTAAAGTTTGTTTAATTTTGTATAGTTTTTTTTTTTTTAATTATTTTGTTTTTTAATTTATTTTAAAATTTTGTATAGTTTGATTTTTTTATTGTTTTTAAATTTTTGTTTTAATTGTTTTAAAGTTTTTGTATAGTTTAAAAAAAATAAATTATAATGTTAGTTTGGTTAGTATATAGATACTTAGTTTTTTTTTTTTAATGTATTTTTAAATTTTTAATTATAATGTTATCTTAGTTTAGCTTGTTTTTAATTTTTTTTAAATTTTTAATTATAACAGTAGTTAAAATTTGTTAGTTTAATTTGTTTTTAATTTCTTTTTTAAAACCCAAAGTTAATATTCGTGGAATAGGGAGCATTCGTGTAAGATGGGAGTGTGTTAAACCAAGCCGTAGATCCCAAAGGAATATGACATCTGAAATGATGGGTATAGATGTAGACTCAGATTGTGCGCCCATTGATAATAGAGAAGAGTATGGGTCATCTACATCTTCATGAAGTCCTTCATCTGCAGAAAATGTAGATTCTGATGGGGTGCTAGAATCCATGGATGAATTTGAAGAAGTAGTGTAGATGATTTTTATTAGTATGATTTTTGTAATTGAAACTCTAGAGGAGTTTTTAATGATGGGGTGTCAGAATCCATGGATGAATTTGAAGAAGCAGTTTAGATGCTTTTTACTAGTATGATTTTTGTAATTGAAACTCTAGAGGAGTTTTTGAATATTTATATGAACCATTTGTTCTTGTATGGTCTAATATATTATCTCATTATGAATCGCATCATAATTCCTTTGTTTTTATATGGTTATAATGGTGAAATTATTAGAGAAATTTTTTTTTTGTTTAATATGCAATTTTCTTGAAAGTTGTAAGTTATCTCTTCAAGAAATTTTTTTTTTTCCAATTTAAGGTTGATTTTAAAGTTTTGTTAAACAACAATATGGGATGTTTAGGCCATGGCTCTATTTTTTACCCTAAAAAAAAATACGTGTATACTGGTATCAACACTTTTCTATTTGGGGGGTGTTTTTGGTGTTTTTTTTGCAAAAATCATCGTTTTTATGGGTAGAGTTCTCATTCATAGTATATAGTTCTCATTTCATAGTATAAGTGGTTCAAAATGACCACGAATGTTAAGTCTCAAATCAAAGAATACATGACTTGTCTTGGTTGGCCCCCTCCTTAGGACAACTTGTATTCTTGTGAAGCTATGTGGGTCTCCAATATTTTGTCCTTGAGCTCTTTTTAGTACAAAACCTCCTTAAGTCCTCAATGGGCTCTAGATTTGTCCCAAAAATATTTCCTTACTTGGAGGAAAGCTCAAGCTTAGTATCTTCTCTTCTTTGATGGAGCGTCCAAAGGCAATCCTAGGGTGGAAGGTGCGGGAGGGGTCGTTTACGACCCTGGAGGAAACACGGTATCTCAATTTGATTGGGGATTAGGTAGGAGAACCAATAATTAAGCCGAGTGGGATGCACTTATTCAAGGGATTGACATTATGAATTTGCTTCACATAGATCACTTCATCACCATGGGGGATTCTAATATTTTTATCAAGAAAATGATCAACATCCAAAGAGGACATAACAAGACTCTGAGCAGAATTCACAGGTGAATCGTCTCCTCCATTAACGACATCTCCAGGATTCATTTCTACCATATTATAAGGAACAACAAATCATAGGAAGACTTCATGGCCAATCAAGGATCTATGATTAAGGAAGGGATTAGGGTGCTTAATCAAGGATCTAGCAATTTCAGTTGAACGCCACATTTTTAACCCTTAGAACAACTATGGGGGCATGCATGCACAACCCCCCTCTACCTTCGCCGACAAGTGGCTTACACCTTCACCCCTATCTTAAAGTCATGCCTTGTTCCTCCTGTTTCATTAATGGGAGTTGGTGCGGTGGTAAGACAGACGCATGCAGATTTATGCCGAATCATCGAAAGCCTTATTCGCACGATTTCATCCTGGAAGATGGTACTGCTCTGCATTAGGTAGTTTCGGGCTTGGAAACTCTCACTTGTAACGTTGATTTTCACTTGTCCGACCTTTGCTCTGTCCTCTGGTTCTCCCTAGCGCGCATGAGGATGAATATCGATAGCATGGATTTGGAGCTTTAGAAGATCAAATGGGCTCACCAAGACATAAAGAAACATGCTCGAAATGATTTTGAAGCTTCCGGGGAATCTTTGGATGAGAGAAAACTCATCGATCAGGACATATTTTAGATGGAGTCATGTATTAAAGACATCGATACCAATGCTCAGGTCTAGGTGGGAGAACTCGAGAAGATGCAGAAGTTTATTCAAGGCATGAAAGAGTTCCATGAAGCCAACTTTGAAGGTCTCAAGCAATACCTTTTTTCCTTGGAGATTCAGTTTTTCGACACCCTGCAAAAATTCAATCACAGAATTGAAGATTGTCTGGCACAATTGGAAGTCTCCCTGCACGATATGAAGGAAGATATTGGAATTCTCACAGAACCGTCTGAACCTGTGAATCAATGTGAAGAAAGCTCCTTAATGGAGGATGATTCACAGACCCACGAAGGAATTCCTCTAGAATAATTTCATGAATGTTTAAGTGCTCTTTTTCCTAGACTAGTTAAATGTTTTTTTTCCTTCTCTTATGTAATTAGTTTGTCAATATATATTCAGCAAATCACATTAGCCATGAACACATAGGATGTATCATTCTCAGGGTTAGAAATCTTAAACTGGTCCAATTTGAATTGCATAATAGCTTTTTTTTCTCTACCCTTCTTAAAAGTGAATTTTGTATCTGCACCTTATAATCTATTTAATATACAATACTTTGCTTTCCTATTAAAAAAAATGATGAAATAACTATGCCCCCGGTTGAATTAGGATTGCAATGCATGAAATCGATGCCCCATTCTGCAAAGGGGACGACGACAATTATGGGATGAAGTGGATTTGGGTGGGAACACTTCTTAGAATGGAAGAATTGGCATTGAGGGAACTTATTGACCGCTTCTACACAATCTTTGAAGATGGAAAGCCATGAGTAGCCGACGCAAAAAAAATTATGGGTTGTTTCCATCCCAGAAAGGTGACCTTGAAAAGCTATAGAATGGCAGTCATTGAGTACGCGTTCGGGTTCATCAAGAGTTAAGAAACGACGCAAAACATAATTGATACCATGATGGTACAAAGTATCACTAATGATAATATAATGTTTGGCGTGGTGTCATATGCGACGTCGCTCATCACGATTGCGATCAGACCGAAATCATTGGGTTTGGAGATATAAAACAATGTCTGCATACCACAGATCATTTGTGCTAATGAGGAACAAAGACTCATCAGGAAGAGAGTCAATGGGCTCAGATCGATCATTGACATGGGGCAGTGCGTAAATGATCTCAACAAAGACCAAGGATTTTTTGGATTTTGCTTTGGAAAACTCCAACTTGAACTCCTGGAGGAAAACAATCCAGTGAGAATCCTTTCCCCCTATCACTTGACGTGTTAGGATATAATACATTGGATTAAAGTTGGCAATAATGATGGTCTTGCATAGTAAAATATAATGTTGGAATCTCTAGACCTACAACACGGTTTCTAGAGCCATTTTCTCCACATGTGAGTAATGTGTTTCAGATTCAATGAGAGTCTTACTAAGATAATAGACCACATGTTATTGACCACCATTGTATTCTTGAACTAACACCATTCCAATGGTGCAAATAGAAGTTGCAAGATATAAATAGAGTCCAATGTGCAATTGGGGGGTTGTAACACAGGAGCGTTAATTAGGGCCTTTTTCATATTATCAAATGATTGTTGAGCTTCATCATCCCAAATGAAGGGAACATATTTCTTGAGAAGCCTCATGTAGCCCCGAGTGATCTCAGAAAAATTACAGACTAAGCGGCATAAAAATTTTGCATGCCCTTGCAAACTTTGGAGTTATGGGATATTATTAGGTGAAGGTAAAGCTAAAATAGCTTCAACCTTCAGTAGATCAAGGTGAATTCCATCCTTGGAGATTATGAACCCTAAAAATCTCCCGGCTTCAACACAAAATACACATTTGTGAGGATTCAAGCAAAAGAATGAGTGGGTAAGTCATCCAAATATGGTTCCACAACATGCTGATATCATGAAATGAATAAGACATGGCTTGTTGAAAAGTAGCCCCAACGTTCTTGAGGCCAAAAGGTAACTTGCGATATGCAAAGATTCCCCATAGGAAGATGAAAGCAGTCTTGTGTTGGTCTATTGGGAGTATCTCAATCTTATTATAGCCAGAGAAGCCATCCATAAATGAAAATATGATACTCCCAGCAAAGTTATCGATAATTTGGTCAATGAAGGGGGTTGGATAGTTGGCCTTAGGACAAACTTTGTTTGGGTCTTTATAATCAACACAAAATCTAATCGTTCCTTGTTTCTTAGCTTTAGGAATGATGTTAGACACACAGTCTGTCAATGGGACAAGATAGATAAAACTAGTTCGAAGGAGATTTTCAACTTCTGCCTTAATAGTTGCAATTTTGCGGGGATGAACGGGTCGAAGTTTTTTCCAAACAGGTTAGGCACTGGGATAAACCTGAATTTCATGGAACACTATAGAGGGTTCAATTACTGGAATTTATTCATAACTCGAGGAGAAAACATCGTGGAACTCCTTAAATAAGGATGTATAAAATTCCACCTCAGTAGGTGTACAGTTTTTTCCTAAATGGATATGTTCCACGATACCTATTGTTAGGAAATTACTCTTATAGTTGGTTTAAAATACTACCAACATACTGGGGGGTTATCGGATAGACATATAAGGTTTTTTCGGAATTATTTATAAGCAAATAGGGTTTAGAATTAAGAGAATGCATACCTTATTTATGAAGGTCGGTCCAAGCTCTTCTCTATTCGTTCTCCTATGCAAATAACCTGTAACGAAAACACAAGACATTTCTCAAGCATATTTGACCACAACAAAGATATTGATATTAATAAAGCAGCATAACATCAACATGTAATCAAATGATAATAGATATAAGAAAATCTATGTTGGAAAGTAAATAATGCCTCAATCATTTATTGATAAATGCAGATAGTATAGCAATGCTATACATGTCATGCACCGGAACCGTCGTAACCACAACCCTGGGATCCTTCTCCTCTCTCTTAGCTATGAATTTCTCAAGCATAAATTTCTCCAATGATCATAAGGTCTTTCTTTCTCAAGCCCTCCCTTGTATTTATGGCAAGGCAAGGATGATTGGTTCGAAAGGTGGTTGAGTTGGGAAGTTGGGGTAGTTTTGGTACCTACCTCAACTAATCCCAATTCATGTTTTTAATTATTTTTTTGAAGTTTTCTTAAGATACACGCGATTGTGATATAGTACAACTAGCGAGTGACTCATGAGTGTCTTCACTTGCATGTAGCGGGTGTAGCTTTTAGTTGACACCCGTGGGTTATCAGTAGTGATACCTGTGGTTGACCCGCTGGTTGGAACGTATGAGGGTCACGGTTATGTATAAAAATAGGCATAGAAAGATGATTTTGAGTAATGGACTTCAAGGTTCAGCTCTAGGACATCTAAGGTCAAGGTAATCTCTTTCATCCATAGTGTCATTTTGTGTGATCGACAAGGCAATGTGGTCATGAACAGAGAAGTGCTAATTTAACTGACAACAGATGCCCCCTAATGTGTGAGGTCAGAGGAAAATGATGGCTGAAATACATTACAATCCCAACAGAGGAGGAGCAAAGAGGTTTCAGGATGAGGTCACAAAAAGTACATAAAAACATAAACAAAGTCAGGGAACAGTTTACAATCTTGACATCAGGAGATGTTCAGAATGATAGAACATAATCTCCAATACATAACTGAAAGATGTATATAGCATGTCCATTGAAATACAAGCGTGGATCCATGTCAAACAAGATATCATAGCCATAACAACAAACTGGATCTATGTCTCATTAAGAGCCAAAAAAATGGGTGTGGCTCAGTCTTGCACAACTTGGGCAATAACAAAATATGATGATGTTATTATAGGCCCAAGGTCTTCATCCAAACCGTCTCAAGGTATGAATCCTAACCATGCGAATAAATGAACTGAGGTCGAACATGGAAGATACCGTTTTATTATCGGCCAATGATATAAACCGTTAACAAATGCGAGGGCACCCACCATTAATGAAAATGGGGCCCAAGTTACCTAGTACATTCTAACAAGTGCAAATAAAGGGTCTTGAAGTCGAACACTTGACGAATCCATCGAGCAGGAGACATTGATGTATTCCCACTACTCCATGGTGAGGGAAACTGCCACTGATGACTGCAATCCCTAAGGTACTACTGATAAATCTAAACATCATTCCTAGATAAAGATGAGCTGAAGTCGATAGGAAGAAGTCCGTTGGAAAGGAGGCCTTAAGGAATCCTGCATCATCCAACATAAGATACAATTAATAGGTTGATATGATCCAGAGTAAGCTGAGTACATGATGAAACATACTGACACCAAGGAATGACCGACACATGAGATCAAGGTAACTGCAGAATGGCCGACACAAGGGGTGTCCTTGAACAATGAGCAGGACACAAAAGTGACATAAGCATCTTTGAAAACAAAGGGGACCATAATATAAATCTATAATGTAGGAGACATTAACAAATTCTCCATATGACTGGAAGAGTAACCAAATGGAGGAGTAAAAACTCCAAGATCAGGTTCATCCTAAGGCCAAAACTAAAACCCAACTTGTTTGAAAGACTCAAAAATGTGCATTGTCCAAGGACATAAGTGACTTGCTGCCTTTATACTAAAAGATACATGACATTATTCCCTTCCCTTTTATCTTTTCATTAAAGAATGCATTTTCTTGATTTTAATGATCATGAAAAGGTGGAAAAGAAAGCTCGATAATGTCCTTTGTGTTAGTTTTAATGATTCCAAGAAAGAAAACTCAATAGTCCTTCTTCATTTTTAAAAACAAGCTCAAAGAGGGGAGAGAAGAATTCTTGGTATAAGTCCAACCATGTGTTATTTAACGATCCCATGGGAGTGAAACTCAATACCTTCTTCATGTTTTAACGAGTTTGAAGAAGAGATAGACTAGTAGTTGATAACATTGATCCATGGATTTTAATATCGATCTTGGATCTATTCATGCTCACCGGTGTTTTCAATTTTAAGTAGTTTAGAAAACTTAAACAATAACTCCGTACACCCACTCGTGGATTTTAATATCGAGCCCGATTTGGTTTATGATCTCCGGTGTTTTCATATTTAAAGATTCTAAAAAACTTAAACAAGAACTCTATATACCTACTCATGGATTTTCCATCGAGCCCGAGTTGGTAAATGCTCGCTTGGTGTTTTCATATTTCGAGAGTCTGAAAACCCTAAAGAAGACTCCTAAAGGTCCTTTTTCGTAAACTTAGTCTCCTAACCCAAAAAAGTGTAAAACAATGAGAGAAGAACTCTTCTAGCCACGCATGACTAGAGTATACATTTTTTGTAATTAATCCACAAAGGTTCGGAAAAGGGGTAAACTTATACCTAAGTGGATATCTGTTCAAGTCCTTTAACGAGTTTGAACAAGACAAGTATGCTCGAAAATCTTGTTAATTTTCAAGAGTCTAACAAGAGCAGAAAAAGACTCCATAAAAATATTTTCTGTAAATTTTTAACGATCCCGAAAAAGTAAAATCATGACCTCCTTATTGTTTTTAACGAGCTCAAAGGAGAGATGAAAGAATGCTCGTAGCCTCCTTACTATTTTTAACAAGCTCGAAGAAAAGGTGGAAGAATTCTCGTAACCCCCTTACTATTTTTAACAATCTCGAATAAAAGGTGGAAGAATGCTCATAACCTCCTTACTGTTTTTAACAAGCTCAAAGAAAGGGTGGAAGAATGCTCGTAACCTCCTTACTGTTTTTAATGAGCTCTAAGAAAAGGTGGAAGAATGCTCGTAACCTCCTTACTGTTTTTAACAAGCTTGAAGAAAATGTGTAAGAATGCTCATAACCTCCTTACTATTTTTAACGAGCTCGAATAAAAGGTGGAAGAATGCTCGTAACTGGATGAATTTCCAAATGAATGGCAAATTGCATCATAGACTCTAGGAAAAATTCATTAGAAGGAAGTATATCATCCTAGATAGAACATATATCCAAACATTCAAATGGAGGTATCACATGCTCAACTGTTGGGACTGAATCCCGAGAAGGTAAGCATGAATTCAGAGGCTTCTTCTTAGTAGCAATTGGACTCAAGGAACAATATGCCACATAATTCTATTATGGCATGGTAGTGCCTACTAACGAGGGATATACTTGGTCTACAACTGGGTAATAAGGAGGATCAACATATTAAAGCTTAGCAATAGTGACAATGCTTTTGTTGTGAGGAAAATGCATCACACGAATGAGCATAGACACCACGTCATGCATAGAATATACGTAATCACGCCTGAGGATCATATCAAAATCCATAGTGTCCTTTAAAACCATAAAATCAACTAAGACTGTTTTTCCACCCAAAGCAACAGGTACCTAAGGGAGGAATTCCAACGGTTCACTAGGTCTTCAATCGAAAGTCAACGGCCAATTCACAGCTGGAATAATGTTAGGGAAACCTAAATCTCTCCAAGCATAAGGGGATAAGATACTAATAGAGGCTCCTTCATCTACAATACATCGGTGAACCACATGGTTTCCAATATCAACCTTTATTTGGAAAGGTGTAGAAGAAGGAAGGCGAGGCCTAGTTAGACTATTCCAATCAAAGGAAATGATCCCAGATCTTAGCAGGAGTTCACACAGCATAGATGAAGTTCTCCCTTTTTCGGGAACATCTGAACTGGTAATGTAGAAGACTTCGGGAGAAGGTGCTTCAGTGTTCGAAGGAATGATGGGATCGGTCGAAGATTGCATCGACTTGATCACTTCACTCTCCGAAGGAAGAGTGGGGTTGACCAAAGACTATTTTGGTTCAACCAATTTATCAACCAAAGGTTGACTAGGATGTTGGGAATCTATAGACAATTCAGGATTAGAGGATCCTTCATATATGGACCACACTCTTCGCACCTATGGAATAGCAGGGCACGAGTGAGTAAGGTGGTCTCCCTTATAAAGTTTACAAGGGAAATTTGGCTTGCGTCCTATAATATTATACTCATTTACAACATTAGTACTCTCTGCATAACTAGCATTGGCTGACGGATTTCCCCCAGCATGACTTGCAGTGGATGGTTTCTCAAAAGCAGAATAATTTTGAACTATGGACCACACTTTTTTCACTTCTGGAAGTATAGGGAACAAATAGGTCAGGTGATCTCCCTCACAAAACTTACAAGGGAACTTAAGCTTATGTTTAATAGGTCTGTCGATAATGTCAACTTGTTCAGCATGACTTGTAGTGTTTGATTTAGTGTCTCCAATATGAATCACAGTAATTGGTGACTTCTCATTAATATTACCAACAATGATCGATGGTATGTCCTCAACATGACCAAAAGTGGTTGAGGACATACTTTCATTATTATTTGCGGTGATTGAAATTTTACTCCCAGCATGACCTCCAGAGGTTGGGCAGGTTCCCCCAACATGACCTCCAGAGGCTGGTTGCATAGGTTCACTATGATTTACAGTGACTGAAAGAGTTCCCCCAACATGACCTCCAGAGGTTGGGTGAGTGCCCCCAGCATGACCTCCAGAGGCTGGTTGGCTTCCCCCTTGCTTTGGAATCTTCTCCCTATTCTTCCTCTGTCTATTCCTTTTAGACTACTGGTTACTAGTATTACTACTTTCACCACATGAGGTAGAAGGAGGATGATAAGATGTTACTAGAAAATAAGGCATACGGTTTTGATGCTCTTGATGTGAATTGCTTACTTGAGAAGCATCAGGATCATGCAACGCATTCAGAGTGGAAAACAACCAAACTAGTAGCCCTATAGTGAATCCCAGAAGATGAAAGGTATCCATTAAGGGAGTAACAATGTCCCCAATGAATGGAAAAGCACAAGGATCCCCTTGAACAATGGTTCCTTGATTGGTGTTCACTGGAATGCTATCCATATTTTCCGAATCAGAGAAACAAAAATATATAAGGCCAACTAAGAACGAGCGACACAAAGAGCACACCACTAAAAAAGTCCTACATTAATCCAGACCAGGAAAACAAAGATGAAACTCTCAAAGGAAATTCTGGGATGATTAGAGTCTAGAACAAACTAGTAGAGTTGCGAAGTACAATTACCTGGGGTCCACAATACAATATCTTTGGGTGCAAGCGTTTGAATCACCAACTACCCTCCCAAAGACTTGTAAGGAATTTCCTCCCATGTCTATCTTAGGTACACTGGAAAGATACTAAAGGCTACCAAAATTGCAGAAAGAACCCGGGGGGACAGTTGCAGGTCTAGCCAAGATGCATGGGCAGGGTAACTAGGCCCAAAATACAAGAGTACACAAGGCACTAATGGATCCCCATATGAGAAAAGGATCTGGTGTATGCTCGAAAGAAAAGTGGGAGGTATCCCCAATAATTCGATCTCACACGACCTCGTGCTTAACTTTGGTTTGAGTAGAGATTCCTGGATACCTCCACAAAAGTGGATTTACCTAAACGATAGTTTGTACTACGATTTGAGATTTGAATGGTTTGGAGGGTTTAAAGTGATGTATTCCAAACCATAGCCTAAGCTAGTTGATGTTGTGTAACCTAAAAAAAGAAAATGTTACTAATATATTTTATTAATGAATCTTTTTAAAGGATGTTACTTACTCAAAGGATAGTGCAATGTGTGGTGATGGTTATAACTGAAAAGAAATGGGTATATAAAAAATGTAAAAGCTTCACAATTAACTTACTTTGTTGGTCTTTCAAAACATGAAATCATGAAGCAAAACTAAGCATAATGAAAAAATTTTGTATTTTCAAATATGATAGTACTAAAGACTACAACTACTTCAAAATGAAAAAACAATTCTTGCTATGAAATGAATGTTCTTTTTAAATTTGTTTTTTTCTTTAACTATGAAAGAAATGCAAATAAATGTGAACCAACAAGAACCGTAAAAGTAGTGCAAGAAAAGAGACAATGACCCAATACTAAAGCAATCAGACCTTATGCAAGACCGACAAACACCAACCCAACTAGTTTCTTTAGAAAGTAACTAGGTTTAGGAAACAAAATGAAAACAATTATGACTAATATGTAAGATGGAAAAATAGAGACTCTTACGCAAATATCAGTCTTCTCTTGAATACCAATGATCAAAGAAGATGGAATCCAAGCACTTGGCAAACAAAAAAAATGGGCTAGAAAGTAAGGGTAACTTTGCAAACACAAAACTCAACTAGAAACTCTTAAAGAGGTACAAACAGACTCAGTATACAATGGACAATGTCCAAAGGTTATCAGATCAGAAAAATACTTCCAAAGCCACAAACAAGCAACCCTAAGACCAAACCCTGATTAAAAAAGGAAAAAACTTAGGAAAACCCGTGACTGTATTATCCAGCAACAAGCGGTTGACCGGCGGGTACCTATACCAACAACGCACGAGTAGGGTAGAAAATACGCGACTGTATGTAGATGAAGGTCACAGGTGAGCCTTGAAAATACTAAAAAGACCAAAAACCAATTGAATCAAGCATAAAAATCAAAGAAGACCTCTAAGAAAGGTTGCAACAGAGACTCAGATCAACACTGAAAGGCTTTAAACTAGTGTCACACCAACAAACAAACTTCCAAATCCAGCAAAGCAACCTTAAGATCAAAGCTTAACTTGAAAACAAAAATCTTATGAAAAGTTCACGTTTATCACATGAAGAAGCATGCAGGTGCAACTAAATAATCGTGGGTACGTATATAGGCAACTCGCGAATTCAACTGAATAACAACGCATGTATGTACAGGAAACTCGTGGGTGGGCTCAGAAAACTTAAAAAAAAAGAGTTTGCAGATCGGAAAAGAACTAAGTCAAGAAACAAGGTCAAGGAGAACCTAGACACTTCTAAAGAGATCAGGCAAGTTATAAACGACTGGAGAAACTCAACAAGAGTCCCCAAAGCAGAAAAACAAATGGTACTCCCCAGCGGAGTCGCCAATTCTATTGTTAGGAAATTACTCTTATAGTTGGGGAAAAAGACTACCAATGTACTGGGGGATTATCGAATAGACATATAAGATTTTTCCATCATTATTTATAAGCAAATAGGTTTTAGAATTAAGAGAATGCATACCTTATTTATAAAGGTCACTCCAAGCTCTTCTCTCTTTGTTCTCCTATGCAAATAACCTGTAACGCAAACACAAGACCTTTCTCAAGTGTATTTGACCACAACAAAGATATTGATACTAATAAAAAGGCATAACATCAATATGTAATCAAATGATAATAGATATAAGAAAATATATGTTGGAAAGGAAAGAATGTCTCAATATTCTATAGACAAATGTAGATAGTACAATAATGTTATACATGTCTTGCACTGGCACCGTCGTAACCACAACCCTGGGCTCCTACTCCTCTCTCTTAAATATGAATTTCTCTTGCATAACTTTCTCCAATGATCATAAGGTGTGTCTTTCTCAATCTCTCCCCTTGTATTTATGGCATGCCAAGGAGGATTGGTTCAAAAGGTGGTTGAGTTGGGAAGTTGGGGTAGTTTTGGTACCTGCCTCAACTAATCCCAATTTGTGTTTTTAATTATTTTTTTGAATTTTTCTTAAGATACCCATGACTATTATATAGGACAACTAGCGAGTGACTCGCAAGTGTCTTCACTTGCATGTAGCGAGTGTAGCTTTTAGTTGACACACGTGGGTTTTCAGTAGTTATAATCGCGGATGACCCACTGGTTGGAAAGTATGAGGGTCATAGTTATGTATAAAAATAGGCAGAGAAAGATGCTTCTGAGTAAGGGATTGCAAGGTTCAGATCTAGGTCATCTAAGGTCAAGGTAAGCTCTTCCATCCATAGTGTCCTTTTGTGTGACCAACAAGGAAATGTGGTCACAGACATAGAAGTGCTAATTTGACCGATAACAATACTAGGTTTCACTGATATGTCTATTGGAAAATTTTCCATGATGTTAGCTATATTTCCTTCGAAAAACACATTGTGTGCGAGGATGGGAATTTGAGATGTTTGGACAATATCAAGTGAAATGGTGGATTTTTTGTTCAAGTATACCGGGTGGATCATATGAAAATATTATCGATGATGGTAATATTTCCATGGGTGTGCATCGATGCTCATGATTTCCATTATAGACTCGTCAGAGGAAAAGGTATGTAAAAGGGAATCAAAAGAGGGAAAGGATGAATTGGTCAAAGACAGGAGAGGTGCCACAGACTGGTGGTCAATAGTATCGATACAATCGAAAATGGATTGAATCGCATGGTATGTTTCTTGATTGAGGTTCAGAGGCATGCAATCACCAATGGTTTCGTACTTGTTGAGATATTGTAGCTTCTAAGAATATTATATTTGTACTTTATTATTCCAGAGATGTTTCATTCCTCCGTGAAGATCTTATTGTATATCCGGAGATGTTTATTCCTCCATCGGAATGTGGTAACTTGGGTTATTAGACTTCCCTAGTGGGGTCAGACCTGTATGTGTTATGTGGGTCAAAGGGTTGTTAGACCACCCTAGTGGGGTCGGACCAGTCAGTTGTAGTGGGGTGTTTAACCCAGTGGTAAAGTTGGGGCCGACCTAGTTAATATAAAGTACAAGTCGGAGATGTGTATATATAGAGGAGGTGTGTTCCTCATTTGACACACTTCCCTCACTCAGAATGTACCGCACTTGTGGAGGAGAGGTCTGCTATGGTGGAGGAGGAGATCATGTCTTTGGTTTGCATATTTGTATATTGTTGGTCATCTATATTGAGGAAGCTTTGCTGGGTTTTCTACCCCATGAGGGTTTCCCAGGATAAATCTGTGTCTCTTGTGTTTATGTTGTGCTTGTTGTTTCTTCAGTGATCTTGTATATGCTATTATTGTGAAATGGAATGTAATGATACTATTTTCTATCTTAGCATATTAAATCTTAACATGGTATCAAAGCTAACCTGAAGAAGGCAATGTATGGCACTTACGACACTTGGTTCACTTGTGACAATTTCAAGGTTTGGGTTTTGTATAGCAAAAATCAGTCATCGTGGAACTTTCACTATAAATCCATTTTGGAGATGTTTCAAGATCTGAAACCTCCACAGGTCGTAGATAACATCCCCAGGTACCTTGTTTCCAAAGGACACCCTCATATGCGTTGTACTTTGTGAGTTATGATCAGTATAAGTTAGGGTTTCGGCCTCTTCCAGATCTCAGTCAAAATCAGGTGACCTAGGAAAAAGGGTCATAACTTGGGCTAGGAAGCTCCAAATGAAATTTCGTAAAAAGTGGCAGGTAGTACACAGAATTTACTATACTAAATAACTTTTTCAGAGGCCGAAGTTGAACCAATGACATGTGGCACGCCGTAAAAGTCCACTCTCCTGTTTTATCCCATAAACAGGTCACGTTGCGACACTTAGCATAACTCTCTCTCAGAAAATCCAATTGAGGTCAGACCTGTCGGGATGGAAATATGATAGGTGAGGCTACCATAGAAAAAATGTTAGATCCTATGAATTGAAATGTTTGGAGTTACATCAAAAACAATCAAGTACATATTTCTATCAAAACAAAATTATTTTTGGAGCACCTTCATTCATGGCTTCCGAAATTTAGGGTTTTGAAGAAAGTTAGAATTTTTGGAATCAAAGTCCACGGCTGAATGCTACTCAGGAAAATTGTAATTTAGAGACCAATATCGAATTTTTTGGTTGGGTAGAAGACCGGGCTTGATCAAACCCTAGTTCGGGATTTTGATCGGAAAGATGGAAAATTAGGGCTTCAACAAAAGTTGGAATTTTTTAAGTCTGTGACCACGGCTGGAAGCTCCTCAGAAAAATAAGAGTTTAGAGCCTTGGATTGAACCTTTTTATTGGGAAGAAGGGTGGGCTTCATCAAACCCTATTTTGGAATCCTGTCGAGAAGATCCAGAAGTTTCGAAGGCAATTTTGAGGGGTCAAATTTTGGAGATTTCAAAATTGAAGTATGCTAGTCTGATCAGCTCAGCAAGACACATCCTTCCATCCATTCCGAAGTGTGAAAGTCAAAGATTGAATTTTTAGGGTTTCTCTAGCAAACCCTAATCAAGCTCCAGATCAAGTTTTAGGGGAAGTTGAGGCTAAGGCCTTACATAAGAAGACTACAAGAAGTCTCGACAGGTATGACTTAAGGAGGTTCAGGTATGTCTTGAAATCTGATTCCTGATTAAGTTCATAATGTGTTTGTCTTCATATTATTTATTAATACAATCTTGATTAATGTTAGAATTGTCTTATCACCCTAGTAATAGTATGAATGCATGTGAATGATCGAAGACATTCATTAATTAGGGCTATATGATTGTACTAATGCACTATGGTGTTGTATGAGGTTGATGTTGTCTGCTAACAAGATACAGGTACATCACAAAAGACAAATCAAGTTCCATGACCATGACAACATGAAGACAAAGACTCATCCATAATCTTTGTTCTACTTACGAGGTATGTATGACTTTGTTATATTATGCTTAACCAATGAGATATGCAGGTTCTAGCACAGGATCTCTAAATCATTGAAGAGAACAAAGAAGATATTGTTTAGGTGTGTTAGACATAACTAAGCAGGTATACTAATCCGGGTATGTTTTCCTATGTCAAGTTAGAATCTTACCTTGTGTTAGGATCCCTTATATAAGTATACTTGGTATGATTGGTTATGCTTATTCATAAAGTTAATAATCAAGGTTTTATGCATATTATGTCTCTTATCTTGATGATTTAACTAAGCAGAAGAGTACTATGATCAAACAAGAATATGCATGAGTAAAAGAAGACTTCCTTGAAACCCTGAATACTAATGATCATGACTATACAAGATAGAATTATAATGTTTTGATAATATTGAGAATATACTAATGAATGTATGTTTGTGTATGAGATCATGAGGATGACACTAGTGCACACTTGAGCATGCACAGCGGTACAGAATGAATAGAAGTTCAAAAGACATATAGAAGATCAAGCGGGAGGCAACCACACAAACATAAAAGATAAGTATTTGAGTTGCTATTTGAAATAGTAAATGATATTGCTTGTATGCATATTTGTATTCCTAGAATATATCATGCTGAGTGTAAACATTCATAGAGCATTAAACAATATACTAATAATATGCATATGATTGGTAAGTTGGACAAACATTCAATTGTTGCTTGTCTAGAATGAAACCTCTTTGCTGACATGCTGAGAGCTATGCACACTCTCGATAGTATGTTCTGGTAGAGATGGAGTGCATCTAGATAGCCACTGTATGCATATAGGATATGGAAAAGCGTTGTGCCAAACTATTGGTCAAGATAGTTGCATAACTATGTAAATGATATCTGTATGCATAATAGGTTATCATGTCAACATGATTTCATGATTATGAAGTATTACTAATCATGTACTTAATTTTTTTTTGTAGGAAAGATCATGAAGAATGATGAGCACCGAACAAGTACTGGATGTTCAACAAGAATATTTACAAATCAAACAAAATATAGAAGGCTCATGGCTAGAAGATTCTCTTAGAAAGAGGAAGAGAATCATGATAAGATGTTTGCTCCAAGTGGATAGATAAGACCATTCTCTTAATGGTGTAATTAAAGAAGAAGTGTGAATCAAGTTCTGTATGGGTACCCAGGATTGGTAGTCAATTGATGAGCTTAATGATCATCATGGGTGATGTGGATCTCAACCTTTGCTACAAGGTTAAATATGGCTTCTATACACAGATGACATGGATGCAAGAAGGAACTCACCACAGAGTTCGAATGATATTGAGGCTCATATCATTAGACCCATCTAACGAGAGATGGTGCAGATAGATATGCAGAAGATCACTTAATGTAGAGTGTGAATGATGGAGAATTGACAGATTCTTGACAAAGCTTGGGCTTTACTAGAAGTAAAGCTAATCCTAACCTTTACCTTAAGGTTGTGGATGATGAACCTATTATACCATTATTGTATGAGGATGATCTCTTTCTGACAAGGTATGAGAAACAAATCATGAAAAGAAAGAAGAAGATGGCTGCAGAAATGAAAATGAAAGATCTCAGATTGATGCATTACTTCCTAGGTCTGGAAGTATGGCAAGGCTCAGAAGGAATCTTTCTCAACCAGAGAAAATATGCCGATAAATATTAAAAGGACTTGATGTGTTGGAATGGCCACTCTCATGGATTCCAACTTGAAGTTGTTAGCGGATGACTCATCAGAGTTAGTGGATATAACTCTGTACAGACAAATTAATTGAGTCATTGATGTATCTAACGAATACTAGATCAGATATATGCTTTGCTGTGAACACCTTGAGTCAGTATCTAGTGGAAACTAGATGTGTTCACCTGATAAGTTGCAAATCATGTGATGCGATACCTAAAGGATATGATAGACTTTGATCTATGTTATCTTGGAGATCATGACTTCAGATGGCTACACAGATGTTGATTGGGTAGGAAGTGTATCAGACAGGAAGAGCACATCGAGAGAATGTTATTGTCTGGGATCAGCCATGATCTCGTGGTTTAGTAGGAAACAATCTAGTGTGGCTCTTAGCACAAGCAGAATATATGGCTGCTTGCTCTGCTAAGTATGAAGCAGTATGGCTTCAGAATTGTTTGACTTAGAGATGGACTCAACTATGATCCTATGTGACAAACAGAGTTGTACCAAAATGGCAGAGAATCCAGTGTTCCATGATAAGTCAAAGCACATAGAGATCTGACATTTCTATGTACGAGATATTGTCTGACATTTCTATATACGAGATGTGGTGCAGAAAGGAATTAAAGTTCGAATTTGTAACAAGTTATCGTTGTACTAACCAAACCTCTACCTCAAGTGAACAAGTTACCGATATACTAACCAAACCTCTACCTCAAGTAAAGTTTAAGTATTTCCGAGACAAGCTTTATAGGACCCTCCTCGAAAGGGGGAGTGATGTGGTCACTTATGATGAGATTGCCTGCATCGACAGAGAGGTCAATGATGTGGATACATATATTGGTGATGCCAACAGAGAGGTTGGTGGATGGTCCTTAGACAGGGTCTAAGTTGACAAAGGGATTGCATCATCCTTGAACACATGTTCTAAAAGGATCCGTAGACATATGTCTCTGAGAAAGAAGAGGGATTGCATCATCCTTGAACACATGTTCTAAAAATATCTGTAGACGTATGTTTTTGAGAATGAAGTCCTTGGTGGACATATGGGGATTGGATCATCCCTGGACTTCAGTCCTAAAGAGAGCCATAGATGTATGTCTTCGAGAATGAAGTCCTTGGTGGACATGTGGGGATTGGATCATCCTTGGAATTCATACCTAAAGAGAGCCGTAGACGTATGTCTTCCAGAATGAAGTCTTTGGTGGACATGTGAGGATTGGATCATCCCTGGACTTCAGTCCTAAAGAGAGCCATAGACGTATGTCTTCAAGAATGAAGTCCTTGGTGGACATGTGGGGATTGGATCATCCCTGGACTTCAGTCCTAAAGAAATCCGTAGACGTATGCCTTCAAGAATGAAGTCCTTGGTGGACATGTGAGGATTGGATCATCCCTAGACTTCAGTCCTAAAGAGAGCCATAGATGTATGTCTTCGAGAATGAAGTCCTTAGTGGACATGTGGGGATTGTATCTTCCCCGGACTTCGGTCCCAGAATTGATCCGTAGAAAAGATGTCTCCAAGAATGAAGCCCTGAATGAATAGGTAGGGGATTGTATCTTCCCCAGACTTCAGCCCCAAAATAGAGCCGTAGACTGGGTCTCCGATAGTGAAGTCCTAAATGAACAGGTAGGGGATTGTATCTTCCCCAAACTTCGGTCCCATAATTGATCCATAGACTGATGTCTCCGAGAATTGTAGGACTGCATCGTCCTTGGACCTCGGTTCAAAATGTACGTGAGAGGACTGCATTGTCCATGAACTGGGTTCAAAATGTATGTGAGGACTGCATCATCCATGAACTGGGTTCAAAATGTACGTGAGGACTGCATCGTCCATGAATTGGGTTCAAAATGTACGTGAGGACTGCATCGTCCATGAACTGGGTTCAAAATGTACGTGAGGACTACATCGTCCATGAACTGGGTTCAAAATGTACGTGAGGACTGCATCGTCCATGAACTCGGTTCAAAATGTACGTGAGGACTGCATTGTCCATGAACTGGAAAATGTACGTGAGGACCGCATCGTCCATGAACTAGGTTCAAAATGTACGTGAGGATTGCATCGTCCATGAACTGGGTTCAAAATGTATGTGAGAGGACTACATCGTCCGTGAACTGGGTTCAAAATGTACATGAGGACTACATCATCCATGAACTGGGTTCAAAATGTACGTGAGAGGACTGCATTGTCCGTGAACTGAGTTCAAAATGTACGTGATGGAATTGCATCGTCCCTAGACATGAGACTTGTCTTAAAGTGATAAGGATTGATCATCCTGGAACTTGTTCTGGATTGTATCATCCATGGACCTATGTCCTAAAGAGAGCGGGATTGATCATCCTGTAATATGATCATGTGTGTTGCAGCGTATGCTGCTATGCATACTTGACTGATGAGGATACTTGTATTGATGTATTGATACTTGTATTGATGATATGTATTGATGAGGATACTTGTATGTATATTTCTATTGATGAGGATACTTGTATTGATGATGTGTATACTTGTATTGGTGTGGATACTAATACTGATGATCTAGATGATGATGCTGCTAATCGTGTTGATCTAGATGACAATGCTATTGATCGTGTTGATCTAGATGATGATGTTGCTGATCGTGTAGATCAAGATGATGATCCAGATGCTGATGATCGTGTATCGTGTGATGACGATGCTGATGATCGTGTGATGACGATGTTTATGATCGTATGATGGCGATGCTAATGATCGTGTGATGACGATGATGATGATTGTGTGATGACAATGCTGATGATCGTGAGGATCCAAATGTTGATGTTGTTGTATCTATTCGAGTGCTGCAGAAGATAAAGACTCAGTACTAAAGATGTTGATGTTCCAGTATTGAAGATATTCCAGTAACTGGTTGAGTTGCTGATGATGTTGAGAAAGCTTCCAATGATTTATAGATGTATCATGTTGATGACTCCTTGTTCTTGCAGATGTTGTTATAATATCCTTCTTGTTAAGGGGGAGTGTTGAGATATTGTAACTTCTAAGAATATTATATTTGTACTTTATTATTTCGGAGATGTTTCATTCCTCCATGAAGATCTTATTGTATATCAGGAGATGTTTATTCCTTCGTCAGAATGTGGTAACTTGGGTTATTAGAATTCCCTAGTGGGAGTCGGCCCTGTATGTGTTCTGTGGGTCAAAGGGTTGTTAGACCACCCTAGTGGGGTTAGCCCAGTCAGTTGTAGTGGGGTGTTTAACCCAGTGGTAAAGTTGGGGCCGACCTAGTTAATATAAAGTACAAGTCGGAGATGTGTATATATAGAGGAGGTGTGTTCCTCATTTGACACACTTCTCTCACTCAGAATGTACTGCACTTGTGGAGGATAGGTCTACTATGGTGGAGGAGGAGATCATGTCTTTGGTTTGCATATTTGTATATTGTTGGTCATCTATATTGAGGAAGCTTTGCTGGGTTTTCTACCCCATGAGGGTTTCCCAGGATAAATATGTCTCTCTTGTGTTTATGCTGTGCTTGTTGTTTCTTCAGTGATCCCGTATATGCTATTATTGTGAAATGGAATGTAATTGTGCTATTTTCTGTCTTAGCATATTAAATCTTAACAGTACTCAGTGGGACTAGTTATTATTGATGTATTTGTAACTTTGGAAGATATTCACTTGTATATTGTATGTATTACATTTGTACTTTATTGTATCCCCAATGGAGATGTATTATTCCTCCGATTGGAAGTGTCATCATTTGTATTTGCAGGTGTCGCAAGTTATATTGTAAGTGTCATAACTTATATTTGATGGGTTATTAGACCACGTTGGTGGGGTCGTCCCTATATGATTTATGTGGGTTAAAGGGTTATTAGACCACCCTAGAGTTAGAAAAACAGGATTGCAGAGCAATAACAATAAACATCAATATAAATATAATCACACATACACATTACAAGAGAGACACAGATATATCGTGGTTCACCCAATTTGGGCTACGTCCACACTGAAGTTTCCAGTCCTTATTATTATTCCGTCCAACAAAGTGAAGGGATACAACTTGCAGCACAGCCGCTGCACTTCCTCTTCACTATCTCACAGTCTCTCTTCTTGATCTTAGAGATCTTTATAATGCATAATACCTAATACATCAACCCTAGCCGTGTTACAATGTCTTTCTTTTTTAAGGGAAATACAATGGAAAAATACCACGGGTTAACCAAAACCATGGACTCGAAAACTGGTGGCGAAAACAGCCCCCAAAATTTTCCTCGGGGGCTACACCCCCAAAACCCAAGGTGGGGGAATGAGTGTACAATCCTCTGGGTGCACGGCTAAGACAATATCATCTATGAGATTGGAAGATCTGGCTCCACAACCAACAATCTCCCACTTGGAGACTGATCACAACAACTCCACTGCTGCTGTACTTATTGGACCTTGGACTTGGAAACTTTGTCATCTTCACCTTCATGCTAGAATGCCAACTGAAATCGAGCAGGAACTTAGTTTCTCTCTGGTCACTACATTTGTGAAAATGTCAGCAGGATTCTGGCTAGTATGTATCTTTTCTAGCTTCAACAGTTCATCTTCCAGAACAGAGCATATGAAATGGTACTTGAGATGTATATGTTTAGTCCTAGAATGGAATGTTGAGTTCTTTGCAAGATGAATGGCACTCTGGCTATCACTATACAACTTGCTATCCTTCTGCTTCTTACCCACTTCTTCCATAAACCTATGCAACCAAATCATCTCTTTACTAGCCTCTGTAACAGCAACATACTCTGCTTCCATTGTTGAAAGTGAAACAACCTTCTGCAATCTCGAAATCCAACTTACTGATGTTCCACCTACAGTAAACACATAACCTGTGGTGTTCCTCCTACTATCCTTATCACCTGCCATATATCCATCAACATATTCCTATAGGATAGTGTCTAAACCTCCAAAACATAATGCCTGAGTGGTAGTGCCTCTCAAATACCTGAGAATCCACTGTACTTCCTCCCAATGTTCTTTACCTGGATTGTTCATATATCTGCTCACAACTCCCACTGCATGTGCAATATCTGGTCTTATGCACACCATGGCATACATCAAGTAGCCAACTACTGATTGATTGGGAATCTTGGACATATAATCTGTCTCTTCCTGCGCCTTGGGACACATTTCCTTACTTAGACTGAAATGGCTGGCCAAAGGTGTAATAAATGGTTTTGCATTTTGCATTCTAAACCTCTCCAACACCTTTTGTATTTACTCACCCTGAGACAATGTCAATTTGTGATTTTTCCTGTCTCTCGTTATTCTCATACCAAGGATTTTCTTTGCAGCACCCAAATCCTTCATCGCAAATGAATTAGCTCACTTCCTTTGAGCACATTTATATCCTACATGTTAGACCCTGCAACAAGCATGTCATCCACATACAATAACAAGATAATATATCTTTCATTGTCTAGCTTCTTGAAATAAACACAGTGGTCAGAATGACATCTACTATAACCTTGTTCTATCATAAACCTGTCAAATTTTAAATACCACTACCTTGGAGCTTGCTTCAAGCCACACAAGCTCTTATTCAACCTGCATACCAAGTTCTCCTTACCTTTGACCTCATACCCTTGTGGCTGCTACATATATATCTCTTCCTCCAAATCCCCATGGAGAAAGGCTGTTTTTACATCTAATTGTTCAAGATGCAAATCTTCTACCACCACTAGACTTAAGATAGTCCTAATTGAAGTCATCTTAACAATAGGAGAAAATATTTCATCAAAATCTATATGTTTCTTCTATGCAAACCCCTTTACAACAAGTCTCTCCTTGTATCACTTCTTACCTCCTTCTTCCTTCAACATGTAAATCCATTTGTTATGCAATGCTCTTTTACCAGCAAGCAACTGAACTAGATCCCAATTCTGGTTTCCTACCAATGAGTCCATCTCCTCATTCATGCCTTGCTCCCACTTCTTTCTAGTTTCCACCTGCATTGCTTCTTCATAATATTCTGGTTCACCAGCATTAGTCATCAACAAATAATAAATTGAAGGAAAGTATCATTCAGGGAGTCTACTTAACCTAGTAGATATTATTGCAGTTGTAGGAGTTTCAGGTACTTGCTGTTGTTCTTGATTTTTTGGCACCTTTGGAACTTCATTTTCTTGAATTTCATCAAGTACTGTGTACTCTGTGTTTTCATTTTCCTGTTTCTTTCCCTGCAACTGATCTTTATACATGACCTTTTCATTGAATATGACATCTCTACTTCTAATGATTTTGTAATTTCCATAATCCCATAAACGATAACCAAAATCATCAACCCCATATCCAATAAAGGTACATTTCTTGGATTTAGCTTCAATCTTTGTTCTATTTTCTTTATCAATATGGACAAATGCTTCACAACCAAAGTTCTCAGAAATGAGTAGTTTACCTTCTTATCTGTCCATGCCTCCTTTGGAATACCACCATCCAAAGCACTTGAAGGTCCTTTGTTTATTAAATAAACAACAATATTTACAGCATCTGCCCAAAACTGTAAAGGCAACTCTACATGCAGTCTCATACGCCTTGCACGCTCCATGATCGTTGTGTTCATCCTTTCAGAAACACCATTTTCTTGTGGTGTTCATGGGACTGTCTTCTCTCTAAGAATCCCATGTTATGAACAATAACTATCAAACTCCTTGCCACAGTACTCACCTCCATTATTAGATCTGAAACACTTCAACCTTTTTCCTATCTCATTCTCAACCAAAGATTTCCACTTCTTAAAAGTAGCAAACACATCAGGTTTATGTCTAATGCAATAAACCCAAGTTTTCCTAGTTGCATCATTAATAAAGGTAACATAATAATGAGATCCACCAAGAGATTGTACCTGAGTTGGTCCCCATACATCTGTATGCACAAGCTCTAACTTTTCATTCTTCTTCTGTTTCCCAACCCTGAGAAATTTGACTCTCTTATGTTTTCCATAAACACAGTTTTCATAGAATTCCAAACTTACCAGCTTCATATCTGGCAACAACTTCCTTGAGTGGAGAATCTACATCCCCTTCTCACTCATGTGGCCAAGCCTATGATGCCACAATGCTATATCTGTTCTCGTGGAATCTAAAGAGATAGAATGGTCAGTATTATGAGGACATAAATACAACGTACCTACCCTATCTCCTTTTCCTATCACCATTGATCCTTTAGTGATCTTCCACCACTTTTCTCCAAATGTAGATAGACAGCCGCCATCTCCCAACTTCCCTATTGAGATCAGATTTTTTTTCATAGCAAGAATATGCCTAACATCTTTCAACAACCAATCAGTTCCATTCTTAACTTTTATCCATACCTTACCCATTCCAACAGTTTTACATGGCTCATCATCACCCAATAAAACATGTCCAAAATCAGCTGGAACATAATCATGAAAATATTTCCTATGGGGTGTAGCATGACATGAAGCCCTTGAATCTACTACCCAATAATCACTTGTATTATCTAATGCAAGAATTAAAGCATCTTGTAACATATCACCTGCTACATTTGCTTCCTAGGTAGTTTCCTTCTGTGCATCTCCTTTCTTCTTTAGAGATCTGCAGTCTTTCTTCAGATGTCCTTTCTTTCCACAGTTCCAACACTCTATTTTTCCCAGTCTGGACTTGGATCTGCCCTTTTTAGAGTTGTTGCAATTACCTTGTCTCTTTCCTCTCTCATTTTTTATTCCCCTCCTCTCCATGGTCAACGCATTACCTGATGTCTCACCTATGATTTTTCTTCGCATTTCCTCGCTAAGAATAACACCAATAACCTCATCAAACTTCAAGGTGTTTGAACCAGAGACAGAGTTACTTACGTCCATGACCAAGTTATTCCAGCTTTCTGGCAATGAACACAAGATTAGAAGAGCCCTAACCTCATCATCAAAGTTCACACTTATAGAACTTAGCTGATTTGTAACCGTATTAAATTCATTTAAATGATGAGTAATAGATCCACCTTTAGACATCTTCATATTAAATAAATGCTTCATTAGAAATACCTTGTTGGAGGCTGAGGGTTTTTCATACAGCTTACCCAATGCGCTCATCAATCCCTCCATTGTCATTTCTTTTGAGATATTGAAATCCAGGATTAGCCGTATTGTTCCCAGAGCCTTTCTATCAAGAACCTCCCATTCTTCATCCTTCATGGCCACCGACTGCTTTGCTCTTCCTCCCAACAGCAGGGATAGATCCTTCTGGTACAGATAGTCCTCCATTTGCATCTTCCATAACTGGAAGTTTTGGCCATTAAACTTCTTGACCTTAAACTTTCCTTCTTCTTCCATTGGTCCCACTCAAACCAGAAACCCTAGCTTCCTGCGGGTTTATTTGCCAAATATACCTTTGGCTCTGATACCAATTGTTAGAAAAACAGGATCCCATAGAAATAAAAATAAACCAAAATGTAAATATAATCACACATACACATTACAAGAGAGACACAGATATATCGTGGTTCACCCAACTTGGGCTACATCCACACTAAAGTTGCTAGTCCTTATTATTATTTCGTCCAACAAAGTGAAGGGATACAACCTGCAGCACAGTCGCTGCACTTCCTCTTCACTGTCTCACAGTCTCTCTTCTTGATCTCAGAGATATTTTCAATGCATAATACCTAATACATCAACCTTAGCCATGTTACAATGTCTTTCTTTTATAAGGGAAATACAATGGGAAAATATCACGAGTTACCCAAAACCATGGGCCCGAAAACTGGTGGCGAAATGAGTGTACAGTCCTTTGGGTGCACAGCTAAGACAATATCATCTATGAGAATGGAAGATATGGCTACACAACCAACACCTAGTGGGGTTGACCCAGTCAGCATTATGTTAAGTGGTTAAGTTGGGGCCGACCTAGTTAGAGTTAAAAGACAAGTGAAATAAAGCATAAATAGAGGATGTGTGATCCTCATTTAACACGTTCACTCATTCACTCACTTCGCATTAGTGAGAGAGAGAAGGAGTGCGTGTAAGTGGAGGAGGAGTAGCTGCTACAAACATTTATCTTTTGGGGATTCATCTTATTTATCTTTGTATTGGTGCTTATTCTATCTCTGAGGAATTTGTGGGGTTTTTCACCTTTTTGGTTTTCCCTGGTAAAATGCTTTGTGTCCATTGTCTCTTGTGACTGTTATGCTATGCATGTTATTCTCTTAGTGATCCTATTGAATGAAATTATTGAAAAATTAACATGGTATCAGATCTTACCTAAGAAGAAGACATTGTGCAGTAGAAGAAGCCATGGCTTCTTGATTTTTGGGTTCTCTCCACAGGTCATCAAAGGCAAGAGGAGGCTAGACTAGAGAAGGGCTTTGGAATAGCAAAACCTAGTCATCTTGGTACTTTCACTATAAATACATTTCTGAGAAGGTTTAGGATATGAAACTTTTACAAGTCAAAGATAACATCCCCATGTACCTTGTGTCCGAAGCACGGCATCGGATTCACTGTAATTTCTGTTTTATGATCCGTATAAATTAGGGTTTATGCCTCTTCTAGATCTCAATCATAAACAGGTGACCTAGGGAAAAAGGTCACAACTTGGGATAGGAAGCTCCAAATGAAATTCTGTAAAAAGTGACAGTAAGAGCATGGACAATAGTATCATAGGTCTAGGTTTCAAAGGCCTAAGTTGAACCAGTTACATGTGGAACTCTGTACAAGTTCGCTATCCTTTTTTATTCCATAAACAGGTGACGTTGTTACACTTGGCATAAATCTCTCTTGGAAAATCCAATTTAGCTCAAACCTATGGGATTGGAAATATAACAGGACATGCTGCCACAGGCCGAAGTTTTAGACCCTAAGGATCCGAAATTTCTGATTTACACTAGAAACATTATAGTCAATTCTGGAAGGTCAAATTTTGGAATATCCGCACCAGCTTGCTCATCCAATTCTCAGCATTTAAGTGGTAAGACCTAAAACTTTCTATTTCCATTTGAAGTACTCTTTAAGATGTCTCACCACATCAAGCTTGAAGATAAGATTGAAGGGGATGATAAATTCCGAGCATGGAAGTATAGGATTGGGTTAATCCTAGAAGAGAATGAATTGGATACCTACATAAGTCAAGAGGTTCTAGTTCCAAAGGGATATGAGGCTAAGGCCTTACACAAGAAGAACCTAGTCAGGGATAAGAGAATCATTGATGATTCTATCAAAGACCATCTCATACCCCATGTGTCTTCCCTAAAGACACCTAAGGAGATGTTTGACTCCTCGACCAAGTTGTTTGAAGGAAAGGACATAAATCGGAAGATGACTTTGCGGAACCAATTGAAAGGGGTAAAGATCCAGAATGGAGAGACCATCCAATGCTACTTTACTAAGGTCTATGAAATCAAAGAACAACTTGAAGTTGTGGATGAAGTAGTGGAGAATGGAGAAATTGTAATGACCACATTGAATGGCCTACCTAGAGTCATGGGACTCCTTCATCCAAGGTATTTGTGCAAGAAATAAATTGATCTCCTTTAGTAGACTATGGGAGGAATGCTCACAAGAAGAAGCTAGGCTTGTGGCCTGAGAAGAGAAGATGGGAAGTGAAGACGAAGCTCTCATAGCACATACCAAGAAAGGTAAGTTCAAGAGGGAGAAATCTCATCGCAAGAAATCTTTTCACTTCCATCAAAATAAGAAAGATCTCTCTCACATTAGATTCTTGTCTTGTGATGAGAAGGGACACTATGCCTTAGAATGTCCCAAGAATAATCAAGACTTCAACAAGAAGAAGAACAACAACAACAACAAGAGATATCATGCTTATGCTCCTAAGGATGATGAACCTACCAGAAAGAAGACTAGGGCAGAAACTGAAGACTCTTCAAGTGACGAAGAATATGTTCTAATCTCTGCTCTCATAGGTACTATTTCACATGGGTGTAATGATTGTCTTATTGATAGTGGGGCTTCCAAACACATGATGGTATTTAAAGAATCTTTTATGGATCTATCTGAACATGATTCACCTCATAAGGTAAAAATTGGGGATGACTATCAATATCCTATAAAAGGAAGTGGTGAAGCCTCCTACATGTTAGACTCTGGGAAGTCTTTAAAGATGAAAGATGTTCTATATGTACCTGGACTCAAAAAGAATCTTCTCTCCATATCATATTTGGATGCAAAGGGGATGAGAGGTGCATTTGTGGATGGACAAGTACTTACGTGGACAAAAGGTAAGACCATAGATGATGCAGTAGTGATTGGAGAGCAAGAGGGAGGATTGTAAAAATTGAAGGGACAACCTGAACATGCCATGGTACATGAATCCATGGATCCAAGCGAACTTTGGCATAGAAATCTTGCACATGTGCACTATAGAGCATTACCAATTGTAAGCAAAGCAGTAGAAGGTCTTCTTGAAATCCATTCAAAGCATGAAGCTGTTTGCAAAGGATGTGCAAAAGGAAAGAACACAAAGAAGGCATTTCCAAGCAATGAAAGCAAGGCAAAAGGAATCTTGTAGATTATCCACTAAGATGTATGAGTTCTGATGTCATCTTGTTCTCTGAGTGGGTATGTATATTATGTTTCTTTCATTAATAGGAAGACTTGGAGCTATTTCTTGAAGAACAAGGATGAAGTATTCAACAAACTCAAGGAAGTCAAAGCCTTGATAGAAAGCCACACTGAAAAGAAGATCAAGACCTTTAGATCCGACAATGGCAGAGAATTCACTTCAGAAGACTTCAAGAAGCTATGCAATGATTCAAGGATTAAGAGGGAGTTGACCACTCCTTACAATCCACATCGAAATGGAGTTGTAGAAGGAAGCAAAGATTGAGAGGGAGTCCACCCAACAAACAAACAAAGATAAGTATTTGAATTGTCATTCTTGTATATCTAATTGTTTAAATAATATGGTTCAATGATGTATATACTTATGTTCCTAGACTTAGGTTGTGTATTATGCATATTAGAATAATTGCATTAATGAACAGTATACTATGAATATGCTTGTAATGGGTAAGTGGCCTATGGTACTATACAACATTCCATTGCTACTTATCTAGAATGAAACCTCTTTGCTGACATGTTGGGAGTAGTGCAAACTCTTAACAACGTTCTGGTAGAGATGCAAGGCATCTAGAAAGTTATTGTATGAATAAGGGATATGGATGAATATTGTATTGAAGCATTGGCTAAGATAATTGCACGACTGGATGACATATTTCTTTATGGATAAGAATTTGTTTTTTTGAAAAAATATGAGAAGTTTCTAATCATGCAATTGAATTTTACTTGTAGGAAAAATTGTGTACAATCACCTACAAAAGAAGGACAACAACATTTGTTCCAGCAATGATGTTGAAGAAAACTATCTATTAAAGATATTGAAGACTCTAAAGTTCCCAGGGTCCGGGATGCAATAATGGAAGGATGCCATGATCGATAAGTACCAGTCGATCATGAAGAATGATGTCTGGGATGTGGTCTTGAGACCAGAAGGGAAGTCTTTTGTGACCTCCAAGTGGATCTACAAGATCAAGCATGCTGTAAATGGAAGCATAGATAAATACAAGGAAAGGTTTGTGGCTCGTGGCTTCTCCAGAAATGTTTGCACCTATAGCCAGATACACTTCCATCAGAACAATACTTGATCTAGCTGCAGTGATGAAGTGGAAGATACACCAGATGGATGTCAAGATAGCCTTCTTGAATGGTGTAGTTGAAGAGGAAGGGTATGTGGAGCAGTCACTCGGTTTTGAGACACATGACAGGGATTCATATGTGTGCAAATTGAAGAAAGCCTTATATGGATTGAAGCAAGCACCCAGGACCTAGTACAGTAGGATAGACAGCTTCCTATCCAGTTTGGGCTTTACCAAGAGTAAAGCGGATTCCAACCTTTACTACAAGGTTGAGCAAAGGAAAACCAGTGATACTCCTATTATATGTGGATGACTTGTTTGTGATAGGTGAGGATAGGTTGATTACCGACATGAAGAGGAAGCTTGCTGCCGAGTTCGAGATAAAGGACTTGGGTATTCAATGCATTACTTTCTAGGTATGGAGGTGTGGCAGAGTGTAGATAGAATCTTCCCTGGACAAGGGAAGTATGTAGTAGAGATCCTAAAGCAATTCGAGATGATGGACTGCAAGGCCATGGCCACACCTATGGCATCGAACCTGAAGCTATTGAGTGATGTTCATCAGAGTCAGTTGATGCCACGATGTATCATCAGATGATTGGGTCCTTGATGTACCTGATGAACATGAGACCAGATATTTGCTTTGTGGTTAACACTTTGAGACAGTTCCTGATGGATCCTAGACATGTTCACCTAGTTGCTGTAAAGCATATTCTAAGGTACCTGAAGGGTACAATTGATTATGGGCTCAAGTATGATGCGAATCAAAAGTTTAACCTGGAGGGTTATGTTGATTTAGATTGGGAAGGCAGTGCTGTAGATAGGAATAGCACTTCGGGGTACTGCTTCAGTATGGGATCAGGTGTGATCTCAGTTTAGAAGGAAGCAATCCTACGTAGAAATGAGTACAGCCGAGGCAGAGTATGTCACAGCTTCGGATAGTTATGAGGCAGTATGGCTAAGGAAGCTATTGTCTAATTTGTTTGATGTCCAATTGGATGCTACTTGTATCTATTGTGACAACCAGAGTTGTGTGAAGTTATCAGAGAAAGCGGTGTTCCATGACAAGTCAAAGCATATCGAGTTCAAATATCACTTTATCAAGGATATGGTCCAGAGAGGAGCAGTGAAGCTCCAGTATGTTGTGACAGATGAGCAGATTACAGATGTGTTGACCAAACCAGTAGCCAGAGTGAAGTTCGAGTACTTCAAAGAGAGGCTTGGTGCAATGACATTGTGTCTAGGCACTCAGTTCTGAGTTTGTGTTTGTGGTGATGAGCTTCTCCCTCCAAAGCCGATCCACACATGAGTCTGTATTGTGATGCTGCAATGATAATATAAAGCTTGAAGTTTGTGGAATTGCTGTAAAAATTGCTGAAGATAGATCCTGGAGCATCTTGGTATCAGAGCTAGAGACACTTGTGTCGACATTTCTGGTATATCATTTTCTTTGTTCTGATGAATGTTTCATATGTCTGTCAAATCTGCTGCAATATCATTATTTAGTTCTGTTATTTGAATATCTACATTCTACAATAGTATTCTGCAGGCGGTGGAAATGACCGTTGAGTGGATTGTTGGGTCATTGAGAGTGTAAGAGTCGTCCGAAGTCAGAGTAGCAGTAAGGCCCGAGAGGATAGGGGAGTAAGTCTACAGAGTTGCTGGAGACTATTTTAGAGTCTGCACTCACTCTCTTTTTAAAATGGACCCTTCAATGGATACTATTGAGCAGACACATTTAGAATGTGATTCACATAATGACACTGAAGTAAGTCTTGCAGAATGCAGGAAATCTTCATTTAATCCTTCCTCATCAGAATCATCTTATATATCTATCATAGATCATAACCCTTCTGAAAATTGGCAATTACCACAAATACTTCCTAAAGAAGTATACAGACTTCCATGGTGGAATGTCACGGCCGCAACCCATATCAGAGTGTCCAGTATAGATGTTTCCTTTACTGATAAGCAAGAACCTGTACATATAAACTTACTTGATAAATGTCAAATAGACTGGGCTAAAGAACAAAAATATAAGTATGCACATTTTGGTGCTATCAAACTTGGCCTTGGTACGTTAGTTCGTCCGCGTCTTGCTGTTTCTTCTCTCTGTTGTATTGTAGATACTCGTCATCGTAAGTTTTCAGATGCATTCATTGGTGGTTTTACAACACCACTCCATGATGGTCCTGCTTTTGGCATAGTCTACCCAAAGTTTTTTGTTAGCCTAGACGACCCTCATATCTATAATCTATTAAAAGCCTATATCCTGCCGAAAGGCTTTGACATGGAGATTGGTTCCTGCATAATCTAGCTTAAAGGTGGAGTATGTGTTCGGTTCGGAAATGATACCCTTCCTCAGTTGCAAGCTCATGTCCATCAGAGTTTTGCAGACACTAGCATGGTGGAAACGGAGAAATCCCAATCCAAAAATGCCACACCTATCACTTTTAATTGGACTGGTATCAACTATCCCCAATCTTGGGAAATGAAATATTATGAGTTAAGGAACAGAGAAAGAGTTGCTACTTCTTTCACCCATCAAGCTCTTGTCTTTGATGAAAATTCAAGTTCCTTCCGTGTACCCCAAGATCTGCCCACACAGATATTCAATCCTCCCTTGATCAAATCTGCGTCCATCTCCTCATACAATAATGCCAGACTACAAGCCTTGTCCAACCAAGCTAGTAAAGATGCTGCAAATGAGTTTTCTTCTTCTTCTGTAAATGAGTCTCCTGTACAGACTTCTTTTTCTGGTTTATTAGATTTTGAACATAGAGGCCAACATGCATCTTGTCAAGCATGTCAAAAAATAAAACAAAAATTGATTCACCAAGAGAAACAGAAACAAAATGACCTACGTTCTTTAGGTATGTTCTCGGTCTTACCTTCCTTACAAATGATGTCACTTCCAAGAGAAGGAAGTAGTTAGGAAGTAATAAAATCTGGTCAAAGATCATTTGTTCGTAGTAGAAATCTACCCGAATCTGGATTTAGGCAATATACAGCCGACGGTAAGACAAAAAGAAAATTTCTTCCCTGTAAATCTTTTTCCCAAGACCAAATTGTTTATGATGAAGCTTGCAAATTGGGGAAATTTGCAACAAGTTCACACTGCCAGAAACATAGATGACATGGCACAAGATCCGATTCTTCTAAAAAGACAGTGTGTAGATCAACAAGAGCATCTAGTAAAGATTGAAACAAAAATTGGACTGTTAGATCACTTCATGATTCTACAAAAATCTGTATGGCCATAGAACAAGCTTCTCAAAAGCTTGAACAAAGATTAGCTGTCCTAGAATATCCTTGGAGCAAAACAGAGAATCTTAAGAAAAAATAGTATGTGGTCCCTGACCATGTATTAAAAGATGTAGCAAAAGGACACGCTAAGAGTCATTCTTTAGGTCAGTTCAGTATTCTGCCTGAAGATGAAAGGCCAGAATGGGATTTTGGGGAAAGTGATGCAGTTAGGGAGAATGTTGAAGAATGGATTAAAGAGTTTAATGGTTTCAAACCTGCTTTAGATCCTAAATATTTGGCTAGTATAAATCCATTAAATGATGAAGGATCCTCTAACCAAAGGAGACAGCTACCTCCTACTCCCCGCTTTGATACACATATGCCAGATGCTACCTCAGCTTCAGCTGCTCCTGCCAAAGTGTTCCACTTTGGTATAAACTCAATGAATGATATCATCTCCCAAATGCCTGAGCAACCTATATTGAATATACAATGTCAATCTAGGGAAGATATTAGCAATGCAATCCAAATGCTTGCTCAGTGGACGTTGTATAAGAAACAACAGGACCCAAATCTCATAGGGAAAATGCTAGGAACATAGCTCATAGCAGGTCTTTCGGGTCTAGCATATGAATGGTGGCGATGGTTTCCATAGCAAATAAGAAATGAGATGCTTGCTGCTGAGATAAGCAAATTCTGAGTGCCCTAGGTAGAGAATTTTGCGGCCCTGAAGAGGGAGAAGATTATGATCACCTTGGTTCATTATTCATGTCCACTCGTCTTTGTGATTTAAGCAAGAGTGAAGAATACTTTTGTTATATGCATAAATTGTTAATTTCATCAGGAAAATCAGGTAACCCTGCATATTTAAAACATTATCTCAGAAGCTATCCAGGACATGTCCCAGATGCTGTAGAGCAGGCTTTAAAGGATAAAAAGGTTGAATTGAGAAGCCTGTCACTTGCTCAACTTCATGCTTACATTATGGAAACATGGCAAGAGCATTGCCTAGAAAAAAGAGTGAGCAAAGATTTTAAATGTCATCAGAAAATGTATTCTGCTTCATTCTGCAAAGATGTTGCAGGAATGCCCGATTGGGGGTGTGGAGCACACAATCGAGGACATCTTGATCATTCTTCTTGCAAGTGTAAAAAGAAGAAAAAGGGCTTTTACACCTCAGAACCAAGGTATCACCCAGATAAGCCCTATCACCACAGATCAAAGCACTGATATAAGAAGCATAGATATGATAAACCCTATCACAGGTCCAAATATAAAGCCAAACGCTATGTGTAGTAGCTTACCTGAGTTTGACTTTTCTCTGTATATGTTTTCTAGATCCCCTTCGCGATATTCTTCTTTCCATATAGAGAAACAGATTGTTGACATTGATCTCCATCTTTCAATGATTCCCGTGTACAGACACCTAGAAAGAACTAAATTAAGAGAAGAAAAGACCAGACTGCAAAAACAACTTGAAATGCTAAAAGCTGATAAAGGAAAAAAGACAATCTCTTCCCATCCTGAGTCTACCCATTATAACCCTGCTGAAATCTACCAAGATTATCCAGGTAGCCATGAGGATAGACAAACCCATAGAAGAGACAAAGAAAAATTGTTGAGACTTCAGCTCAAAGAGAAACAAACTAAGCCCAAATCACTGGTCAAAGAAATAGATGAATTGAAAAACATGCTATCTCCTTTGGTCCTAGAGAAAGATCAGTCCTCAGATGAGGAACTATCTAAACAAATAGAGAGAGCTTGTTTCAACCCTGAATATAAGGAAGAGTCACCTTCGTCAACTCCTCCACAGTCTCCGCTGTCTCAGAGTACTAACCTGTTAGGTGCTCTATATGGTCCCAAATTGTTCATATCTTTACAGTTCTATCCTCCTAAGTTTAAAGCTTATACTGTACAGTGTTTGATTGACTCTGGTTGTCAGTTTAACTTAGCAAAAGGAAATGCCATTCCACAGTTTTATTGGGAAAAGAGTCATGAGTTTGGCTCTACCATTGAAGGTTCTCCTGTGTCATTGTCAGGTAAGGTCAAACATTTCCCTGTATAGCTTTCCGGTGTAGAGAGTGATTTTTCTTTATTTAGATTGGATGTCTTAAAGGAAGATTGTGTATTAGGTTCAGAGTTTCTGCAAAAGGTCAGCCCATTTTCCATTGATACAAATAAAATGGTTTTCTCTTGTACAGTCTTTGGAAAGTTAGTCCAGTTACCTTTAAGTTTCAGTCTCGTAAATAAATGCAAACCCATTCCAGTTGAGTCAGTCAGTATTGTCAAGTTAGTAAAGTTAAATAAGATGGAACGCTGCATAGCATATGCAGAAGTTCATGGAGATAAAGGCTTGGCAGCAATAAAAGATAAAATTAAAAAAGATTGTTGTTCAGAGAGTCCCAATGCATTTTGGACTCGAGAGAAATATTTTGTTTCTCTACCCTTTGACCCACTTCAAAAAATAAAGCCTATGAAAGCTTCAGCTCAGTTAATGAGTCCCTCAGAAAGGGAGTTCTGTTCAAAAGAAATTCAGGAGCTATTGCAAAATGGCTTGATCGAGCCATCCAAGAGCCCGTGGGCATGCAGAGCGTTTGTTGTAAATAAACACTCAGAACAGAAGAGAGGAAAGCCTTGCCTGGTAGTCAACTTCAAACCTCTCAATGTTGTGTTGCAAAAGGTTAGATACCCATTGCCTGATAAATCTAGCTTGTGCAGAAGATTGTAGGCTGCACTGTGTTCAACAAGTTCGATCTTAAATCTGGGTTCTACCAAATTGGGATCGAAGCAAAGGATCGCTTCAAAACAGCCTTTGTTGTCCCTCATGGACAATATCAGTGGAAGGTTTTTCCTTTCGGAATTAACAATGCTCCATCAGAATTCCAAAAGAGAATGGAGGATATCTTCAGAGATATCCCATGGCTTGTTGTCTTTATTGATGATATTTTAATCTGCTCAAAGAGTCTTCAAGATCATCTTAAGCATCTTCAGTTTTTCTATGATCTTGTTTTTAAATATGGTTTGGTCCTGTCTAAATCAAAGATGGAAATAGGAAAAACAGAAATGGATTTCCTAGGTTTTCATATCAAAAAGGGACAAGTTGTTTTGCAGCAACATGTGTTGCAATCTTTTGAGCATTTTCCAGATAAGATTTTGGATAAGACATAGCTTCAGAGATTTCTGGGAAGTCTGAATTACATAAGGCCCTTCTATAGAGGAAAAGCAACAGACATCCACTGTCTGCAACAACGTTTGAAAAAGAATCCTGTTGCTTGGTCGAATGAGATGACTTTGGCGGTTCAAACAATAAAGGCCAAAGTTAAAGAGTTACCAGCCCTGCATCTGCCACAGGGTACTGTTCAATTGATAATTGAGATAGATGCTTCAAACACTACCTGCAGTGGTGTACTTTCAGAAAAAATTGATGGTAGAGAAAATATATGTGGCTACGGATTTGGTTCCTTCAAAGCTGCTGAGCTTAATTATCCGAGTAGTCATAAAGAGATTCTTGCTGTAAAGAAAACTGTTCAGCATTTTATCTTATTCTTGAAACCTGTTAAGTTTGTCATTAGAACAGATTTAAAGATAATGCCAAGGATATTTAAGAATGAAAACTTAATGGCAGAGAACAGTAGCAGAATCCTCAAATGGTTTATCTGGCTTTCAAATTTTGATTATGAAATTATTTATAAGCCAGGTTATCTTAATTGTTTTGCTGACATGCTTACTCATGAGACTGTGCAGCTAGAAGAAGCAGTTAGTTTGAAAATGTTTTTTGTTGGTTCAAGTTCCTCAGGTTTGAAAGAAGATAAGGGCAAAGGTCCTGCACCAGCAAAATTCACAGAGCCTGATTATGTCAGGTTTGAGCCTCGTAATGCCTTGATCATGAAGCCCTGGGATGAAAGTTTGTCCCCTAGTGACAGAAGAGAGCTTCTGGACTATGCAGATCACCATGCGGCTGAGAAGTATCTTAGTCTGACCTTGATAAAGCAAATCTAGATGAATCCCTGCAAATTACACATCGTGGAACGCTGGGAACGTTCGGCCTTCAGGGGGTTTACTCAGGCCCAAGAAAAATTAAGAAGGTGCAAAGAGTTGTGGGTTGACTGCAACAATGAGAAAGACAGTCCAATGTGGTATGTGGACATAGGTGAGGGAGACCTAACCTGGACCTCCTACAATTTGATTCTGCAGTTCTGCAGAGAGCAAACAACCATTGTCATCTGTGCTGACCCTGGTAATCTCAGAAATAAGAAGTGGTCTGGTTGGACCGAAATCCTTTTGGATAAATTCTTCCCCAGACTTGATTGGACCGATCGTCGTGCAAATTTCATATTGCACATGGAAGCTGATATGCAGGTAGTGGATCAAAATAACCTATGGTTTAAGTTTTTACTGCGGCATCATGGTGGTCGTTACAGTCCGCTGGAACACACGGTTCATGTCACACAAAAATACATCAAACGTGACCACAAAGGGAACCATCTTGATACTACAATACACTGACGAACTTTGCCTTTAGAATTTCGAGTTGAGTCTATGTTTGCAAGTGAATTTATTGGCGAAAAAAAAAATGAACTCCTGCATGGATCGAATATTGAACAATGCTTCACAACATGGTTATATCCTCCTCCTGAGTACAAAGAAGATGCTGTCGTGCCTGATGATTCCCAAGATATTGACTCTCTCCTAGAAGCCAGAGAGTTAGAAGAATGTCTATATGCTGAAGACGGCTTCGATTGTGCCTGCGGCGATCAGCCAGTAGGTCCTCCGGCTAATCCAGAATTATTTTGTGTTTGTCGATCTGGCGAAGATTAATGTAAATAATTGTTATGCATTTAAAATAATTGAAGCCATGGTGGGCCGGTAATATTAGCTCCACAGCTGTATATGTCGAGATGTTGTTCCTCGAATCTTTTAATGCTTTTTTGTTGGCCATAATAATCATTTCTGTCGGCCATGTTAGTTGTTCATGTAGGCCATGTTTGTCGGCCACTCTGTCTGTACGATTTCGGGTCCCCATATGACGCTGCTTTTAATGGACGAGATAATAATGGTGCGGTCCCACCATTACCCCAGATTCCTTCCTTTATAACCAAAAGGTGCCTGTTTTCTGTGACTGGTAGACTGGCTAGCAAGCTATAAAAGAAAGGTCCCGGAGTTCATTTGGTAATTCAAGTCTAGTGCATCAAGCTAGTTAAGAGCTCTACAACTTAGGAGTCTACAGCTGAGCTGCTCCAGTAGTTGGAATCTGCGAGTCATAGAGACTCTGCCCAGAGCCAAAGGTTGTATGCTCTGCTGATTGCCCTTGTGGTATAATACAGCATCAAAAGACCAAGGTTCGACCTCTGTAAAAATTTCGAGTCTGTAAGGTGTGCTAGTAGGCATATCACTGGATCCCCAGGAAGCCTCCATGTAGGTTCATCGCTCTGCGAGGTTCTGAAAAGTAAATGGGCCAGTGACATTGTGTCTAGGCACTCAGTTCTAAGTTTGTGTTTGTGGTGATGAGCTTCGCCCTTCGAAGCTGATCCACACATGAGTCTGTAATGTGATGCTGCAATGATAATATAAAGCTTGAAGTTTGTGAAATTGCTGTAAAAATTACTGAAGATAGATCCTGGAGCGTCTATCAGTATTAGGGAGATATACAAGGGTTTAGGTGAATTTACAGTTACATCAAATAAATCCCACCAAGCAGGATCCAAACCTTTACACAGAGCAGCAAGCCGAGGCTGAGATTTTCTTTCTGGGCATTTAGCAGCCCAATGATCTGATTTGCCACAAATAAAACATACATTTTTCTTCCCTTTTTCAGTCCGACGCTTCACATAGCATTTGGATTTATATTTGGACCCGTGATAGGGTTTATCATATCTATGCTTCTTATATTTGTGCTTTGATCTGTGGTGATAGGGCTTATCTGGGTGATACCTTGGTTCTAAGGTGTAAAAGCCCTTTTTCTTCTTTTTACACTTGCAAGAAGAATGATCAAGATGTCCTCGATTGTGTGCTCCACACCCCCAATCGGGCATTCCTGCAACATCTTAGCAGAATGAAGCAGAATACATTTTCTCATGACATTTAAAATCTTTGCTCAGTCTTTTCTCTAGGCAATGCTCTTGCCATGTTTCAATAATGTGAGCATGAAGTTGAGCAAGCGACAGGCTTCTCAATTCAACCATTTTATCCTTTAAATCCTGCTCTACAGCATCCGGGACATGTCCTGGATAAATTATGAGGTAATGTTTTAAATATGCAGGGTTACTTGATTTTCCTGATGAAATTAACAATTTCTGCATATAACAAAAGCATTCTTCACTCTTGCTTAAATCACAAAGACGAGCAGACATGAATAATAAATCAAGGTGATCATAATCTTCTCCCTCTTCAGGGCCGTAAAATTCTCTACCTAGGGCACTCAGAATTTGCTCATCTGCATCATCAGCAGCAAGCATCTCATTTCTTGTTTCTTGTGGCAACCATCGCCACCATTCATATGCTAGACCCGAAAGACCTGCTATGAGCTGGGTTCCTAGCATTTTCCCTATGATATTTGGGTCCTGTTGTTTCTTATACAACATCCACTGAGCAAGCATTTGGATTGCATTTCTAATATCTTCCCTGGATTGACATTGTATATTCAATACAGGTTGCTCAGGCATTTGGGAGATGATATCATTCATTGAGTTTATACCAAAGTGGAACACTTTGGCAGGAGCGGCTGAAGCTGAGGTAGCATCTGGCATATGTGTATCAAAGCGGGGAGGAGGAGGTAACTATCTCCTTTGGTTAGAGGATCCTTCATCATTTAATGCATTTACACTAACCAAATATTTAGGATCTAAAGCAGGTTTGAAACCTTTAAACTCTTTAATCCATTCTTCAACATTCTCCTTAACTGTATCACTTTCCCCAAAATCCCATTATGGCCTTTCATCTTCAGGTAGAATACTGAACTGACCTAAAGAATGACTCTTAAAGTGTCCTTTTGCTACAGCTTTTAATACATGGTCAGGGACCACATACTGTTTTTCTTAAGATTCTCTGTTTTTCTCCAGAGATCTTCTAGGACAGCTAATCTTCATTCAAGCTTTTGAGAAGCTTGTTCTATGGCCATACGGATTTCTGTAGAATCATGAAGTAAGTGATCTAACAGTCCAAGTTTTGTTTCAATATTTACTAGATTCTCTTGTTGATCTACACACTGTCTTTTCAGAAGAATCAGATCTTGTGCCATGTCATCTATGTTTCTGGCAGTGTGAACTTGTTGCAAATTTCCCCAATTTGCAAGCTTAACTTCATAAAAAACAATTTGGTCTTGGGCAGATGATTTACAAGGAAGAAATTCTCTTTTTGTCTGACCATCGGCTGTATATTGCCTAAATCCATATTCAGGCATATTTCTACTGGGAACAAATGATCTTTGACCAGAGTTTATTACTTCCAAACTACATCCTTCTCTTGGAAGTGACATCATTTGTAAGGAAGGTAAGACCGAGAACGTACCCAAAGAAGGTAGGTAATTTTGTTTCTGCTTCTCTTGGTGAATCAATTTTTGTTTTATTTTTTGACATGCTTGACAGGTAGCATGTTGGCCTCTATGTTCAAAATTTGATAAACCAGAAAAAGAAGTCTGTACAAGAGACTCATTTACAGATGAAGAAGAAAACTCATTTGCAGCAACTTTACTAGCTTGGTTGGACAAGGATTGTAGTCTGGCGTTATTGTACGAGGAGATGGGCACAGATTTGATCAAGGGAGGATTGAATCTCTATGTGGGCAGATCTTGGGGTACACACAAGGAACTCGAAATTTCATCAAAGACAAGAGGTTGATGGGTGAAAGAAGCAGCAACTCTTTCTCTGTTCCTTAACTCAGAATATCTCATTTCCCAAGATTGGGGATAGTTGATACCAGTCCAATTAAAAGTGATAGGTGTGGCATTTTTGGATCGAGATTTCTCTGTTTCCACCATGTTGTTGTCTGCAGAACTCTGATGGACATGAGCTCGCAACTGAGGAAGGGTATCATTTCCGAACCGAACACAAACTCCACCTTTAAGCTGGATTATGTGGGAACCAGTCTCCATGTCAAAGCCTTTCGGCAGGATATAGGCTTTTAACAGATTATAGATATGAGGGTCATCTAGGATAACAGAAAAATTTGGGTAGACTGTGCCAAAGGAGGACCATCATGGAGTGGTGCTATAAAACCACCAATGACTGCATCTGAAAACTTACAATGACGAGTATCTACAATACAACAGAGAGAAGAAACAGCAAGACGCGGACGAACTAACGGACCAAGGCCAAGTTTGATACCACCAAAATGTGCATACTTATATTTTTGTTCTTTAGCCTAGTCTATTTGACATTTATCAAGCAAGTTTATATGTACAGGTTCTTGCATATCACTAAAGGAAACATCTATACTAGACACTCTGATATGGGTTGCGGTCGTGACATTCCACCATTGAAGTCTGTATACTTCTTTAGGAAGTATTTGTGGTAATTGCCAATTTTCAGAAGGGTTATGATCTGTGATAGATATATAAGATGATTCTGATGAGGAAGGATTAAATGAATATTGCCTGTGTTCTACAAGACTTACTTCAGTGTCATTATGTGAATCACATTCTAAATGTGTCTGCTCAATAGTATCCATTGAAGGGTCCATTTTTAAAAGAGAGTGAGTGCAGACTCTAAAATAGTCTCCGACAACTTTGTAGACTTGCTCCCCTATCCTCTCGGGCCTTACTGCTACTCTGAATTCAGACGAATCTTACACTCTCAATGACCCAACAATCCACTCAATGGTCATTTCCACCACCTACATAATACTATTGTAGAATGTAGATATTCAAATAACAAAACTGAATAATGATATTGCAGCAGATTTAACAGACATATGAAACATTCATCAGAACAAAGAAAATGATATACCAGAAATGTAAACACAAGTGTATCTAGCTCTGATACCAAGACGCTCCAGGAACTATCTTCAGCAATTTTTACAGCAATTCCACAAACTTCAAGCTTTATATTATCATTGCAGCATCACATTACAGACTCATGTGTGGATTGGCTTCAGAGGGAAAAGCTCATCACCACAAATACAAACTTAGAACTGAGTGCCTAGACACAATGTCGCTGGCCCATTTACCATTCAGAACCTCGCAGAGCGATGAACCTACTTGGAGGCTTCCTGGGGATCCAGTGATATGCCTACTAGCACACCTTACAGACTCGACATTTTTACAGAGGTCGAACCTTGGTCTTTTGATGCTGTATTATACCACAAGGGCAATCAACAGAGCATACAACCTTCGGCTCTGGACAGACTCTCTATGACTCGCAGAGCTTCCAACTAGAAGAGCAGCTCGGCTTTAGACTCCTAAGTTTCAAAGCTCTTAACTAGCTCGATGCACTAGACTCGAATGACCAAATGATCTCCGGGACCTTTCTTTTATAGCTTGCTAGCCGGTCTACTGGTCACAGAAAACAGTCACCTTTCGGTTATAAAGGAAGGAATCTGAGGTAATGGTGGGACCACACCATTATTATCTCATCCCTTAAAGGCAGCGCCATATGGGAACCCAGAATCGGATAGACAGAGTGGCCGACAAACATGATTTTTATGGCCCACAAAAAAGCATTAAAAGATTCGGGGAACAACATCTCGACCTATACAGCTGTGGAGCTACTGTTACCGGCCCACCATGGCTTCAATTATATTAAATTCATAATGACAATTATTTATATTAATCTTCGCCAGATCGGAAAACAAAAAACAATTTTGGATTACCCGGAGGACCTACTGGCTGACCGCCGCAGGCACAAATGAAGCCATCTTCAGCATATAGACATTCTTCTAACTCTTTGGCTTCTAGGAGAGAGTCAACATCTTGGGAATCATCAGGAATGGCAGCATCTTCTTTGTACTCAGGAGGAGGATATAACCATGTGCTGAAGCATTGTTCAATATCCAATCCATGCAGGACTTCATTTTTTTCTCCAATAAATTCACTAGCAAACATAGACTCAACCCGAAAGTCTAAAGGAAAAGTTCACCGGTGTATTTTACTATCAAGACGGTTCCCTTTGTGGTCACGTTTGATTTATTTTTGTGTGACATGAACTGTGTGTTCGAGCAGACTGTAACGACCACCATGATGCCGCAGTAAAAACTTAAACCATAGGTTATTTTGATCCGCTACCTGCATATCAGCTTCCATGTGCAATATGAAATTTGCACGACGATCGGTCCAATCAAGTCTGGGGCAGAATTTATCCAAAAGGATTTCAGTCCAACCAGACCACTTCTTATTTCTGAGATTACCAGGGTCAGCACAGATGACAATGGCTGTTTTCTCTCTGCAGAACTACAGAATCAAATTGTAGGAGGTCCAGGTTAGGTTTCCCTCACCTATGTCCACATACCACATTGGACCTTCTTTCTCATTGTTGCAGTCAACCCACAACTCTCTGCACCTTCTTAATTTTTCTTGGGCCTGAGTAAACCCCCTGAACGTCGAACATTCCCAGCGTTCCATGATGTGTAATTTACAGGGATTCATCTGGATCTACTTTATCCAGGTCAGACTAAGATACTTCTCAGCCGCATGGTGATCTGCATAGTCCAGAAGCTCTCTTCTATCACTGGGGGACAAACTTTCATCCCAGGGCTTCATGAACAAGGCATTACGAGGCTCGTACCTGACATAATCAGGCTCTATGAATTTTGCTGGTGCAGGAACTTTACCCTTATCTTCTTTCGAACCTGAGGAACTTGAACCAACAGAAAACATTTTCAAACTGACTGCTTCTTCTGGTTGCAAAGTCTCACGAGTAAGCATGTCAGCAAGACAATTAAGATAACCTGGCTTACAAATAATTTCATAATCAAAATTTGAAAGCCAGATAAACCATTTGAGGATTCTGCTACTGTTCTCTGCCATTAATTTTTCATTCTTAAATATCCCTGGCATTATCTTTAAATCAGTTCTAATGACAAACTTAACAGGTTTCAAGAATAAGATAAAATGCTGAACAGTTTTCTTTACAGCAAGAATCTCTTTATGACTAAGATAATTAAGCTCAACAACTTTGAAGGAACCAGATCCGTAGCCACATATATTTTCTCTGTCATCAATTTTTTCTAAAAGTACACCACCCCAGGTAGTGTTTGAAGCATCTGTCTCAATTATCAATTGACCAGTACCCTATGGCAGATGTAAGGTTGGTAACTCTTTAACTTTGGCCTTTATTGTTTGAACTGCCAAAGTCATCTTATTCGACCAAGCAATAGGATTCTTTTTCATATGTTGTTGCAGATAGTGAATGTCTATTGCTTGTCCTCTATAGAAGGGCCTTATGTAATTCAGACTTCCCAGAAATCTCTGAAGCTGTTTCTTATCCAGAATCTTATCTGGAAAATGCTCAAAAGATTGCAACACATGTTGCTGCAAAACAACTTGTCCCTTTTTGATATGAAAACCTAGGAAATCCATTTATGTTTTTCCTATTTCCATCTTTTATTCAGACAGGACCAAACCATGTTTAAAAACAAGATCATAGAAAAACTGAAGATGCTTAAGATGATCTTGAAGACTCTTTGAGCAGATTAAAATATCATCAATAAAGACAACAAGCCATGGGATATCTCTGAAGATATCCTCCATTCTCTTTTGGAACTCTGATGGAGCATTGTTAATTCTGAAAGGCAAAACCTTCCACTGATATTGTCCATGAGGGACAACAAAGGCTGTTATTTGGTAGAACCCAGATTTAAGATCGAACTTGCTGAACACAGTGCAGCCTACAATCTTCTGCAGCAAGCTATATTTATCAGGCAATGGGTATCTAACCTTTTGTAACATAGCATTGAGAGGTTTGAAGTTGACTACCAGGCGAGGCTTTCCTCTCTTCTGTTCTGAGTGTTTGTTTACAACAAACGCTCTGCATGCCCACGGGCTCTTGGATGGCTCGATCAAGCCTTTTTGCAATAGCTCCTGAATTTCTTTTGAACATAACTCCCTTTCTGAGGGACTCATTAACTGAGCTGAAGCTTTCATAGGCTTTATTTTTTGAAGTGGGTCAAAGGGTAGAGAAACAAAATATTTCTCTCGAGTCCAAAATGCATTGGGAGTCTCTGAACAACAATCCTTTTTAATTTTCTCTTTTATTGCTTCCCAAGGCTTTATCTCCATGAACTTCTGCATATGCTATGCAGCGTTCCATCTTATTTAAATTTACTGACTTGACAGTACTGACTGACTCAACTGGAATGGGTTTTCATTTATTTACAAGACTAAAACTTAAAGGTAACTGGACGAACTTTCCAAACACTGTACAAGAGAAAACCATTTTATTTGTATCAATGGAAAATGGACTAACCTTTTGCAGAAACTATGAACCTAATACACAATCTTCCTTTAAGACACCTAATCTAAATAAAGAAAAATCACTCTTTACACCAGAAAGCTGTACAGGGAAATGTTTGACCTTACCTGACAATGACACAAGAGAAACTCCAATGGAAGATCCAAACTCACAACTCTTTTCCCAATAAAACTGTGGAATGGCATTTCCTTTTGCTAAGTTAAACTGCCAACCAGAATTAATCAAACACTATACAGCATAAGCTTTAAACTCAGGAGGACATAACTATAAAGATATGAACAATTTGGGACCAGATAGAGCACCTAACAGGTTAGTACTCTGAGACTGCGGAGACTGTGGAGGAGTTGACGAAGGTGACTCTTCCTTATATTCAGGGTTGAAACAAGCTCTCTCTATTTGTTTAGACAGTTCCTCACTTGAGGACTAATCTTTCTCTAGGACCAAAGCAGATAGCATGTTTTTCAATTCATCTATTTATTTGACTAGTGATTTGCGCTTAGTTTGTTTCTCTTTGAGCTGAAGTCTCAACAATTTTTCTTTGTCTCTTCTATGGGTTTGTCTATCTTCATGGCTACCTGGATAATCTTGGTAGATTTCAATAGGGTTATAATGGGTAGACTCAGGATGGGAAGAGATTAGCTTTTTTCCTTTATCAGCTTTTAGCATTTCAAGTTGTTTTTGCAGTCTGGTCTTTTCTTCTCTTAATTCAGCTCTTTCTAGGTGTTTGTACACGGGAATCATTGAAAGACGGAGATCAATGTCAGCAATCTGTTTCTCTATATGGAAAGAAGAAGATCACGAAAGGGATCTAGAAAACATATACAGAGAAAATTCAAACTCAAGTAAGCTACTACACCCCCCTAAATGTGCATCCGAACAGGAATCAGACTCAGAGGATGAGCTGGAGGAAGGAGGATCACATTTAGCTAAAAAAGGAGGTTCAAAATCAGAATCAGTACAAGAATAAGAAGAAGAATCAGTATCAGGGAGATATACAACTTCACCAGAGGGTTTAGGTGAATTTACAGTTACTTCGAATAAATCCCACCAAACGGGATCCAAACCTTTACACAGAATAGCAAGCCGAGGCTGAGATTTTCTTTCTGGGCATTTAGCATCCCAATGATCTGATTTCCCACAAATAAAATAGAAATTTTTCTTCCCTTTTTTAGTCTGACACTTCACATAGCATTTGGCTTTATATTTGGACCTGTGATAGGGTTTATAATATCTGTGCTTCTTATATCTGTGCTTTGATCTGTGGTGATAGGGCTTATCTGGGTGATACCTTGGTTCTGAGGTGTAAAATCCTTTTTTCTTCTTTTTCCACTTGCAAAAAGAATGATCAAGATGTCCTCGGTTGTGCGCTCCACACCCCCAATCGGGCATTCCTGCAACATCTTTGCAGAATGAAGCAGAATACATTTTCTGATGACGTTTAAAATCTTTGCTCACTCTTTTCTCTAGGCAATGCTCTTGCCATGTTTCCATAATTTGAGCATGAAGTTGAGCAAGCGAAAAGCTTCTCAATTCAACCTTTTTATCCTTTAAATCCTGCTCTATAGCATCCGAGACATGTCCTGGAGAGCTTCTGAGAGAATGTTTTAAATATGCAGGGTTACCTGATTTTCTTCATGAAATTAACAATTTCTGCATATAACAAAAGTATTCTTCACTCTTGCTTAAATCACAAAGACAAGCAGACATGAATATTGAAGCAAGGTGATCATAATCTTCTCCCTCTTCAAGGCCGTAAAATTCTCTACCTAGGGCACTCAGAATTTTCTCATCTCCATCATCAGCAGCAAGCATCTCATTTCTTGTTTCCTGTGGCAACCATCACCACCACTCATATGCTAGACCTGAAAGACCTGCTATGAGTTGGGTTCCTAGCATTTTCGCTATGATATTTGGGTCCTGTTGTTTCTTATACAACGTCCACTGAGCAAGCATTTGGATTGCATTTCTAATATCTTCCGTGGATTGACATTGTATATTCAATACAGGTTGCTCAGGCATTTGGGAGATGATATCATTCATTGAGTTTATACCAAAGTGGAACACTTTGGTAGGAGCGGCTGAAGCTGAGGTAGCATCTGGCATATGTGTATCAAAGCGGGAAGGAGGAGGTAATTGTATCCTTTGGTTAGAGGATCCTTCATCATTTAATGCATTTAGACTAACCAAATATTTAGGATCTAAAGCAGGTTTGAAACCTTTAAACTCTTTAATCCATTCTTCAACATTCTCCCTAACTGCATCACTTTCCACAAAATCCAATTCTGGTTTTCATCTTCAGGAAAAATACTGAACTGAGATAAAGAATGACTCTTAGCATGTCCTTTTGCTGCAGCTTGTAATACATGGTCAGGGACCACATACTGTTTTTTCTTAATATTCTTTGTTTTTCTCTAGGGATCTTCTAGGACAGCTAATCTTCGTTCAATCTTTTGAGAAGCTTGTTCTATGGCCATACAGATTTCTGTAGAATCATGAAGTAAGTGATCTAACAGTCCAAGCTTTGTTTCAATCTTTACTAGATGCTCTTGTTGATCTGCACACTGTCTTTTCAGAAGAATAAGATCTTGTGCCATGTCATCTATGTTTTTGGCAGTGTGAACTTGTTGCAAATTTCCCCAATTTGCAAGCTTAACTTCATCAAAAATAGTTTGGTCTTGGGCAGAAGATTTACGGGCAGAAGATTTACAAGGAAGAAATTCTCTTTTTGTCTGACCATCAGCTGTATATTGCCTAATTCCAGATTCAGGCAGATTTCTACTGGGAACAAATGATCTTTGACCAGAGTTTATTACTTCCAAACTACTTCCTTCTCTTGGAAGTGACATCATTTGTAAGGAAGGTAAGACCGAGAACATACCTAAAGAAGGTAGGTCATTTTGTTTCTGTTTCTCTTGGTGAATCCATTTTTGTTTTATTTTCTAACATGCTTGACAGGAAGCACGTTGGCCTCTATGTTCAAAATCTGATAAACCAGAAAAAGAAGTCTGTACGGGAGACTCATTTACAGAAGAAGAAGAAAACTCATTTGCAGCAGCTTTACTAGCTTGGTTGGACAAGGCTTGTAGTCTGGCATTATTGTATGAGGAGATGGATGCAGATTTGATCAAGGGAGGATTGAATCTCTGTGTGGGAAAATCTTGGGGTACACGGAAGGAACTCAAAGTTTCGTCAAAGACAAGAGGTTGATGGGTGAAAGAAGCAGCAACTCTTTGTCTGTTCCATAACTTAGAATATTTCGTTTCCCAAGATTGGGGATAGTTAATACCAGTCCAACTAAAAGTGATAGGTGTGGCATTTTTGGATCGGGATTTCTCAGTTTCCACCACGCTGGTGTTTGCAGAACTCTGATGGACATGTGCTCGCAACTGAGGAAGGGTATCATTTCCGAACCGAACACAGACTCCACCTTTAAGCTGGATTATGCGGGAACCAGTCTCCATGTCAAAGCCTTTTGGTAGGATATAGGATTTTAATAGATTATAGATATGAGGGTCGTCAGGGATGGGTTGATTTTAGAATTCAAGAAGCCCAAGTCTGAGGCCCAATATATCACAGAATTGAAATAAATTAAGCAGTATCCCAACGAGACGGTGTGGGATTTTGACCAAAGTTTCAAGACGTTGATGGCAAGGGTTAGTTTTGATATGAGTGTTGTCCAACATAAGAAGTGGTTCATCGCGGCACTACTACCGCATATCCGGTTACCATTGATGCAACAAAAAATCTCGATGCCCAGTGAAGCTCTGTAGATTGCAATGCGGTTGGAGGCATCGCCGATTGGAGACAACGCAGCTGGGATGTTGCAGATACAGACATAGCTAGCTAACTTGACCATATAGCTGCAAGATTTGAAGAAGGGTAAGGAGCAGCGTGAAGAAGTATGGTGGACATGATGTCGGGGGGAAGGGAATACGAAGGATAATTGCCTCGACTTCTGCAACTATTAGGTTTCAGGAGCGCCAAACCCGTTAAATGGTGTTGGCATGACGTGGTGTCGTGTTTGTCAGGTCTTTGGGCACCACCATGAAGAATGTCCATATATGCAGAAAATGGTCACCAAGCCGATGAATTTGTATTGCACTTTCTCTAAATGAGTGGGACATGATGACAAGGATTTTCGGGCATATGGGTTACTCCATGAGAGAACGTATGGCGAATTCTATGTAAAGGATGAATAGCGTGTCATACAACAACCACCACTGCAGCTGCAGGTAGCCCAAACACTACCTCAACCACAGGTGCAGTTTGTACCGCAGCAACAACCACAGCAGTTTGTGCCCCAATATGCTCCGATGCAAATGGCTCCACAACAACCACAGCACGTTCAGAAACCGCAGTATGCGCAACAAGGGAAAGGCATGCAATCAGCTCCAACGCAGCAACAATACAACCAATAGCAATACCAGCAGTAGCGCGGATTCCGTGGGGCATACCAGGGTGGATGTGGTGGAGGATTTGGTCATGGAGGAGGACAAGGAGGTCGTGGACCTGTGCAATGCTATCATTGTGCGGTATGGGGACACTATCAGCGTGATTGCCCACTGTTGCAAATGCAGTGTACATTTTGCTTCGTTGCCGACCATACGGTAGAGAATTACCCACAGTTGATTGCATGATGATAGGAAGGGAATGTTCCAAACTTGCAGAATCAAAACCCGGTACAGCCGCTAGTACAAAATCTGGGGCAGCAACCAGCCCAGAACTAGAACCAACGCCCAATTCATAATTCTAATCAAACTATGAATCAGCCTGGGAATCCACCGCTAAACCATAATTAGGGTGCGAATGTTTCAACAATCTCAGCAGAGCCCAGGCCACATGATGCAGCCATTGCGGTGATCAATCAGGGAGGTGAAAAAATAGGAGAAGATACCTCACATCCGCTAATCCAGTTGGTCGGGAAGAAGAAGGTGTCATTTGACATCAATTCAGAGTGCGATACGTTCCACCAGGCATGACTGGCATTGGATAAAGGAAAGGCTATCGTCTGTGACATTCCCCCTGTCTTTGACGACACATCAGAAGCTGGTCCATTGGCGCAGTATGGAACTTTGTAGAAATTTCTGGAGAGCTGTTTGTTATTGGAAAGGGATCCTGCTGCGCTTGCTGAGATACAGGGGTTATTGTAGCAATTGCTAAGGGGAGACCAAGAATCCACGAAGAATTCTTTACAATAGAGGAATACTGGCAAGGAGATGCAGATGAATATTCAAATTGGAGATTATGATGTCAACTCAGTCATTCTGGATCTTGGTTTGGATGTCAACATCTTAACTAAGCAGGCATGGCAGAAAATGGGAAGCCCCCCATTGAGCTGGTCTCCTGTACAACTCTGGTTAGCTAATCATGCTAAAGTGATGCTGATTAGGAGAGTCCCCCATTTAGTGGTGGACATTGAGGGAATGAAGATCTATGCTGACTTCGATGTCATCGAAGTGGTTGAAGGAGGTAGTTCTTATCCCGCGTTGTTGGGGATTGGTTGGGATAATGACAATGGAGTGGTAATCAACTTCAAGAGGCGGATGATGACTTTTGAAAACCATGATCTCAGAGTCATAGCCCCATTGGATCCACCTGAAGGACACAGATACCTTAAACTAGTGAGATATGAATATCCCAGTGGATGGGACCATGCATTCAACCTTTCCGAAGATTACATTCATTCGACTGACAACGGTGAGATTGGATGGAGCAGTGACAGTTCTGTGTCTTCCGACTCTGATGAAGTGCTAGAACATTGGTAGAACTGTGTACATGAGGTTTCATTTCGTAAATGTGGGTTGATCATGTAGTCGCTATGTCGATTCGAGACCGAAACAGTCACATTACCAATATATGAAGGATTGCCTAGATTGTCTGATTTTCTGGCAGAGTTCGAGGAAAGAGTTTTAGAACCGTAGCGATTGCTGGCATTGGACGAAGCACTGTAGGCTACTCCAGCACGTTCGTGGGAGACACACAAGGCATCAATTGATGGATGGTCAAAATGCAAAAGATTGATGATGGTACGCTTCGACGATACCGAGGTCTACCATGCAGGGAAGTAAGATGGTCGGAATGATCCTGGAGACCAATTGATGGAGTGTCAGACATTATGGGCATCATGACCAAGAGATGAATGGCTCCATGCATTTATCCATACCTTGGATGAAATGTCGCGGTCATGGTATACTGCAACTGAGTTACGGGGAGATATCACTACTTGGTTGGAATTGACCATATGTTTTACTCATACATTCAGTTTTGCTGATCCCAATCCAGATGTCCATAATGCTCTATAGATCATTCGCAGCGTGGTTCTAAAGGTTGTTCCTATGACGTACCTGGTGAATCCGCATACGCACTTCCAGATGCAATCCATCATGGAATGCTACAATATCACTAGTGGGCTCGACGATGGTGATGATCCACAGAATGTTAATATTATGGAGTCTGAAGGAAGCCATGATGTGGTACCACCTAGTGCGCCAAGTGATCCATTTAATCATCCCTTGAAGCTTCACAAGATCAATATTGGGACGAAGTCCACTCCCAAGTTTGCAAATGTTGGAGATTATTGGGATGATGAGATGATAGGCAAGGTCACTGAGTTGTTGCATGAGTTTCAAGACCATTTTCCTACGAAGTTTTCTGAAATGAAAGGTATTTTGGGTGATCTAGGCGAGATGAAGATTCCCTTGAAACCAGATGCTAAACCGATCAGGCAGCGACCTTATCGGCTCAATCCGCGACATAAGGAGAAGGTCAAAGCCGAACTTGATCGCATGTTGGATGCTGGTATCATTGAACTGGTCGAAGAGTCAGAATGGATCAGTCCTATGGTGGTGCAGGACAAGAAGACTGGTGAGGTGCGCATCTGTGTTGCTTTGCGGAAGTTGAACAATGCTTGTTTGCATGATCCCTTTCCGACCCCGTTTACTGATGAAGTACTTGAGGGAGTAGGTGGCCAAGAAATGTACTCTTTCACGGATGGGTTCTCAGGCTATTGTGTTGGAGAAAACTCACTATGGCTTGGGGTAGACCACAACAGACAGATGACTACCAGAAATCAACTCAATTCTTAGAACTACGCTATATAAATGACAATGCTAAGATAATGAAGAGTATAACTAACCTCGATCCAAACGTTTGATGTAGATCTCCATTGGAGCTTTTCAATCCATGCACTTGAATCTAAAAATTAGTCTTGACAGCCAATATACAACAAGTACATATAATATATAAACGACACTAACATCATCAATAGAAATGGTCCATGATATAAAAAGTAAATGCAACCCAATGTAAGATAAACAACATTTACAACATTAATGGACAAGAATATGAGTATTTCTATTAATAAACACGAATAAGTACAATGTGATACGACCTATTTCTGGCAACTAGTTTGAACCAAGATCTGGATCAATCCACTTGTGCCTCCACCACTTCAATCCTCCATGAATGGAAAACTCAAACTAGATAGGAGTTTGGAAGGTGAACATAAAGGGTTCACAACTACAAGGATCAATGTATAGACTCAAGATAGGGCAAAAATCCACTAGAGTTCTCTTGCTCTTCTTTCTCCTCCCATCCATAAGCCATATGTGCTCAATATATAGTCCTCTCAAAGGTAAGTGAAAGGACACATCGAGGCGTTTCTCGGGCAGATTGAGAGCCAAAGGTCACCCAATGACCGCTTTTTGGGAGTAAAAAGTAATAAACTAGTGATTTTTACCATTTTACATGCTACCCACGGGCTATAGTGATGAAACTCGCAGGTACGCCTGCTATAATGATGCAACAAGTGGGTAAGAGGAAAAATGAGGAAATAGTATGTTTGAAGGATATAAAGTGGATCTGAGTCAATGAAATGGATCCTATAGGCCAAAGAGTGTTGATTCTCACAAGGTGGAAGATTACGTTGTAACAGATGCCCCCTAATGTGTGAGGTCAGAGACTGATGCTACGATGGCCAAAATACATTATAAATCTTAGAAGTGGAGTGATGGAAACACGAGTGGAAAGAGCAGCTCACTCGTCATAATACAATAGTATCCATGAATACATGTCGGTAGTACAACAATCTGATACAATGGCCATGAATAGGCAGTACATAGTGGATATATGTCATAAGTGATCATAGCCATGATCCCTCTACAGTAAGATATGGTCTCCTGCTGAAAAGGAAACAACTGGTGCAAACTAGAGGTACAAACTGCTGATATCTGAGAGGTGATATCTCAGATGTAAAGTCAAAGTCATAGTTAGCATACTGAATGCCACTATTGCCTGGGGTCTTCTACACAAGTCTTCGATGGTGCAAGTCCCATCAAGTGAATAAAGGAGTTGAGGTCGAACCTGATGTGACATCGTCTGACTACCAGTCAATGATGTATACCGTTAACAGACGCGAGATAACCCACCAATAATGAAAATGGGCATCAAGGCACAGAGCACAATCATCGGAGTGTGAATAAATGATTTGAAGTCGAACACTAGGATGAATCCATCGATCAGGGGACATTGATGTATTCCCAAAACTGTCGATGGTGAGAGAACCTTCCACTAATGAATTCAAGCCTCAAGGTACGCAACCGAACTCTAAGCCTCAAGTTTTGGAATAAATGGGTTGAAGTCGATGGAATGAGACTTGCTGGAAGGAGGGAATTAAGGCATCCCCCATCAACCAGCACAAGGTACCAGCTACGCTGAAATATTTGGAGGAACACAGGTGAAACAGACTGACTCAATAAGGATGGCCGACATGCAATAGTCAAGAGATCTTAGGAGTGGCCGACTCTGGGCTCAGGACTTCCTTTGAACAAGAGCATGAGCAGATGGATAGAATCAGGAAGCATAGACTCGATATAGACTGTGTGATGCAGGAGGCACCACAAAGGGCTCCATAATGACTGAAAGCTTAACCAATCGGTGGAGAAAACTGAGAAACAAGAACAACTCCTAAGGTCCAACTATAGTCCCGACTCATAATGTACGGAGAGGAATGAATGCTCTATTCAAAGGTGACACAACAGCTACCAACTAGAAGTAGTAACCATAGTCCCATCAGGCTTTTTGGAATAATTGATTTTTTTGGTCTTTTTCATATTTGGGAAAAGCTTGAAAAAGAATAAAATTGCTTATAGTACAACAAGTGAGGGAACGAGTGTCAAAGAGTGAGTAGACTAGTCCCAAGCAATGGAACATACCTATGATCAATGCAAGGAAGCGTATGTAGGATGTGGACACTCGGGGGTGTGTTCCCTCCGGGTAAAGGGTCATCAAGCTGGGAAACATAAATTAAGGCTCTGCTTGGCTCAGAAGGTAAAGTGCTTAGGCACATGGCTAATAAGTGAGTAAGCAGGAGCCAGCACAAGGCTCAAGCGACAAGTAGGATAATGCAATCCAATCACAACTCGACATAAAAGGGGAGTCCTTTTTCGTAAAGTTAGTCTCCTCACCCGAAAAGTGTAAAACAATGAGAGAAGAACTCTTCTAGTCATGTATGAATAGAGTATACCTTTTTTGTAATTAATCCACAAAGGTCCGGAAAATGGGTAAACTTATACCTAAGTGAATGTCGCTTCAAATCCTTTAACAAGTCTGAAATGACAAGTATACTCGGCAATCTTGTTTGATTTGAAAAAGTCTAACAAGGGCTTAAAAAAGAATTTATAAAAATCTTTTCCTTAAAGGTTTAACGAGCTCGAAAAATTAAACTTGTGACCTTCTTACTGTTTTTAACAAGCTTGAAGTAAAGGTGGAAGAATGCTCGTAATGGGGGCAGACAAGTGTCAAGGACATGTGAGACTAGTTCCAAGTGCATGGAACAAAGTTATGTATAATGCAAGGAACATGAGCAAGATAAGGACACTCAAGGGGTTTGCAAATTCAGATAGAAAAAGGTTTAAATGCATCATAACAATGGGGAGGCCTAAGCCTATATGCAAGGTTCTGAATATGCCTGCCATGACCGAAGCAAATGTCGAAAAGAACCAGTAAACAAGTATAAGTCCAGCTAAGAATCCTGTCTCCAAGAAACATAAGTACCAAGATTATCTCTAAAACGTACGTAAAGAAAAATATGATACAAGTCACAGTAGTAGAAACATTTTCAACTTCACTATTGTTAACCTCAGACAACATGCAGGTAGAGCTAACCACTGAAGGTGCCATAGTACCAATACCTGAGGGATCAAAATGATCATCTTAAAAATGAAGAGCAAAGCTGAAGGATGTGAAGGAAACTGCAAGAGTAAATTCATCATCACGGGAGTTGGAAATTATAGAAATAGAATCAAACTCTTCAGGAGCGCTGATTTGCGGATATATAGGAGAGCTCAAAGACTCATCAGACTCAAACGTCAAACCAGAGCTGGCCGAGACTGTAAATGGATCCAAATCCAAATGGGTGGCAGATTGTATTATAGGCTCATCTCGTTCAATAAGACCGAGGGTGGGAAGGGAATGAGATATATGATAGAAATCCTCCCAAGGCTCATCATTACCATGCATGGAATCGATAAAATATTCATCTAAAGGTAGAGTACCATCAAGGCATTTATGTGAACAAGATGGGTTGACTGCCTGTGTGGGAAGCATAACGGGATCTTCCTCTACTGTCCATGAAGAAGAGAGATCCAAATCTGCAATGGTTGGTTCAACATGACGAGCAAGCTTGACTGTAGGCAAGGGCATATCCATCCCAATGTGCGAAACGTCTCAAGATGGGGAACTTGCGGAAGGTGGATCCCACGGATCACTAAAGTATGATGTCCAGAAAAGTACATGATTTAACGAAGAAGGAGCATCATTGGAGATGGTTCCTACAAAGGAGATGGGTGCAGGGAAGTCCAAATATCCCATCAACGAAGGGTACATACCAACACCCATGTTCCCAGTTGTCGGCTGAGAATGAGTAACCTGCGAGACTATGGATCCCGTGGATGCTGTGGAAGAGGGATTAACTAAATCCAGTTGATCGATGGTCACAATCTTGCCTTCGTGAGGAAAGCAGATAACTCTAAATACAATATACGTGACAGCCTTCATAGTGCACATCCAATTTCGACCCAGTAAAGGTTGTAGTCAATGGGCGCATCAACCACCTCGACTTCAATAGGCACAGATTTACCTCCCAAGAAAACAACAAGGGAAGGGATAATTCCATGCGGCTTAAATGACCAACCATCGAATGCAGTGAGCATGGTTCTAGACACAAGTAGAGGAGGAGAGCCTAGAGCTTTCCAACAAGTTAATGACATTACTGATGCAGAGGCACCTTCGTTAACCATCATACATTTGAAAAAATTCTAAAGGCACGCCACTTGGATTTGAAAAGCCACGTGGTAGGGTAAGCGAGGCTGGACATCAGTATTGTCGAACTTGATAATAGTGGGACTTCCCCTATCTTGAACTCCTAATGCACTCAAAAGGGCATGCTTCTGAGAAGGACAGGCTTGCAAGACTTCAAGAGCCGACATGACACACAAAGTTTGGCCCAAATATTCCACGATGGAGTAGTTATGGGCGGCTTGAGCATTAGGGTTATGCATAGAGCGCTTAAGAACACCTTTCAATATCCATGGCATATTAGAGGGCTTCTCGATATGCAAAGAATTTTCAGGAGGAAGGGGAGGCTCATTCCCCAAATTGGGTTGTGGTGCATCATAATCGTGTTGATGAGTGGAAACACTAACCTCTGATTGAACCATGTTCACACATCCATAACCACCAGTATTGGAAGAAGACATTGCCGTCTCAGTAGGTCCATAACCAGTGGTGGGAGCATGCGAAGCCATGTTTTAGTGATGAGGTAGGGGATGCTTCAACACAGCTGGGCTTTGTTCCAAGTGCTTCGATGCTTCTTCAATATGAGGACATAAGTGAGTAAGATGGTCTTCCCCACAGAGCTTGCAAGGAAACTTCACCTTACGCCTAGATTTATGTTCCCTCACCAGGATTTCTGCCTTCCTAAGGAGAGTTGGCATTATCCTTATCCTTATTCCCATTGTTTCCACCCTTATGATTATTTCTCCCCTTTTTCTTACCACTAGGTTGTTGATTACCTGATTGGTTCATCGTTTGCACACTGTGTACATCGGACGATGAGGTGGAAGTGGACAAGGTGTGAACCTGTACGGGAGTAGACTGGTTTAGAGACAAATTTTGCATTTGACTAGCTACCAAATCTACAGGGTGAGTGCTTGTCGATCCTATGATGCCATCAGCATGCGGTCAAGGAACTGACTGAGGCTCATAGCGTGTTCGCGGTGCGTCAAGAATAATGTCATACAAAATGCCAGACTAAGAGTATAATAAGTCTAACTGCTGGACTTTCAAGATGGCTTGTTCCTCAGTCACAATGCCGGACATCAAAACATCGTTAGCAATGTATGGGAGTCGAGACTTGAGGAACCATTCCAACAGGAATTCTAGAGGAATGTTGGCTTTCACTAACCTCTTCCACCAACACCACTCTTGAATGTGGTCAGAAATATGTGTGGCCTTGTTCTGATGGAAGGTAGATAAAATTTCAGTACCAGTATCATAGTGAACCGACAACTGGAAATGATCTAAGAAAACCAAAGCGATCTCATTAAAACCCCTATAAGTGTTTCCAAGCAACTCAACGTACCACTTCACAGCTGCCCCTGTGAGGGTGCGTTGAAATAGTTGCAATCTAATGGAATCATGATTCAATGAGTTGGAGGAGCACCAAAGGTGAAATGTCGTGACATGATCTCTTGGGTCCTCACCACCTTTCCCCTCAAACTTAGGAATGTACAAAGGGAGCTTGGTAGGGACTGGGGGCCAAGTAGGGTCGTGACACACCGGATCATTCATGAGCTTCGAAAGATTCGGTAGATTCAAGTGTGCAAGGAATGGGAGCTGAGGCTGGAAAGCTTGATTATAAGCCCCCATAAAAGGTTGGTTAAATGGAACTGAATTATAAGACGGACCAAAAGCTTGACCATGAGGATTAAAATGCTGATAATAAGGACCTGACGGACCATAACCTTTCCCATGGCCAAAGGACTGATAACCTCCTCCTGCCTGACCCATTTTAGAGTAAGCAGGTATGTGCACTTTTTGGGAACCATATTGGGGTGGTGGGTTGTACCGGTGGCCAGCACCGACTATGTTGTAGTAAGGGTTTCCACCATGAGTATGGGGCATGTATGTACTATTCATAGTAGGAACTATGTCGTAATAAACATAATGGTATGGTATGTTCCCACCCCCAGCATTAGGATTAGCTTGAGCAATTGTGTGGTGACCAGAAGCATGAGATGTATTCCCAGCTCCAACATTGGTGTTACTAGTAGTAGGGATGGTGGTGTTATGTCCATGTCGATAGGATATATTCCGACCTCCTACATTAGCATTACTAGTGGTAGCAGTGGACAAAAAAGTATGTGGTATATGTCCACCCCCGTGGTTAGGAGGACCATTAACATTTGCGAAAGTAGTCCTGGGTTGACGAGTAATGGAATGTGTATTAGCCGGTAGATGACGAGTTGTGTTTGGAACAACGTTCCTATTAGGTTGGGCAGTCCTAGGAGGTGGTCTTCTTCCAACATTAGCATGGTTAGGAGGAACATGACCAGTCCCCATACTATGTGTGTGAGTGGACAACGTAGTGCCCCCAGTGAGGGTAGTGCCCCAAGTGGGTATAGTATGGCTAACACCATGACTAGTGCCAGCATGACTACCAAATATAGTGGAAGGTTCAAATGTACTATAATTAGGCATACCAAAAGAGAGTGCGGTTGGGTTGATCGTAGGACTAATGTCGTCATGTAACTTTGGCATCCCATGTCTATAACTACGTGGAAATGAAGGAACGAACGTGTCATCTTGTTCTTCGTCCTTAGGTAAGGTTGGAATCCCGTGAAGATAATTATCCAGATTTAAAGGATCGAATGGATCTTGTTCAAGTGGATTCAGGGAAATCGAACTAGGTTGAGTCTTAGGTGGATCACCTCCCCACGCCTCACGAGGAGTAAGGGAATCAGAAGTGCGTTCAACTCTACCCGATGGAGTCGAAGGTATTTCTTCAGTATAAGAATGTGCAACAGTCATGACGTCTTGGACGTATGTCTTCTAAGAATCTGAAGACTTAGAGGGAGCCTGCCAGTGTCCCCTAGCAAAACAGTGTGAAAGCTCGGTAGGCTCTAAACCAGCCAACCGACAGGATCGGAGGAGACTAGGGCTCCACGCCACAATATCTCTGGAGAGAATATATAATCAAAACGTCCCCTAAAGGCCAACTATCGATCAAAAATAGTAAATCAAAAGCACACACCTAGAGAAACTCTAACGAAGAGCAGACAAAAAGAGTGGCTAAACGAGCTCCCGACACTAGAGCCGGTATGTCTCGCCTAGGAGATGCTTTAGACTCCCAAACTATAGCCGGAGGTAACAGAATAAGTTATAGAGACACCCATGCTTCACTGCGTGCAAAGGGACGTAACCCTCAGCAAAAAACAACTGTGTTGTCCAATCCCTATCTGACTCAGGACACAAACAACATAACCACTACAAGTACCCTATGCGATGCCTAGGTAAGGAAACTATGGTCACCGCAATATAACCAATGCTCAGGGGGACAGTCACAGGTGGGATATGTGGTATGGGAAAGGTAGCTGAGCCTGAAACTCAATGAGGGTCAAATCCCCCAAGAGTCCCCAGATACGAACAAATCCTAGAAATATCTCCCACGTTTAGCCGGTATTAGAGGGATATCCCTTCAACCAACCTCCCTTGACCTCGTTCTTAACTCTGGCTTGAGTAGAGCTTCCTGAGAGCACCAATATATACCATGGAATCCTCCACTATATGGTCAGACACCTAATGTTTCGTCTAGTAGTCTTGGATTGTTAACTCACAATGATATATTCCAAGACTCTAAACCTATGCTAGTTGGTGTACCCTATAAATAAAATCGGTCTAATCAATTTTAAGATTAAGCATTAATTTTAATGGCTGTGATTACTCAAGGGATATGATCGTGAAGCTAGTGATGTGTAAGACTTAATAGTATGCAAAATCGTCAAATCCTAGACTCATCTATCCAATGAAAACAATGCCACTAACATGCAAAATCAAACCAACAATTTCGAAATAAATATGCAATCCTTTTATGTTTTTCAATGCACAATCAGAATCTAAATGAAGGCAGAAAGCACTCAATGCAAGATGCAATACATAAAAGCAATTTTTTTTTTGTATTTTCTCTTATAAACAAAAGGAAAATGCAAAACTATGTGTATTTTTTTTTTTGTATTTTTCAATATATGAAAATGAAAAATGTAAGCAAAATCCTACTATCTAGTCACTGATATGCCAAGGAGATTACTAAGATAACCAGGCATATACCAAAAAGTAAGACTCAGCCAAAGGAATCATCTCAAAAGGAAAAAACCAACAAGGCTAAATCCAAAGATGGGTAAAACACCAACAAGGCTCAACCAAGAGAAAAGAAGAGTTCTGGTCACAACCAAGGCATGGAACAATCAAGAAATAGGCCAACAAAGACTCAGGATCAACCAAAACCAACCCAGCAACAACCAAAGGTCATAAGTAAACCAAAGCCGGAGTTGTACGCTACTGTCGAAGGAATACCTGCAGGTACCCCTAAGCAGTAGACTAAACAGAGGTGGGTATATGCGGGCAGAGCTAAGCTAGCCTGCGGGTAAGGAAAGGAAAATGGGAAAACAAAGAGTCCAATGGCTTAGAAAAAGCAAGTTTTCTATAGTGTATCTTGACAACAAATAAGTGACACAGAGCTTCGACAAACAACAACTCTAATTAAGGACTAATGCTCAAAAATCATCAAAAATGGATATTTTTCCCAGCGGAGTCGCCATTTTTGTGTTGGAGAAAACTCACTATGGCTTGGGGTAGACCACAATAGACAGATGACTACCAGAAATCAACTCAATTCTCAGAACTATGCTATATAAATGACAATGCTAAGATAATGAAGAGTATAACCAACCTTGATCCAAACATTTGATGTAGATCCCCGTTGTATCTTTTCAATCCATGCACTTAAATCTGAAAATTAGTCTTGATAGCCAATATACAACAAGTACATATAATATATAAATGGCATTAACATCTTCAATAGAAATGGTCCATGATATAACAAGTAAATGCAACCCAATGTAATATAAACAACATTTACAACATTAATGGATGAGAATATGAGTATTTCTATTAATAAACAAGAAGAAGTATAATGTGATACGACCTCTTGCCGGCAACCAATCTAAACCAAGATCTGGATCAATCCACTTGTGCCTCCACCACTTCAATCCTCCATGAATGGAAAACTCAAACTAGATAGGAGTTTGGAAGGTGAACATAAAAGGTTCAAAGCTACAAGTATCAATGAGTGTAGACTCAAGATAGGGAAAAAATCCACTAGAGTTCTCTTGCTCTTCTTTCTCCTCCCGTCCATAAGCCATATGTGCTCAATATATAGTCCTTTCAAAGGTAAGTGAAAGGACACATCGAGGCATTTCTCGGGCACATGGAGAGCCAAAGGTCACCCAATGACTGCTTTTTGGGAGTAAAAAGTAATAAACTAGTGATTTTACCCATTTTACATGCTACCTGCGAGCTATAGTGATGCAACTTGCAGGTACGCCTGCTATAATGATGCAACAAGTGGGTAAGAGGAAAAATGAGGAAATAGTATGTCTGAAGGATATAAAGTGGATCTGATTCAGTGAAATGGATCGTACAGGCCAAAGAGTGTTGATTCTCACAAGGTGGAAGATTACGTTGTAACAGCTATCATCAGATCCATTTTGCAAAAGAAGATCGCCACAAGACAACTTTCATGACAGAATGGAGATGTTTCCAGTATACTATCATGCCATTTGGGTTGACGAATGCACCTGCGATATTTTCACGAGTTCTTGTTGCTGCATTCAAGGATTTCATCCATAATTTCTTGCAGGTATACATGGATGATTGGACAGACTATGGTTTGATCCGTGATCATCTAGCCAATCTGCGGTTGATGCTGGAGCACTGTCGACAGCACTAGATATCGCTGAATTTGAAGAAGTGCATTTTTGCGCCCCGTTTGGGATATTGTTGGGTCATCGTGTGTGCAAGCAAGGGTTTTTAGTCGATCCAGTGAATGTTGCGCTTATTTTGAGTTTTGACACCACCAACCATAGTCAAGCAGTTGAGGGAAACATTGGGGCATATTGGGTATTACCGCAAGTTCATCAGGGGATATGTAGTAATCACCACCCCTATGGAGAATCTATTAAAGAAAGATGTCGTATTTCGATGGAGACCTGAATGTCAAGATAGTTTTGAGCAGCTCAAGTCTAAGATGGCTTCAGCACCGATATTAGTATTCTCGGACTGGAGTAAGGAATTCCATGTCCATGTTCATGCATCGTTAATTGCACTCGGTGTGGTGCTAGGGAAACCAGGAGAGGGGGATATTGATCACCCTATTTCTTTCGCCAATCGGAAGCTGTCATCTGCAAAAAAGAATTACTCCACTACTAAGCGGGAAGGATTGGAAATGGTCTATGCATTGTAGAAGTTACGACACTACTTATTGGGCAGACATTTTAAGATGTTCACAGACCACTCCGCATTAAAGTACCTGGTCAATAAGCCTGTGTTGGGGGGGAGATATGCTGATATTTACTTCTCTTTCAAGAGTTCGACTTTAAAGTAATTGTGAAGCTAGGGTGGTTGAATTCCAGCCCTGATCATCTATCGCAGATTGAAACATGAGAGGAGCCAACTAACATTGAAGACGGGTTGCCTGATGCGCAACTGTTTCGATTTGAAGTAGCCGATGGCTATTTTGAAGAAATCATTCTGTTTCTGGCAACAGGTATTGCACCAGAAGAGTTCACCACTAGTTAAAAGAAGTAGCTGGTGGTTAAAGCTGTCGACTTCTAGCTTATTACAGGAGAGTTATACAAGATGGGTGTCGATGCAATATTGCGGCGATGTGTCTTGCCACATGAGCAAGCACAAATAATGGTAGAAGCACATGTAGGAGTAGCTGGAGGACACTACGGCGGTCGGGCAATTGCCAGGAAGGTGCTTCGTGCGGGGCTTTGGTGGCCCATGGTGCATAATGATGCGACAGAATATGCGCAGTCCTGCGATGCCTGTCAAAGGACTGGGAAGCCATCAAGGAGGGACGAGATGTCACCGATGCCTTAGTTAACACTATAGTCATTTGACAAATGGGCAGTGGATTTTGTGGGACCAATCAATCCACCGGGTAATCGGACTGGTTCTAGGTATATCATCACGGCGATAGATTACTTGACAAGATGGGAGAAGGCTGCACCAGTCGTTGATTGTTCTACAGCCACGGATGTGCAGGTTTTGTTTGACAACATTATCACTCACTTTGGATGCCCTAAGATATTGTTGAGTGATCAAGGCAACCACTTTCTCAATCACACTATCAGCGCATTGACGGAGGAGCTGCAGATACAACATAAGAAAAGTACGCCATATCATCCATAGGAAAATGGCACGATGGAAGCTTTCAATAAGATATTGGAACATGCACTGACAAAGGTGTGCAATGCGAACCACGATGACTTGTATCTCAAAATCCCAGTAGTATTGTGGGCCTATCGCACCACATGTAAAAGGTTGACGGATCAGACACCATTTAAGCTGGTGTATGGCCAAGAAGCAATCATGCCAATGGAGTACATTCTTCCAAGTCTGCGCATTGCAGCAATGGTAGGACTGGATTCTACGGTAGCATTGGAGGAGCATCTCGCATAGTTAGTGCAACTGGAGGAAGATCGTTTTATCACCGGTTTCCATCAAGTTGTGGAGAAGGATCGCCAGAAGGCTTGGCATGATTGCCACATAAAAAACAAACAGTTTCAACAGGGCGATTTGGTGTTGTTGTATGACATCAAGTTTATGAAACATCCCGGAAAATTGCAAATGCATTGGCTTGGTCTGTATCGCATCAGTAGCATAACTTCAAGCGGAGCGGTACAGTTACAGTAGTTGGATGGAGCGATGCTACCCATGTTGATTAATGGTAGCAGGTTGAAGCCCTATTGGTCGGGCTTAGAACAGCACGATGCTTGAGTCGCATCGGGAAAAAAAAATGCAGGTAGATCAGTGACAGGTTGGAGCACCGACAGGAACAGAATACGAAAGCAGGGAAGCTCATGCCGCAAGTTAGGAGCGGTCCACAACAAGTAGCAGGGTCGTGACTGGGTCAAATCAGCAACAAATGCCAAAAGTAAAAACTATTAATTAACGATGATTGTTCAAATAATGGGCATTAATGGCGGATCCGGTCGATCGGCTGACAGGATCGATAGCGGATTTTCGTCATTAATACAAGATTTCGGTTGCGTTAATGCAGGATTTAGTGATGATTACGGAGGATTCGGCTGGAGGCTATAAAAACAAGTAGAAGTTGGTCAAAATGCACCAATATTTTAGTTGTTAAGTGCTTGCGCAGAGCTGAAGAGTATTGTTATAGCTCGGTGAGTGCAGTTGTGTGTTGGGAAAGGTTCAATTGAACTTGCAGAGTGCTGTTAGGACAAAGAAGCTATCAGTTGAGAGCGTTGCATAAGGTATGCCACAAGAGCTAGAAATAGTTGAGATTAGCAGTGAGGTTGAGTCTCCTTTCACCGGCATTGTAATTAAGGAAGAAGTTGCATCTGCAGGAGACGTCAATTTAGAGGCAGAAGTTTCAAACATGCCGGTGGGAGCATCAATCATTGTCAAAAAGCATCGGGGGGGGTCAGCATTCGGAGTCCCCGTAGAGTAAGAGGAAACTTAGATCATCTATCGCAGTGGTAGGAGAAGCTCGGGGATAGGTAGGGAAATCCATTTTCCGCATTAATGAGTCTGCCCCATGGGAGAGACTGTCGACTGTTGACATCCCTGTTTATCTCCCTCCTAGTCGGTCGGATGCAACCCCATGCAAGCTGAACCCAAAGCAGAAGTATGGCATGAAGATGCCAGCACTCCCTGCTGGAATGGAGTGCTCTATTGATATTGTGCCAACGTTGATGCGCTTACGATACGATGATCATGATATGGTGTCCTACCCAAAAATTGCATCGGCCCTATATGTGCCCAGGTCACAACTTACCACCACGCCGATTCCGTAGGACTGGGCACAAGGATTGAAGCAGGCCGGCTTGTTAGGGCTCATAAACATGCCGCACTTCGGACGGCTGGCGGAAGTTAATGCGTGTGTAAAGCAGATGCTTTCTTGCTTCCATGGTGGTTCATTGTGGCTAGATAGAGAAATTATGGTTATTGTTGATTTGATCTCCCACATTATCGGGTTTCCTAAAGATGGAGTCGTCCCATCGCAGTACTTCCAAGGGAAGGTGAACGATAAAAAGCGGGCAGGATAGCTGGTAAAGAAACATGGCTTGGAAATGGATGGTCGTGGGTATCGCACTAGTAGTATTAATGATCAGGTGGTACTCACCAGCACCAAGATTTTATCTTGCAAGGTGGTTAGGGGTGGTCGAACTAACCAGTGCAACTCAGGGATTGTCACATGTACAGTACAATGTGGGGAGGGCATTCAAATGAACTAGTCCTTGTTTCTATTAAATCAGTTGACGGAGGATGCTATAGCAGTTCATGATGGAAACAACTCATTTACATATAGCTAGCTGCTACTCTTGATTGCATTTGTGGCTTGGAAGGAGCCCGATGTGTACTAGGGCATGGAAGTTGTGGCTGCAAAAGAGTGGTGGGGTGTGCACTACCAGAACCTATGGTATGTACAGGAACCTGAGCAACCCCGGGATTGCCAATTGTTATTTTAGCTCTACTGGGAGATGCTTTGCAATGCAGCAACAAAGGTACTGCAGATATCCGAAGATACTGCGGAAAATTTTAAGCTGATAATGGAGTTTGCAGTTCGGCTGCATGCTATTTACGTGCAAGCAAGGCATGACCCTAATCAGCAGTGGTTGCTGAACCCTTACAAGGTAACGACTGAAGCATTGGAGGCTATCGTGAATGACTGGCCAGCAGAATGGCGTGAACCTATGGAGTTGGCCGAGATTGAGGCTAGATGGATGGCAAAGGGTCTAGAATATTGTATATCGGTACAGGACCCGCATAGCCATCATGATTCTGATCAAGAGTCCATCAAATCATCGACAGATGATCATAGTGACCATGCCTTGGAAGAGAACAGAACGAAAGGACACTAGAACCCGGAAACAATCAGTGGGTTACCCCTACTGACGGAGGCGTACTTGGGTCGACTTATCAAAGTAATCGTTGATGCATCCACCACAGCAGCTCATAAGATGACGACGCAAAAAGATCAAGGCTTCCATGTGCTCGCGGATCGTGTGAACTATTTATATGACATGGTTTCGTAGAGGGCGCCAGAAGATGTAGTGGTACCACTAGTTAGCACAATCAGCACCAAGCCGTGGGTCAAGAATGTAGAGATTCCCCCAATTGCGATTGTGACTAAGGATGAGGTGGTGAACGCCTTGATGCAGCAGTTGGAGAAGGTGACCATCAATGTGAACGCATTGCCAGCAAAAGGATTGACCACTATGCAGATAGCTACCAGCTAGTAGACAACAGACCGATTGCAGGAGATTAGTGGTATGTGCGTACGATTACAGGAGAGCTAGGCTGATGCAGAGCATACCATTGCAGAATTGAATAGCAGGGCTGCCTCATCACTGCAGGATGTGGATGAGCTCGAAGAAGACATTAAGAAGGAACAGGTGGAGAAGGCTCATGAAATCGAAGGACTAAATAAGGAACACAATTTCTTGATTGCGGAGAAGGCTCGTTTGTGGGATCAAAGTGTGCGGGTCGAGACGGCTATTGTTGAGGCATGTCAGCATGTGCAGGAGCCAATTGAAGAGTCAGATGTGCTCCAATGGGTGCAGTGACTGGGGAATGCCATTGTCCGGTTGCGGTAGGAGAATCAAGAGTTGAAGGCTCAGGTAAATCCTGCTATGCCTCAAGTTGAAATCAACGACATAAAAAGGGCGATTGAGGAGGTCGCAACTCAGATGGAGGAGTTGGATGTTGGTTGTGGAGCCTGATCTCCAGATTCAGAGATATTATTATTATTCAGCCATGTTTGTACCCCAGTATTATATGATATGTAGGTGGACTGTACACTGATCCCAGCGGGGGGGTATCGCCCCCCCACGGGGTTGGGTAACCCGTGGTATTTTCCCATTGTATCTCTCTTATAAAATAAAGACATTGTACTACTGCTAGGGTTGATGTATTAGGTTTGATGGATTGTAAAGATCTCTAAGATCAGGAGAGAGACTGTGAGACAGTGAAGAGGAAGTGCAGCGGCTGTGCTGCAGGCTGTATCCCTTCACCTTGCTGGATGATAATAATAATAATAAGGGCTGTCAAATTCAATGTGGACATAGCCCAAGTTGGGGTGAACCACAATATATTTGTGTCTCTCTTGTAATGTGTGTGTGATTATATTTGCATTTCTGTTTATTGTTATTGCTCTGTGATCCTGTTTTCCTAACACTGGAAAAGGCCGCGATGAAGCTCAGGGCCGATACTGTACATTTCTGGAGCCAAATTGTCCAGGACGAGCAGGTTGACCAGTTGATCAAGTATCGGCAAGGCACAGAAGGACAGTTGGCAACACTCAAGGAAGCCATGCACACAATGCCACCTATGGAACAGGTCGCCAAGTCTCAAGACTTAAAGGAATTGCAGCAACGAGTCACCAAGGCTGACGAGCGCCAAAAGAAGCGTGCTACGTAGTTGGATCAGTTTCAGGAGGTTGGGGGACATTTCATGACAAAGGATGGTGAAGCATTTTAGGCCATATAGAAGGGTTGTCAATAGGTAACAGCGAAGCTCACTGTGCATCCATCTACCGAAGATGTGGTTGACAGTCAGGTGGCAGCTACGGAATTCAAGGAAATGTTCACAACAGTCACACAAAAGTATGAGGACTTCAAAGTGAAGACCATAGAATACACCATGTCCAGTTGACGTGGCTCGAGGGTGAGCCACAAGATGGTGTTAGGGGCCTGTTGGTAGGTGGTTTGGTAAGGAAGAATCACAGCATCGTCGATGCTGCGACATGTCAGAAGAGGCCACGGAAGGAAGGAAGAAGGATGAATTATTTTCTGTATTTTTGAGTCGATTGTACCGCAGAATGCGGGTTTTTTGGGTCATTGGATCATATGATATGTAATTTTGGGTTAATTGTACCACAGTAGGCGGGTTTTTGGGTCATTTGGACCGCGTCAATTAGATTTTGGGTCATTTGTCCAACTGTTGGTTAGGAAGTTGTTAGTAAGTGGACAAGCATTGTAAAGGCGGTAGCCTATAGATAGACATGACTTGTAAGTGTTGGATAAGCTGATCGGGATACGATTTATGAATATTGTTTGTGCATCTTTGAGTCTGTATGTGAGATCAAGAGATATTGTTGAAATCTGGTTTTGCGGAGATGTTGTATCAGGGTTTTTCTGAAGTAATATGACATGATGGAATGGTTCGGTGAAATTCCCTATGTCCCTTTTATGTTAATGCATGTTGCGATAATTTCTTGCTGCAGTTAATACTTTAATGTTATATTTGTCATGATGAATGTTTCTATTGAATGACGCTATGAATACGAATGATGTTGATCTTGAATGCATAGATATGTTTTGAATGCTACGATAAGTTAGGTAATTGTTGCCGCAATCATCCTCCTTCATTCGACGGAAACATGGCTCCATTCACTCTCCCTTGATCGCCTCGGGTGAGTCCTCATCTGCTCTGTAGGTGTTGCTGGACAGGGTAAAAGTTGTCTGGGCTGGTGCTCAGGGAGATTGTGGTGGGTTGGTGTCGACAGTGATGGGAACCCCTGTCGACTGGGTTTGAGTCAACTAATATTTTTTTCCATATGTTTTTATTCCTCAAATAAAGATATCTCATTATCTCTATGGAACTCTACAGGTTCTCCCCTCTTCATCCAATGGCTCAACTCTCTTCAATTGATCCAAGGGTGCAAAACTCCATCAATTGACCCACACATTGAAGGTAAGTGTAGATATGATGTCTTTTTGTCAAAATTCGCTGCACACACATGCATCGAATTCCTCAACGGCTGTGGGTTAAGGAATATGTCATCGGCCTCAATTCTAGGATCCTTTTGCTCATCATGTGACACAAAAAGGAAGGATCATTTTACCCAATTTTCATTCCCAAAATTTGTGGTTGAATGTGAAGTGGGGAATGAAGGATGGTGAGCCATGCTTATGAAAATTTCATCCACTGAAGTTGTGGATGTATCCTCTCCATTGATGGCTGACCGATATATGGTGAACTCATCTTCCTCTTCCTTGGAAAAGGGATTTTCTTCAATGAACCTCTCAGGTTCATTCTAGAAAAAATCATGTGCTTCTTTTTCATCAACTTTTTCTGCACGTTCTTCAAGCAGATACTGAATAGAATGCTCCTCATGGTACACCCACTCATGAGGTTCCTCCATAGAATTTTTTATTTCATTTACCAAAAATGGATGACTCTCAGGAAAAATTGAGGATTCAGTCAATTCTTGCCACTCTTGTTGGAATTGTTCTATCTTCATTTGTGATTCTAAGAGGGCACTTTGAGTGTATCTCAAAGAATATTGGGTGGCCAACAAATCACCTTTGATCTTGTAGTTCTCTTCTTAATATATGAAAATACTTTCTTCATTAGGTAGTGATGCTTCCTGCATGAACTCAACAAGCTCAAACATGTCATTTTTATCTGAAAGCAATTTTGAGAAATTACCTTTGATTGCAGACATTGCTTTCTGGATATTCTCCATGGCTTCAAAGGAAGGTTGGTATTCCATTAAAGTAGCTTCCCAACACAACTTTGAAACTAAAGCATGAATTTCATGGAGAATTTTCAAGGCCTCTTGGATCTTCTGTTCATCCATCTTCAGTGACCTTGAAGAAGATGAGGTTCTTGCAGATGTTCCTCCTCTTCATTTTCCATCGCCGAATCAATTTCAGGCAATGCACTAGAGGTTTTGAAATCTGATCCATATGTTGTTGCTGCAATATGTTCATCTTTTAGGTCCTCAAAAAAATAATTTGCACTGCAACTTAAGTGCTCATTCATACTTGGTGCACTAGAAAGATCTTCTCTCAAATTTTCAGCCTTCACACTACATTCCTTTTTGACACTAGAATTTTGAACCTCATCACTAGGGGGCTCAACCATTATGAACTTCTCCCTAGAAGTGGCTGCCATATCAGATTGACATAATGACACATAAAAATAAGAAATTAATAACTCACCGTGTGTCATTTTATCCTCCTTTTGTGGTGGAATTATGATGGCTTGTTCATCCACCCATTTCTCTGCTTCACACCCTACTGAGATGTGCTCAATTTCTACTTCCTTGTGAGGCTCAAGGGTTGACTGTAAATATGAATTGTGTTCCTCTTTTGGATCAAATCCAAAAGATGTCTCACCATCATTAAGAGTACCAATATCTTCTACACTTATCTTAGAATCAACCACAAATAAATTGGGAGTGATTTCACCTTCCACATAACCAACAATCAAATGTTTAACTGCTGGATCTTCCACTGTGCATTGACCTTCATCATGTTCTTCTGATGAAAAAATTGGTAACTTATCAACCTATGGCTGCTGAAAATAGGATGATTTATATTTGAAGTCTCTTCCTCGTGGTATGATGGTTGTGATGAACAATCAGATTTCCAATCATACCTATGACTAGTATTTCCTCCTTTATGAACTGATGTCTTAGGGCATAAATTGGAAGAGCTATTTGACCCTTCTCTACGCTACAAAATGCGATTCACTTCTTTTCACACCTTCTAAATAGTAAGTGCAACCATACTTTTGTTCTATATCATCCAAACTACCTCAAGTTCATAGTAATATTAGAAAGATAAGAGATCCTAGATCTCTTCCTTTAAGGCATAGTGTCCCGCGAGGTACTGGAATGATCCCTTATGATTCCTTCCACTAAGTGTTTTTTCATTAAAAATTTCAGGCAAAGGTGTATCATATATCATGTCAACATCATAAGGCTGGTCACATAAGTAACCATCATCTATTCTTGGTAACTGAAAATCTCCGACAGAGACCACCTCCTCTTCATACTGTTCAAATTCTTCTTCCATCATTAGTGGGAGCCTCATACTGCAACATTGAAGATTTGATCTATAATATCCTTCACCAGATAGCTTCTTTCTTTCCACAGGGGTGGAGGAAAGTGCTATGATACCACTATAATATTTCAGCCAAGATTTGGCCAAAATATTATCTCCAACTCAGATTTTATCAAAATTTTATTAGTAAATTTTTAAACAATTTCTTAAACTGAGCAGGATGTAAGTGAAGGGGACAAATACAATGAGTGAGGATGGTAGGGATGAATTTAAGTTTTGGAATTTATATGGATGAGTTTGCAGTAGTAGCTAAATATGGTCTGAGCAGTGAGCCCTAGGCACAATGTACTAGAGCCATTCACTTTTCAACAACAAAGCAATTATGTTGCCTACTTCAAGGCTTCATGGGCTTCCAACATATGCCAAATAGACTAGTTAAAGGTTCCTCAGAGTTTATGGAAGAGGTATAACAGTAATATAAACTTGTAGAATTCATAGGATTAGTGTTCCTGATAATTTTGGAGGATTCAGAGTGGTTTGGAGGCCAAATGCTCAAGTGCGCTACCTATGGACTATTGAGCTAGTCAATTTCTAGACTTTTCCAAATAGGATGTAATGCATAAAAAACCTAAGGAATAGAGCATGGGGGTTATAATTACCTCGTAGAACCATCAGATCAATAAATTTCAGCATAGGGAAATCATATAGAAAGATGTGCCAAAACTAGCTAGAAAAAGGTGCCTATGGAGCTAGTCTTCGTTTGTAAAGTGGAAAAATTCAGTAAATGATTACAAAACTATGTTTTGCAATTTATATGAATATTATATGAATTATGAATTATGAATTATCAGAGGGTTGAATTTGAATCAATTAGTAAGACCTTTCAAGTATATTACCTTCTTCATTCAAAACAACTCCCCAAAAGCTATAATTAGCTAGATTTAACTTATGAAGGTGCCAAGACCACAAATGTATACAAATATCAGTCAGAACTGTATTTAAGGCTCTGATATATTATTTAATGTACTTATAGGTCGAAATATAAACTTCAGAATAAATCTTGTAATATTTTATTGCATCTCAGAATTCACTAGATCTCCAAAAGCTAGAAACAGTGCTAGTCTTCACATTAACTGATCCATTACACAGTAATTTCTCTCAAATATCAGCTCTGAAGTAATTAATGGATATGATATAACATATTTATTAGAATTAGGTAGAATTTAGTGAAATATAGTAGATTTTAGAGAAAATTATACATTCAATGCTCCTGGAGGCCTCCAAAAACTAGAATTTCCCCAATAGGGAGAGAATGACTAGAGAATGCAAAGGACGAGCTGAATATTTGTTCTGGGTCTAAATGAGCTGCTACAGGTCAGAAAACATAGCATGGGGTGTGCACTAGGTCCTCTGGGTTGTATTGGCCTCCTCCTTCAGAAATGGAAGCCCTCTTCTCAAGAGATATTCCATTGCCTTCTTCACTAGATCTTCTAGATGATGTTCACTCTTTGGAGGCTTGATAAACTTCAAGAATGGGCTGATCTGGACCAGATGAGCAGCAAATCAACACTCTGGATATTAATAATGAATACTGGAATCTGTGAAGCCTTGGGGCACATCTCCCAAGAAAGTGTTTAGGTACATCACTCAACACATGAGAAGCTCAGAGCTCTCAAGACAAAACTCAAATGACCAAAAGATGTGAATGGGAGTTAGAAACATTCTTTTATAGAATTCATGTTGACCTGTTGAGCAAGTTACTTGGCTTGTTGACTTGTGAGAAAAGGTCACCTATGAGTGGGTAACCTTCCTTTTCCTTTCCTTGGAAACTGCCATCCCTTTCTTTCCTGCTTTTCTCCTTTTTTCTTTTTAGCAAAAGTGCCCTCTTTGCTTTTTCTGATTGTTTCCATTTTCTTGTTTTTAGCAACTCTTACATCTTTCCTTCTTTTGTTCTTTTTCTAAATCCACAAGTTTCTTTAGCCATATTTCTATTTTCTGACCTCTTGTTCCAATTTAGCAACATTATCCTCAAGGGGGATGCCCTCTTGGCCCACTTGCACACATATTGGAAACTCCAATTACAAATATTAAGTAAAAATTAAATAATCCAAAACTCCACCATTAAAATAATTAAATAATTATTTAACTATAGGCTTGGCTCAAAATTCCTCAATTAATTAATAATTCACCTTAGATACTTAGTTTGGGGATTAATATCTTAAAGGGGGGCCACCTTATCCATTTAATCACCCGAATACACCCTTAGGCATATTTCATAATATAATTTCCACATTCACCCATTAATTAATGCCTAGATGACTTAGGCCAAAATCACCCCCATGGACCATAGAAAAAATTGGGGACATGACATGTTGTGATGAGGATTGAACCGCATTCACCTCAGAGGCCTGAGTAGGATAAGTACTGTTTTTGGATGCATCCTGGTTTTGAAGTGGGGGAGAAGTGTTTGGTTTTCCACTAGATTTTGTTGCAGGCTTGGCCTTCATGGAACCAACTATGCCATCAATAGGAGGTTTGGTAACGGGCCTGGATGGATCATCAGTGGGGAGGGGGGCATGAAGGATTAGTTCATATAGAGTTCCATATTGGGAATAAACCAAGCCCGGATATTGAGCATGACTGATCTCCTCATCTTTTGTAATAGCCCCACCCATCATAACATCCCTAGCAATAGGTGGTAGTAATGACTTTGTGAACCAATCGGCTAATAATTGGTTAGGGATGGGAGCCTTAATCAATCGTCGGTGTCTCCTCCACTCACGAATATGATTTGATATGTGAGTAGAAGTGGATTGTCACAACGAATTCAATAGATCCGTGCCAGTTTCATATCGAATGGGAAGCTAAAAATGTGTTAAAAACTACATTGCAAGGGAGTTGAAATCGCTGAAAGAGTATTGTGGCAGCTCAATATACCATTTAACTACCGTCCCAATGAGAGTACGTTGGATTATCCACAATCGTATGGAATCATCCATCAATGATTTCGAAGAACATAAAATATGGAATGTCATAACGTGAGTTTTTGGGTCTTCCCCGGGTTTTGAATTGAATTTTGGGATATCCAATGGTCTTGGCAGGAATAGGTGGCCAATGTGGTTCATGCCAAATGGGATCGTTGATCAATCTTGACAAATAAGGCAGATACAATGTTTCCAGGAAGGGAATTTGTCTATTCAAGTGCGAGTACAAATAGTATTCATGGGGTGCTGGGACTCATGTTGGACCCTGCACTGTAAATTGTGGCATATGATACCCATACATATTGCTCGCAGGGTACTGTTGGAATTTTTGTGAGTTAGCGACCATAGGGTTAACTGACTATTGGTTAGGAATCATAGGATTCACCAATTGATTCTGTATCGAATTGTACACCAGTTGTTGAAAATGCTGCTGGGTGGGATTGAATGGTGTAGATATAGGGGGTGGTGGGACCCATGTATGGTTCACAAATCCCTGACTGGGTGGAATAACCATACCTTGAGTAGGAGGAGGTGTCTGAAGGGGTGGATCCCATGGATTATTTGTTCTGCCTTGATTAAGGGGTGGGGTTTGAGGAGGGATCCATTGATTGTGTGAAACGCTAGGATAAGATATCCCAGGAATCAAATTAGGGTTAGAGGGGTAAAAATATTGATATTGGTTTGTGTTCCCCCCAGTGGGATTCTGGTTACCTAATGTAATTTGTCCTCCAATAGATGGGATTTGTGGTCCCCATGAAGCGGGTGGCCCTAACGGAGGAGGTTGGTTACTGGTTCCACTTTGGACACCAATAAAAGTTTTTCCTTCAATAGGTGGGGTTTGTGGTCTCCATGAAGCAGATGGTCCTTATGGAGGAGGTTGGTTATTGGTTCCCCTTAGGGAACCAATAAAAGGTTGTCCTCCAGAAATAGTGTAAATTGTGGCTGAAGATTGACTTTCATGCAAAACAAGTGTTCGAACAACGGGAATAGACGGCCTTCGAATGTAAATATTGGAAGAGATTGATTGTGCAGGTTGGGTGGTTGCACTACTAGTACCAACTTGTGAAGATGGGTGTGCACGAGTTCTAGATGATACAGGAAACTGAGGGATGTTAGATTTTACCCCCTGACGAGAGATATGCCCTACAGAGTGACCAAGAATTTCACTTGGTAAAATAAGTGGGGAAAGTTGAGGGGGATTTTCTGGTGTTAACTGCATAAGTACTAGAAAAGTGCGTAAATCATTGATGGATTGGCCCAATGTTGTGTTAATGTGGAATATGGATAAAAAATGTTTCCCATTCCTGAATCGTTGGGTAGAGGTTCAGAATAGATCCAATATGTGGGTGTGGATCATCCTATGAATGAAATGCCATAGGTTGAGTCATAAGAATCTGATTGGGGGATCCTTGAGTCATGAGCGTTCACCAATTCAGATGTGGATGATGATGAAGGTGTCGTATTTGAAGCCATTATTTGTGTGGAATCACATCTAAATATGTTTGTTTTCGCGCATTCCTGGGATAGACTAACAAGTTCTTCTTGTATGGATACCATGATTTCATGGCCCATATGAAGATCATGAGAAGGAATTCTAAATGCTTGGTTACTAAAGGATCCAAATTCGTAGCTTGAAATAATCAATATATTAGGCATGGCAGGTGTAGTAGCCACTTGTACTAAAGGTTGGAGAACAATTGCAGCTAAGTGAATCATCGTAGAAGGAAAAGGGTCGGATTCCTCAATAATCTCAATAGATCCTTCAAGGATATCATCTTGTGATGGCATATCTGGTGTTTGTTAGGATATTCCTATACTCCATCCTAGTCTTACCAGCATTATTCCTTTTTTCATTTTCAGTTATGCATGCATGCATGCAAATGCATGCATCCCAATCATTAGTCCCAACACCTAGCCCTCAATTAGATATCCCCAAGAGCTTCTCTCAGATCATTTTTATCCCTCCTAGAGCTTAGTGTGCCCTTCCTCCTTGATTTAAGGAAGCCACTCACCCTCTCTCACCCACCATTCAGTTGTACTTCAGTTAGTTGAGTTATCATTAGTTCTTTCCTTGATTTAATGCCAGACTGACTCTCAACTAACTGTATCACTCCAATGGACCTCCAGTGAGACTAGACTACTCATTCTGACTTTAGTTAGCTGCTCATGTGCCCTCCACTGAGCCTCCTTCATTCAGTTAGTGCCTCCATGTGCCAGTTACACCTACCACACTCAGTTAGACTCAGTTTGACTGATGATTGACAGTTACTTGTGCATTGATGACTCCACCATTGATGAGATAGACTTCTAGTTGTGCTCCAATGACACTCCAGTGATATTTTGATCTCTCCATGTAGGCTATTTCGAATTACACCCTTGGTATTTGAATCCTGTGCATTGTATCATTACTGTTTTCTATTCTGATTAATGAAACATGTGTGAATATTCTGCTCCTATCTGAGTTCCATTGGATCTATGCTCTGTTGCACTATTCTTCTTCTATTTTCCTAAATTCTTTCATTGTGAGGTTTACATCATCTCTTTGGATCCACTGTGAGGATTTTCACATGGTATCAGAGCCATTTGAGGGTATATTCTACCTCTATTCTTGATATTTTTTTGCTGGTATTTCGAAGTTCTAGCAGTTGTAGCAGCAGTAGCAGTAGTTTCACTTTTGCACTTGTTCCAGTAGTCAAGATGAGCAATTCGAATGCTCCTTCCTCTCCTATAATCCTCACTCCCTTCAATTACTTTGATTGGAAGAGTAAGATGAATTTACACTTGCATAATAGACAGCTACACAGGTTGGTAATGGGAAGAGATCTCGAACCACATTCAGCTGTGGAGAAAACCAAGCATCTAAATAAAATGGATGAAGCCTTTGGTTACATATACCTTCATATGTCTGAAGATCTATTGTTTCATGTTGAAGGATTGAAGACTACAAATGAGTTATGGACAAAATTGGAGAGTATCTTTGGAAAACAAGATGGGTTGAGAGGCCATGCTCTCGAAAATGAATTGGTTTCCCTACAACCTAGCAATTTTGAGAGAATTCAAGAATTCTTCTCAAAATTTAAGAACTTGGTTTTGCAATGCAAGCATTATGGCATCACTAAAACTGATGAACAATTGGTGCTCTCCATTATGAGAAAACTAGGATCTCAGTTTTCAGTCTTTGTATCTACCTTCCATTCTGGATGAATGTCAATCTATGGATGGAAGTTTCCAACCTTAGAATTCTTCATTGAAGCTCTCAATCAAGAAGAGGACAAATTGATTCAAATGGGTTCCATCAAGGCATCCAAAGATCAAGCTCTTCTAGCTAGAGGAGCAAGTGGGACGAATGTGAAAGGGAGGCAAAAAGAAAAGGATGAAAAGCCATCTAAATCTAAGCTAAATGATAAGTCGAGTCCATCAAAAGGAGCCTCCAGCTCCAAGAAGGACAAACATAAGATATCTTAATGTCCCTACTGCAATAGAGGATATCATTTTGAGAAAGCTTGCATGCACAAGAAAATAGACCTACTAACCAAGCTTCTTGAATAGAACAAAATTGCTCTTCCAAGAGATGCAAAGATGTCTGATTCTGGAAGTGGATCTGATGGTCATGAGGATTTCCATGCATTGATGGCTGGTTTTTCAAAATCAAAGGCCCTCCTCATAGATTCTAGAGCCTCCAACCACATGGTTTCCTCTGAAGAATCATTTTCCTCTTTAGATATAAATGATGGGCCTACTATTCACATGTGAGACAACTCTCAGATCTCTTCCAAAGGGTTGGGTACAGTACATATGGAGCATGGCAAGCTCAAGAATGTTCTATTCGTTCCCTCCTTAACAACAAATTTGTTGTCTGTATATCAGATGACTCACACCGGATCACCTAAGAAGGTGACTTTTGGTCCTAACATAATTTAGATTACAGAGATCTCTACTGGGAAGACTATAGCGAAAGGGTTTGCAAATCATGCCTCCAAGGCATATGAGTTCTCTCATTTTCTGCCCTTCTCTCTTCCTACTCCTTCAGAATCTGATGAAGATTCAGATGAAGAGAAAGATCTTGATGTTGAGATCAAAGTTCAAGAACATTCAGATTCAAATCCAGAACCAACACATGTTCTCAATCCAGAGACAAGGCCAACATGGGCTCACACAGTCCTTGCAGCTACTGAGAACACAGTTGAGGATTCATATGCTCACAGAACTACCATATTTTAGCATCATGGCAACCTTGCATTATGCCATCTACCTCTCCATGAGAGAAGCAACATGATGATGGGGTCCACTCTTCCATCCCTTGGTAAGACTCATCATGATCCATTCGTTCTAGTGGAAGAGAGGTTTCCTGAAAGACTTGGTTCGTCCAACACATTATCTACACAGTGGGAGGCACATCAGAAGACCAAATCCATATCTAGCACCTGCATTGGCATCCTACAGAGGATCTTGCCAAGTTTTTTGCAAAAGTTTTCACTGATGAAAACTTCTTCCATTTCTGCTTAGTATAATGGTTCTTTGAGTTATTTTACTGTTCTTTTGAGGGGGGGTATTTTTCCCATGAGGTTTTCCCCATTTCCTCGTTTTATGGACAATTCTTATTTTATCATTTATTTGATTGTATTGGGTGACCTTTGGTCCTAGTTACCAGGGCCCAGGATGGATTAAGGGGTGGTGTTAGGATATTCCTATACTCCATCCTAGTCCACAAGCATTATTCCTTTTTGCATTTTCAGTTATGCATGCATACAATTGCATGCATCCCAGTCATCAGTCCCAGCACCTATCCCTTAGTTAGATAGCCCTGGGAGCTTCTCTCAGATCAATTTTATCCGTCCTAGATCTTAGTGCACCCTTCCTCCTTGATTTAAGGAAGCCACTCTCCCTCTCTCACCCACCATTCAGTTGTACTTCAGTTAGTTGAGTTATCATCAGTTCTTTCCTTGATTTAAGGCCAAACTGACTCTCAACTGACTGTATCACTCCGATGGACCTCCAATGAGACTAGACTGCTCATTCTGAATTCAGTTAGCTCCTCATGCGCCCTCCACTGAGCCTCCTTCATTCATTTAGTGCCTCCATGTGCCAGTTACACCTACCACACTCAGTTAGACTCAGTTTGAATGATGATTGATAGTTACTTGTGCATTGATGACTCCACCGATGATGAGATAGACTTCTAGTTGTGCTCCGATGACACTCCAGTGATCTGTTGATCTCTCCATGCAGTCTAATTCGAATTACACCCTTGGTATTCGAATCCTGTGCATTGTATCATTATTATTTTCTATTCTAATTAATGAAACATGTGTGAATATTCTGCTCCTATCTGACTTCCATTGGATCTATGTTCTATTGCACTATTCTTCTTCTATTTTCCTAAATTCTTTCATTGTGAGGTTTACATCATCTCTGGTGCTACACTAATATCTGGTGGTGTGGAAGTTGGTAATGGTGTAGCAATGGGTGTTGTCACACTAGTTGATTCTGAGACAGTCCCTCGGCCAGTTGGTCTACTAGTCAGGGGTGGGGATGCGTGAAGGAGGTGGGTGACTAGATCTGGGCAGATATGGTTCGAGACTCATCCCTTGTTGTCTTTTTGATTTTCTTTGATCCTCCATGGAACAGGACCAAATGATATGGGCGAAGTCTCTCTAAAAAGAACTCAAAAAACCCTAAAGCAACCAAGTGTGTAAAATGGGAGCTAGAAGAAAAAGAGGTGCAGAGGCCAAAAAGTAAACTCAAAAAACTTTGTCGGAACCGATGTCACAGCAAGCGAGCTACAACAAAGAGGCCAGAAATCCAACAAGCAACACTGAAAAAATAAAAGACTCTCTACAAGGTATAAGAGCAAGAAATCCTCCTATCTAAGATCTGGAGACTTCAACAGATCGTATCCTCCGCAAGGTGATGAAATCCAAGTTAGACAATACGAAGTGAGAGACCAATAAAGTTTAAGGGATATCCCTCTATCGAAATGGATCCCGGGTAAAATATCCCTGGAAGGATGGTCACTAGGATACCTCATTCATGAAACATCTGGGAAGGTTTACTGGAGCTTCTGCCTTTTGGCCCTTGTACAACGAGTATGGAAGCTGAAAAATACAAGGAAGACAATGGAATGATGTCCTTAGGCGCTAAGTGGAGTGTGGTATTCAACAAAGTCCATTTGGAACCAGTCCTCGTTACTTACCCCCATGGAAGGGGAGACCCCCCAATAAATTGGTGTATAACTATGTCAATAAGTACAAGAGGATTTGAGCACCCTAACGGAAAACAACTGTCTCGGATGTAAAATGACAGGGAGAATTATTTGGATTCCTATCCCCGATGTCCTACTTAACTACACAATTCTTTTTATGTCCTCAAATGAGTTTAATGTGTGTTTAGTTAGGGCATAAATTTTAGAAGATTGTTGGTTTACTCAAAGGTAGCGGAAGTGCAACTTGGTGGTGTTAAGACTCGACTCAAAGTGTGAATATATGGATGAATCTGTGCAAATCTTTATTTCAATGAACTTCTAGATACGGGAGGGAGAGTTCTTTTCGTTCCCAAATGAAAGAGACACAAAATGCAACTTTTTGATAAAGAAAAATACTCACTTTTTGTCTTTTCTTTTCAATTTTATATGCCAAATCAAAATACGAAATACTCTTTCACAAAAATTATATCCAAAAACAAACTTTTTCTTTTCTTTTCAACTTCATATGAGCTTAAAAATGACAAGTAAATGAAAAAATTATTCTATAATTGCAAAAACATTTTAATCATTGAGTGAAGAAAAAAAAGAGGTCTTGAAAAGTTTCCAAGCAAACTTGAAGAATTAAAAAATGCAAAGACTCTTTACAAAACAATAAGTTTCCAATAAGCTTCTTCAAGGATGCAAATGAATGTGCAACAATTCCCTTGATTTGAAGAAAATGATCACTTTTGCAATGTAAAAAACTAAAGAATCCAAGTAAAAGATCTATTACTCTTGCCACTTCAACTCAAAAAATCCAAACCATAAATGAAAGAATCAAGCAAACCAAGCAAAAACTCTAAACCTTTAGATCAGGAACATAATGAGTTATCATACCAAATGCAGAGGTTAAACAGGGTTATGAGAATGGTAAAGGTGACTATGACAGTCTTCTAATTTCCAATCCACTAAGAGCTTCTACAACTTCACTCTACAATCCAAGCGGGGGTCCAAAAACAAACCCAAAGATGTGAAAATCAAGATGAGATCACATAGATTTGATCAGGATCAGAGGACTAAGATCAATCCAAAAACCAAAGGCAAACATCAATCAAGCAAAACAATGAGTTTCAAAGTGAAACATGGGGAATTTTCGCTCCCTAAGAGACCACCCAGGCATGAAATTAGGGGATTTTCGCACTCTAGACTATTGTAGAGGAGTGAAAATTCAGGTATTTTCGCTCTGTGGTACACAAGAGGGGCACGAAAATTCATTGTAGGGAGGAAAGGGTGAATGTCTGAGAATAAAATTATGAATTTCCAAGGTTTTTATAGTCAAAGAACTTGATAATGAGGATCAAAATGATAAATAAAGGTAAAAAACTTATTAATTGTAGAGATAGGAGATCAAATACTAAAGATTTGATGGCAAAGTAAACCTGGAATGTCCCCAGTGGAGTCACCAATTTATGTACTAGAAGATTCGTCCTACAGATAGTTAAACCTACTCATATATTAAACTAAGTATCTACAAGTCTAATCTAAGACATAATCAAAACAAATGGTTCTTTATTCTCCTATATTTAACACAATACATAGATTATCAAACACCAGGAAGAAAAGAAATTATGAGATTTACCTCTAGTTCATTGGTTGTCCTAGCTCCAACTTCAAGTTTGATCTCCAAAGTCTGGACCTGTTTGAGCAAGACAAAAGGAAAAACCCCCAAGCAATAGATATATTGGTTATAGATCTAATCTATAAGAACATATCATGAAACAGAATTTATGATACAAAATATGGGAAAATAAGCCAAGTTATGTTTATGAAAGCTAAAGAAGATAATTACAAAGTTACCCTTGATATCCAAGCAACAACTTCTCCTTCCAAGATTTTCCTCTTGCTATCTCTGCAAAACTCCTAAGACCATAAGTTTGATGCCTCCAAAATCTCCCCCATAGCTCATGGATGGCCTCGTTCTTATAGGATTTGGGAGGCCAACCACTATGAGAAAGTAATGGACCTTGACGAGTGAATGGTGGATCAAGGAGTTGGATCAGGCTAAAGAGGGAGGGTGAGGTGAGACTCGAAAGGAATCTTAATCCCATGAATATCTATTTGGATCCAAGATCCAAGATCCAAGTGATGAGGTTTGTTAAGATATTTCTGCGCCCTCAGGTCTGAGCATAGCGCAAAAAAGGTGTAATTTCCGTGCCCCTGCAGGCATGCAGGGCGTGAAAATGTTGTATTTTCGCGCCTTGCACCACTAGCAGGGCGCGAAAATATGGGCAAAGTGGGCTTGATGAGATGGAATTCGATCATTAGGGATTGGATTTGCCTCCAAGTAGGACTGGGGAGGGGACCAACATGGTGAAGATGAGTCTCAACACTTCTTAGGAGGTACGACCATTACGTTCTTCATGGGGATATGACATGAAGACTCGAAACGACGCTCAAAGTGATCATTTGAGGTATAACAGTATATAGTCCTTTATTATGGTTCATTTTAATTATTTGAAAATACTTTTTAATGGTTATATGAAGCTTAAAGTAATCCTCAATGAAAGTGGCTTTTAGGCACGTTCATTGAGGAATCCAGTTGGATAAGCTACTCCTTTGAAGAAATCAGTTTCAAGCATGTGTTTAGAGAACATAATACATGCTTTATCGAAAGAAAGCGAAAGAAGGGGTTACAGTGCAGAAAGGTGTATGGGTCATCTATAAAAATAGAGAGACAATCTAAAGAAGGTTCTAAACTCAAAATAGGGACTTATTTTGATTCTAGCAACAAATATTGGAGATTGGGTTTTATGAAAATGATATGTGCTTGAACTATATCTACAATAAGTGACTCTTTAAAATTGTTGAATTGCTAGGTATGAAAACTGCTTGAATGCAGACAGAATCATAAGAGATCCTGTGAAAACTTGCATTTTCTTGAAGAAGTACTAAAGATTTTTTAGAATTGTAATGGTTATATGCCCGATGACAGAATTCCTATGAAACTTGATTTTTTTTTGTAAAGACAACTTGAGTTTACACTTAACATGTTTTATACCATTAGCAGAATGTAATATCTTTTATAAAAATTTATCGTACATATGTTTCCAAAATTAAGTTGGAATCCCAAAATCTCAAACATAAAATAGTAAAATTAATTTTAAAAATAAAATAAAAATTTAAAATTAAATTTAATTATTGAAATATTTTGATTTATAAGTATTTTAAAAAATATTTAAGATAAAGTTTATCTCATTGTGAAGCTTATTGGTTTATTTTATTTTATTTAACATACTAAATTGAAGTATTTTATTCATATGTAATTATATTGTTAGTTTTACTTGGATATTGCATGGCATTGTGCTTTTCTTCTCTTTTTCTTTATTAGTCCTTGCCAAGGCAGGGATTATAGCAATCGGTTGGTTGCTACTTTTGTATTAATAGCAAAAAAAAACTATACTGTTTTCAAATCTTTTGAAATAATTTTATATTAAATTTAATATTTTGAAATTAAATTTTTTTTTTTAATATTTGAAATTAAAATTCTTGTTTTATCCTTGGCTGAAACTGATGAATTGACAATATATCCCTAGTGGGATGTGAAATTGTCAGAAAACAAAAATAATTAAAAATTTTAAATATTTAAAAAAATTGTTAAAATACCACTTGGTCTTTTGTACCACTATTACATTAATTAATCAAAGTACAAATGATTTTCTTTTATGTGTTCCCTTCTCATAAGAATTACGAGATTTTCTCCACAATCAACTCCTATGGCTTTAAATTTCCACGCGTGTTCAGTCGTAATACTTGAATATTCATGCGATCTGTCTGATCTTTAATAGCATCCACTGCACAAATCCATATTAATTTCTTAAAATGTCGAGTACGAATCTAAAAAGGTCAAAATCTCCAACAAAATAACAATAAGTTGAAACTTCTCAATGCTCAGAGCAACTGAAACTAAAATCTTTGTAACGCTCCAAAAAAACAACAATTAAAAAAGTTAATGTAGAAACTTCAAAATATTCAAACTGGAGCACTGAAATTCACATAATAATAATGGAGAGTAAGAGCTACAGAAAAGTTATTATTATTATTATAATATATTGTCATCTCTCTCCCTCTCATTAAGATGCCTTTTAAGTAAGCATAATTATAAATAAAACCATGAAAGAATACCGGGACCATTGCTTATTGCCATGTTAGTGCGCCCAAATTCCAATATCCCCAAACTCAGTATGTGTTTGTAAGACTTCTTGAATTACGAGACATGGCCTCGATTTACTATTGCAAATCATAACAACTATTGTACATGGCTTCGATATGTTAAATATGTTCCACATTGAAATTATTGAAAACACATTCATGTACAGTCATGCTAACAAAAGAAATTCCTTTGGAGAGTTGTTATACACTCAAATACTATTATTATTAATAGAATGTGAAACCCAAAATATTAATAGAATGTGAAACCCAAAATTTCCTAATCATCGTTAGGATGATTATTAAAAATAACATCGATGGAAGCATATCTTACTATAAATATTCACATCCATATTTCAATTATTATAAATACGAAATGTATATAAAATTGTTCTTAAATGGGAAACATAATGTGGGATGCAGATTTGTATATATCAAGTATGAATATATTGAGAAATTTGTTGGGAAATTGTGTAACTAGACTCGTTTATGATATCAATTTGTATATTTATGATTTTATTTATTTCTAGTTCCACTCACCTATTTGTGTTCATACTATTCTTTGAGGTCTCATTAATCATTAGAACATGAATCTTTTTATTTTTGATTTTTATAAAGTGATTTTAAACCTATCATAAAAAACAACCATAACCTATCATAAAAAAAAACTATTCATTAATTTGTTTAAAAGATATTGTTATCAAACATCATCTTTACTAATAATGATGAAATTATTTTATTTTACAATAACTATTATAATGAAATTATCAATATAAAATATTTTCTTAATTTAAAAGACTAATGAATTTGTTATTTATTAATTTCTTTAAAATAATTTAAAAGAAAATCTTAATATATAAATTACTAAAAATTGATAATTTGCAATATTATTTAAATAACAATAATTATGATAACGATGATTATCAATATCCATAGAGACCAAATTTAATTTATAAAACTTTCAAATAGTTAAGGAATCACTTATTTACTTTAAAATTGTATTTATGTACTTGAAAAAGCCCATTCCTAGATTGTCATAGTTGTCATGAGGTAAACAAGGTCAATTTTGTAACAAATATATTGAAATTACAATCCAATGTGTACCACGGTCTACATATGACATTTTAAGAGGAAGTGATTTTCATCTTCAACTCTTTATTTTCACAAAGATGACAATTTGGTTAGTCCCAATAAATTTAAAAAATGGTCAACACCCTATTTCACTATGAAGCTTATTTTAGCAATGTTGATTTTCTTCTTTGCTAGTTAAAATTTAGATAAGTTTTTTTATCTTTTATAATATGGTTGAACGCCTCTTTATAATGAAAAAAATTATCATATCCTTTAATTCATTATGACACCACAACTTATGTTTAAATTTAGATGTAATAATACTTTTAATATTATCACTATTATGCAAAGTGACCTCCTCCACTACTATTTATCACTAGGGTGTATTGTTGGTTTTTTAGACATAAATTTTATAAAATGTTTTTGGGTTTGCTTTATCCTTCTCTACTATTCTCTATAAATATTGCCACCCGAAACTTCACACCCATATAAAATAATAAGAATCACCACAGTTATAAAAATGAGCTTCTTCTTATCCCGAAATCAAAGGTCCATTAATTTCCTCTCATGTAAACTTTATTAACCATAACACTTAGAACTCTTAACACCTAGAACTATTAATCATTGTAGCTTTGAATAAATAATGTTTAGAGTGTTTATAACCCATAATCGCTTTAACTCTAAATCTTTTCAAATTTTATATTATTTTGCTTTTTTATAGAAAAATATACAAATGTGTAAGTTTTTTTAATAGCATTATATACCTTTTTTATTAAATCATCGTTGTAGTTTAATAAGAAAAAATAGAATATGCTGTCAACTAAGTACTCGGTGACTAATTCTTTTAAAAACAAAGATATGAATTAACTCTTACTTACTCTTACAAAGTATTTCTAATTAAAATAAATAATAAAAGTAACATCATACTATTTTTTTTAAAGTAGACAAACCATATTTTAACCATAAACATAATTTTAAAGCAGGGACTAGTTGCTTTGCAGCTATTTCACTTGTTGGTTTCATTTTTCTTTCTTATATACATTAATTTAAAATAGATGTATTAATGGAGGTTTAAGCATATATTCTCATTATACTATTATGGAATGTGTATATACTTGTTTCATAATTATATTTTTATTTATCTTTTAAGGATTATTTACATTTCATTATTGTTAATATTACCTAGATATTGCATGGCATTGTGATTTTCTTTCTTTATTGGTTTCGATTTTTTTGTCTTATATACATTAATTTAAAATAGATTTGTTGCCATGTTAAAAATGGAGGGTTAAGTATATATTCTCATTATAGTATTATAGTGTTATGGAATGTGTTTACACTTGTTTAATAAATATGTTTTTATTTACCTTTTATGGCTTATTTGCATTTTGTGATATAGAGTCTTTCATTATGGTTCATAAACCTTGTTTTTCTCATCATTGTCCTTTGGTAGAATACCACAATTGATATTTTGGCGAAGCATCCATATTCTTCTTTGTATAAAATTTGTATAAGTATTTATAGAACTTTATCACTCTAGCACATAGGAATTCATATTCCGGTAGAGACACCATTATTTTTGTAGCTACACTATTTTCCTTCGTACTATATAATTAATACTAAGCTTATTGATCATCCTTATATTCTTAAAATTGATGAGCAATTTATAATGGATTAGTGATCCACAATTAATTTGTGAGTTAAACTCTTCTATTGTAAAATGGGCAATGTATTCTATGTTTATTTATTTTTCCAAGTAAAACAAAAATAGATTATGTAGATAAAATTGTTATTTCAAATAAATATTTGTCTTTTGATTTTATAGTATATTTAAATATTTGTCAGTTTGAAGAGATATATGAAATCCACTTTGAAAAAGTATATTTCTGTGTCAGTTTAATAAAGAAGTATATGAATGCTAGTATGAAGATGTATATCCATAAGTGAAACCAGTATGAAGAAATATGGTACAAGGTACAGGTCTCAAGTCCACCTAGTCATAATACTTCAAAGGTACATGGTAAATATATGGTTGGATAAGATTCAGTAGTGCATAAGAATCTTGGAACAAGAAACATTTGAACACGGAAGCAAGTCTCGAAATCATGCAAGACCCACCAATCGGAAGAAAGTTTTAATTGTTGAAGTGTGCACAAATACCAAATAGAATGTAGCAGTTGTAGAAGTCAAGTGCGCAAGACCCATAAGCAATGGCACATGAAGGGAACAAGACCACAATGCAAGGTTGCAAGTCCCACTAAGGCAAGGACCAAGTATGTGCAAGACCCACAAGAGATGGCACCTCAGTAGTGTAGGACATGACAAGTGGCGGAAGCATGAACTATGAAGCAAAGAAGAATAAAAGCCACAACCAACTTGTGGGCATACAATCCGCAAAGAAAAAGTATAAATAAGAAGCAAATTGGAGACTTGAAGGAATCTTGAGAGCAAGGATGTATGCTTTGAAGAGGAACGCTAGAAGATGAAGATTTATCAAGCTTCTAATTCTTGGTGCATCAAGGGCTTGTGGAACTAGAATAGGATGATTTAACAGAAAGACGAGTGTGCACAAGCATAGGAATGGAATAGCTGAAGGTGCACATAATGATGCAATGTATCTTTGATAGTTGCGCAATGACATAAAGGAAAAACTACAGACGATGCACAAGTGCATGAGAACAGAATGACAGTATTGCAGATAGCACACAGACAATCATAGATGATCTAATACATAATCATAAAAACATATTTGAAGTACATCTTGTAACGCGTGAAGTAATAAAGCTTATTTGATGCGCAACATAGAATTGTTGCATGGTGAAGGATGTACATTATGATGAGGATTATCTAAGACAAGTGTGTTATACATAAAGGATGAATCATAGATGTTGCAAAAAAGGTCCTAAATTTCCTAAAGGATGTTGTGCACTAAGACACATTTCAAAAGGTGTGCAGTTCCAGCTAATACTAATGTGTGAAGTCGGAACAACAGTTTATCAGTAGATGCGTTGTTTCAATTGTATTAGAGTAGTGCAGAAACATAACAACAACCATAATTTGAGCACAGAATGTAGATTATGATGAATCAACACACAGTTTGAGAAGTGCGAAGTCAATTGTAATGTTGTGATGTGTTTAAGTGATGTTCGTGATATAGAACAATGATTGCAAGGTCTTAAGGTTGTATAAGGTGCGCACAACATAGTGAACAACAATTAATCTAAAGAGTGCACGGATCATAATATCAATCAAGTAATATCTTCTTCTTTTATATCAGGGTGGTAGGAGGGGGCAAGGAACAGGGGGTCGTAGCCTCCTTCCAGTTCGTGCTAGTAAATTAGGGAGTTGGTGCTTCTTTCAAGTCAGTTCCTATAAAAACAGGGGGTTGATGTCTCCTTCCAATTGGTGCTGGAGAACTTAGGAAGTTGGTGCTTCCTCGAATGTAATCTTTTATTACAAGAGATCATTTTGTGGTTTACTCCCGTTTGGGTTTCCACGTAAAAAATTCTATGTGTTATGTGTTTTTGTGCATATGTGGATGGATGCATAATTAAATTTTAGTATTAATAAATTAAGAAGTTAAAAATGGTTCTTAATTGCACTAATACTAATTCAACCCCCCTCTCAATATTAAATAGATTCCAAGAATTGGTATCAGATCGGGTGTCTTTAGTAACAGCTTAACATCTGGAAGATAGATCCATGAGTAGATATGGACAAGTAGGAAGGTCTCTCCACCAATAGAGCTCTAAGCTTTGATGGCATCAACTACACCTTATGGAGGATCATGATGGAAGTATATATGCTATCCCTCGGAACTGATGTCCGGCAGTCTATTGTGGATGGTTATAATGTCCTAACAATTGTACCAACTGATCCAGTTGAAAATAGATAGTATGAATGCAATGCAAGATCCAGAAATGCACTGTTATGTGGGTTAATGGACACTGAATTTATTGAGTTCATGCATTGTGCTTGAACCAAGGATGTATGGGATAAACTTATAAATTTCTATGAAGGTGACAAGAAAGTAAAGAAGGAAAAATTGCAGAATTACTCTGGATTATATGAATCCTTGAAAATGAAAGCTGAAGAGAAATTGATTTTTACATCTTGCGAGTTGATGATATAGTTAATGCTATCAAGAGTCTTGGAGTTACTCTAGAATAAGGATCAATAGTGCAGAAGATATTGAGAACTCTTCCTTCAATACTTGACACAAAGGTATCTATGCTAAAAGATAGAGCCAATCTTGCAGACCTAAAAAAGGTGAGCTTCAAGGGATCTTGATTGCATATGAGATGAAAACTGAGAAAGAAAATCCCATCAAAAAAGAAGCAGCCTTTAAATCCACTGGAAAGGCTAAACATAATCATGACAAGAACTCGTGTAATGAATCAAATGAAGACGAGTCAAACTTCGTAAGGAAGATGGAAAGAGGGTGTGGTAAGTATAAGAATAAATTTCCTTTTAAATGCTTCAGATGTGTATGAATAGGTCACTTTGTTTCTAAGTGTCCATACAGGGAATATGGAGATAGCGACAGTGAGGAAGAAGCTAGCTCCCATGAACAAAGAACGATGTGCCATAGGACAGACCAAAGAGTAAACAGAAAGTTCTAAAATAGAGAAAGAGTTTGTAAATTGAGGAAGACAATAATGTATCCGAAGGCCGTGATTGTGACAATAAACCAAGAGAAGTATTGTTCATGGCCTTTGTGGAAGAAGAAAACATTGAAGAAATGAATAAAATTTCAAATTAGCATTGCTAAAAGGAACAAACATGACTCTACATAGATACATAAATGTAATTTGTATTATATCCAAAATTTGTGCTTTTACAATATGCATGAGTCTTCTATTGCTGAGAGCATAGTTGAAAAATGAAAGAGACTTCATACCAAGGCCAAAAGGAAAGTTCAAAAAGACAATTGAGCACGTATCAAGAAAAATGTAAAGCCACAATTCTAGGTCTATATCCATGTCTTGGTCTGTTAGTTGTTGTGTGATTTGAAGCTCCAAATACATTGAAGTTGTCTCAATGAAGTTAGAGCATGACTTTAGAGGATACAATTGCAGTGTTTCGTACAACACACCATTAGAAGGATGCTCAGCCTGAATCGTGCTTAGCATATCAAGAATTTTCTATTTTTGTTTCTCCAGGAAGTCTACATGTTTGCTCAAGTAGGATAATCCTTCTGCATTGTTTAGATTCACTTGGAATTGAGCGTACCAATGGTTGAATTCAGACTCCTTCATTTGGCCTTGCCAAATTCCCATGTCAATTCTCAGTCGAGTAAACTCTGCCTACTACAACTGAACCACAAAGCGTACATTATCAAGAGAATCATTGAATTTCTAGAAGAAGGAAGCCATGAATTGAGAAGACGAGAAATAAAGGAAACAAGGTGTGGAGCTAGATGCAAGAAGAAAAAAGGTGATGAACCAGGCATTTCGCACCTCTCTTATTGGATGGTAGTTCTTCGCGCATGCAAAAATTAAGTTGAAGAGGCAGGGTGTAATTCGCATTCAAGTCCGCACGATCCAAAGCTGGCTATGGAGTCTCCAAAAGTAATTGAACGAGTTAATGAATATGGGAAAAAGTACAAAAAGAGGAAATCTAATTCATTTTTTTGTGTGACTAGATTGATATTTCCCAAAAGGTTCAAATACGAATGCGACACGTCAAAGTTTCCACACGAACTGATTGCAATATCACTTTATTTCCAAGTAGAACGACATGTGGAAATGTGTGCAAAATATTTGGAAAGGGATACGACGTCAGGAAAGGTAACAAAGATTGGTCACAATGCAATAAATTTGACATAAGGAAAATTAAGATGCGGAAATAAATCAACAGGGAAGACAGTGCAGTTGACACAACATGAAGATAGCATAATGGATTGCACATGCTTTGATGAAGTATTGATAATATTTAGGACATGAATAGAAGATCAAAATAAGAAGGAAGATAGAAACTATACAGGGGGATCATATCTCAGATAGCTATGAAAACAGTGTATTGATTGCAAGGCAACTCAAATCGGCACAGAAAACCCAGCAAAAGAGAAGAAAGCATTAAGACAAGAGGGGTTATCCTACCAAGCAGATGTATGAAGGCCAACGCAAAATAAAAGAATGGAGGACCTATAATTTCACAATAATGGAACCTCTTTTCCATTGATGTCAAAGGGGCAGAAAGAGCGTGAAGTTGATCATGAAGCATGCAGCCATGTAATGAGAATGATCATGAAGCTTGTGATCCGTGCAAAAGAAAAAGAAATAAAAAATAGCATTGACAGCAAGATGAACAAATGTCAAAGGCTCAAACTAGAAAAGAACATAAGGGGAGTACTGCAACAACCACGAATGAAGCATGCAAATTTCAGGAGATGATTAATTACAGCTTCATGAGGTGTTGACATCAATGCCAAAGGGGGATATTGTTGAACTTCGGTTGTCATTGATGCCAATTGATGTCAAAGAGGATTTAGTATTCTTGTGCCAATTTGAATAAATATATGAAAGCCACTTTGAAGAAGTATATTTCTATGCCAATTTAAAGAAGTATATGAAAGATACTTTGAAGAAGTATATGGATGCCAGTATGAAGAAGTATATCTAGAGGTGCATCCAGTCTGAATAAATATGGCACAAAGTGCAGGTCTCAAGTCCACCTAGTCATACTACTTCAAAGGTACATGCTAAAGTTATGGTTGGACAAGATTCAGGTGTGTGCAAGCAGCTTGGAACAAGAAATAGTTGAACAAGGAATCAAGTCATGAAAGCATGCAAGACTCAGAAATCTGAATAAGCTTTTAGTTGTTGAAGCATCCACAAGTACCAAAAAGGATGTAGCAATTGTAGAATTCAATTGCACAAGACCCAAAAGCAATGTCACATGAAGGGTGCAAGACCATACCGAAAGGGTGCAAGGACCAAGTATGTGCAAGACCCACAAGAGATGACACCTCAGTGGTGCAGGACATGACAAGTGGCGGAAGCATGAACCATGAAGTAAATAAGAATAAAATCCACAACCAACTTGTGGACATAAAATCCATGCAGGACAAGTATAAATAAGAAGTAAGTTGGAGACTTGAAGGAATCTTGAGAGAAAGGATGTATGATTTGAAGAGGACATATGGAAGATAGAATTTATCAAGCTTATAATTATCGAGGCATCAAGGGATTGTGGAACCAGAACATGATGATATAGCAGAGATTCGAGTGAGCAAAAATAGAGGAATGGAATAGCTTAAGGTGCACAAAATGATGTAGTGTATCTGTGACAGTTGCGGGATGACAGAAAGGAAGAAATATGGAATATGTTCAAGTGAATGAGAACAAAATGACAATATCGTAGATAGCATGCAGGAGGTCACAAATGATCTAATATATAAGTGCAGAAACAAATTTGAAGTATATCTTATGATGCATGAAGTAAATAAGCTTATTTGATGTGCAAAGACATAATTGATGCACAATGAAGGATGCACATTATGATGAGGATGATCTGAGAGAAGTGCATTAAACAGAAATGACAAATGATGCACAGAAGGTCACAAATTGTCTAAAGGTTGTTGCACCAAGAAAGAATAGACACATTTCAGAAGGTGCACAGATCCAGCTAATACTGATGCGCAAATTCATAACATCAGTTTATCAGTAGATTCATTGTATCAGTTGAAGTGCAGTAGAATAGAAATAGAACGACATACAGAACCTAAGCACAGACTACAAATTATGATGAAGAAGCATACATTTTGAGAAGTGTGAATTCAATTGTAATGTTGTGAAGTGTTGAAGTGATGTTCATGATATACAACAATGATTGCAAGATCTCAAGGTCAACATAGTGAATAGTAGTTAATCTGAAGAGTGCACGGATCATAAGAACAATCAAGTAATATCTTCTTCTTTTATATCAGGATGGTAGAATGGGGAAAGGAGCAGGAGGTCGTAGCCTCCTTCCAGTTGGTGCTGGTAAATCAGGGACTTGGTGCTTCCTTCAGGTCAGTTCCTATAAAACCAGGGGGTCGATGCCTCCTTCTAGTTGGTGTTGGATAACTTAGGAATTCAGTGCTTCCTTGAATGTAAGATTTTATTATAAGAGAGCATTATGTGGTTTTCTCCCATTTGGGTTTACATGTAAAACATTCTGTGTTTTTTGTGCATATGTGGAAGAATGTTAAATAACTATGATGGATGCATAACTAAAGTTCAAGATTAATCAGTTAAGAAGTTAAAAACTATTCATAACTGTGTTAATACTGATTCACCCCATATCACATGTTTTGAGTGTGGAGAAAACCACCTTAAAAGAGATTGTTCCAAGTGGAAGAATCATATGCAAAACATGAGCAATCAAACTGATAGGCCGACCATGGAGACCCCAAAACAAAAACAATCTCCTATGCATATCTATGCAGCAATAGATACAGGTATGGTTCATAAGCAAATGCCATTAGTAGAAGTCAAAGGAGTGATACAAAACAAAACTATCACCTTTTTTATTGATTCGGGAAGCAATCATAATTTTATTTCTACCAAGGTAGTATCTCAATTGAAAGTGAAAATTAGGGAAACAGAATCCATCTTTGTCGAAATGGCAGATGGAAGTACTGTAAGAAAATCTGGTGCTATCCTCAAAAACTTACAATTTAAGTTAGATGGATATAACACTAGGGATGAATTTCATGTATTAAACCTAGGTACGTATGATGCCATAGTGGGTATGAAATGGTTAGAAGCTAATAATGATTATGTTGGAGGTAGGGATAAACAAGTAATAATACATGAAGAATCCTTAAATGGGAAAGAGGTCTATCGAATTGAATATGATCTCTATAATGCAGGTTAAGAAAAGTGTTAAGAGAAAATGTAAGTTGTATTGCACTATAATAAAACAAGAGGAACCAACAAAAGAGTCAAACTCTAAAGAGGATTTCACCATCCAAGAGTTCAAGGATGTTTTCCTTGAAAAATTAGAAGGATTACCACCAAAAAGAAATCTCGAAACATGCAATAGATTTGGTACAAGGTGCAGAACCTATTTCAAGAGCACCTTTCCGACAATCATTACCCGAGTTAATAGAATTAACATTACAACTAGAAGAATTACGTAGTCAAGGGAACATTCGCCCTAGTATATCTCCTTGGGGAGCTCCAGTACTCTTTGTAAAGAAAAAGGATGAGACCATGAGATTATGCATTGATTATCAGCAATGAATAAAATTACTATAAAAAAAATACCCGTTACCGAGGATAGATGATTTACTAGATCAATTAAATGGAGCCACTTGCTTTTCTAAAACATATTTACGATCGGGGTATCATCAAATCCAAATCAAGGAAGATCATATTCCAAAAGTTGCCTTCAAAACTCAATATGGACATTATGAATTTGTTGTCCTACCCTTTGGTTTAACTAATGCACCAGCCACGTTTATGACTTTGATGAATTATATTTTCAACCCTACTTAGATGTATTTGTAATTGTGTTTCTGGATGATATTCTAATTTACTCTAAAAATGAAGAACATGAAAAACATCTCAGAATTGTTCTAACAGTCCTAAGGAAGAATCAATTATATGCAAAATTAAGTAAATGTGATTTTTTCAAGGAAGAAATATCTTATTTGGGTCATGTAATGTCGAAGCATGGCATAGCTCCGGATCCCTCTAAAATTAAGGCTATACAAGAATGGGTTAGGCCACAAGACGTACTTGAAATTAGGATTTTTTTTTAGGGTTGTTGGGATTTTATGGAAGGTTTATTAAAAACTTCTCCAAAATTGCTTCTCCTTTAATAGATTTAACCAAGAAGAATAAATATTTTAAATGGGCTACCGAGTGTGAAGATTCAGTTAATAAACTTAAGGAGTTGTTGACCACCATGCCTATATTACATATTCCTGATCCAAATGGGGCCTATGTAGTAGTAATTGATGCCTGTAATTTAGGGATAGGTGGTGTATTAATGCAAGAATACAAGGTAATATGATATGAGTCACGAAAGTTGTTGTTCAAGGCAGAAATAAATTATCCTGTTCATGATTTAGAATTGTTGGTTGTTATACATGCCTTAAAAATTTGGAGACATTATTTACTAGGGAACAAATTTGTTTTAAAAACATATCATTGAAGTTTACAACATATTTTTTATCAACCCCAACTCGATGCCAAACAACGTCGATGGATGGAATTGATATCATAATATGATTTTAATATACAATATGTTCTAGGTAAGGAGAATAGAGTGACAGATGCGCTTAGTCGAAGACACATTTATGCAAATTCCATGTCTTTTACACGAACAAATTTTGAACAAGTAATTAGAGAAAAGTTGCCTAATGACCCTTACTTTGGAATCATATACCAACACTTAAAGAATCCAGTAGTTACGGTTCGCATTGTTGAAAAATATATGAACTATGTCTTGAGAAATAATGGACTACTATATTACAAAGACAAACTTTGTGTCCCTGATGTATTCAAAGTTAAAGACTTAATTATGAAAGACTCTCATGACATAGCTATAGCCAGTCATTGTGGATTCTTTAATACATATTCATTAATCAAGGAGAATTTCTTCTTTCTAAAAATAAAGAAGTATATGCGTGAGTATATACAAAAATGCATTTCTTGTCAACAAGTTAAGGCCAAACAATGTAGAATTCCAGGACTTTTACAACCCTTGAATGTTCCGAGTTGGAAGTGGGAATCAATAAGAATGGATTTTATCATCGGGCTTCCAAAAAATAAGAAGGGGCAGATGCCATCTTAGTTGTGGTAGACCAGATTACAAAAATGACCCATTTTATTCCCACAAAAATTCAGTCTACAACTTCCGAAATATCCCATATTTTTTTAAGTTTTTAGGATTCATTGGGATAACCATTTTACTTCTTGGTTTTGGAAATCATTCTTTTAAAAATTGGGAACACACATAATTTTTAGTATGGCATATCATCCAAAATCAGACAGGCAAAGGATGTATACCTCTGATAAACCCAATAGTTGCGAAGATTATTTACATTTAATTGAATTTGCATATAATCAAAGTTATCATTATTCCATTAAGATGTCTCCTTTTGATGGTATGTATGGTATAAATTGTAATACTCCTTTGTCCTGGTCAAACCCAGTTCATAAGAAATGAAATTACTAATTAAAAAGGCAAAAGCTAATATGAAGGAAGCACAAGATAGGTTTGAAAGTTGGGTTAATCTGAAGCATTCAGTTCGATAATTCCAAGTAGCAGACAAGGTCTTTGTTAGGATTAAGCCCAAAAAGAGGTATTTTACATTTGGGTGAAATACCAAATTATATCCACATTACTATGGTCCATTTGAAATTATCTTTTTTTTTTTAACTGAAATGTATATTGTATAATAAAAAAAAGCCATGGCTATTAGCCAAATCGGCAATGAGAAATTTGTTGGCTAGATCGGCAATTAACAATTTTGAGCAGCACCGAGTTGTATGCCTGTAGGTGTAGGGATTGGTAGATATTACATTCGTTTCCAATTTGGCATTTGTCAGCTGGAGAAGGCCATGCTGCATTTTGAAGAAGACTAAGCAGAAAATGAATGAGATTATAAACTGTTATAAAGAATAATAGAATGCTGGAGGAGAAGAAGTGCATTTTCTACATATGAATAAGTGAGTTTTCTGAAGATATGGAAACAATCCAAAGTTTTCTAAGTGGTTTCATAATTCAAGAGGCTCAGCAGGCCAATTCACTCAGCCATGTTGCATGATGTGTTCATTTTGCACAGATCGAGGGATAGCGTTCTACGGTAAGCTCTACACCATTTGAATTGCAATGGTCGAAATATTCTCGGAAATCTCTTCACCATTTGACTTGCAGTGGTCGAAAGAGTCTCAAGATGCTCTACACCATTTGAATTGCTTTGATTTTTTTTCCAGAAGGGAATCTCGGTTCCATTATAACATCCAACTCGAATATGTGGCTGAGAGATTCCTTGAGATTTGAGACAATGGAATTACAAGTGCTCTGTTTCGGATTAGAGTTGCTTGCCTCATGGAATTTGATGAGCTTTGCTTTTAGTATTGGATATATTGAGAGTGCCTTGATTGAGACTGGTGGCGGCATTAGCTTTAGTATCAACCTCATTATTTAAGATTCTTAAGATATGGTAAGCCCTGAACTATGTAAAAGTAGTCTAGATTTTCTGAATACGCTAGATGATTCGACTGAGTGGAAGATTGTTGATATTGGTATTAGAATTGAGAGCTCTGATGATGATCAATGAGTCTCCGAATGCTTGTAACTTGTCAATATTATGTTCTTTGGGGATTTGACATCTTTTCATCAAGGCTAAGGCTTCTACTATATTATTTGAGCAGATGCCTAGGCCCCAACTATACTTCAGTCTCCTATTTCCTTCCTTAGTCCACAAGACTCCCCCAGCTCCTACTATGCCAGTATTGTTCTTGTAGGCACCAGTGAATTGTAGGTTGTCCATAGCATGATTATTCCTCCACTCTTGGAAGTCAGAATTAGTAAGTCTGATTTTCCAAGCTGGTTGATGTCGCGGTGAAATGAGGGAGGTTAGCTCCAATCCAGCTCAAGTCTTTCTTGTTGAGGGTTGTATCAGGCCTATATTTTGAGGTATTGAGTCATTCAATCAATAAACCTTTGGCTTGGCCTGCGATTTGTAAGGGGATGCAGTGCTTTTCTTGGAAGATGGCATTGTTTCTTGTGGTCCATATTTTCCAGCAGGCGTATTTGGGAATGGATATCCAAAGATGATACCAGAGTTTCTTATTGGAGAGGGGAGCAGGATAAGTGGATTTCCAATCTTTAAAGAGCTGGGTGATGGAGGTAAAGGTAAGCATGGTGATTTTGAGATCGAGAATGTTGATGTATATGTAACTTCGGAATGTATTTCATATATATTTATTGTACCCTTATTAGAGATGTGTTATTCCTCTATAAGGAAGTGTCATCATGTGGATTGACAAGTGTCGCAAGTGTGTGTACTTGCTGATGGATTATTAGACCACCATGTTGGGTCGGCCCTGAATTATATATATTATAATGTGGATGTACCTAGCTAGACAAGTCGGCCCCATAAGGTCACTAGGCAAACAGATTAGTATAAATAGAGATCAGGTGATCTCTATTTAGATCACTCGGAAAAGTATCTCACTCTCACTCAGAAAGTGGAGCACTAGTGAGGAGGAGGATCATCTGCTACTAGGGGACTATCTCAGTGCATTTTGGTTGTACTTTGGTTGAGCCATTTCTCTCTCTATCTCTGAGGAAGTTGTGGGGTTTTTCACCTTAAGGTTTTCCCCATGGAAACTCTGTGTCTCTTGTCTCTCATGCTTTTGATTCTTGTGATGCTTATCATGCTTATTGTGATTGTCATGCATTGATATACTGTATATGTTATTCTCTCAGAAAAGATCCTAGAGTATTGTGAATTAATGCTCAAAATTTAACATGGTATCAGAGCTAACCTGAGAAGAAGACATTTTGCAGTAACGAAAACTTGATTTTCTTGTTTATTGGGTTTCTCTCCATAGATTTTGGAAAAACAGTATAGTAGATTGACTCTACTCATCAAGGCGCATCTATCTGTCCAATCAAAATTCAATTCCGAGCATTTTCAGATTTGGCCCTAAAAATTAGGGTTTCCACAAAAATAGGCATTTCTGGAATCTGAAGACACAGCTGGAAGCTCCTTGCAACAATTGAAGTTTAGAGCTTTGGATCGAGATTTTTGGCTGGGTAGATCTCCAGGAAACTCAAACCCTAATTCAGGGCTCTGCCTAGTGAACCCGAGAGGACAAAAAGTCAAATCTGAACAGTAAAAATTTGCTGATCTCAAATTCTGAATACACTAGGCTGATCAGCTCATCAAAGCGCATCTTTCTATCCTTTCAGAAATTTGAAATTCACATTTTAAATTTTTAGGGTTTTCCGACAAACCCTAATCCGGGACGAGATCCAGTTTTCAGCATTTCAAGTGGTAAGACCTAAATCTTTTCTATTTCCATTTGAAGTACTCTTTAAGATGTCTCTCCACACCAAGCTTGAGGATAAGATTGAAGGGGCTGATAACTTCCAAGCCTGGAAGTATAGGATTGGGTTAATCCTGGAAGAGAATGAGTTGGACTCATATATAAAAGAAGACATCCCTATCCTAGAGGATGAAGAGGCCAAGGTATTGCATAAGAAGAGCCTGGTCAAGGCAAAGAGAATCATTTCTGATTCTATCAAAGACCATCTCATACCCCATGTGTCTTCTCTTAAGACACCCAAGGAGATGTTTAACTCTTTGACCAAGCTATTTGAAGGGAAGAACATAAATCGGAAGATGACCCTGCGGAACCAATTGAAAGGAATAAAGTTTCAGAATGGAGAAACCATTCGATCTTATTTTTCAAGGGTCTCCTAGATCAAGGAACAACTAGAAGTAGTGGATGAAATGGTGGAGAATGGTGAAGTGGTGATGACCACTCTAAATGGCCTACCCAAGTCATGGGATTCCTTTATTCAAGGAATTTGTGCAAGGAAGAAGTTGATCTCCTTCAACAGATTGTGGAAAGAATGCTCTCAAGAAGAAGCTAGACTTATAGCTCGTGAGGAAAAGATGGGAGGTGAAGATCAAGCTCTTGCAGCTCACACCAAAAGAAGCAAGCCCAAGAAGAGCACTCTCGCCACAAGAGATCCTATCAAAAGAATAAGAAGGATCTAAGATGCTTCACATGCAATGAGAAGGGTCACTTTGCTTCAGATTGTCCCAAGAACAAAAGGGATAATAACAACAACTCCAGCAAGAAGAAGAAGGGCAGCAAAAGAAAGTTTCATGCTCATGCTGCCGAGGATGATAAACCTCCAAAGAAGAAGGCTAGGGCAGAAAGTGATGATAGTGATGTTGACTCATCAAGTGAAGAAGAGTATGTCCTAATCTCTGCTCTCACAGGTACCATATCCCATGGTTTTAATGATTGGTTGATTGATAGTGGAGCTTCCAACCACATGACTGGGTTCAAGGAATATTTTGTGAATCTATCTGAACATGAATCACCCCATAAGGTGAAACTTGGGGATGATTATCAATACCCAATCAAAGGAAGTGGTGAAGCCTCCTACAACCTAGATTCTGGAAAATATTTGAAGATGAAAGAAGTCCTTTATGTACCTGGGCTCAAGAAGAACTTACTCTCCATCTCTGCATTGGATGCAAAAGGTATGAGGGTTGCATTTGTGGATGGCAAAGTCCTAATGTGGCCAAAGGGTAAAACAATCAATGATGCAGTAGTGATTGGAGAGCAAGAGGGAGATTTGTACAAATTGAAGGGTCAACCTGAACATGCCATGATCCATGAATCCATGGAAACAAGTGAACTTTGGCATAGAAGACTTGCTCATATGCACTATAGAGAACTTCCAATTGCAAGCAAGGCTGTAGAGGGTTTTCCTGAAATCAATACTAAACATGAAGGTGTTTGCAAAGGATGTGCAAAAGGTAAGAACATTAAGAAGGCTTTCCCAAGCAGTGAAAGCAAGGCAAAAGACATCCTGGAAATCATCCACTCAGATGTATGTGGTCCTATGTCATCTAGTTCTCTGAGTGGGTATGTTTACTATGTCTCATTTATTGATGACTTCTCTAGGAAGACTTGGGTATACTTCTTGAAGAACAAAGATGAGGTGTTTGATAAATTCAAGGAATTCAAAACCTTGATGGAGAATCAAACTGACAAGAAGATCAAAACATTCAGATCCGACAATGGTGGAGAATTCACCTCAGGTGACTTCAAGAAGATTTGTAGTGATTCAGGGATTAAGAGGGAGTTGACTGCTCCTTATAATCCTCAACAGAATGGAGTTGCAGAAAGGAAGAACAGAACTATCATGGAAGTAGCAAGGGCAATGCTGCGTGACTAGGATCTACCTATGCATCTATGGGAAGAAGCAGCTAGAACAACTATATATGTGCAGAACAGAACACCCCACAAGATATTGGACAACAAGACACCAGAAGAGGTCTTTTATGGTAAGAAACCCGAAGTCAGTCATCTCAGAATATTTGGTTGTCCAGTATACACTCATGTTCCAAAGGAAAAGAGGACTAAACTAGATCCTTGAGGAAAGATGGGTATCTTTGTGGGTTACAGTGAAAGCTCGAAGGCTTACAGAATATACTTTCCAGGGTTCAAGAAGATTGATGTCAGTAGGGATGTAACATTTGATGAAAACTCAGCATTCATCAAATCAAGGAAGGCACCTATCGAAGTTTATGAAGAACCTAAGGAAACTAGATTTCAAGACACTACCATGACTGAAGCAGTTCCAGAAGTTGTTCGTGCGTTTGAAGATCCGCAAGAACCTGTAGATCCACCCCATGAGGATAACTCTCACAAGAGGAAACCTGCATGGGCTAGAGAGCTCATTCAAGATGTAGAAAGATTTGGCATTCCAGAAGAAGAACACAGAGCAAAGAAGAGAACCAGATCACATACCAGCTATGTTGCTTTACTCTGTGACATTATGAACAAAGATCCTTCCAGTTATGAAGAAGCAGTGGAAAAGAAAGAATGGAAGGATGCCATGGTTGAGGAATACCAATCAATAATGAAGAATGATGTTTGGGATGCTGTCCCAAGACCTAAAGAGAAGTCTGTCGTGACTTCCAAATGGATTTACAAAATCAAGCATGCTACAGATGACAGTGTAGAGAAATACAAGGCAAGATTCGTAGCTCGTGTCTTCTCTTAGAAAGAGGGAATAGATTATGAAGAAACTTTTGCACCTGTAGCCAGGTATACTTCCATCAGAACAGTAATTTCCCTGGCTGTAGCTATGAAATGGAAAATACACCAAATGGATGTCAAGACTGCTTTCTTGAATGGTGTAGTTTAAGAGGAAGTATATGTGGAGCAGCCACTCGGTTTTTAAATACATGACAGGGAGTCATATGTATGTAGATTGAAGAAAGCCTTGTATGGCTTGAAACAAGCTCCCAGAACTTGGTATGGTAGGATGGACAGTTTCCTATCTAGTTTGGGCTTTACCAAGAGTAAAGCGGATTCCAACCTTTACTACAAGGTTGAGGAAGGGAATCCTGTGATTCTACTCCTGTATGTGGATGACTTATTTGTAACAGGAGATGACAGACTGATTACAGATACTAAGAGGAAGCTTGCTGCTGAATTCGATATGAAAGATTTGGGAATGATGCACTATTTCCTAGGTATGGAGGTGTGGCAGAGTGCAGGTGGGATCTTCCTTGGTCAAGGGAAGTACACAGTAGATATCCTGAAGAGATTTGGGATGATGAATTGCAAGGCCATGGCCAAACCTATGGCATCGAATATGAAGCTTCTATGTGATGCTTCATCTGAGTTGGTTGATGTCTCTATGTATTGTCAGATGATTGGGTCCTTGATGTACCTGACAAACACGAGACCAGACATTTGCTTTGCTGTGAACACATTGAGTCAGTTCTTGATAGATCCGAGGAGTGTTCACCTGGTTGCTGTAAAGCATGTTCTGAGGTACCTGAAGGGTACAATAGATTATGGGCTCAAGTATGAAGCGAATCAAAAGTTTAACCTGTAGGGTTATGTTGATTCAGATTGGGCTGGTAGTGCTATAGATAGGAAGAGCACATCTGGATGCTGCTTTAGTATGGGATCAGGTGTGATCTCTTGGTTTAGCAGGAAGCAGTCCTGCGTAGCATTGAGTACAGCTGAGGCAGAGTATGTTGTAGCCTGTTCAGCTAGTTGTAAGGCAGTATGGCTACGGAAGCTACTGTCTAAGTTATTTGATCTCCTGTTGGATGCTACTAGTATCTTTTGTGATAACCAGAGTTGTGTGAAGGTATCCGAGAACCCAGTGTTTCATGATAGGTCGAAACACATAGAGATCAAATATCACTATATCAGGGATATGGTGCAGAGAGGAGCTATGAAGCTCCTGTATGTTGTGACGGACGAGTAGATTGCAGATGTGCTGACAAAGCCACTAGCCAGGGTGAAGTTCGAGTACTTCAGGAAGAGGCTTGGTGTTCTTCAGATCGAGGACACGTCGAGGAAGAAGTCATGGACACATTTGCTGAAGCCATTCCAAGCATGTTGGAAGGAGGATTCTTCGCATGGCTATGGATGTAAGCGTAGGATGATGAACATCAGGATGATGTTCTAGTTTCTGCTTTGTATGATCAGTTGGATCATTTTTATATGTATGCATCATGTTGGATGTTGGATATGATCAGTTGGATCATTTATATGTATATGTATGTACGCATCATGTTGGATGCTGGATATGATCAGTTGGATCATTTATATGTATATGTATGTACGCATCATGTTGGATGCTGGATATGATCAGTAGGATCACTTGTATGTATTTTGTATGCATCATGTTGGATGCTTGGACCATGTATCTGTATGTGTATCAGGTGGATACATTGTATGATCAGGTGGATCATGTATGGTGATATGTATCATGTATTTGTATTTGTATTAGGTGGATACATTGTATGATCAGGTGGATCATGTATGATGATATGTATCAGGTAGATACTTGGTATGCATCAGGTAGATGCATTATATGATCAAGATGATCGTGGATGACGAGCTTCAGGATGTTACTCCAGATGACATGCAGCAGGATGTTGCAGTGATGATGATCAGGATGATCATGTGTACATCAGGATGATGTATGGTGAGTATCAGTTTGATACTCTATGGATGTGGATCAGGTTGTGCAGATTAGCATATAATTTGTCCCTTGGAGATTTGCAGATAGTCTTTCGAGGTTTTGCCTATGGAATGTAATTTGTGCCCTGGGATATCTGGCAAATGCTCTTTTGAGGTTTTGCTCTGGGAGGACATATAATTTGGCCCTGGGAGATCTGCAGATATTCTTTCGAGGTTTTTCCTATGGCATGTAATTCGGGCCCTGGGATATTGAGGTTTTTTGACGCACGTAATAAGTCCTGAGGATTCCACAGTATGGCCAGTGATGACGAAGACCTGCAGGTAGTGAGCCTACATCTAGAATGAAAAAGGACTGGCTCTGTAGAACTTCCTATGATGAGTAGAGTCAGAGATTGGCTGAGATAGTAGCAGCAGTGACGATGACGATGACGATGCATCGATGATGATGATCCCGAGAAGAAGAGTTGTCTAGCAGATCTGTGTCGAGAAATACCTTCCAAGTTAAGAGGGATTGTTGATGTATATGTAACTTCGGAATGTATTTCATCTATGTATTTCATATATATTTATTGTACCCTTATTAGAGATGTGTTATTCCTCTATAAGGAAGTGCCGTCATGTGTATTGACAAGTGTCGCAAGTGTGTGTAATTGTCGATGGGTTATTAGACCAACATGTGGGGTCGGCCCTGAATTATATATATTATAATGTGGATGTACCTAGCATGTACCTAGGTAGACAAGTCAGCCCCATAAGGTCACTGGGAAAATAGATTAGTATAAATAGAGATCAGGTGATCTCTATTTAGATCACTCGAAAAAGTATCTCACTCTCACTCAGAAAGTGGCGCACTAGTGAGGAGGAGGATCATTTGCTACTAGGAGACTATCTCAGTGTATTTTGGTTGTACTTTGGTTGAGCCATTCCTCTCTCTATCTCTGAGGAATTTGTGGGGTTTTTCACCTTAGGGTTTTCCCCACGGAAACTCTGTGTCTCTTGTCTCTCATGCTTTTGATTCTTGTGATGCTTGTCATGCTTATTGTGATTGTCATGCATTGATATATTGTATATGTTATTCTCTCAGCAAAGATCCTAGAGTATTGTGAATTAATGCTCAAAATTTAACAGAGAAGGAGATGATTCTAGACAAGCTTGGTGAATTGACAATCCAGAAAGAGGTGATTGAGTGTTTCGAGATTGCTTTGACAGAGGGGGCACCAAAAAGGCCCATGGAATCCTCTCTTATTGAGATTTTCACCAATGAGAATTTTGTTGTGGATTAAAGTCTAGGTAAAGAAATTGATTTTAGGGAGTCCAATGGATCCCAAACCAGTTTCCATAAATTGTTTATTGTTGCTTCATGAGTTTGAAGAGCTTTGTAACTGAGAACGGAAGTATAAGAGCCTATAGGGCCCCAACCCCGTTCGTCTCTGGCCATTAGATGTAAGGGGGAACAACCTTTCAGTTTCTCGATAAGTATGATTTTGGCTGACTCAAGATGAAGAGGAATAGTAACGTTCTTCCATCTTTGCCAGTTTCCATGAATGTCCCAAGAACTAAAATCTTCTAGAGTTGTGATCCCACGTTGGGTGATGATCCAGGTGGATATCGGTGGTGGCCCACCTCTTCCAACTGGCTCAAAACAGTGTTCTGGCAATTTTGGTAAATTACTATTTTTAGCAGTTTTTCGGGTCCTGAACTTCCGGAGCCATTTTGAGGCCCTAAACGACATTTTTTGGCGATTTGGGGGACCAAATGGTTGCCAATGGAATTCATTTGGGCCCAGTCGAAAGTTGTAAATCTCGGTTGGACCTTTCCAATGGGCTACCAAGCGCCCTAAACAGAGATCGTATGCAAAAGTTATGACCCCGGGAAGTTGATTGTTCAACTAACCACCTTGGGGCCGCAAACTTTATGACGGTTCATCTTCTAGGGTTATGTTTTTGGATGATTGGGATTCTTTCCCTCATGCTTATGATAAATAGGCCCTTTCTGCCTCTCTTTGTATTCATCTTGGCACGAATGAGCATAGCGGCCACATCTCTTCTCAGAGATAGCTACCACCATTCCAGCTATTGTATTTTACAGTCTGTTCTATTTTCGCTATTTAATAGAATATGTGTTTACTGTATCACTATGTTATTTGCAATATATCTATGTGTATGATTCTGTATATGCTATCTTTTGTTTCGTTCCCACATAAATCCGGATCAGGTGAGCCAGGCTGCAATATTTTGTACTCTTGGATATTTTGAAGTGCTTCTTTGTCCATAATTTTGTCAGTAAATATCTCTATTTTCCTATCGTTGCCTGGTACCCAATATAAATCTTTTGAAAAAAATCCCAAGATGCCTTGCATAATTTCCAAGTGTTGGAGCCTTTGGAAGTTGGATTTTGATATAGACATCTTAAATTGGTCCCATGTAAATATTTTTTCCCGAATACTTAACTAACTCGATGGCATTTACTGTGTAGAATTTTCCAAAGAAGCTTACAACCCAGAAGTTTTCTTGGCATAGATTGCGAATATGAAGGCATCCCGAGGCCTTTGGCTACTTAATGGTCTCCCAATTCACTAAGTGGATTTTGTTTTCATTTTTTTCCCACCGGACCATAGGAAATCTCTCATTAATTTACTTATATGATCTATCGTTCCATTTGGAGCTAGAAGGATAGAGAATTGGTAGATAGGTGAGGCAGAGAGAACATAGTTCACTAAGATCAGTTTTCCAGCCTTGCTGAGCCAATGCCCTTCCCATATTTTGATTCTTCTTTTTAATTTGTTGATCATGTCATCCCAAGATCCAGAATTTGAGTTACCATATGCGATAGCAATTCTGAGGTATGTGAATTTGTCCCAGTGGTTATGGACATTGATGCCAAGAATTCTCCTGATTTTTGCTGCTACGTTGTTGTTTAGATTCCAGCTATAGACTACGCTTTTATGCAAGTTAATCTTGCCTCCGGATGCATTGCAGTACAAATTCAAATTGTGCTTGAATTTTCGGGCTATGATGGAGGAGGCTCCACCCCGTAATAGTGAATCATTGGCAAATAGGGTATGGTTGAAGGGATGGGAATCGAGGGTCAAATGGAGGATGGGGAGGGATCCTGTGGTTAGTTCATGATTTAATTTTTGACTGAGTGAATCTGCTAAGATAATGTACAGGAAAGGGGAGAGTGGGCATCCTTGCCTAATACCGCGGGTGGCTTGGAAGAACTCAGTAGGGCGGCCATTAATTAAGGAGGCGATCTAGGGTTTTCTAATGCATGCTGAGATCCATCTGATGAAGGTTTTTTCAAATCCAAAGCGAGTCATAATTTTAAAGAGGAAGGAGTGCTTGACATGGTAAAAGGCATTGGCCATATCAAGCTTGATTAACATACCTTTTTCCTTTCTGGATTTGTTGGAATGGATAGCTTCTTATACGAGGTTGCCATTGTCAAGTATTTGTTTCCCTTTCAGGAAGCCGCCTTGGTTGCCAGAAATAATGTTGTTGAGCAGGGGCTCCATCCAAGTCACAAGCATCTTGAATATGATTTTGTAGAAGGAGTTGCATAATGAAATCAATCTGAATCTGCTAAAGGAGCTGGGATCTGTTTCTTTTGGGATGAGGGACAAGAAAGTGTTGTTTGTGCCTCCCCCAATTTTTTAATTTGAGTGGAAGTTCTTTATCATTCTCATGAAGTCTTTTTTGATGTACTTCCAACATGCTTTAAAAAAATGTATAGAGAATCCATCGGGAGCCAGTGATTTATCAGATTCGAATGAATTAGTCATGTTGAGCACTTCCTGCTCGATGAAGGGTTTAAGGATACCAAGATTGTCCTCAAGCGTGATGTTGTTCAAAATATGCTCCAGCAGAGTGAACTCATCATCTGCTTCAGTAATGGCATCTTCAGCGAATAGCTTGGAGAAATGAGTGTGTGCAACATTTTTGATGTTTGTGTTTCCGGTGAAAATCGTGCCATCCTCTATTTTGATTTCAGCGACATGATTGAAGAATTGTTTGACCTTGAATTGTTTATGGAAATACTTAGTATTCTTGTCACCTGCTTTGAGCCAAATGGTCCTTGAATTCAACCTCCAGTGGCCCTCTTCAGTTAGAAAGGCATGATAAACGTTAGTTTGCTGAGTAGCTTCTTCATGTAACGTGTTAGCTTCAACGGGCTGTTCTTCCATGGTGAATTGGATATCCTCAAGTACACCCACGACGATCTTTCTAGGTTTGGCAGGGGCTGGGAAATTGGATTTGGCCCAAATCTTAAGTGCGGCTTTGGTATTTTTCAGTTTTTGTTCCTAAACGTGGCAGGGAGAACCCGTGATGGGTATTCTCCGTGCATTTTTCAAAATGGTCCAGAAGGTTGCATGATCGATCCACTGGGGACTGAACCTGAAGGGAATTGGGTTGAGTTCCTCAGTGTCATTAAAGTGGAGTTGGATTGGTTTATGATCAGAGGATAGATTGGCTAGAATGCTAGAGGAGATGATTTGGGTGTCGGACAAAAGGATGCTATGGATGAGGAATCTGTCCAGTCTCGCCATGATATTTCCCTTACCAAGATGCTTATTGGACCATGTATATTTCCCTTTTATGGGATTGATATCGATGAGGTCCCATTTATGAATAAGTGCTTCAAACTGAGGTTTGAAGAAATCATTACCACTAAGACCACCTTTCTTTTCAAATTTTGAAACCTGGTGATGTTCATATCACCGACTATAATGATGTTTCGAGGATTATAAGCATCCAGAAAGTATTCAAGTAGACCTGAATAGTCTTTTTTCTCAGAGTAAAGATTTGGTGCATACATGTTGAATAGGTCGATCTGCTTGTTGCTCTACAGGTGGGTGAGTTCAGTATAAATCCAATGTTGTGTAGCAAAGCAATTGTGGAGCTGAAATTTTTCGGAGGACCATAAGGTTGCCAAACCACCAAAAGCTCCTCTGGCGATGACTACATAACTAGCATTTTGCTTCCAATGTTCTTTTCCAGTGGCTAAGAAGTAATATCATCAAGTTTGGTCTCCTGGAGTAATAGAAGATCAGGCATGTCAATTCTTTGTAGATCTTTAACTTCTTAAATCTTGCAAGGATTTCCCATACCTCTGCAGTTCCAAGAGACCAGCTTCATCATTTAGGTATGTAGATGGAGGACGGTGTTTCTCCTGATAGGCCTCCATATTTCTTTCCTACTATATTGGCTCTAGTATTTTTGTTGAAAACCATATCTATCGTGGCTTGGGATCCTTGGACTTTCTCACGATCAACTTCTTCTTCCCTCAACTCTTTGGTAGATTTTTGACCTGGTTTTTTGGAATATTTATCTATAGGTTCTTCCGATGAGGAGGGGGAGTTGGGGGGTCTCACTTTAGTGATTTCAGCATAGGAGGGAGTATATTTGATTAGGGTAGATCTGGTGGGACTGGGGGTACTCTAGGATAGGGATATCATAGGATTTTCAGGGGCGAGAGGAATTGCTTGAGTATCTTGTTGTTTGCGTTTTTCTCCTTCTTCTTCAGCCTCAGGGTTATCATGGATCTTAGATGTTTCCAGGGCTTTGAAACTATTATTGTTATTCAAGGCTGACATATCGTGGTGTTGTTGATCTGCTTTCTGTATATTTAGACTTCTTGAGTGGGATTTTGTACCTGATTTGGTATTTTTCTTGATGGCTATCCATTGTTCTTTTCTCCCATCCAATTCTGGATCCGCAGGCTTCTTTTTGCATGATCGAGCGAAATGGTCATATTTGTGGCAGGACTTGCATTTGAAGGGGATCTATTTGTAGTCGAGCTGTTCAATATGGGACCAATCTGCTACTGTAAGATTTATTGCTTTCGAAAGGCCATGTTCTAAATCTACTTCGACGCAAATTCTCACGCATGAGTATTGATCTTTTCGATCAGCTTTGTCGATGTATTTACCTAGGGCATTTCTGATAGCTTCCAAATATTCTATGTTCCAGTAATAAAGGGGTATTTTGGGGAGCCTCAACCAAATAGGGAAAGCGGAGGGGATATTGAGCGATGGATCGAAATTCGGAGTCCATCTATTCATATAGATCCCTTGTGGTCCCATGAAGTAGGGTATGTTCCTAAAGATGAGCTCGCGGTCCTGTTTGCATTCGAAGACAAAAGCGAAATAACTTTTACCCAGGAAGAAGGATTTAACATCTTCCGTGATCAGGGGTCTCCAATTTTTATGGACCCGGTTTTTAGTGGACTTAGGGGAAGGCCATAAGCCTGTGAACTGTCTGATTAATGCATGTTTCGATAGGTTGAGGGTTGTCTTGCAAAGTAAATCCACCGGCAGAGCTCCAATCAGGATCTCATTGAGTTTCTTCACAAATTTTTGTTGAGAAGTAGAGAGCAGATTCTTTCCTTGAGCAGTTAAAAGCTTTAAGAAACTAGTTAGGTCAGGGGGGGGGCTTTCTACTCCCAAGGCCATTGGAGGCAGAGGGAGAAATCCATAGAATAGGGGTAGTGAGGAATACGAGGGGCAAAAGAGAGGATGGGATCCAGGATCGAGGATGAAGGGAGGAGAGAACAGGCTCCAAGGAGGCTGACTTAGAGAAGGGGGGGAAGTTAGGAGGGCCAAGGGCCGACATCAAGGTGTCAAGGATCATCCTGGAGGTAGACCGGGCTAAGTCAAATGTGAAGGGTTGCATATGCACGCAGCCAACGCTAGTGCACACCGCCAAAGAGAGCACGCAGTCACACGCAGTTTAAAGAAGGTTTCTTAAATAAAATTCCCCGGGAAATAGCTCTCATCTTATTGGTCACTCTTCAAAGATTAAATCTTAGTATAGCATATATTTCCCTACGGCATATAATCATCAAGCATTTGAAATTATAAATAAAATAGGAAATTTAGCTTATGATCTTTTGTTACCATCCCAATTAAGTAGAATTCATAATGTATTTCATGTTAGTATTCTCAAGAAATATATTCATGATCATAATCACATCTTGTAATGGAAGAATATTAAATTGGAACCCGGATGTGAATTTATCATGGAACCTGAAAAAATTATTGATGTAAGGATTAAAAATTGAAGGAATAGAGACATTAAGGAAGTAAAAGTTAAGTGGACATATTGTGATGAAATTAATGCTACATGGGAAAATTTTGATATGATTACTAAACAATATCCTCCTTTGTTAATGAATTTTAATATTGATTGGTTTGATGTAGATAAAACAAAAGAAGTTGTTGAGGACATCAACAATTAAAGGAGAGGAGAATGTCACATACCTATTTTTATGAGGAAGAAAATAATATTTTTAAAGTGTGGAAGAAAAAAGAAAATATATATGTAAAAATTAAATGATTAAAACATAATTACTTTTGTAAATTTGTAAATAAGTGAAAGGTAATGGAAAGGTCGTTACTCTCCATTATGCAACCTTTCCCATGTTATTTATTTGGAGGAATCCCAATGTCTAGGGGTGAAGGAAGGAATAGCGGAAGAAGTTGATGACAAGAGGAAAGTGTCCCTCGCTAGGGCTATACTTGGACATATATTGTGTTGCTGAGAATCCAGTATAAAAGGCTCTTGTCTGATAAGGCATTGCATAAATTCTTCTGTGGAAAGAAACCTTTCGGGTCCTAGACAAGCCTGAATCAGATAAGCTATACTTGTACCGTTATCTTGGTAATCAAATTAAATACATTATTTTCAAAGTAAATGATTGAGTGCATATTAATAAAGACAGTTATTTTGTTCAAATTATTTCCTAGCGAAAGTTCTAATTTCTGTAAATAAATAATGATGTGTTATTATAAATTTTAATTTTGAGTTTCAATAAAACTGCAAAACAATAAAATGCTTCATTCTAGAATGTTGTAGAAGAAAACACGTCGTTCCAAATTACATTAAATTCTAAAATTATAATTATGTTTATGTCAAAACTAGACAATAAACAATATAAGCCAATATGAAATATTCACCATCACCACTACTACAATTTTGACTTTTAGGGGGGGTTGTCTTTTACATCCAAAAGTCACTTTTGGGGGTAGATTTGGATTTAAAGGTGGTCTTGACAAACCTCCACCTAATAGCATCGACTTTAAAATTTTGGGCTTTTAGGGGCTGTTTTTGAGAAGATCTAAACTTCCCCCAAAAGTGACTTCAGTGGAGGCGGTTTTTGACCCCCCCCCCCCCATAGATACATACAGGAGCGGTTTTGAACCCCACCTAAAACTCCCTCTTAGAAAACCTACGGGGGTGGTTTTGAACCCCCCTTAAAAACCCCATTTAGAAAACTTACGAGGGTAATTTTGTGCTTTTAGGTGTGGTTTTGGAAAATATCTAAACCACCCAAAAAAGTGACTTTTCGAGGAGGTGTTATACCCCCCCCCCCCAGATATCTACAGGGGCGGTTGTGAAGCCCCCCTAAAAATCCCTCTCAAGAAACCTAGTGAGGCAATTTTGAAACCCCCCTAAAAAACCCTCTTAGAAAACCTACAAAGGAGGTGTCGAATCCCCCCTAAAACTCCCTCTCAGAAAACCTACAGGGCTAATTTTGACCCCCCCCCTAAAAATCCCTCTCAAAAAACCTTTTGGGGTAGTTTTGAACCCAACTCGTAAACCCCCTCTTGCAAAGCTATAGAGGAGGCTATTAACTGTCCTCTTACAAACCTATAGAGCGGGTTTTGAGCCCCCTTCTTAAATACCTATAAGGGTGGTTTTGAACCCCCCATATATATAAATCATCATAAAAAATATTTTATTCAAAATATATTGGAATATTAGTAGGGCATGGAGGAAAGAAACCATGAACCTCCTACTTATAAAGCAGGCTCACTTCCATTAAGCTAGCACCCTTTAATATTTGGGGAGAGGATCTTGCACCCAAAATGATTTCTAAAAACTCTAGTGAAAACCCTATACAGATAGCGGGGTAGTCATCTTGAAAAAACTAGGGAAGAAGGTAGTCATTTTGACAACTTAAGCTATAAATCAACTATTTCATTTAAAATGATAGCCACTCAGACATTTGAAGAACTAACATGACCAATTTGAATGAGAGAAACTATGGCTAATTTTTTGTATGCTTCCACAATTATTGTAGTTAAATTTTTTTGCGGGGATGTAATCGCCTGCACCAAAAAAAACATTATTGGAAATTCCAATAATTCTACAATATTTTTCCAAAATGGTGAAGCGGGTAGCAAAATCAACTTAAGAGTATGCTACCCACTCACATGTTGAAAAAATTCTAGGTCTTTGTTGAAGCGTTTCAATCCAATAAAAACCATTCCCCTACATTACATTAGCATAACATATGTTAAAATTTAATAGAACAAAAACTCCATTTCCTAATAACATAACATTTAAATTTCAATATAAGAGGAAAGTAATTTTTCTATAATGCTTGAATTTATGACAAAATATATCTTCACTATACCCTATTATACCACGTACCCAAAGACTAAAGATCCTTACTCGATACCCTGTACTCATAGCTAACATAGAGTCTACCCTCGAACCCATACTACTCTTCTCATAATCAAATGAATTTAAACCTTTATGGGTTTCTAGGGCACAAAATTCCCATTAAAGCCATCATTATCCAAAATTGGCATACATGACCACTAACTCTTGCAAATAGAACCAACCTAGTGTAGTAACAATGCCCTCCACTTGTTGGAGGCATCAATGGATCTTTCTTACTTAATACTTTCTTCTATTAAGTGATATCCCAAGGGGAACCATAAATATTCTATGGTTAAAGTTTTAGTTTAGTAGAATTATGGTGTGGATCAAACTTAATTATAAATAATGAATACCTATAAAATACTAAGAAAGAAAGAAAGGTCACTCATATTAATATCCGCAAACAACCAAATTAGATTGATGGGACTCAAAAGTAAATCAAACAATAATTGTAATTTGGGAATGCCTAAGGGTACCCGCACGAAGCTGGTACCCAAAATAACTGCAAAAACGGTGCGTGAGCGGAAAAAATAAAACGACAGACATGCGCCTCCAAAGGCGTGCACGCATAAATTGGCGTGTCCACGTGGACAAAAGGGGCGCACAAGTGCCTTTGACGCGTACGCACAAATTGGCACACACACATTAGTGGCGCGTGCGTGCCTCTGTTTTTTAATAAAAAAAACAAAGCTCACGGGTCTGTCATTTTCAACAGACCCATGAGCCAATTTTCCAACCCACAAGCGCACTCTCAACCCCGCGAACGCATTCTCTATGCACCCAAGTCGTCCTCAACAGCAAGCAATCGCCCCTACACCACGGTGCCATCCAGTTCTCCAAGTAGGTGCTCCTCAAAGCACAAATTTGTGTTTATTTTTGTTTTCCATTTGAATTTTAATTTTTTATCAAATTTACAATCCATTAAAAAACCAAGGAAATTTAATTGCAGTCCATCTACACACGTAACAAGATGTCAGACACACCTGAACCATCCGATGAAACCAATGAAACCCGACCTCCAGAAGACAATATGGGAACCGACAATGAACCCAATGAAAACCCTGAAGATCAATTACACTAAGACTTAAATCAATTGAGGGCACTAAGTAATGAATTGAACAGTACCAAGGAACCCTCTCAGGTTTCCTTGGCTTCATCACTTCAAAACATTATTGAATCAATCAATATTGCACACAATGAGATAACAAACTTGAGCCAATACAAGGCTCGAATGAGGGAACACTAGTCCACTGGGTTGTCCAAAGAGCAGATAAAAGACCTCAACATCACCAAAGCCCAGTTGTGTAGCAAGTTCATAATTCCCTCAATGGGATAGCCTACAGCTGTGATGAGGGCTCGAGTTTGCATGGACTGGTGCATTTACCAGCCATGGAGAGATAACTGGAGAAAGATGTGGTTCATGGTGTTTGACAGGCGCCCGTGCAACAATTTGGAGGTCCCACAGTATTTTCTTCGGAAATTGTGGGCTGAGTTTGAGCTAGGGTACCATGTCAACTATTTTGACATCACTGAGTTTTAGGATTTCGGTCTTGGCTCTGCCCAAGATCAACCTCAGGCACACCGCAACCCACTTAGAGGACCTCCTGCACCCAGGAGAGAGCCAAACCCCCCTCCTCAGCCACCCAAGTTTGGTAGTGGTCTAGATGAGATTCATGACTCCGTCAGACGTGCCACACATGACTTTCTTAGACATACCAAATTTGTGGCCATGTCTCCCCAGTGTCGGGAGGACATCGATGAGACACAGATAGCTGCATAGTCTATGGGTGGTAGCCAAGACATGCCAGGTATAGGTGGAACCCAAGCGGGGCCTTCTAGTTCTGCTGGAACAACAGCACATCGTTGTTCTCATTGTGGTCATTCTTTCCATGGTGATACGCAACAGCATGCCACAGGGAGCTTCATGGATCAGGTTTGCTATTGTTTTATTTAATGTTCAATTATTTGTTGTATTTTATTTGATATCGTATTGTTTAATATATTTAACTTTGAATTACACATTGTTGAATTTATTTGTTTTAATGTTCAGTTATTCGGTGCCGGGTCTCCATCCCCCAAGTGGGAGGATGTCGGTTCCTTTGACCTCGATGGAACCATGGTGGCAGCAGAGGAGATTGCGGCACCATAAACACAAGTAACTTCTTTACTTTGAATAATTAGATCCATCTACAAGTAATTTGTGTTCAGTAATTACAAAATAATTAACACTGAGTAATTACCATATTATCATCATATTTTACAGTTTTGTTTATAATATTCTCTAATTTATTCGAGAGCAATAAATTCGTATAATCCCACCAAAAAAAAATGAAACCTAATAAAACTATAAACATTTGTGTTAGACAATGCTCACTGAGAGGGGGGGGGGTGAATCAATGAGCCTATACTTTATTCAATTTCAACTTCAATCACCAACTCTTATATCATCATTTCACATTCACATCATATTCATCAATGAACTAACTATCAACTAATGAAACACATCATCACATAATACGAGACTAGATATAGTTTTTGTAATCTTTTGTATTTGGTTCAATGGCTACAACTGTGAGGCAATTCAGCACCAACTAATACAATGGGCACCAACTCATCATCTAGGACCCAGCCTAGTTTTTCTTAGATCCTACTAAGAAAATGGATACAAGACCCTGCTTGTATTTACAATTACATATTTGTCACATATCATACATATCATAGTCATGTCATTATTCACGTCATCTCATTCATCAATCTGCTGCCAGCACCTTGTCTTCAATCATCATTCTGTCCCTGTTTCATCATGTCTAGCATCTTCTCAAACATATCGATATTCTATCGCACATCTTTAACCTGTAATCAAACTGTCATTAACCATAGGAAAATTATCATTCTACTGTCAAGATGTCAAACATATCCACATTTATATCACTTTCTGCTCATCATCATATACACAAATACATCATTCTCTCCTTTCACCATACTGCTGCCCAAAATAACATAGTCTCTTCATACTGTCTACATTGTCGTCTCTTTCTATTGTACATGCACATCATATCACAGGATATTCAATTGGCCTGTCTATGTAATTTTCATTTTATTTTTATTTTTAATTGTTGAGCCGACTTTGTCCTTTGAATGGACACATAATAGTTCACATACAATGTTTTATTTGCAGGCTTGTTTTGGTTTGACTTCACACAACCACATCAAATGCCACGTTAGAAACTTAGGGCTTCCTCATTTTTTTTGTGGGCTTCTACATCATCATGTTTAAATACTTTAGCATCAAAGGTTTCATCAAGCAAGTATAAGGGCAAGGGCTCCATCACACCCACAATAATAGACCACAAACAATTCCAAGAACCCCAAGGCAACAATACATTATTGTTTTCATCACCATACATCAAGGATTCTGCATATGGACATATTCAAGGTTCAAGGGCTTCAACATCCATCGTAAGTGCCATTAGATAAGGGCTGATTCAATTTGTATGTGGGTTTCAATGTGGGTTCCACCATCAAGAGTTAATCATTTAGTATTTAATCAACATGCTTTCAATGGACATCAAGCCCATCATCAAATGGGAGCATGGACCATCACGAAGGGTTCCATTGCCCCATCAAACCACAAATGACCACAGAATGGGTCATTTGGCTCATTAGGTGTTCCAATGGCTCCAATTCCAACCTCCATGGTTCTTCATGCCATGTGTGTTCTTCAAGCCACCCACATCATCCTCTTCTTTTCCATTCCTCAAGCCTTTGTCATTAATGTTGTCACCACCATCACCATCACCGTCAACGTCTTCATAGTGGCCAAAAGAGAATCATAGTGGCCAAGCTTCTAGAAATTCAAGAACCTGATGTTTCTCATGTCCTTATTACCCTAGTTTATTATCATGGGATTTCCAATTTATTCTAATACTTGAGACTGAAAGTAATCATACTGCTACTCCTAGAACATGCTATTGGGAAAGACATATAAACAACGTAAAACAACTTATCAAATGTATTGTCACTAAAGTTTTTGAAAATGATGTAAGGCCCCCATAAGGAAGAGCGATAATCTTACAAATATGGTCTATGGGGCCTTGCTATTATCTTGATTCAAATTCAACTTGGTAAAAGATTTGGCATCAAGAATACTCATTTAACTCATTTCACTCAAGATTTCTTTGATTTCAATCAAGTGATATCATTCTGACAACATAGCTATTCAATCAAGAACACATAATTACTCATTCAATGCAAAAGAACATGGCACATTCAAGCTTGTAAGTAAGTTAATCATGAAAAAGATTTCTCTTTCTTCCTTTTTCTAACGATCAACACTCTAAAGTGTATTAAATAACATGCACACTAACTTAACTACTATTTAGCACCTCTTTGCAAATTTAGACAATGAGATGCCATTTTATTTGATGATGTAAATATTATGGAAATAAAGGGACTCAAGATCCTCACTCTAGGGATGCAGATACTTTTCCACTGGGTGAATCAAGCTTGTAGGAAACTACAAATCTATAAGAAGACATCAAAACTTAGGAACTCTTCATCAAGAACCCAAACACATTACATAGGTTTCCAATTCAAATTTGTAAATGGACATGAATTCCATTCGCTTATGAGACAATGCACATCTCTCTAGGGCCAAAGGAAAAGCTCGCCTACTCATAGGGATGACTCTAGAAAAGGAAAATCTCACCATGTCACCTTCTATGCCCTCTCACCTTATTTAATTTTAATTTCATGCCATGCCACCTTCTATCCTTTCAGAATATTGAATATCATCTAACTTGAATATAAATTTATTGCAGTCATGTTTTTTAAGTAACATCATTGTCATTCTCATTTTCATTGTGTTTAATATTGTTAGTATTATTTTTATAAATTTAGCCTAAAAATTGTAGTGTTCGCACAGGTGTCCGCGGGCTCCAGCGACTAGCCACCGCCACTGGGGACCAGCAGTTCTTCCCGTGCGTAGGTATCGTCTGTATTAAAGCATAAATTTAATTTCAAATATGATGACTTGTCTGTGTATATTTATATTTTTGCATATTAAACTATGAGGTTATAAATGTGTATGCAAGTGCGAGCACCTCGGCCTACCAGTGCTGTTATTCCTCCCTCCCCGACCTTTCGGCCACCCTATATGCCAGTTGTATCCCCTAGAATACATGCCCCATTCCCCAACCCCTTCCATCCATCCCCCCCTCCTATATAGCACCACAATTCCATCCAGATCCCCCTTACGCATCATATCCAGCTCCACCTCCGTATCAGTTTCCCATGTTCCCACCCTCCCCCATCCGCCCACGGCACACCACCCATCCATAGTCACCCATCCCTCTACCACAACACAGACCTTTCCCCTCCCCACATTCCCCCACCACACTCGCTTCCCCTTCCAAGGTGCGCCCATCCATACTACAGCCAGTTGGGGTTTATAGGCCTAGATGTACATCTCCACTCCGCCCACCCCAGTCCATGCCTCCTCCTGCCACCCCCCCTTCTTCCACTGTTCCCCCCAGTGGTGTAGCCACCGTTGATGTGGCTACATCCTCCCCTTTACAGTCCACCCTAGCATTGGAGCAGGCTGTCCAGCTGACTGCTCCATCCGCCAGCCCCGAAGACCAGCCGATTTTGTTCACAGTGAGATTGACTAGTTTATCAAAATATCATTCAATTTTAACGGAAATTACTATATGCATCTAGCTTCAGCATTGATCTGATTGTTCTAAATGATGTAGGGTGGCATTACCGAGAGACTTGGATCACGGAGGAGGGAGACCTCCTCACGACTTACAGTCTCGCATGTAGTGAGTTATCCAAGATTTGAAAACTATTTTTATTTTGAAATTATGTTTTATACTTGTATAATTGCCAGGAAAAGTTGACATATTATTGTTGTCGTTTCAGGGCTTAGGGGCACATGCTCAAAGACGTCGGAAGGACCTAGCTTCCTCTAGCACGAAGAATAGGAAGATTGATTTTGGAGATGCACCTGGGAGCTCTGAGGGTGGGCAGGAGGATTGAGAGACCCTCCTATGTACAGTAGCCACGATGTGGCATTTTCGGCATGAGTTGCCATATTTTGTACAGAGAACCATGGGCCATATTTTGTATAGGGCACGAGTTGCCATTATATAGAAGCTGGGAACAATGTTCCATTTTTCCCAAAAGTGTACATGATTGGATCATTTTTGCATATTAATAGATGGATCTGCACTTGTGTATATGAGTTTGTCTTTGATTACATTTTTGCATACATGATTTTGTCTTCGATTCACAACTCTCATCTATGGATCATAGTGTTAATTGCATGTTATTTGAATGGTTATTATTTCACAAATTTGTCTTAAGAAATTACACACAACATATCCTAAATGTTTATGGTTTATTGAATGAATGTTTACAATTATCTAATCATTTACATTCTAGAAGTTACCAAACCTGCGCAAGTGGTTTACTGATTTTATTTCCAGCACATCTTTTTATATTTATATGCTCATGGATCATATGGAAAAACATTTAATTAATTAATTTTGTCAAGACAATATTTCAGCCATCTTTATTGAAGTGATTCAAATCACTACAACCTAGTTGGACCCTTAATAGATTGGGTAACACCCTCTTGCAAAGATTTTTCTCTCTCCAAGAGGGTCTCATTCAATAATCACTCGTAAACTAATAACTATAACCTTGGCATTATTAGATAATATCATTTGTGGATGATTTTGGGAAATAAGCCAACATGTTTTAATGTGAATTTTGATTCTACAACATTATGGTTCATTGTTGATTTAAGTTTTGTGAATATCTTTATTTATCCATGAATGATCTTTCATTTTACACATGAGCAAATATTTATTTCTGAAAGGTGTCCATTGGATTAATTTACTTGCAACTTTCTGAATTAAGCACTCACATGGGACTTTAACTTAATGGAAAACACATCTTAATTTTCAAACAAGTTTGAAATCCTAAGACCTTTTCTCCAACCTTGATCTAGAAGCCTCCCTTGGCCTTTAAAGTAGGCCTAAAACTTGGGAAAATCTTTGCTGAGGTGACAGTGGCAATCGTCTTCGGAAGTTGCACTTGTAGCATTAGAGGATTAGGATTTTGCCACTTGGGTGTGAAAACAAGATGTAACAGGATGCACTAGCATTTATGGATGAGAGAGATAGCGAGCGCATGCAAGCACCATCCTCCATTAATTTCGAGTTTAGATGTTTTTCCTAAATTAGTAGTTCAGTTCTAATTCTGCATTTTTTGTTTTATTTAGTTTTGCATGCATAGTGTGAGAGTGTTGGAACTAGGTTGAGACAAAGGTTTGGAAACACCTTTTTGAGACATGCAGGCCAAGCTGAGCTGAGCGCAGCTCGGAAATGCAATTTTGGCTAAGTATTGAGGATGTTGCGAAGTTGCGCGCAGCATCCAACTTTGGACCAAACTGCGGAGTTGCACGCAGCATCGAAATTTTGGCCATGATGAGAAGACTAGTAATGCGCCGAATCAGTGTTGTGGAGTTGGGAGGCCACGTGGAGCCAACAAAGTGGTGTGTTGGACAAGTATCAAGTGTAGGTACCGGTTGGACCAGTAGCAGCCATTTTTGGAAATATATTCCAGGATTTCCAAGCGGCAGATATAGGCAAATCAGGAAGGAGGCCACGCATGGATTGTTAAGGAAAGCGATGTTTGGCACGCTAAGAAGGTCAAACCGTTAGAGAGAAATAGTTTGGCAGAAGCAGCTTGTAGGCACGCGTGCGACAGGAAGGCTGATAGCGACAGGATGAGGATGTGGAGATCCACTAGGATCAAACAGACGCTACCAGGAGCCAACAAGCTGGTTTGGAAAACCAGCACAGCTTTGGAAACCCTTAGGGTTTTGGGTTCTAGGTCTTCGACATTGTATAGACATGACCTTCGGGAATGATCTATTTAAGAAGACAATTTTGTATGGGATAGGGTTGCTCTATTTTTGGGGGCTAGATGCTAGTTGTTAGAGTAATCTTGAGATAACCTTTTGTATTGAAAAATCTCTCTGAGCTGAGAATATTGTAAAGGCTCTGTAGCTATGTGCACAGAGACCTAGCCGAGAGAAAGGAGAGTCTACAGCTGAGTGCGCAGACTAAGAATGGTTGCCCCATCCCTTTTTGAAAGAAATATATTACCAACCGTTCTTGTGGACATAGCTTTCCATCCAGGGAAGTGAACCACATTAAATCCTGTGTTATGCGATGATGTTTATGAATGAATGACTATCTGTATTACCTGTAGAATGAATGTTTGAATGTTTCCTTGCATGCTGTAGTAGGAGAACTTTGATATGCATTTACCAATAGGAGAAGTTTGGGAATGATATGCTAAGTTCCATGTGAATAGATGAATGGCGAACATTTTAATTATATGTTAAGATCGTGAATCAGTCATTTAAGCTTAATACTTTCATAAACGCAGTGAAGGAACACAACACAGTTAGTCATGTCTATCATTTCAGTTCACGTTGTACAAATCCAAGTTCTTGAATGAATTCTAGAAAGATAACCAGTAACTGCCTAAATGAATGGACAAGTGATATTCATGTCAGTGCCTTAGCATTTTCAAGATCTTCCAACAAAAGAATCAGCGTGGTGGACTCGCAGTTCCGGTAGAGAACTCGCAGCAGTAAGAAGTCTGTAATTGAGGCCCGCAATGTTTCCTTCATACTGTAGATCCTGCTACGTACCGTATCACTTTTCCCCGCAGCACACTCCTTCTGTCCTGTGCTACACAGCTTGCTCATATAAACAACTCATCATTTACTGTGGAAACCTGATTCCGCAGTACCCCATAAGATACACCTTGGGTGAGACCTCAACCTACTTGCAGGTTGTTTCCTAAAGGGCCGGTGCGAAGGGGTTTTGTTAGTCAAAAGGGAGAACCGCAAAGAACCTGGGTCTAATTGGGAACCTATGGGTCAGTTTATGCCAACAAATGGTTTTGTTGCTGCGGTAGAATCCATGATGAGTTGCAATCATGATGTGTGAAGAAGAATATCAGTTCCCCGAAGGATTTGACTATTGGCATCCTGAAAAGACAGAAATCCAGGCTTGGTGGGATAATACCATAAGAGATTTTAACAGACAAGAGAACAGACATCCGCGTCTAAGGGACACACAGTGGTCGGATAGATATCTGTTGGACGACATTCATAAGATTTTTTGGTCATCATTTCCAAACGAGCTGCATGCGTGGATCTCGTAGCTCACAGAGAAGAAAAACTGTTTCCAGGGAGGAGTACCCACGGAATGGAATCCTGAGTTCACAGCACAGCTCAAAGTGCTAGATAGCCCATTGTCACACACAGTTGACTATTGGGTCAATCATATGTTAGAAGGCTTTGTAACAGAATTTGTTGTAGGCACACTCAAATCCTATAGCCAAGCAGAAGCAAACTTTTTTGAAGGATTTCAAGGTAAGTTCCTGAACAATCTCAGTCTCTACATTAAGATGTTGTTAGCTGAGAAAGTTATTTTAGGAATGCAGTAATATTCTTGAAGCTTGTCATGATAAATAGTGCATATATTAACTCTGACGAAGAAACACATATTCTTAGAAGTGGTAAGAGATATAAAATTAATAAGAATCTAGGAGGCCCTGGACTCCATATTAATACTGACATCCCGTGTAACATTGACAACGAAGTTGTACCACCATTTATGCCTAAGAACACACCGGCTACAGAGACCGCACCACCTTTATCTCAAAAACCACCCGCTACTCAGCCCACCCCATAGAAGACTTAGCCTATTCCATCTCTCCCGATAGTCCCATTTGTATTTACTACACAGAGCCCTTTACAGCAGCTGCACACTAATCCCGACGCTCCACCACATAGTAGCACAATGGAAAACACAGATATGAAGCTACTAATATTCAGAGGAACTGGCTTAGAAGACCCTGACAAGCATTGGTTTCTTTGTGAAGCCATATGGAGTGTAAGACAAATCCAAGATGATGCAGTGAAGTAAGCACAGCTCATCACCACCTTTAGAGACAGAGATTTACATTGGTTTATGAAATACTCTACCATACAGCCGAGAAATCTCACAGAAATTAAAGCTACGCTCATAGCAAAATTTAAGAAACCTAAATCTGAATCTCAGTGTATAACCGAGTTGAAAGAAATAAAGCAGAAACCGACTGAAATGGTTTGGGAGTTTGATCAGAAGTTCAATACCCTATTAGACCAAGTGAGCTTTGTTATAGCTCCGGATCAGCACAAGGAATGGTTCATTGATGCGCTGTTGCCCCATATTCGGTTACCATTGATGTAGCAGAAGGTTGAGTCCCATGCAGAGGCATTGGAGATCACAATGAAGCTAGAGGCTTCACCAATTGGTGAGACTAGTTATGGGATGTCTCAGATCCAGAACTAGCTGACCAACCTGACACTAGAGTTGCAAAGCATGAAAAATGGCAAAGAACAAAGGTATGAACCTAGACACGAGATCTGGTGTACAGCTTGTAAAGGAGAAGGCCATGGCAGAGAGCATTTCCCTCTATTCCGCGATGATCTTAAAAGTGGTGCACCAAACCCATTGAATCAGAATCAGGCCCCATGGTGTGAAATCTGTAGAACCACAGGACACAGACCTGAAGACTGTTATCTTATACAGAAATATGTGAAAACGCCTAAAAATTTATATTGCAGTTTCTGTAAATCAGTTGGACATGATGAATCCAACTGTCGTGCATATGAATTAATGAATGAAAGAAAAAAGGATATGGACTCAATGCGAGGCACTGGCTTGTACCATGTACAAGAAGATGCCCAACCGAAACAAGAAAATGCACAATATGACCAAGGAGGATACAGAGGTCGTGGTGGTGGATACCGTGGCAGAGGAAGAAATGCTGGCCCCGCACAGGGAAAAGGCCACGGCCAGGTCATTTGTTATAATTGTGGCCAACCAGGTCACGTATCCAGAGAGAGTGTTAACCCATTCACTACGTGCAATTATTGTAAATCATTTGACCATGTTATTGAATATTGCCCAGTGCTAGAGGTCGAAATGCAGGAAAGAAGACGGACAGATGCATTGAACACGAATGTCCAGTGGATCACAGTAGAAAATAGACCAGTGGATCCGAGCATCAATGTGGTCACGCGTAGTGGTGCTGAGATAGGTCGTGACAGAGGAGTGGAAGCTTCAACATCAGGGGAGGCACATACAAAGAAGGATCCCCTTGAAACAGTATGGATAAGGAAAGGTCCAGGAAAAGTACCCCCTCTTAATTTACAAAAGAACAAGGAGATCTTCATTCATGCGTGGGATACCTTTAGAGAACCAGCAGATAAGTCATCAAGGATCCCGTTGCGCAGTGAAACACCGCATGTTGAAGACATGTCGGCTCCTTATGATAACACAAGCACTGCGACAAATGTCTGTACTTCTGTTGCGTAGTTCTTGCGAAACTGCATGTAGTTACTAAAAAGCGAGAAAGCCATAGTAGAGCTCCAGAAGCTCATTAGCCAGTATGAACCTCAGATTGCAAGAGAGAATTCAGATAGCACCATACATCATATAAGGAAACATAAAAGAATAGGCGGAGAGATGAGGCTTATTGCGCAGATAGGAGATTTTGAAATGGATGAAGTCATCCCTGATCTGGGATCAGAAGTGAATGTCTTGAATAAGAAGACATGACAACAGATGGGTCGACCAAAGTTGCTCTAGTCACCTATCCAGTTACGAATGGCTAATCAAGAGAAGGTCATACCTTTTGGCCGCTTAGCTAATGTAGTAGTTGACATTGACGGAGTACAGAGTTATGCAAACTTTGAAGTTATTGAAATTGTGGATGATAGTCAACCTTTTCCAGCAATATTGGGAATTGATTGGGCTATGGATAACTTGGCTCTCATAAACTTGAAGACAAAGAAGATGATTTTTGAAGGGAAGCAACTTAGAGTCATCACACCATTGGATCCTAAAGATGGTGATAGATACAGTGAGCCGATTCTGGAGGATTCCCAAGCTCAAGATTTAGACCGACTATACCAGCTGACTGCGAACAAGGAAGACTACATTAATCCTACTGTGGATGGTACGCTCAGCTGGCGATGTGACACTTCTTGTATCTCTAACTCGGATATAGGACTGGAGAATTGGCAAAGCCGCATGCATGAAGTATCAGCAACAAGATGTGCACAGGTTACAAAATCACTGCGCTGGATCGGAAAAGAGGTGAGTCCTATTCCCACATATGATGGCTTTGCTAATGTTTACAGTTTCATAAGGAAATATACTATAGCTAACCAGATGAGCATAGACTATCAGCTTTAGATATGGCATTGCATGACACACCTACCAGATGGTGGAATGCACAGAAGAAAACATTGACCACTTGGGATCAATGCAGAACTAAGATGCAGATCCAGTTCGCTGAAAGGGTTACTTTACCCTTCGAAAAGTATAATGGATAGACAGACCCTAGCCAACACATCAAAATCTGTTCAAAGGCATGGGTGGAAAGACCACCTACAAAATGGGTACATTTATTTGTACACACATTGGATGCGGGTATCCTAGAGAAATGGTACCTAGACTTGGAGTTGCGCAGCGAACTCACTAATTGGGAGCTGCTCACTACAAACTTCCAGAAGGACTTCAATTTTGAAGATGAGAATCCACTAATCCATGAAGCATTACAGCTAATCAAGAAGCGCATATTCCAAGATGACTTTCCTCATCAAAACATGACATTACAGGAGTTTTTTGGGACAGAGTGCGTTCCTACGCACCTACAATCAGAATGGAAGGAACATGAAGAGCACTTTATCGAGTGTTACAACTTAGCTGAAGATACCAATGATACAAATGAAGACAATGAGGAGGACCCACGCAACATAGATATACCAGATTTAGAAGGCACGTGCGAGGTAGAAGGACCTCCGTTGGAAATCCCAGATATGACTGGACCAGTAAAAACACAAAAAGTGAACATTGGCACAGATAAAGAGACGAAGTTCACATCATTAGGAGATTATTGGGACAATAAGACTGTTGCAGAGATTGCAAATACCTTACATGAGTTAGGAACTGTTTCCGACAAAATTTACAGAGATGAAAGAAATTTTGGGAGACCTAGGGGTCATGAAAATACCTTTAAATCCAGGTGCTAAGCCTGTCAAGCAGAGGCCATACAGATTGAATCCGCACTACAAGGAAAAAGTCCGCGCAGAGCTAGATAAGATGCTAGAGGTAGGAATCATTGAACCAGTCGAAGAATCCGAATGGATTAGTCCCATGGTTGTTCAAGACAAGAAAGAAAAAGGCGAGATCAGGATTTGTGTGGATCTCAGAAAACTAAATGATGCTTCCATGCACGACCCATTTCCTACTCCATTCACAGACGAAGTGCTTGATAACGTTGGAGGAAATGAGGCATATTCTTTCACTGATGGTTTATCTGGTTACCATCAGATCAGGATTCATCCTGTGGATAGGCAAAAGACGACATTTGCTATAGAATGGGGGTCATTCCAGTACACCATCATGCCTTTTGGGCTGAAGAACGCACCTACCATATTCTCCAGAGTCGTCATCGCAGCATTTAAAGATTTTATGCACAAGTTTCTAGAAGCATACTTTGATGATTGGACTATATTTGGTCTATTGAAAAATCATTGCGCGAACCTCCGTATGATGCTAGAAAAGTGTCGACAGCATCAAATATCTTTGAATTTGAAGAAATGTATTTTCTGTGTGCCCTATGGGATTTTACTTGGCCACATTGTCTGTAAGCAAGGATTGATGGTAGACCCTGCAAAGATTGCAGTTATTGCAAACTTACCAATGCCAAATTCAGTCAATATGTTGCGATCTACCTTAGGCCATACCGGATACTACAAGAAATTTATAAAGGGTTATGCACAGATAACCGTAGCAATGGAAAAGCTGCTGAAGAAGGACGCACCATTCATTTGGAATGCAGAATGCGAACAAGGTTTTGATACATTAAAAGAAAAGATGGTCACTACACCAATTCTAGTCTTTCCAGACTAGACAAATCCATTCCATGTCCATGTTGATGCATCATGTATTGCCCTGGGGATCGTGCTAGCTCAACCAGGAGAGGGAGGTATTGACCACCCTATTGCATTTTCTAGCAGAAAGCTTTCAACAACAGATAAGAACTATACTACTACTAAGAGGGAAGGCCTTGCGATGGTATATGCCCTACAGAAATTTAGACACTACTTGCTAGGATCGCACTTCCTTATGTTTTCTAACCATTCTGCGTTGAAATACTTGGTCAACAAGCTAGTGTTAGCGGGACGCATATGCAGATGGCTATTGCTATTCCAAGAATATGACTTTGATATTATTGTCAAGCCAGGTAGACTAAACTTGGGACCTGATCATCTGTCAAGGATTGAGTCAAGAGAGGAGCCGACGAATATTGAAGATAGCCTGCCTGATGCACAGTTATTTAGTATATAGGTTTCCAATGATTATTACAAGGATATCATTGATTTCCTAACCACAGGGCTAGCACCCCAGGAATTCTCTATCCAGCAAAAAAAACAGTTAGTGGTGCACGCCGTGGGCTTCACTATAATTGCAGGTCAATTATAAAAACTTAGGCCGGATGAAGTCCTGTGCAGGTGCGTACTCGATCATGAGAAGGCATTTATTCTAGCAGACACACTCAGGAATCGCGAGAGGTCACTATGCAGGAAGGGCTACACCGCAGAAGATATTGCAAGTAGGGCTATGGTGGCCTACGCTCCATAAAGATGCCAAAGAATATTGCAGGAACTGTGACGTCTGTCAGAGGACAGGAAAACCATCACGCCGAGATGAGATGCCACTAAATACACAATTGACACTGCAGCCATGTGAAAAATGGGCAATAGACTTTGTGGGTCCTATAAACCCACTAGGAAAAAGAACAGGTGCAAGGTATATTATTACTGCTACTGATTACCTCACCAAATGGGCGGAAGCAAAACTAGTTAAGGATTGCAATGCTAGTACTGCTGCGTAGTTTACTTTTGAAGAAATACTCACCAGATTTGGCTATCCGAAGATTTTGATGAGTGACCAAGGTACTCACTTCTTGAACAAGACTATTGAGGCACTTACAAAGGAATTCCACATTCATCATCAATGCAGTACTCCATATCATCCATAGGCGAATGGTACTGTAGAGGCTTTCAATAAAATATTGGAGAATGCACTTACTAAGGTATGCAATGTAAATAGAGACGATTGGGACCTGCACATCTCTTCTGTGTTATGGGCATACAAGACCACATGCAAGAAATTAACAGGACAAACACCCTTTCGCTTGGTTTATGGGAAGGAGGCTATAATGCTTATGGAATATATTGTCCCTAGTTTAAGAATCAATGCATTTACAGGGATGGCAGATTGCGAAGCTCTAGAAGAAAGATTGCTACACTTACTGGGCTTGGAGGAAGATTGCTTCATTGCAGGCTTCCACCAGCAAGCACAAAAGGACCGCGAGAAAGCATGGCATGATCGCCATATAAAGAACTAGTGTTTTCAGGTAGGTGATTTAGTCCTCCTGTATGATAGCAAATTTATGAAATTCCCTGGTAAATTTAAGATGCATTGGCTTGGCCCATTAACTGTCATACATCTTACTAACACTGGTGCAGTCCAGTTAGCCAATTTAGCTGGTGATACGTTGCCAACCTTGATAAATGGAAGCAGGCTAAAGCTATACCATGATAGCACTGCTTCACAGAACCCTGAATAACAAGAAAAGGAAGGAAGTTCTAATTGTCAAGTACAATTGAAAATGGACACTAGAAATATAAACAAGTCTGTAGATGTATGATAAAAGGAAGAAGGTATGATAAGAAGAATAATATATGTACTGTGCAACACTGTTGAAGCTGCGTGGAAGATTTAAAAAAAAAAGTGGAAGTTGCATAGTTGAAAAATGTTGGCACTGCGAAGTAGTTGCGCAGGGTTGCAGATGGATTGCTGCACAGTTTGGTGCAGCACTCAGAGAAAAATAGCCATTGCATGGCTTTTCAGAAAAATAGCCGTTAGATGACCATTACAGCAACCGCTTCAGGATTTAAAGAAAATATAGTCGTTTTGAGCACGTTGACGACAAAAAAGACCGAAGGATCCACTCAAATTCTCCAATAGACACCACATTAAATTCCTATCTAGCCATTGAAGGGCGTGGTAAGGGGTCTATTGTGCCTATAAATAAAATTGTTGGGAGACTTGCGGGTGTTACCGAGAACTTAGAATTTTCTTGTGATTAACTTCTTCGAGCTAGTAGCCATCTGTATTCTGTCTATCTTAGCCGCTATCTCATTAATGAATGTCTGAACCTTCCTATAGAGAAGAAGAACTGACCATTGAAGAAGCACCGTGGATCTTTCAGCACGGAGGGATTCAGCAGTTAATGAAGACTCCAGTTAAGAAGGTCGTTGTAGAACAAGGTGAAGGATCCCGTAGAACACCAAGAATTAATCCGACAATGCATAAAAAAGCGAAAGATAAAGGAAAACACGTAATGGGACTTTGAAGCAAGGTCATAAATATGGGCTCCTTGGCACAAAAATCACCAGTCTATCAGAAAGAACCGTTGAAGATGACACCCAAATATATCTCCTCGCGGGCACTGAATGCCCCTGTGTTTAAATTGTCCAAGAATGTGAGATATGACATTCCTTTGTCACCTATCTCCAAGCATGTAACGACTGCTAAGAATCTACTAGGAAAGATAGCATAATGTAAATGGGAGGATTATGACCTCTTGGGAATGAAGAAGGATGAGCCAAATGTTCCCAAGTATCCAGATTTTCAACCAGACCAGTATATGTGCTAGAAAAAGGATGCCAAGGGAACTCTTAACCTGGTTGCCGAGAGCTGGCTAACACTTGTCGTTCAGTCGGGGCTACTGAACTTGCTAAGATTGCCACATTTTGACCGCTCTCCAGAACTTAATATTGTGGTTCGCACACTCATGGCGCGAATCCACCAATGTTATCTGTGGCTGGACAGGAACATCGATATTAACATCGATTTGATCCACCGCATCGCTGGGCTAAGCAAGCGCGGTAAGGATCCTAAGCAATTCTTCTAGGGGAAGAGCAAAGATAAAGAGGCTGTTGAGAAGATGAAGAAAACCCACCCGATGGCGAAGGGAAAAAGAGGTTTCCCAATGGAAGATATAGAGGACAGAGCAACAAGATTTGTAACACAGTTGCTTGCAGGCAAGATACTCAAAATAGCTAGGCCTTCGAAGGTGCCTGCGGGCGCAATACTCTGAGGCGCCACAGCGGCTGAAAGCACCAACTTTAATTGGTGTCAGTTTCTGTTGAATGAGTTCCTTGAAGAAATCAATGACATGCAGGTGAATGGCAACCAGTTCCATTTCACCTGGCTCATCATCCTGATTGCTTTTTGTGGATGGAAGGAGTCGAGAGATTATGTGGGCGTCATTATGGACACCAATGATCCTATAGGGTTTAAGTTCGTCAACCTTTTAGCGAACACAAATGCAAAACGCTAGCATGCGACAGTAGAAGTCTTTTACTAGTACTATATTCAACTGCATGATGCAATCACGAAGACATCTCACATTACAAAGTAGGTCACGACGAAGTATATCCACGTCATCAACTTTGAGGTGGATATGAAATGTATCTTCATATCGCCGAAGCACAAACGAAGAAACCAGAGTGGTTCCCAGGGAAGTACATCATGTATGAGCAGGACGTTGAAGACCTCATGAAATATTGGCCACCAGAGTTTCGCGTAGAAATTATGGACGTGGAGACAGATTCAGTAGAGGATGAGCCAATCCCGCTCTCATGCCCAATCACTGAAGAAACAAGAAAGAGAAAAGAACCTGAGACTTCGCAGAAGCCAAACTCGAGGAAGAAGGTGAAGGCCACACAGATTCAATCAGAGGTAGTCCTCAATGATGATGATTACGAGATGATAGCCGAAACAGTCTCAGAGCAGATCAAGGAGCTCATGGAAGATAAAGATAAAAAGGATAAGGTCATCCAGGATGACCTGCAGAAGATGCAACTCGCAATGCAAGGTCTGATGAAGAAAATGGGCGATGTCCAGAAAAGCCTAATATTTTCGTGTGACACAGGAGCAGAAGGGAGGTCGGCAGGAAACTCGCAGTAAATGCCGCCGTAGTTAGAAATAACGCTGCCATCAAAGACTAGAATTGTCCATGTGGACCCATTGGCTACTGCATTTCCAATGGCAGAACAAGTTGTGTTGGACACAAAGGGATTCGAGAGGGTAGAGCTCGACTTAGCCAAAATCCCCTTACCAGGATTGCACTTCATCCACATGCAGATCGTTGAGGAGATGCATGATCGAATGGTGGAGTCAATGAAGTCACAAGTAGAGCTCACCACAGCAAACAAGAAAATCCAGCTACACACAGAAATGCAACTGCGGAACGAACTGGACCACCGACAAAATTTGGAGACTACCATATCCAATTTTGCGTAGGATATTGAAGGTATAGAACTCCAAGATGATCTTACGGACATAGTTTTGAGGATCGGGGATAGGGTAAGATCTTTGCAGTTGGAAATGCAAGATAAGGAAATCTTTTATCAGGCTAATATTACCTTGTTGAAGGCACAAATGAACATACAAGCACCATTAACTGAACAGCAAGTTAGAGAGCAAGTAGTAAGCGCCGCCTCGAAAAGCATTACAAGTGAGATGGCTAAGTGCCAATCTCTCCTGGATAAGGTTTCACAGGAAATCACGACCCTTGAAGAGGATCAAGGGTTACTACCGGTCAAGACCGCGATAGAAGAAAAATAGACCGCGCTGAACAAGTTGAACGCAAAGGTTAAAGCTCTACCACCCAGAGAGAGGCTGCCGAGATACAAAGAGATATCCAGTTTAAAGAGAGAAGTACATGAATTACAACAAAAAGAGACTGAGATGGATAATCAGTCACAGCAGCTCTTGGAAAATGCCATGGCGGTATCACAGCAGATTGAAGACAAGTTAGCAGAACTACGCGATAACCAGGAGTAGGTACAAGACCAAATTGGACAAGAAAGAAATCCAACACTGCTTGAGAAAGTTAAACAGGTTGAGCAGGATACAAGAGAAGCAGTGGAGCAGTTCTGCAGTACATATGATGAGTTCGCGGCCAAGTTCGTTCCACCGGTCGCAGCACAGAGTGAGAAAGCTGAAACAATCAATGGCTCAGGGACGAGCCACATGTAAGTGTTAGGGGCATGTTGGGCCTAGGTTGAGACAAAGTTTTGGAAACACCTTTTTGAGACATGTAGGGAAAGCTGAGCTGAACACAGCTCGGAAATACAATTTTGGCTAAGTATTGAGGATGATGCGAAGTTGCGCGCAGCATCCAACTTTGGACCAAACTGCAGAGTTGCGCATAACATCGAAGTTTTGGCCGTGATGCGAAGACCAGTATTGCACCGAAGCAGTGCTGCGGAGTTAGGAGGCCACGTGGAGCCAGCAAAGCGGTGTGCTAGACAAGTATCAAGTGCAGGTACCAGTTGGACCGGTAGCAACCATTTTTGGAAAGATATTCCAGGATTGTCGAGCGGCGAATATACGCAAATCAGGAAGGCGGCCATGCGTGGATTGTTAAGGAAAGCGACGTTTGGCATGCTGAGAAGGTAAAACCGTTAGAGAGAAACGGTTTGGAAGAAGCAACCTGGAGGAACGCGTGCGATAGGAAGGCCAATAGCGACAGGATGAGGACATAGAGATCCACCAAGATCAAACATATGCTACTAGGAGCCAGCAAGCCGATTTGAAAAATCGGTGCAGTTTTGGAAACCCTTAGGGTTTTGGGTTCTAGGTCTTCGACATTGTACAGACATGACCTTCGGGCATGATCTATTTAAGAAGACAATTTTGTATGGGATGGAGTTGCTCTATTTTTGGGGGCTAGATGCTAGTTGTTAGAGTAATCTTAAGATAAACTTTTGTATTGAAAAATCTCTCTGAGCTGAGAATATTGTAAATGCTCTGCAGCTGTGTGCGCAAAGAGCTAGCCGAGAGAAAGGAGAGTCTGCAACTGAGTGCACAAACTAAGAACGGTTGCGCCATCCCTTTTTGAAAGAAATATATTACCAACCGTTCTTATGGACGTAGCTTTCCATCTAGGTAAGTGAACCACGTTAAATCCTATGTTATGCGATGATGTTTATGAATGAATGACTGTCTGTATTACTTGTAGAATGAATGTTTGAATGTTTCCTTGCATGTTGTAGTAGGAGAACTTTGATATGCATTTACCAATAAGAGAAGTTTGGGAATGATATGCTAAGTTCCATGTGAACAGATGAATGGCGAACATTTTAATTATATGTTAAGATCGTGAATCAGTCATTTAAGCTTAATACTCTCTTAAACGCAGTGAAGGAACGCATCACAGTTAGTCATGTCTATCATTTCAGTTCACATTATACAGATCTAATTTCTTGAATGAATGCTAGAAAGATAACCGGTAAGTGCCTAAATGAATGGATGAGTGATATTCATGTCAGTTCCTTAGCATTTTCAGGATCTTCCAAGTAAAGAATCATCGTGGTGGACTCACAGTTCCAATAGAGAACTTGCAGTAGTAAGAAGTCTTTAAGTGAGGCCCATAGTGTTTCCTTCACAGCATAGATCCTACTACGTACCGCATCGCTTTGCCCCGCAGCAGACTCCTTCTATCCTGTGTTGCACAGCTTTTTCATATAAACAACTCATAATTTACTGTGGAAACCTGATTCCGCAGTACCCCATTAGATACACCTCGGGTGAGACCTCAACCTACTCGTAGGTTGTTGCCGAAAGGGCCTGTGCGAAGGGGTTTTGTTGGTCAAAAGGGAGAACCACAAAGAACTTGGGTCTAATTGGAAACCTCTGGGTTAGTTTAAGCCAACAGAGAGTGCAATTCCCTAGGCACGCATATGTGAGGATTACAGTCTAAGTTAAGGGGGGGAGATCTCTAGGAGGATACATACTTGCATGCCTCAGATAATCCTAGTACAGGTGCACTTAGTTGGCCCATTTATCCATGCAAACAAGGCGCTATAGAGTTAGAGTCTTACACTCTTAGGATACACAAACCCTAGCACTAAACCATCTTCTTCATCCTCACCATCACCATCAACGTCTTCATCATCACCACCATCTTCATCTCTAACTCTAACCCTAATTCAATTTCCTTCTATAACTCTATCCCTAACCTTCACCCAAACCCTAGCACTAAACCATCCTCTTCATCCTCACCATCACCATCACCATCACTGTCACCATCATCATCATGTCTTAATCATCATCATTAACTCTAACTCTAACCCTAATTCAATTTCCTTCTATAACTCTAGCCCTAACCCTCACCCAAACCCTAGCACTAAACCATCTTCTTCATCCTCACCATCACCATCACCATCAATGTCTTCATCATCACCACCATATTCATCATCATCATTAACTCTAACTCTAACCCTAATTGAATTTTCTTCTATAACTCTAGCCCTAACCCTCACCCAAACCCTAGCACTAAGCCATCTTCTTCATCCTCACCATCACCATCACCATCATCGTCATCGTCACCATCATCATTAACTCTAACTCTATCCCTAACCCTCACCCAAACCCTAGCAATAAACCATCTTCTTCATCCTCACCATCACCATCACCGTCAACATCTTCATCATCACCACCATCTTCATCATCATCATTAACTCTAACTCTAACCCTAATCTAATTTCCTTCTATAACTCTAGCCCTAACCCTCACCCAAACCCTAGCACTAAGCCATCTTCTTCATCCTCACCATCACCATCACCATCACCATCACCGTCATCATCATCATCATGTCTTCATCATCATCATTAACTCTAACTCTAACCCTAATTCAATTTCCTTCTATAACTATAGCCATAAACCTCACCCAAACCCTAGCACTAAGCCATCTTCTTCATCCTCACCATCACCATCACCATCACCATCACCGTCATCATCAACATCTTCATCATCACCACCATATCCATCATCATCATTAACTCTAACTCTAACCCTAACTCTAACTCTAACTCTAGGTACCTCATCAACATCTCCATCATCATCATCATCATCTTCTCCATCATCATCATCTTCATCTCCATCATCATGACCATCACCATCACCATCACCATCACCATCATCATCACCATCATCATCATCATAAGTGCCTGGCGGACCATTTTGCAGAGTTGACCCCCATGTGCAAAAATTCCACTCCCTCACTAAGCAAAACCCTAGTTTCCAAGTTGGACATACAAGATGGAACCAGGGCCATGGGACCGGAGGAGAGGGGCACTCCTAGCACTATCCCGATGTCCTGAATCCAACGGAGTCGACGGTTCGTCGATCGGAGCCACGGTCGTCATTCTATGGCTCGTTCCGTCTCGCATCCAAAAGGCCTTCAGGGACACTTGCTAGATACCTGTCGGGGGCATAGAAGTCCAACCGTGTAGCAAAACCAAGCTCTAGGGAGTCTTGCAGGTGTGTCTAGGTAGGTTCCAGTTGGGAAAACTGGCCGTAAGTTCCCGGCAGACGATTTTGCAGAGTTGACCCCCGTGTGCAAAAATTGCACACTCCCTCACTGAGAAAAACCCTAGTTTCCAAGATGGACATACAAGATGGCACCGTGGCAATAGGACCAGAGGAGAGGGGCACCCCTGGCACTATCCCAATGTCCTAAATCCAACGGAGTCGACGGTTCGTCAATCGGAGCCATGATCGTCATTCTATGGTTCGTTCTATCTCACATCCAAAAGGGCTTTAGGGACACCTGCTGGATACCTTCCGAGGGCATAGAAGTCCAACCGTGCAGAAAAATTGGGCTCCGTGGAGTCCTCCAGGTGTGTCTAGGAAGGTTCTAGGTGGGAACGCTAGCCGTAAGTGCCTGGTGGATGATTTTGCAGATTTGACCCCCATGTGCAAAAATTGCACAATCCCTCATTAGCAAAACCCTAGTTTCCAAGATGGATGTACAAGATGGCACCGGGGTCATGGGATTGGAGGAGAGGGGCACCCCTGGAACTATCCCGGCATCTCGAATCCAACAGAGTCGACAGTTTGTCGATCGGAGCCACAGTCGTCATTCTATGGCTCGTTCCGTCTCGCATCCAAAAGGCCTTTAAGGACACCTGTTGGATACCTGCCAAGGGCATAGAAGTCCAACCATGCAGAAAAACTGAGCTCTGGGGAGTCATGCAGGTGTGTCTAGGTAGGTTCCGGCTGGGAATGTTGGCCGTAAGTGCCCAGCCAATGATTTTTCAAAGTTGACCCCCGTGTGCAAAAATTGCACACTCCCTCACTGAGCAAAACCCTAGTTTCCAAGATGGACATACAAGATGGCACTGCGGCCATGGGACTAGAGGAGAGGGGCGCCCTTGGCACTATCCCGGTGTCCTAAATCCAACGAAGTCAATGGTTCGTTGATCGGAGCCACGGTCTTCATTCTATGGCTTGTTCCATCTCGCATCCAAAAGGCCTTCAGGGACACCTGCTGGATACCTGCCAAGGGCATAAAAGTCCAACCGTGCAGCAAAACTGGGTTCTGGGTAGTCTTGTAGGTGTGTCTAGGTAGGTTCTAGCTGGGAACGCTAGCCATAAGTGCCGCTGGTTGATTTTCCAAAGTTGACCCCAATGTGAGGGCCATCCAAATTCGCTCAAGGGGGCCATTTCTCATCTGGAGGCCCCCGAGCGTGCATAGCCACTGTGGACAAGTCCATAATGACCACATGGATCTGTGGGAGGTGACAAAATCCAAGTCCTCTTGACAGTTTGGGTTCCATGGTCCCGGGGCAAATCCTTTAGGTGTCTGTGGGCGGCCTTGGGGTGCCCAACTATAATTCCTGTGGCACCCGAACCATGGCTCGGTTCATGAATCCATCAATTCCGGTGGGTCCAAGATGGCAGTTTTCAGCCAAGGGACCCCCCATAGCATCCCCCGAAGCCCCGAAAGCGGTGCCGATGAGCCATCTTCAGAGATAGGGTTTTGCTCAATGATGGCCATTCCAAATTCACTCAAGGAATTCGCTCAAGGGGGGCATTTCTCATCTGGAGGCCCCCGGGCATGCATGGCCAACGTGAACAGGTCCACAATGGCCACGTGGACCTATGGGAGGCAACGAAATCCAAGCCCTCTCGTCGGTTTGGGTTCCGTGGTCCCGGGGCAATTCCTCCAATTGTCCCTGAATGGCCCCGGGGTGCTCGACTAGAATGCCCATAGCACACAAACCATGGCTCGGTTCATGAATTCGTCAATTTTGGTGGGTCCAGGATGGTGGGTTTTAGCTAGGGGACTCTTCACAGCATCCCTTGAAGACCCAAAAGCAGTTCCAATGAGCCATCTCCAGAGCTAGGGTTTTGCTCAGTGGAGGCCATCCAGATTCGCTCAAGGGGTGCATTTCTTGTCCAAAGGCCCCCGAGCATGCATGGCCACCATGGACAGGTCCATGATGGCCACGTGGACCTGTGGGAGGTGACGGAATCCAAGTCCTCTTGTCGGTCTGGGTTTCGTGGCCCCGGGGCAATTCCTCCAAGTGTCCCTGAACGGCCCTGGGGTGCCTGACTAGAATTCCTGTAGCACCTGAACCATGGCTCGGTTCACAAATATGTTGATTCCATTTGGTTTGGGATGGAAGGCTTCAACTAGGGGACCCCCCACAGCGTCCCTCGAAGACCGGGAAGTTGTGCCAATGAGCCATCTCCGAAGCTAGGGTTTTGCTCAGTGATGGCCGTTCAAAATTCGCTCAAGGGGTGCATTTCTCGTCTGGAGGCCCTCGGGCGTGTGTGGCCACTATGGACAGGTCCACAATGGCCACGTGGACCTGTGGGAGGTGACGAAATCCAATTCCTCTCATAGGTCTGGGTTCCATGGCCCCGGGGCAATTCCTCCAAGTGTCCCTAAATGGCCCTCACTAAGCAAAACCCTAGCTCCAGAGATGGCTCGTTGGCACCACTTTTGGGTCTTCAGGGGATGCTATGGGGGCTACCCTACTTGAAACTCGTCATCCCGGACCCATCGAAATCGATGGATTCACAAACTGAGCCACGGTTCGGGTGCTAGGGCATTCTAGTCGGGCACCCCGGGGTCGTTCAGGGACACTTGGAGGAATTGCCCCGAGGCCACAGAACCCAACCCGGTGAGAGGACTTGGATTTTGTTGCCTCCCACAGGTCCACTTGGCCATTTTGGACCTGTCCACAGTGGCCACGCAAGCCTGGGGGCCTCCGGACGAGAAATGCACCCCTTGAGTGAATATGGAATAGCCATCATTGAGCAAAACCCTAGCTCCAGAGATGGCTCGTTGGCACCACTTCCAGGTCTTCAGGGGATGCTGTGGGGGGTCCCCTAGCTAAAACCCGTCGTCTCGGACCCACCGGAATTGACGGATTCACGAATCGAGCCACGGTTCGGGTGCTACAGAAATTCTAGTCGGGCACCCCGGGGCCGTTCAGGGACACCTTGGCCCAATTACTCGTGGATGCAGGCTGGAGAAAATTCTGAGAGCCTCATTTCCTAATGATGTTGCCACCTTCATCCACTAGGGGAATGTTCTTGCAAAGACTGGTGAGCTCTTGGGCCAGACGTAGTTATTTGCAGATTAATAGTGCAAAAAATGTGTAGTGGTGATAACAAGTTTATTGTTTGTTGAGTCTAATACTACATCTAGGAGTCGCTCAGCAAACTTTGAGATAGAAAGCTCTGTAATTTTAGGATACTGATTCAACCACTCATATAGTTTCTCACCTTCTCGAGGATCTAAATTTATAATTGCCTTCTGGGTAGATTCAGGTATGGAATAATATTTGGCGGCAATTCCAAGATCCCCAGACCATTTGGTCAGCCACAATATGTGCAACTCCTTTGATGAAAGATAAATTCCGGTGTGGATGGTAGCATTTGATACACTAGCCAGATCAATGTTGTTGGAAGAACTTACATATTTCAACAAAGAAGCGTTTTGCAAGTGACTTGAAAATCCCTTCCTATTTTCAGCAATAAAACAAAGAAGTTCAACGTACAGATTTTCAAGCAAGCTTGTCAACCAATCAGACAACCGAATACAAGGAGATAACCAGGCCCAAAAAATTCAAGCTATTATAAAACTCTTGTTTATCAAGATAAGGATGGACTATGTGTGCATTACGAGGAATATGAAAGGGAAGGTACCTATAGACCCAAGTTTTCGATGATAGAGGTGAATTACCACTTACCAGAGCATGAAATGCTGAACAAAGGGATAATGGAACACAACGAAGGATTCCTTGGTTCCACTTGTTATTGAAAATGATACTTTCTCTTAACAAGACCAGTAAAAAATATGCCTATATTATAAATGGAAATCCTGGAATGGCCATCACTGAGCAAAACCCTAGCTCTGAAGATGGCTCGTTGGCACCACTTCTGTGTCTTCGAGAGATTCTGTGTGGGGTCCCCTAGATGAAACCCACCATCCTGGACCCACCAGAATCGACGGATTCACGAACCAAGCCACGGTTCGGGTGCTACGGGCATTCTAGTTGGGCACCCCGAGGTCGTTCAGGGACACTTGGAGGATTTGCCCCAGGGCCACAAAACCCAGACCGACGAGAGGACTTTGATTCCGTCACCTCCCACAGGTCCATGTGGCCATTGTGGACCTAGCCATGGTGGCCACGCATGCCCAGGGGCCTCGGGACAAGAAATGCACCCCTTGAGCAAATCTGGATGGCCCTCACTAAGAAAAACTCTAGCTCCGGAGATGGCTCATTGGCAAAGCTTCCGAGTCTTAGAGGGACGCTATGGGGGGTCCCCTAGCTGAAACCCGCCATCCTAGACCCACCGGAATCAATGGATTCACAAACCAAGCCACGGTTCGGGTGCTACGTGCATTCTCGTCGGGCACCCCAGGGTCGTTCAGGGACACTTGGAGGAATTGCCCGAGGGCCACAGAACCCAGACCGATGAGAGGACTTGGATTCCGCCACCTCCCATAAGTCCATGTGGCCATTGTGGACCTATCCACTATGGTCACACACGCCCGGGGGCCTCCGGACGAGAAATGGCCCCCTTCAACGAATTTGGAATGGCCATCACTGAGCAAAAACCTAGCTCCAAAGATGGCTCATTGGCACCGCTTCTGGGTCTTCGGGGGATGCTGTGGGGGGTCCCCTAGCTAAAATCCACCATCCAGGACCCACGGGAACCGACAGATTTGCGAACCAAGCCACGGTTTGGGTGCCACGGGCATTCTAGTCGGGCACCCCGAGGCCGTTCAGGGACACCTGGAGGATTTTCCCCGGGGCCACAGAACCCAACCCAGTGAGAGGACTTGGATTCTGTCTCCTCCCACAGATCTACATGGCCATTGTGGACCTATCCACGGTGGCCACGCACGCCCGGCAGCATCTGGACGAGAAATGGCCCCCTTGAGCAAATTTGGATGGCCCTCACATTGGGGTCAACTTTGGAAAATTGTCCAGCGGGCACTTATGTCTAGCATTCCCAGTCGAAACCTACCTAGACACACCTACACAACTCTCCGAAACCCTATTTTGTTGCACGGTTGGACTTCTATGCCCCCAGCAGGTATCCAGTAGGTGTCCCTGAAGGCCTTTTGGATGCGAGACGGAACGAGCCATAGAATGACAACCGTGGCTCCGATTGACGAACTGTCGACTCCTTTGGATTTAGGATGTCAGGATAGTGCCAGGGGTGCCCCTCGCCTCGGGTCCCGTGGCCCTGATTCCATCTTGTACGTCCATCTTGGAAACTAGGGTTTTGCTTAGTGAGGGAGTGTGCAATGTTTGCACACGGGGGTCAACTCTGCAATGGTGATGGTGACAGTGATGGTGATGGTGATGGTGATGGTGATGATGAAGAAGATCGATTAGTGCTAGGGTTTGGGTGAGGGTTGGGGCTAGAGTTATAGAAGGAAATTGAATTAGGGTTAGAGTTAGAGTTAATGATGATGATGAAGATGGTGGCGATGATGAAGACGTTGACAATGGTGGTGATGGTGATGGTGATGATGAAGAAGATGATGATGATGGAGATGTTGATGAGGAGCCTAGAGATGATTTTGGTGATGATGATGACAATTCCCTCTAAGTGGTTATCTATAGGAATAAGGCATCAATCTCCAACCATAAATGAGCATGTTTTAAAATATATTAGTGGAAACCCTAGGTTGATGACACGATGCTTGGATAAGGGCAAAAACCCAAAATCTAGCTAGATTTGGGTGAGCATTGAGCATGGGAAACCAAATCTATTAAAAATGTTGGGGATATAAGAGATTTTTGGGTTATAAGAGCACAGGGAACCAAAACCCTAAACCAACATAATCATCATAATATAAGAGTTTTTTGGGTTGGGGATATACCTCAAGGTACCCAAAGCATGAAAAAGGTTTGGGTGGACACAAAACTAAAGAGAGACAAATTATAGAGATATTTGATCGATAAGGAATTTCACAGTTCCCCAATGCTTTTCTCAAGTATAGATCTCAAAAATACCACCCTTGAAACTTTATGATAACTCCCTACCCCAAGTGGAAGACCCTTCTATCCATACATGGATTCCTAGAAGGTTTCATCTACCAAGTTAAATTTTCAAGACCATTGTAATAGATTATGTACTTCAAAAAATTTCCTAAAACCTAGGTAATTCTAATCTTGAGAACCTATCAAACCACTATCTTCAAATGCTACAAACATAAATAGATATATTTAAGAAAATACTAACTCAATGTACTCAAATTTGATCCAAAACACATCACCATTTTATTCAACATAAAAGAGAAGCATGGAACAATTTAATACATATAGGAAAAATAAAAAACATAGGCAAAGACATGTATGTATGTATGTATCAACAAAAAATGCATGTACCAATGAAATAACATAAAACTACACATACCTCGATGTAGAACATAACATTCTTTGATACAATTCTTTCTCTTATGTAAAGTTGATCGGCCTCATTCAATAAATCCATCTGGATCCTCTCTATTGCTAATTGTCTCCATCAATCTCTTGTGCTCTGAATGAGACAGGTAGTAGCATACCTTGGTTGAGCTCTTGCTTGACATTGTCTGAAGATGGATGTTTGTGCGAACGATCAAGTTTCTGAAGTGATACACCACTGAACCTGCTCTGTAATCCATGAATACATTCCCACTAGTCTTTCTTGACTTCCCATCTAGTGTAAGATATTCCCCCTTAACCACCATCGAGCCAGTAGGAAATTCAATTCCTTCATCATCAATTAATGATCCATAGAGGGTTTCCTTACCTTGGATACACCGTGCCAACCAATAATCGACGCCCCATTCATTGTCTTTCAGTGCAACAACTGCGTATATGTGTCCTGGTTGTACAAGATCTGAGATATGGTCGTAGTCTATAGAAATCGATGACTGGCCCTCCTCTAACTTGGTTGTTTCAACAACTGCACGTTGGTCTACTGCAAGTGACACACGATCCCATTCATCAACCCAGTCCATGCATTTTCATTCATCCCATTCGTCATTGCTACAAGGGTTGCAAAAGCATGCAAGCTTTCGCATCCATATTTCAAATAAGTGGTTGTTTGAGCTTCGAACTGAATGAAATCCACGTGTTCCTTGTACTGTGCCTCAACTATAGGAACATGATCGATCTATGCCAACCACTAGCCAAAAATTTCTCACCACACATCCTACCACCGATGATGTTTGTTGATCTCTTGCTCGTTCTGACATTGTTACGGAGCACCATTGAACTGTGGATCGTGCATCTCAGATATGAGGTTCCTTGTCAAACCTCATCTCTTCCCTTCGTAGTGCGGTCTTGATGCATGCACCAGCCCCATCATGCTTACCTTTGCCATGCCCGATCTCAAAATAGTTCCAGATATGCGGCACATTATAAGTCTTATGCAAAGTACTCATCCATTGGAATACTCGGGCATTTTTGAACTGGCCCGCACAACCATCCGACCATATCCAATGCTGATCCATCTATATATCTCTCTCCTTCAACTGATCACAGAAAATTCGAAAACAATGTTGCACATAATGCAGATCATGGGTTCTATCATCATTATGTAAAAGTTTGTCTCCTTCAATATTATCCTCTTGTCATTGCTGCTCTCTATCCCATGCCTATACATAATATGTACCATGATGTTGACTTGGTCTGAATGGTAGTATTGAATCTGGATTTCAGTTTGTGGCTGAAGGGTGTAATTTTCTGCAAAATCCACAATTGACACTATGGTTCCAATAGGAAATGTGTCCCTGCATTTTCTGTACTACTCATCTTGCCATCACACTACATGCACATGTTGAACATACTGCTCGGTTTTCTCGTAGAATTCCGTCAAGAAGTCACATACCAATACCTGTTACCATGGAAACAAGGGAAATATTACAATGTGGCCTTTGGAAAAATGTATATGCCATAAATTGAACATGTAATATGAAAAATATGCAATATTCATTTGTACCTGTGACTTTACCAATGCAATCTTTTTACTTTCTCTGACACTGTCTAATTGATAGGTCATGTACTTGAAGCTCTGCATCTCCACACCCATCATGCCAAATTCTGTGTCCTTGCTTTCATGAATGCAACGGTTCAAAAGAGAAAACCCACTGCACATAGAACATGTCCCATATAGACAGGATTTTTCATAATACTTTTGTCCTTTGGGCCTTGGACACATGATGTTGTGGATAAAGTCTCTTGATGCATTCGGTGGTAGTATGGATTCATTGCAGCCCTGCACAATGTTAGTATGCAAATCACAAAATATATGTTTATATGTGTCATAATAATATTCATATTCTACATGGTATCCACAACAACAAGTGTTCCGATCAATGCATATACGAACGTACCATGGTTTGCATTTCTCAAAGGACCTTTGGCCCAGGTTCAATTGTGTGTCCTCGTTCCTGAATCTCTCATAGAGTTCAGTCTGTGTGGTGTCAAGGAGGTGTTTAACATGGGGCTCACGTTCAATAGAACCTTTTCTCAATTTTAGCACGTCTCTTTGGTTTGATGAAGGTCTAGATGATCATGCCAAAACTTTTGTACTAACTCTTTAATAGAATCAATTAGCTTCCTATCTGCATGAGGCAACCTACCAACAAAATCCCAACAATCATTTCCACCCGGAGTGTCAATATTTTCTCTTATAACAGATTACTTTTTAATAGTTTTTCTATTTAATTTGAGTATGTGAGAAGTGTGTGATAGCAGGCGACGTTGCCTTGTGGACTTGCTTACAACTGATTCCGCTAAAACATGACAAGTTGCACAAAGATCTTTTGTACGAGAGTTCTTCCCAATCGCATTAAATGCAGATTGGAGATTTCTAACAATATGACTATTGGCCTCTGAACTTTTAACCATCTTTATGCCCAAAATTCTCCTAACAACAGCTAAAGAATGTGACTTTAACAAACATAGCAATAGTTGACATTTACCTGCATCACCTTTGGATTCAAAATATTTTTTGACAATTTTGTTGCATTGTCATTCGATAGTGCGTTTTGGCAACTTGCCTTCAAGCCCCAACATAGCACTCTCATCCACATGAATACATCTAGGAGTTCTTCTTCTTGCACTGGACAGTCGAGGTAGGGAGGGTGGACATGATACATGAATACATGAGCTTGTTTGTTGTGGTGCTTGGTTCATATATTGGGCCATAATGGGAGTGTGGTCGACAAGGTTGTGGTCTTCTTGGGGATATTGCAAATTAAGCAAGGCTTGTATGTCCATCTATACACATGCAGCATCTCCCAAAATTCTTGTGTCGTGAGGAACTTCAGAATGACTTGTTGATGGATTGTTGGTTGGAGATTGTGTTGATGTTGGAATTTGAGTTGGGTTTGTTGGACGCGACTACTTTACTCGTGGTTCTGAACAAGAGGTTTTTGTGTAAACAACTGTGTTAGGATCAGTGGCATAATTCGGGGCAATGATGTGACCATGTCTCAATCTTTCCATTCCCAACCTCGCCTTTTCTCTTAAGTCATTGACATTTTCAATGGACAGATTCCTTCTATTTTTGTTTTTTTGCGTTTCGTGGGTTTCCCATCTCCAAAAGTCTCTTTAACACAACTATCAAGCCTACCCCTGCAAAAGAAACAACAAATAAGATATTAGTGCCATTAGACAATGAACCTGACACATTCCAACATAGCTTACCACTTTACAAATTAACATATACAACTACAAACTATGTTGGTTTATTTGTGTTCGAATAAACATCATTATCCCTTACAATTCCAATCAATATAGATGATGTTTGGTCAAGTGTAGAGAGGAGAAACTAGTGTCTTGCATGGCCATGAATTCATAAAAATTATGGTAGTAACACCCTACAACAGAGATGGCTAGATATGCCTTGGGAATAGTTTGATAGTTTTTCTACATCAAATAAGGTAACCTTAATTAGTTGCATTTTTTGCTTTCTCTCTTAATGTTATCAATTCTAAATTTTGCACCTAGTTTGATTGATTTGTCTTCCTAGTGGAATGGTATATCCTTCCATTTGAGGAAATGTCATTTACCATCGTAAATAAGTAGGTTATATAACACATTAAGGAGTTGAAGAAACAACAACAAACTATTTCCTTAGATCTATAAACCTTGAGATGATAGAATGTGATTTTGAGTTTAAAATACCCATGGTTGAATTCAATAATGCATCACAATAAAATGAATGTATACATTGTTTTGTGCAAAACCTTAAGGAGGATGCAAAGGTTTCTAACAAGGATCATGGTCTTGGGAAGGGTCATTAGGGGGAATATAATTTGACCTTTCAATGTGCAATATCTAGGGTGGGGAGGTGTTGGAGAGTGGGGAACTAGGGACTATACCAACAATCATCATGTTGAATAGAGCATGAAGTGGGAAAGTCTTGGTTTTTGGAAAAAAAATCATTATTAAAGGTGAGGGGATATTGTAAGGATGGTAAATATGGATGAATATTATCATATTTGGATTCATAGAGAAAGGAAAGGTGCATATACTTACAGATATCATCATTCCATACAATGGTATTGAATAAGAGATGAGAGAGTTGAGGTTTTGTGGATGAGTTGAAGTGATATTTTTAGTTATGTTTAGTGAGTGTGTGGTTTTTTTTGCTAGCATAATATGAGGTGAAAAGAACAAAATTAACTTGGGAACTAATTACACAATGAGGAGGTTGCATACTTCATCTTGTCTAGTGTTCATATGAATCTTTTTAGATGTGAACTTGGGAAATATTCTTGTCAAATTCATTGTTGTCTATGCATCGATATTATTGTGGGAATATGAAAAAAACAAAAATGCATGGGCTCATCTCAAATCTTGTGAATGAAAAGACTCATTTACAATTCACCATACCTCTATAGAAATGATCTCCACTTGCAATGGAAACTGGTAGCTTGAATGAATCCATTAGATTCCAAGACCACTGAAGATGTTTGATAGATTCCAAGGGTGATTTTGTGTCCAATAGATCAAAGAGTGTCCAAAATATCAATGAGTGTGAGGCAATGAGAAACCTATGAGAGCTTGACACCCGTGGAAGAAGTGAAACCCGTGTTTTTGGTAGAATTCCCGGGAAACAGAGAACTCTATTTTTTTTAACTAGTAACAAGGCCGTGCACACGTGTTTTTTGCGCGTACATGTAAGGATCGCGTAGGCACCCAAACCTGTGCACGTGCCCCTGTATAACGTTTAAACCATTTATTCCCCAACGTTTACACCATTTAATGCCAAACCTTCCCCCACTTCGAAAATATTTGCATAAATTGGACTCGGTGATGAAGTTTGAAGGATGGGTCTTAATTTTTATTGGAAGGAATTACTCTTTGACACATTTGATAATTTATGGTTGTCTAAGCGCCTTGACCCAATTGACATTGTAAGGTGAGGATATGGACGCATAATAATCCTTATTTATTACTATGCGATGAGGATTTAAATGGAAGAGGATGTAATGACGTGTTATTTTTATACGTATTTTGATGGCGAGTGTCGAAGAGAAACGTGGTGATAAACCACAATTCCTGAGCCAAAAATTGTTTTTTTTAATTTTATTAATAAGCATTGTGGTACTTTGGTCCAATTTTTTTTTCTAACTCATTGTTTCTCCATATTATGTGCCTACTACCACCTCTCTATATCAATGCATAAAATCAACCTCTGCTCAGTTTGTGGTTATAGTTGCATGCCATTGAGTGTTGTTTAGAGTTTCCGTGAGTCTGTGACATTCATGCAATAAATGAAGTCTTGTAGAGGAGGATTCATCAAAGAGGCAATTTGAATTTCATTTTGACAAAACACATATTTTGTAAAGATCAAATGCCATGAATGCATCCTCAGCCTACCATGCAAGACCATGGATATGTTGAAAAGCATTGAACATCATTGAAGAATGAAAACCCGTTCCTCAAGATCTTATTGAAACATATTGAGCTCAATTGAATTCCACCTAGGACTTAATTGAAAATTCTAGACCTCACGCGTCATCAATAACACATAGAATCCATGACACTATACCTCTAGAAGGAGCCTCCTCCTCCTCCTCATCATCATCATAATCATCTTCGTCATCGTCAGCATCATCATCATCATCCTCATCATCATCATCCTCGTCATCATCATCATCCTTGTCATCATCATCATCACCATCACCATCATCATCATCGTCATTATCACCCACTTCCTCATCCTCCTCCTCCTCCTCCTCCTCCTCATCATCATCATCTTGGTCATCATCTTCATCATCATCTTCACCATCAACATCGTCATCATCGACATCATCATCATCCATCATCTTCTTCATCATCATCATCATCATTGATAATGATGATGATGATGAAGATGGTGATGATGATGATGATGAAGATGGTGATGATGATGATGAGTATGAAGATGAAGATGATGATGACGAATATTATCACCATCATCATCCTCATCATCCTCCTCCTCCTCATCATCATCATAATCATCTTCGTCATCATCATCCTCATCATCATCATCCTCTTCATCGTCATAATCCACGTCATCATCATCATCTCCATAGTCATCATCATCATTATCCCCCACATCCTCATCATCGTCCCCATCCTCATCATCATCACCAACATCATCTTGGACATCATCATCATCGTCATCATCATCATCAAAGTCATCATCATCATCTTCATCATCATCCATCATCTTCGTCATCATCATCATTGATAATGATGATGATGTCATCATTGATAATGATGATGATCTTCGTCATCATGATCATCATCATCTTCGTCATCATCATCATTATCAATGATGATGATGATGAAGATGATGGATGATGATGTAGATGAGTACACAGATCAAGATGATGATGTTGATGATGACAAATATGATCATCATCATCACCCGCTTACTCATCATCATCATCATCCTCATCCTCATCTCCATCATCATCATCACCATCTTGGTCATCATCTTCATCACCATCGTCCTCATCATCATCATCATCCACGTCATCATCATCATCTCCATCGTCATCATCATGGTTATCACCCATTTCCTCATCATCATCACAATCCTCATCATCATCACCATCATCTTCTTGGTCATCATCTTCATCATCAACATCATCATCGTCATCATCTTCATCATCATCCATCATATTCATCATCATCATCATCATCATCATCATCGTCGTTATCACCCAATTCCTCATCATCATCATCATGCTCATCCTCATCCCCATCATCATCATCATCATCATCATCATCTTGGTCATCATCTTCATCATCAACATCATCATCATCGTCATCATCATCATCATCATCATCATCATCTCCATTGTCATCATCGTCGTCATCACCTAGTTCCTCATCATCATCATCATCAACAACATCATCATCATCATATTCTTCGTCATCATCATCTTCTTCATCATCATCATTGATAATGATGATGATGACGAAGATGATGATGATGAAGATGATGTATGATGATGGAGATGAGTATGAAGATAAAGATGAAGATGATGATGCTGATGATGATGATATGATCATCATCATCATCCTCATTCTTGTCGTCAACATCATCGTCATCATCCCCATCATCCTCATCATCCTCATCAACATCATCATCATCATCATCATCATCCCCATCATCCTCTTCATCATCCTCTTCATCATCATCCCCATCATCATCATCATCATCATCCCCATCCTCCTCCTCCTCATCATCATATTAATTTAATTTAATTCAATTTAAAACATTATTAATTATTAAAAAATATATATTTTATAAAATTATTTAATCACTATGACAAATTTCAAACTTTAGTAAAACCAACGTGCACGCGCCATTTTGTGCGTACGCGCCATTGTGTGCATACGCGCACGCACCAGTTTAGTTTTTAAATTTTGGCGGGTAATTCGTTTCCCACAAACGTGGTGGATGACTTGGCTACTATGGTTTTAGGTTCAGGTTGCCAAAATACATATAATAATATAAAAAAATACATCTTACTATATAACTTCTTTTGTTTCGAGCATGATTCTGCGTATGCTACACTTGTCCACTGCTAATGAAATTGCACACACTTGTAGAACTATGTGTGCAGATTCCGAATATGTAATTTTTTATTAAAACTATTATTTGTTCCTATTTTTTAGTTAATTTCAATTGCACTAATGTCAATCTTACACAAAGAGTAGGTTATTTCTTCCGTCTATAACTTTTTATTGGCTCACCTATTTTGAAAACGGAAAAGAACCCACACAAGTACACACAAAAACATACATCCTAAAAATAAAAATATTGATTGATTAGGTTAAGACCATGATATCGAGGGCTAATGCTCGGCCTAATCATTTTAGGGATGGGCTAACTTCCTTAATTAAAAAAAAATTAAAATTAACATAAATAAATATGGAAAAATAACGCCGCACTAGAACGGCCTGTTATCTATGACTGTATATAATTTGTTTAACAAAAATCCACCATTTGAATACCGAACCAGAGGGCTAACACAAACATATTCATTATATTTTCTTAAAACAATAACATACCAACCTTAGGAGAACCCCATTTTTTTGGAGTTATACTTCATTTCCATAAATAATATTTATATATTCCGAAAGGTAATCCGATTTTCTACGTTTGATCTTCTTACACCATATTCCAAAAAGTTGTGTAGGTAGCTCTAATATTGCTTTTTGACATTCAAATTTTTGTTTTTTCAGAAGTCCATTATGACTAACATGTCATGAGTGGCCAGCATTAGCTTGCACCAGCCCCTAAGGGCATCTCCTAGAAAAGAAAGACAAAAAAAAGAACCCACACTAGTGAAAGGACCAATACCCAAAAATTACGAAGGGATAAACCCTAGACATTGAAGTAGAGACTAGAGATCAAATTAAAAGCACATTCTATATATTCATTGGGTACATATAGTAAAAGTCCAAAAGGTGAAACAATATATTATTTACAAAGAAGTAACATTGATTTTCCTAATCAATATCTCTTTAAAAGAAAAAAGATGCATACATTGGAGGGAAAGACTTGTGTAGATATTTTATGCAAGAGTGATTTTTTCCATAGCACATGTAGTTTGATTAGGGCATAAAGACCATCAATACGAAATCATTATTATTGCATTAGTCTCCTTTGTCTACAATTGAAAAAGTATGAGCACTCTAAGATTATCCGATTAATAAAAACAAACTTGAGTGCCTAAGTTGGTAGGAAAACAAAAAAATATAAAACCGTTCATTTTAAATATGTTTCTTATTCATTCTTAAACTTATGATTTCATTCACTACCTCTAGAATATTTTATCCATATGCATTGGTACAAAAGAGTTTCTCTAATGTTATACTATAAAAATTTGCAAAACTTGTAACTTCAAGGCAATACATTAAAAGGCTTGACACAATGAACAACATTATCTAAAAGTTAACCAAAATCGACCTCAAAACTGTTAGTCCAATTCATAATTTCTCTCTAGATCAATGTTTACTAACTTTATGTAGTGTTGTATCCTTTATGTGCAAGTTTGAAATCATTTCTGTCTATGATTTCCATGAATTCTCGCATCTCCTTTCAACAATGTGGTGTTCTCCTCACAAACAAAGTCTGATTAATTGCATTTCTTTCGACAATGATTTCTATTGTTATCAATTGTAAGGGTTCCTATAACTGATAAAGTGCTTCTCTAAAGATTATGTAAGTGATGAAGATGACATGCTTATCATTAGTTGTTTCTCTCTCCTTAGATTCTTTTGCTATATTTTTGACACTTGGTCTCTCACCCTTGGTTAGAGAACCAATAACCATGTTTGATTCATTGGCATTTTTTTGTTACTAATTTTGGTACATGAATATTACTGATATTTGTGTGAATAACTCCAGAAAATGCACGAAACAATCACAAAAATAAAGAAAAAACATATAGCTTTCCTTTTCTTTTAAAAAGTTGGTTCTATGTGAAATTCTTAAAAGATATTAATTATATATTCAATTCCCTCATAGATGAAATATTTTTCTTTTCATATTAAATGATAACTTGAGAAATAGTGCTCATATTTAATGAAAAGGAAACCATTTACTGGTTAAGAAAAAATTGGATAGGAAGAAGTTGGAAATGAACAAACTATGTGCCGAGGATAACATTAAAAAAATAAACACAGCAACACATTATGCAAAATTTCCATTGTGATTATTCCCACAGTTGTTCAATTGAATACACTCGCAAATATGTAACAACACCTTTTATTAATTAGAGAATGTACAAATATTGTTAAAATCCTTATATTAATGTTTCCATACAAAAATTGAAAAAAGAAACGGCTATATAAGACAAAAAGGCACTAACTCCATCCCAAATAGAGAGACACTAACTCGTATTTATCAACAAATCAAAGAATTTCTATGTCCTATGGAAATGTACCTAAATAACATTGTAATGACAGATTGCCAAAAAGATTGCTCAGCTAAAAGAGACCCTTCGGCTCAAGTAGAATCAACAGCATTTCTTACCAAGGAAAAAACTAATCTTTATAGTAATGAATGTTCATTAAGTATTATGCTACATTTATCTAAGACATCAACCTATAGGAAGACATGGAAGGCACTAACTCCATCCCAAATAGACAGATACTAACTGGTATTTATCAACGATTCAAACAAGTTCTATGTCCTATGTGCCTAAATAACATTGTAATGAAAGATTGTTAAAAATATTGCTCGGTTAAAAGAGACCCTTTGGCTCAAGCAGAATCAACAATGTTTCTTTCCCAGGAAAAAATTGATCTTTCTAATATTGAATGTTCCTTAATATTGAATGTTCCTTAAGTATTATGTTGCATCCATCTAGGACATCAACCTATAGGAAGACATGGTAGGACGCATGCATGGCTGGGAATTTTTCGAAGCCAAGATCCAACCCCCATAAAATGGTGCGTGCATAATCCCAGGCCTCTTGCAACAAGAGGTTATGCAGGGTGTGTCCAAGTGGAATATAGATTTCACATCTCATAGTGAGCAAGGGGAAAGGTTGGAACGCCCAAAAAATAGACGAAGCTCTTGGGGCAGCTTATGGGCTTACAGGGGACCACCCAATCATGAATACTACAGTTCTAGAGACTCTGGTCTGACTTTTTTGCACACATGATATTGATTGGGGAGAGAACCTACCAACTAGATGGATAACAGGTAGAATTAGTGAGAGGTGTTTCTAATCCTCTATGTATTAGTGATGGACGCTACCGTATTGGTGAAAATATGTGAAATTTAGAATCCTAACAATAAGCCTAGGATATTGACAATAATTGAACACATGGGTGCTGAAAAATTGAGGTTGAAGATGCCACATTGAGAAGTAAGAGAAGTAGTCTTGATAGTGACTTGGGTCAATAATCCTATGATGTTATTCATGCAAACTATCGTGTATCGTGGTTCATGAAGAAGAAGTTAGCCACCCTGAAGGTGTTCACTTAGAAATGACAGAGCATAAGTTGGAGGAGGTAGAGTGGTGACACTTGATGATTTACAAATTAAGTATCACACTCACTGTAACTCTAGACTAAATGCCTCAGAGTCACTAGAATTGGAATTTAGAGTTGCTGGAATGTGTTCACTTAGAAATAATAGAGAAGAAGTTGGAAGAGGTAGAGTGGTGACATTTGCCTCAGAGTCACTAGAATTGGCATTTAGAGTTGCTGGAATGTGTTCACTTAGAAATGATAGAGAAGAAGTTGGAGGAGGTAGAGTGGTGACATTTGATGATTTACAAATCAAGTATCACACTCACTGTGACTCTAGACTAAATGTTTCAGAGTCACTAGAATTGGCATTTATAGTTGTTGGAAGAGGAGTTAAAATCTATTGCAAGCTTTGTAAAAAAAGTAGTTTTATGGCTCTTATGGTCTTATATTTGTTATATTCATTATATTTGACAGAAATTTTCTGAGCATTATATATTCTATGTTCTGTAGATGGATCTATTTTTAAGGTACACTAGAAGAGCTTGCAGTGGGGTGTGTGCAAGAAGATGAGGGTCACTTTAGATGCAATCCTACTTTTTCAAAACTCGTTCCTGATACATAAAAACATAACGCGTTTCTGATACTTAGCACCTGCCATGGTAAGACCCGAGCCTGACATGTCACTGGACATGTAGGATAGGTAACCATAACCCGTACGCGTTATAGAACTACAAAATGTGTACGTGTTATGTAGTTACAAAACGCGTACGCGTTATTGAAATATAAAATCAATTTAAAAACACAGTCCCGACCACCCGTGGCACTCTTCACGCATCATAAACGCGAAATAGAGGTTGGATGAGGATGATTTGTGTGCCCTGGAGTATCGGTGGAGCTCGATTTAGCTGGAGGGGAGGCAAATTCACCGGTGGATTGTCATCTAATCAGGTAATTCATTCACCCATACCATTTTTTTGTCATTTCTTAACCTAAATTACTATTTTTTTATTGTTTAAAACAACCTAGTTTTGTAATATTGATCAAATTGGGAATAACCCAATCTCTAATTAAATTCACATCTCCCTCAACCAAGATGAGTGAATAATTAAAATGAATCCCTTTTCAAAAACTCAAAAATTCCTAATCCAACCAAAAATTGAAAAAAATAGAACTCCCCCCTTTCTACAATGTATCCATCTAAGTCACCTGACAAGAGGACACGGGACATGAGTGTCCCCACGGGACACGGTGACCCCCGGAATTAGGACATGTAGGACACGTTTTATATACATATATATATTTTTTTAAAATATATTAAAATTTAAAAATATAGGCATATAGATCCAATAAAATTTAACATTTACAATTACAAATATTCAATAGAAATTAGATCATTCACAAATCACAACACATTTGTCATTCACAATCACAAATCACAACGAGACATTGAGACACATAGATGAATGTCAGAGACTCGGAACCATATTTCTCATTAAGTCATCAAAATCAAAATGTATTACATAGATGTCGGAATGCCACTGGGCACTGGAAAATGCCAAATAGACTAATAGTCTAATAGTATAATAGTAAATACAAAAAAGGGGTGGATCAAGATGGAAGAATCCCATCTGTCAATGACTCAATAGTCCTCCTCCATGCCTGAATTAACAAACTCATCACTGCCCTAATCCTCCTCCTCCTCCTCCTCTCTACCAATCTGAACAAGGCTATCTTTTGTAGAATAGGGCATGTTGCCCCATGAGTTGTCCACCAAACAAGGGGTTTCTTAACCCCCATGTCTCTAACCACCTCATATCCTCCAAATCTCTCATTGCCACTAGAAAACTCATAAAATTCCTCCTCCACCACCTCAAGGTGATCTCTATCCTGAAGTAGTCGTCTAAATGCTATCTTCCTCGCCTCTAAGATCTCTCCATCCATGTGAGGAGGGACTCTAGATGAGGGCCATAACCCACCACTGAGCCAATCCTGAGCGTAGAACCTGGGGTTCAATAAGTGGGCCAAGCAATGCAAAGGTGTGCAATTCTTATCCCACCCGGAGATAAGAATGCCCTGTATGATGGACCATAAGTTCTCTGCCGATGTCTCATACTTAGCACACTCATTCTCCATAACAATGGTCCTCATGGACTCAATCATGGAATCCCACCCCTCATAAACATCTCCTAGGATGGGCTGGTCGGTGTCTGCAAACAGCAACAAAGAAATGATTGGCTCCATGATCTTGATGCTAACGACTACCCTATCCCACCAACCATCATCTAAAACTGTGTCCCACGCGACACGAGGACCCTGTTGGACGTGTCTGGTTGCTTAGGTATCCATCCACATGAAACCCAAATTTCCAACCCTCAAAGGCCGTTTCTCATGATACTAATCAAATAATTTTCCTTGGTAATGGCCATAACAAGATGAAATGCATGCACAAGCGTGAATAGAAAAAATGCAAAAAAAATTAGTAACTTGGTTTCTCAAAATTTCATCACAATCATTTGTCCATGAACATAATCAAAATTTCATCAGAAGTGTATGTAGCTATACATTGCCTCTTAGTTAAGCACCCTTGACTAAATGCCAAAAGACATTAACAAAGTGTCTCTCGGGCCTACCCTATCCACACCCTCGATCAATCTACTCAACGCTCAGGGACCGTCGATTCAACTAAAAGTCTTCATATAGAAAATCACTATGTTTTTTATTTAATTTTCTGAACTTGCCATACAATGTAGAGATCGATTTTGTAGAGAGAAATTGTCTCTGTTTTAAGAAGTTGACATTGTTATTATTGTCATTCTAGTCACAATCTCTAGTCGATTATTCAACATCTTAATCATTGATAGTCATCTCGTACATATGTAATCATATTGGCAAGACAAACTCATACATATCCATTTCATTCCATGCCACTTTGTCCTCCCCTCCAACCACAAGGTGTAATATGTTGAAATCAATAAATTTAATGTTAGCTTATGAAATTGATGGAAATATTGTTTTCTGCAATGGACGTAAAGGCCAAAACATGTCAAAATAACACTCATAAATTCTAAGAATTTTAAACCCAAGTTTGCATGGAAAAGTCACCAATGAGGGTTAAGAAGTGCCTTAACTTCTAGAAAGAAGTTGAACGAAACTTACTTTTTAATTGTTAAATGTTTAATTTTAAGTTTTAAATGTATGTAAGTGAATGCCATTAAATTGCTTACTTGAGTTTGATTTAATACATTTTCAATTTTGAAGAGACGTCATTATATACCATGTATATGTTTCTAATGATTTTCGTATTGATGTCTTTATTGCAGTTGCGGCTATGGACACCAATGCCGAGATACTGATTGAGCTTGCCCACTTGAGGGGCATTAGTGCAGCTTTTAGTGGTGGTGACAGGATTCGCCGCTCTCTTGCATCAACCTTGGATGCAATTGTTGACACCATTTCACAGTCTAGCAATGTACTATATGATATTACATCATATAGAGAAAGAAAAAGACAACAATATGCTGATGGGCTAGACTACAATGCAATAAAAAAGTTGAAAATATCCAAAGAGCTCATATTTGCATTGTTTAGGGACCCTCGGATGGGGGAAATCCCAAATGCAAACAGGCCGCATATCTCCATTGAGTGGTGCACATTTCAACCATTTGTTGATAATTGGATGGACAGATGGTACATGGTTTTTGATATGCCACCAAACAACAACAGGGAAATTCCCTTGTATTTCCTTCGAAAGATGTACACAGAGTTCGTGTTACATAAACACGTAAAATATTTTGACATCTTGCAGTTTCAGGGGATCGGTGGGGGGATGCCCCAAAACCGACCCAATGCGAGGCTTCGAGACCAGGATCTCCCTATCCCTGCACCTCGCAGGTAGTTTCCTGGGCCAGATGTCCCACCTGCACTTCGTATTATTCCATAGACACGTGATGCATTTTTTAGTTTGGCACGAGTGGTTGTTTGCCATGGCACTATGGTTCAGCATATGGGAGAGGAAGGGACATCTGTCCCTTGTGTGGTACATACACCAGCTCGTCACCATGTAGGACCATCCACTAGTGCAAGACCATCAGGACCATCCACTAGTGCAAGACCATCCACTAGTGCAGGACCATTGACACATCCCCATCCTAGTATTGATCCTCACGAGTGCACATCATGTGGTCGTCCCTGCTATGGTCTTGCCTCAGATGTTGCCTTCAGTGGGTTGTTGAGAGAGGTATGTTGATGGTTAATTGTAATAAATTCTTCATTTATTTTCGTCTTTGTACACATATATATAGTTTGAGCTAATATATTAATTTTGTGAACTTGCAGTTGATGCTTTATGCCAGTAGCAACGCCCCAGAGCCGGATGTTCTAGACTCTACAGGGGGGCATAATGCTACCCATTTGGCAGGCCCATATTATATAGCACCTATTGTTGTATCTCACACCAAGGTAAACATTTTAAAATTTCAATTTTTTAATACTTGTTAATTTGTTAATTTCCACATACTTTACATTTTAGTTCACTAATGCTATCTACGGTCTAATATTTACAATTATTAAACTTGCAGATGGCAGATCCTTCACTGGGGCAAGGTAATGTGGAGGTAGCACCCATGGTCGTACCGTCCCATGAAACATATGGGCTCCAGGTAAACAATTAAAAATGACATTTTTTAAATACATGTTTGTTTGTTGAATCATGCATGTATAACTACATGAACACTTGATGACTGTAGGCACCATCCGAGACATCTGGACCATTTCCTGGATTTGTATATCCTGTCAGGCCATTCGTGAACAAGGGTTGTGTGTATGTGAGGCATTATACTCCTAGAAAGACTCTAGCTGCCCACGACCATGGGCTTACTCACACCATGGTAATGTATATCCTTTGATGATATTTGTTGTTTAACTTGAAATCCAGTGCATAAAATGTTTTTGTTAATGTTTGAATTGCATGTTTACTACATCAGGAACCCGAGTTGTCTACTGAAAACCTCACATCGATGGTTGATGCAGCAGTCAGTGCCGCATCTACAATGGAAACTAATCACACACAGGTACGTAACTATTTCAATATTATCTTTACATAGTTTATTATTGTTGTCTATTGTTTATTCATGCATTTCTAACTATTTCAACATTTTTTCATTGTAGCCACCATCAGCAGGAGCAGTTCCTGGCCCCCCTGGTTCAACCATCCTGGATGTTCAACCAACAGCTCCATCTGCTACACAAGAAACGCAATATCCTTTGTCAGTTGAGGTGAGATGTCCTTTAGTGACCAAGTGTTTCATGCACTTTCCATGCACCAGTTGATAATTGTTGAGTTAATTGTTGAACTAATGTATTAGTGTACATAGTTAGTTGAATTTAACAATTGATATTTAATTTGCAGGATCCAGAGATGCACACTGATCCTAGAGATGTGCCTAGAGGATCAACGTCGGCAAAGAACAAGAGGAAGCTTGAGTTTTGATGTGTCTTATGGGATATATGTACATTTGGATACATGTACATGTGGCTTTGATAGTTTTGGATAGTTTTGGACACATGTGCTTTTGGATACTTTTGTATATATATGTACTTTTCAATACATTCACTTTTGGAGACATGTACATTGACTTTATTGTGCATGTACTCTTGGAGACATGTACATTGACTTCATTGGATACATGTACTTTTGGATATACATGTACTTTTGGAGACATGCACTTTTGGATACTCTTGGATATATATGTACTTTTGGATACATGTACTTTTGGAGACATGCACATTGACATTTCACTTTGTATTTGTTCTTCGGTTTCCACGTGTTCTTGTGTCAATCTAATGTGTTGATTTGTGTGGATTATCTATTACTCATGAATGCGCTATGTCAAAAGAACAAACTATTATATTTAAAGGTTTCAACGAACTCACTACATGCGTGCACTAATTGGTATCTAATTAAAATTTGTGATTTTGGATGATCATTACAAGTTATGTCAAAGTTCTTGCTTGTGTAATTTAATCAAACTAAATGCAATACAATATTTTTCAAGGTTTCAACGAACTCACTCATGCACACTAATTGGATAGGTGTAATTAAAATTTGTGAGTTTGGATGATTAAATTACAAGTTAAGTCAATGTTCAAGTGTAATTTAATAAAACTAAGTGCAATACATGCTACACATTTCATCAATGCCCAATATTTGATTGTACAATTAGATTCAACACTATATAGGAGTAACTACATATAAGTGCTCAAAGCAACATTGGTGAAGGAACAAACATTACCTCAGGATTCGAGAAATAAAGTGCCTTATAATGTTGGTTGGGAAGAATATGCTTGGTTATCCTTATGGCTTGGAGGTCATCTTCATCTAGATAAGTACTCTCATTGTCATGTGTCATTAAGGTTTTTTCATGTGGAAAAACCCTTCAGGGTTAGGGTTTGTTCATGGTTACATTGTACTTGATTTCTAAACATATAATTATTCTAAGAAATGTTGCTAGGTTTTCTTCCCCATGAGGGTTTCTCGGGATAAAATGTTGTGTCTCTTGTCCCTGAACAACATTTTCATGCGACTTGCAGCTCGACATAGCCTAGAAATCGGACATCGGACTGACGAACCATTTACTCCGTTGGTCTCCTGGCGTGCGATTACCTCTAGGGGGGCCTCTCCCTCATCTCCCCATGGCCCAGTGGATTCATTGTGTATTCATTTCGTAAACTAGGGTTTTGCTCAGTTTAATTGCATGCAATCTCGCATTGGTGGGTCAACTCTGCAAAGCCCTCCCCCGAGCCAGTGTTGGCAGTGTTCCCACGTCAGCATTGCCCACACACACTTGAAGGATCCAATGACACGCAATCTTCCTGCTCCGTTTGTTTTTTGGCTCCCTGGCGGAAATTCACCAAGTGTCCCTGAACGACATTTTAATGTGACTTGCAACTCGACATAACTCGGAAACCGGACATCAGACCGATGAACCATAGACTCCGTTGGTCTCCTATCGTGTGATTACCTCTAGGGGGGCCTCTCCCTCGTCTCCCCATGGCCCAGTGGCTTCATTGTGCATTCATTTCGTAAACTAGGGTTTTGCTCAGTTTAATTGCATGCAATCTCGCATTGGTGGGTCAACTCTGCAAAAACCTCCCTCGAGCCAGTGTTGGTAGTGTTCCCACGTCGGCATTGTTCACACACACTTGCAAGAGCCAACGGCATGCAATCTTCCTGCTCCATTTTCTTTTTGGCTCCCGGACGAAAATTCAGCAAGTGTCCCTGAATGGCATTTTCATGCGACTTGCAACTCGACATAACTCGAAAACCGGATGTCGTGCCGATGAACCGTCAACTCCATTGGTCTCCTGGCATGTGATTACCTCTAGGGGGCCCTCTCCCTCATCTCCCCATGGCCCAGTGGCTTCATTGTGCATTCATTTCGAAAACTAGGGTTTTGCTCAGCTTTATTGCATGCAATCTCGCATTGGTGGGTCAACTCTGCAAAAACCTCCCCTGAGCCAGTGTTGGCAGTGTTCCCATATCGGCATTGCCCACACACACTTGCAGGAGCCAACGGCATGCAATCTTCCTCCTCCGTTTGCGTTTTGGCTCCCGGACGGAAATTCACCAAGTGTCCGTGAATGGCATTTTCATGTGACTTGCAACTCGACATAACTCAGAAACCGGACGTCAGACCGACGAACCATCGACTCCGTTGGTCTCCTGGAGTGCGATTACCTCTAGAGGGCCCTCTCCCTCGTCTCCCCATGGCCCAGTGGCTTCATTGTGCATTCATTTTGAAAACTAGGGTCTTGCTCAGTTTTATTGCATGCAATCTCGCATTGGTGGCTCAACTCTGCAAACCCCTCCCCCGAGCCAATGTTGGCAGTGTTCCCATGTCGGCATTTCCCACAATCATGGCACGCAATCTTGCTGCTCTGTTTGCTTTTTGGCTCCCGGACGGAAATTCACCAAGTGTCCCTGAACGACATTTTCATGTGACTTGCAACTCGACATAACTCGGAAACCGGACGTCGGATCGACAAACCATCGACTCCGTTGGTCTCCTAGCATGCGATTACCTCTAGGTGGCCCTCTCCCTCGTCTCCCCATGGCCCAATGGCTTCATTATGCATTCATTTCATAAACTAGGGTTTTCTCAGTGTAGGAGTGTGCAATTTTTGCACACGGGGGTCAACTTTGGAAAATCATCCACCGGGAAGGTATGGCTAGTGTTCCCAGCCCAAATATGCCTAGACACACCTGCGGGACTCCCTGGAACTCGGTTTTGTTGCACAGTTGAAGTTCTATGCCCCTGGCAGGTATCCAGCAGGTGTCCCTGAAGGCCTTCTGGTAGCGAGACGGGATGAGCCATAGAATGAAGACCGTGGCTCGGATCGACAAACCGTCGGCTTCGTTGGATTCATCACACCATGATAGTGCCAAGGGTGCCCCTCCCCTCTGGACCGGTGGCCCATGTGTCACCTTGCAGGTCCATCTTGGAAACTAGGGTTTTGCTCAGTGTGGGAGTGTGCAATTTTTGCACACGGGGGTCAACTTTGGAAAATCATCCACCGAGCGGGTATGGATAGTTTTCCTAGCCCGAACCTACCTAGACACACCTACAGGACTCCCCGGAACCCGATTTTGTTGCACGGTTGGAGTTCTATGCCCCCGGAAGGTATCCAGCAAATGTCCCTGAAGGCCTTTTGGATGCGAGACGGAACGAGCCATAGAATGACGACCGTGGCTCGGATCGATGAACTGTCGACTTCGTTGGATTCAGCACACCGGGATAGTGCCAAGGGTGCCCCTCCCCTCCATCCTGGTGGCCCATGTGTCACCTTGCATGTACATCTTGGAAACTAGGGTTTTGCTTAGTGTGGGAGTGTGCAATTTTTGCACACGGGGGTCGACTTTGGAAAATCATCCACCGGGTGGGTATGGCTAGTATTCCCAGCCCAAAACTGCCTAGACACACCTGTAGGACTCCCCGGAACCCAGTTTTGTTGCACGGTTGGAGTTCTATGCCCCCGACAAGTATCCAGCAAGTGTCCCTGAAGGCCTTTTTGATGCGAGATGGAACAAGCCATAGAATGACGACCGTGGCTCGAATCGATGAACAGTCGACTCCGTTGGATTCAGCATGCCAGGATAGTGCTAGGGGTGCCCCTCCCCTCTGGCCCGGTGGCCCATGTGCCACCTTGTAGGTACATCTTGGAAACTAGGGTTTTGTAGGTCCATGATGAAGATTTTCATGATGATGATGATGGTGATGATGATGAAGATGTTGATGATGACGGCTTGGTCTAAGGTGGTGCTCTCAAATAGCTAATTCATTATGAAATATTTAGCAAAACATGAATTAAATTTAATATAAGTGTATTATTTAATATAGTGAGCATGAATGGAATTAATTTTGTTGGGTGAATCCAATAACCAACATGATGAACGTAATATAATTTTAGGGTTTACTGATCATATGTAAAAAATGGCATATTCATAAACTTGACATACGAGAGAACTTTTGGCATATTTGTAAACAACGTAAACGTAAATTTGGCATATCAAGAACACAAAATTAACATATTCATATGAAACATAAATGTGAAAATTGAGCATATATCAATATTCAATTACAAATTGTATAAATAGTATAGTATTAAAAGTATGTAACGTACCTCATCATGCTAGATCCCACCTATTATCATACAACCAAGCCCTCCGAATCATCTCTTATACCGATGGTCTCCATTAGTCTCTCGTGCTCTGTATCTGGTAAGAAGTAGCATACCTTCAATGTATTTCGACTAGGCATTGTTCGTACCTGGAGGTTTGTGCCAATGATTAAGTTGGTAAAGTGATACACACTTGCACCTGGTTTGTAATCTCTGTAAACATATCCACCCTTCTTTCTTGCATTGCTGTCCTGTGTCAAGTATTCACCTTTAACAACCATAGACCCAGTTGGAAAGTGGTTGTTTTCATTGTCAGTCATGGACATAATGAGGGTTTGCTTTCCATATATACAGAGTGCCAACCAGTAATCACCACCCCATTGAGTATCTTTTGAGGCAACCACTGCATATATGTGCCCTGCATTATATGATTGTAGGTATATGATCAAAATATTTTTCATGCAATACAAGGCCATTAATGTTGTGATGCACCTACAACAATTAATTAATACGAATATGCGAAATAGCATAAATGACAGAACTCAGAATCACTTTTATATTGATCACAGACCACTTCGAGGGGGCAACCTCCTATGAGCAAGCTCAATACAAATAACTTCACGGTGCCTTCATAGGTCTCAACACACACTTATATACTAAGTCTAGGCACCAATACTATGGGTCAAAACCATGTGACACTACAAACTATGGATCAACAATACTACGGGCGACTTACAAAGCATATGTGCCAACAACAATAACACAAACTATTAATCAACAAATACTACAGGACGACTTACAAAGCATATGCGTCCAACAACAACATACTAACAAAGTAAAGACATGGGTTCCTAACATCCCCTCCCCCTTAAAAAAAGCTTTGTCCTCAAATCTTTAGATGTGGAAATTGTTGTTGAATCTAAAGGAGTGGTTCCCATGTAGCATCCTCTAGTTGCATGCCGTGCCACTGAATTAAGACCTCTGTGATAGAGCGAGAGTGAAGCTGACGCGTGCGCCGATTGAGGATGGCCTCTGGCTCCAAAAGGATGGATCCTTCATTATCCAGTTCGGGTAAAATCGTTTGTCCACTGATGTTGGTGCCAAGAACTTTCTTCAGACAAGAGACATGAAAGACTGGATGAATGCCGGAAGAAGGAGGAAGTTCCAATTTATAAGCAACGGACCCAATCTTCTGAAGAATCCGATATGTCCCATAGAACTTTGGAGCGAGCTTATGACGCCCTTTGAGTTTCAAAGAGGATTGTTTGTACGGCTAGAGACGAAGAAAAACCATATCGCCGACTTGAAAAGTGCGCTCCGAACGGTGCTGATCAGCTTGTTGCTTCATGCGATTTCCTGCCATGTGAAGATTGTCCCACAAAATGCAAAGAATCTGATCGCGGTTTCGAAGGACCGTGTCAACTTCCTGAACCGGTGAGCTGGTGGGGGTGTATGGAAGAAGAGCTGGAGGCGCCTGACCATAGACTGCTTCATATAGGGTCATTTTAGAGGCGGTGTGGTAAGAGGTATTGTACCACCATTCAGCGAGAGGAAGCCACTTTTCCCACTGATGTTGTTGTTCCGAGGTGAAGCAACGAAGATAAGTTTCCAAGCATTTATTGATAATTTCAGCCTGACCATCTGTTTGTGGGTGATACCCTGAACTCATCTTCAGTTTGGTGCCAATGTGGCGAAATAGTTCTGTCCAAAAATGACTGGTGAAAGTCACATCACGATCTGAGACAATGGAAGAAGGGATGCCATGAACCCGAAAGATCTGGTCCAGGAAAATTTGAGCGACGGAGGAGGCCGTATAGGGATGGCTGAGAGCACAAAAATGACTATATTTGGAGAGGCGATCAACCACAACGAGAATCATTGTCTTCCCGCTAGATTTAGGGAGCCCTTCAATGAAATCCATAGAAATATTTGTCCAAATCCGTGTAGGTATGGACAAGGGTTCAAGCAATCCTGGAAGGAGTGTTGTTTCACCCTTATTGTGCTGGAAGGTATTACATTCGGCCACCATCTGTTGAATTGTCCTTTTCATGCCCTGCCAAAAGAAGTTACGTCGTGCACGTTCATACGTTTTGAGGAACCCAGAGTGCCCTGCCGATGGAGAAGCATGGAGTTCATAGAAGACAGCCTGTTGAAGATCTGTGCTCTGGGGAAGCACCAGACGACCCTTGTATCGCAGAGAAGCACCATCCCAAGAGTAATGTGGTACAGCAGAATGGTTGTTGGTCAAGCGTTGGATGATTTGAGATAAGGAAGAGTCATTGACATAACCCTATTGAACAGATTGCAACCAATTTGGAACAGGCATAGAAATAGTTGAAAGAGAATCTTGGGCATCAAATGTGCGAGAAAGAGCATCTTCCACAATATTGTCTTTACCCTTCTTGTAAGTGATCTCATAGTCATAACCCATGAGTTTGCTAACCCATTTCTATTGTGCCGGGGAGGAGACACGCTGGTCCAAGAAATATTTCAGACTCTGGTGATCAGTCTTGATGCAGAAATGATTCCCTAATAGGTATGGGTGCCACTTCTGTACTGCATGCAAAATAGCCATCATTTCCTTCTCATAGGTAGAGGCAGTTAAATTCTTACCTAAAAGGGCTTTGCTGGTGAACGCAATGGGGTGTTCATCTTGAAGGAGAACAGCACCAAGTCCATTTCCGCAAGCACCACTCTCAATAGTGAAGGGCTTGGAAAAATCGGGCATAGCTAGCACAGGTGTAGTACACATAGCTTGTTTTAGTTTGTCAAATGCACACTGAGCAGCAGGTGTCCATGTAAAAGCATACTTTTTCAATAGCACAGTTAATGGAGCTGCAATCTTCCCATAATCCTTGACAAACTTGCGGTAGTAGCCAGTCAACCCCAAAAAACCACGAAGGCTCTTGAGTGTCTGAGGATGTGGCCAATTGTTCATGGCATCGATTTTGGCAGGATCCACGCGAACCCCTTGTGCTGAGATAATGTGCCCGAGATACTCAACTTCCTTCTGTCCAAAAACACATTTAGACTGCTTGGCATGGAGATGATGGTCAGAGAAAAGTTGCATGACAAGATCCAGATGCTGGAGATGTTCATCCCATGTTTTACTGTAGATGAGGATATCATCAAAGAATACCAGAATGAATTTCCGCAAGTAGGGTCGAAATATTTTATTCATTAAGGCCTGGAATGTGGAAGGAGCATTAGTGAGGCCAAAGGGCATGACCAAAAACTCATAATGGCCATCATGTGTGCGGAAAGCTGTTTTAGGGATATCATCCTCATGAACCCGAATTTGATGATACCCAGAACGACGATCCAACTTGGAGAAAAAAGCGAGCCCCATGAAGCTCATCAAGAAGCTCATCAACAAGAGGAATTGGAAACTTATCCTTGATGGTGAGGTTATTAAGTGCTCGGAAGTCAATGCAGAGGCGCCATGACCCATCTTTTTTGCGCACAAGAATAACTGGAGAAGAAAAGGAACTAGTGCTTGGGCGAATAATACCTTGCTTCGATAAGTACCGAACGATCATTTCTATCTCCGTTTTTTGGTGAAATGGGTAGTGATAGGGCCTGATGTTGGGAGGAACACTGCCAGGAAGGAGCTGAATACGATGGTCTTCTGGCCTAGAAGGTGGCAATCCCACTGGTTCAGCAAAGACACTTGTATATCGATCCAGAATTTGTTGTAGATCCAAAGGAGTAGTGGAGACCGCTGATGGTTGCACCTGAATGGAATGGATCTGAGTGATGACACCATGTGAATTCTTCTTGAGGATTTTTTCCATGCGATGTGAGCTGATGATGCTGAGAGAACCTGGTTGTAATCCTGTCAATGTGTGTTTTTGTCCATTGAGGGAAAACTGCATCCAAAGTTCAGCAAAATCCCAAAAGATAGGGCCAAGTGTGCGTAGCCATTGAGCGCCCAAAACAACATCACATCCACCTAAGGGCAAGGAAAACATGTCAGAGCGCAAGGTATAATCTCCCATAGAGATACGCACATTTCGACACTTCCCTTTGCAAGGTAAGGTGCCCCCATTGGCAACCATGACTTCAAAGTTGGAGCAAGGATGGATAAAACAATCAGCTTATTTGGCGATCCGAGGGTCAATGAAATTATGAGTGCTACCAGAATCAATGAGTATTGTAAGAGGAAGCTTCTTGAAGTAACCCCTGAACCGCATTGTTTGGGGGGTGGTGATTCCAGCTAAAGCATGGAGAGATATCTCTGGCTAGTCATCCTGAGACGGAGGGTCAATAGGCGGTTCCTGAATGTCGACCGGAGCATCCATTGTTTCTGGATCTTCATCACCAATTTCAAAGGTAGGCAGAGACTCCACATCCAAGAGATAGTGCTTTTGCTGAACACATCTATGTCCCCGAGTGAATTTCTCATCACAATTATAGCAAATCCCTTTTTCTCTGTTTGCTTGCATCTCTGTTTCAGACAAATGCTTGATAGGAGTCGATCGAGGAGCCTACGGTATAGGTGGTCGCTGAGAACCCATATTTCGGAAGGGAACAAAAGTGGGCTTCGAGCGTTGTTGGGCTGCAATCTTGTCTTCTGCCAACTTAGCCAACCCTAGGGCTTCCATCATTGTGGTGGGACAGAACATTTTGACCTCAGAGCGGATGGCATCCTTTAGACCACTGATAAAACAACTCCGGTAAAAGTCATCAGACAATCCTTCGGTGTGGTTGGTTAGGTTCTCAAATTCGGTTTGATACTCTCTCACAGTGCCAATTTGGCGAAGTTTAGTGAGGGCTCCGATGAAGTTATCAAAAGCACTAGGACCAAATCGTTGCAAAAGGAGCTGGCAAAAGTCTAACCATTTGGGCTCTGGATGAGCCTTGATGTACCAACGGTACCATTGAAGAGCTTCCTGTTCCAAGTGAAAGGATGCCAGCGGAACTTTGTTGACATCCAAAGTATTATGCAAATTGAAATACTGTTCTACACGATAGATCCATCCAGTTGGATCAGTACCATTGAAGCGAGGAAAATCAAGCTTCGGACCACGGAAATTGCTAGAAGAAGAGAACCCATTGTCTGATGAAGACTCGGACTGCCGTTTGTTGTTCATAGCTAAATGTTCAAGATGGAGGCCGAGAAATTTTTCATCCAGATCCTAGAGTTTGGCTTGGATGGCTGCAAGTGCTTCTTCCATGGTTTTTGCTCCTGCACGGGTGACAACCATAACCAGGAGTTTTTTTTTTGTTTTGACTGGGTAGGAAAACAAAAACAGAAACTGCTTCAGTAAGGGAAAATCTAGACTTGGGAAAAAATCTGAAGGGTAATTGGGGTTTGACTAGGTGTTGGACACTATCGACTAGACATGGAAGCAAAAATGAGGATTTCAGAAGCGGGGTGAAAGAATGGGAGAATTTGGCAGAGGGGGACAAAGAAGCAAAATTCAGAAAGGAACTCTGTGGTAAAATTTGAAGGTGATTGGCTGAAATCTAAGAAAGTTATGGCAAACCCTAAAAATAGACAAATGTGGGCTTTCGGGCTTTGGGAAGGGGAATTGGGGATAGGGTCCTCAGGAATGAAATATGCAGAATGGGATGACAGGGGTTCCCCGAAAATTTCAAGGGAAACAGAGTGGAAACAAGGGAGATATGGACCAAAAACTGAATTTTATACTTTTTTTTTTTTTTTTTTTAATAGACCAGAGCGGCTACGTCTCGGAAGGGATCTGGAACAGCGCCGAATGGATTGAAAACAGCTGGATCTGGAACGGCTTGCAAAATGGATCTGAAACGGCACAGTAGTGATCGACAATAGTTCAGCTGAAAGTAGATATGGACCCCAGGTATGTGAGGCTTCCTAACAGTTCAGGGGTTTCACTCGGCCACCAATGCTATCTGACGGCTTGCGTATTGGGGCAGTACCCCTCACTCCACGGCTCAGGTAAAACTGATAACCGCTTTGCTACAAACGACAGCTCTTGGTTTACCTCACGGGTGGGAACTAGTCAATCAGGTAGGGGTCGTTGCCCTTTTCGCTGGCAGGTCCTCTCAATGGGCCAACTACTTCGGGGTTCCTGTGGTACTCCTTACAATGAGTTTTAGGGCTTATGCCCAAGTACTTCCCACAGTTAAGCGGATAGGGATTATTCCCAAATCCGAACCTGCAATAGATGCGAAAAAAAAAAATTGGCAGAAATTTCACCCAGCGAGCCCAAGAAAGTGATCTGATACCAGATGTGATGCACCTGCAATTAATTAATACGAATATGCGAAATAGTAGAAATGACAGAACTCAGAATCACTTTTATATTGATCACAGGCCACTTCGAGGGGGCAACCTCCTATGAGCAAGCTCAATACAAATAACTTCACGGTGCCTTCATAGGTCTCAACACACACTTATATACTAAGTCTAGGCGCCAATACTATGGGTCAAAACCATGGGCCACTACAAACTATGGATCAACAATACTACGGGCAACTTACAAAGTATATGCGCCAACAACAATAACACAAACTATTGATCAACAAATACTACGGGACGACTTACAAAGCGTATGCGTCCAACAACAACATACTAACAAAGTAAAGACATGGGTTCCTAACAAATGTGCATTTGAAGACTACGTAAACAAACAAAAAATGTTAAGGAAATGCATCATACCGGGTTGTACAAGGTCTGAGACATGATCAAAATCTGCAGAAATAGATGATTGGTCTTCTTCCAATGGATTTAACTCAAAAATTGCACGCTAGTCAGGTGGAAGTGATATGCGATCCCATCCATCAACCCAATCCAATGATTCACACCCATCCCAGTCACCATCACAACAAGGAGGGCAAAAACAAGCGAGTTTTCTGGTCCAAATTTCAAATACTGGGTTATCAGAGCTTCGAACTGAATGAAAGCCATGAGTCCCAGGCACAGTCTTGCATTCCCATGCATGTGAACGATCTATTTCTACTACCTCCCAAAAAAATATCTCCACATGTCTCTTTCTTGTGGATTCTACTCGCATAGTTGATTCCTCTCCCATTACTGACGTGCACCACCTGACTGTAGATTGAGCATTTAGAATAGTAGATTCTGTAGATACTTTCAATTCTTCTCTTCGTAGGGATGTTTTGACACATGCTCCGGCTCCATCATGCTCTCCTTTACCATGCCCAGTCTCAAAATAGCTCCACATATGTGGCACTTTGTAGTTTTTATGCAATGAACACAACCACTGAAATATGCGTGCATTTTTTAACTGACCAGCACACCCATCAGACCAAATCCAGTGTCGATCCATCTGTATGTTCCTTCCCTTCAAGTGATCATAGAACATGATGAAGCAATGACGTACATAGTGAAAGTCATGGCACCTATCATCACTTATGTAGAAGTGATATTCCTTCAGAATTTCTCTTTGCTCTTTAGTGTTATTTGGGCCATGCCTATATGTGATATGGACCATCAAGGAAACCTGCTCAGAGTGATAATACTGACTTTGGATCTCATTTTGAGGTTGCAGAGTGTAGTTCTCAGCAAAATCAACAACTGAAAGTATAGTACCAAGGGGAAATGTATCTCTGCATATTCTAAACTTCTCATCCTGCCATCGTGCCACGTGGACATGCTGAACATATTGATGTGTCTTTTCAATAAATTCCTTGATGAAGTCACTAACTTGTACCTGGTGACACAAAATGATCTCAATGTCAGTTTTTGTTGTAAGTAAGGATTGAAATGTAACCATTACAACATAATTTTAAAGATATAAATGCATACCTGAGATGTCACCAATTGTATTTTTTTGCTTTCTTTCCCTGGGACTATTTCATAGTTGATATATTTGAAACTTTTCATGTCTGTAACCATTTTCCCAAATTCACTGTCTCCATTCTCGTGCATACATTGGCTCAATAATGCCATTCCAGCACAGTTGGAGCATGTTCCATCCAAACAAGATTTTGCATAGTATGTTTGCCCCTCGGGCCTATTGCACATGATGCTATGAATGAATTCTCTTGATGAAGTTGGTGGTATTGTCATGGAGCAATCCTACACATGGTTAGTATGCAACACACAACGAATGTACAAAAATGTTTCATAGTAATATTCATATTCTACATGGTATCTACAACAACAAGCGTTACGAAGAGTAATTATTCTAACATACCATGGCTTACATTTCTCAAAAGATCTTTGCCCCCAAGTTCAATTGTCTATGCTCAATCCTAAATTTCTTGTAAAGTTTTGTCTCTGTTATATCAAGAAGATGCTTAGTATGTGGTTCATGATCCTTTGAACCCCTTTTCAGTTTTAGTACATCCTTTCGGTTTGAAGAAGGCCTTGTGTGATCTTGCCAAAAATTGTGCACTAGTCCCTTTACTGCATCAACTAGCTTCATGTCACGACATGGCAACCGACCAACAAAGGCCCAAAAATATGTCTAATCGGTTGTGTCAAGATGTTCTCTTCTAATAGAATACCTACATAGGGTTTTTACATTCAAATTAACTAGTTCGGATGTAGGCCTGAGAATACAAAGGGCCCTGGTGTTCTTATTTGCAATTGCTTGTGACAACACACGAAGAGCAGCATTGAGGTCCTTTGAACGTGTGTTCTTACCAATTTTAGCAAATGCATCTACTAGGCTTTTAACTATATGAGAACTTGGTTCAGAATTCTTTATCATCTTTATCCCTAACTTTTTCCTAACAACATTCATGCTCCTAGATTTTGACAATGATAAAAATAATCTACATTTATCTCCATCACATTTAGAAACAAAATATTTATCAAGTATCTGTTGAGTTTGATAAGCAATACTACGTTTAGATAGCGTACCTTCAATGGAATTGATGAGACTTTCATCAACTTGTATACGCTTCGGAGTTCTTCGACGTGTGCTTGCTAATGGAGGTAAGGGGGTTGGAATTGTACCATGTAGTGCATCACCAAGACGCTCTGGCATTTCAATAGTAGCTTGGTGTCCTTCATTCTCTTCCTGGTAGTTGGATGGTGGAATTACAACATCCTCATCGATGGTCTGTGGAAGTCCAACATCCTCATCGATGTTCTGGATAACATTCTCTTCTTCAACAGTAGGGAAAATGTCCAACACCTCTCTGACTTCATCGCTTGTATAACCACATCCGGATAGAAAATTTTGTGTTTCTTCATGAGCTTCATCTTGAGATGGTAACTTATCACTTTGACTTGAAGTAGGAATTGAAACATCCCCTAATGAGCACCTACATTTTGCTTCTTGATTACTTCCATGGGGTGCTTGTTCAACAACTATTGTGGAAATTGAAGGTCCCTCTTGTCGTGGATTAATAGGATGAACCGTGGTATCCTCTACAATTGGATTTGGATTAGTTTCCAAAGAAAGCCTCTGATTCATCATGTATGTTATTTTCTTTTCTTTCTCTTCTTCAATGACTTCTTAAGGTCTCTTCTTCCTTGTTGATTTGTTTACTCGGTTACGTGCATTCCCCATCACCACAATGATCAATTCAATATAGTTTGTTTTTGTTGCTCCTCAATTACAAGCTCTTCAATAATAAGCAAATGGAAGTTAAATCATAAATTGTTTGGGCTCTTTGATTCTCTTGTACACTTGTGTATATCCACCATCACCATGAAATGGTCTTGAAGCTTGATATCTTATCTTGTGTGCTCCTCAAATATAGGCCAAATGAATCTTTCAAAGACCTTATCTTTGGTGTTATTCAATTGGAGATTCTTCAAGCTTGCTGATTATCTTCTTCAAATATGGCCATATAACTCAACACCACACTGAGCAACCATGAAAGACGTCCTCAATGCTGCACCTGCATAAAAAAAAAAATGATGGAGATGGTGTAGAATGTGAGAATTTCCAATGGCGGGCTCGTGCTATTCGAAAAATCACGGGAGTGTTGTTTTGGCTCGGACAGAGTGAAGTTGCTCTCGGATAGGCACAGTCCATTGTTTATAGAGTTACAAAACGCGCACACATTATATAAAGCAAAAACGCGTGCGCGATTTGGAGTGTAAAAACGCGTACGCGATATTTTCAAGCACAATAAATAGGTTAGGTGCACAGGTAGGGAAACGAACAAAATCAAAAGAAAACTAATATTTTATATGGTTACATACATTGTCAAGCATACCCCACTCTCCATCTCTCCACCTTCTCTTTATCTTCGTCATTATCCCTCCCTATAGCACTCTCTCCCTTCTTCTCCCTTAATCACTAACCCTCTACGCCTTTATCCCTCCCCCCTGCCCTCTCTGTCTTACCTTGTTCCTAGAGCCCCTCCCCCATAAAGGCCTTTAGACCCTCTTCTAAACATTAATCCCTAAGTGCATAAGTGCACAAGATGATGATGAGGAGGAGGGTGATGACAATGAAGATGATCATGATATAGATGAAGATGATAAAGATGATGATGTTGATGAAGATGATGGTGATGATGATGAAGATCTTGATGATGTTGGTGATGGTGATGTTTGGATGATGATGATGATGATGATGATGATGATGAAGATGATGGTGACATGATGGAGATGTTGATCCATTGAGGAAGATGATGATGATGATGGTGATGATGATGATGGTGATGATGATGATGATGTTGATGAAGATGATGATAATGAAGAAGATGATGATGATGGAGATGTTGTGTTGATGAGGAACCTAGAGATGACAATGATGATGAAGATGGTGATGGTGATGACGATGAAGATTTTGATGATGATGGTGATGGTAATGATGATGAAGATGTTGACGATGATGGTGATGGTGATGTTTAGATGATGATCATGATGATGTTCAGAAGATCATGATGGTGATGAACATGATGATGATGGAGATGTTGATAAGGAACCTATAGATGCCAATGATGATGGTGATGACGATGAGGATGTCGATGATGATGGTGCTGGTAATGATGATGAAGATGTTGATGATGATGGTGATGGTGATGTTCGAATGATGATGATGATGATGATGATGATGGTGACATGATGGAGATGTTGATCCGATGAGGAAGATGATGATGATGATAGTGATGATGATGAAGATGTTGATGATGATGATGATGGTGATGAAGATGATGATGATGAAGAAGATGATGATGATGGAGATGATGTGTTGATGGGGAACCTAGAGATGACAATGATGATGAAGATGGTGATGGTGATGGTGATGGTGATGGTGATGACGATGAAGATTTTCATGATGATGGTGATGGTGATGATGATGAAGATGTTGACGATGATGGTGATGGTGATGTTTAGATGATGATCATGATGATATTCAAAAGATCATGATGGTGATGATGATGGAGAAGATGACGATGATGGATATGTTGATGAGGAACCTACAGATGCAAATGATGATGATGATGATGGTGATGAAGATGATGATGATGGAGATGTTGATGAGGAACCTATAGATGCCAATGATGATGGTGATGATGATGAGGATGTCGATGATGATGGTGCTGGTAATGATGATGAAGATGTTGATAGTGATGGTGATGGTGATGTTCGGATGATGATGATGATGATGATGATGATGAAGATGATGGTGACATGATGGAGATGTTGATCCGATGAGGAAGATGATGATGATGATGATGGTGATGATGATGAAGATGTTGATGATGATGATGATGGTGATGAAGATGATGATGAAGAAGAAGATGATGATGATGGAGATGATGTGTTGATGGGGAACCTAGAGATGACAATGATGATGAAGATGGTGATGGAGATGGTGATGGTGATGACGATGAAGATTTTTATGATGATGCTGATGGTGATGATGATGGAGATGTTGATGATGATGGTGATGGTGATGCTTAGATGATGATCATGATGATGTTCAAAAGATCATGATGGTGATGATGGTGATGATGATGGAGAAGATGACGATGATGGATACGTTGATGAGGAACCTACAGATCCCAATGATGATGATGATGATGGTGATGAAGATGATGATGATGGAGATGTTGATGAGGAACCTATAGATGCCAATGATGATGGTGATGACGATAAGGATGTCGATGATGATGGTGCTGGTAATGATGATGAAGATGTTAATGATGGTGGTGATGGTGATGGTGATGTTCGGATGATGGTGATGATGATGATGATGATGAAGATGATGGTGACATGATGGAGATGTTGATCCGATGAGGAAGATAATGATGATGATGGTGATGATGATGAAGATGTTGATGATGATGATGATGGTGATGAAGATTGATGATGAAGGAGATGATGATGATGATGGAGATGATGTGTTTAATGGGAACCTAGAGATGACAATGATGATGAAGATGGTGATGGTGATGGTGATGGTGATGACGATCAATATTTTGATGATGATGGTGATGGTGATGATGATGAAGATGTTGATGATGATGGTGATGGTGATATTTAGATGATGATCATGATGATGTTCAGAAGATCATGATGGTGATGATGGTGATGATGATGGAGCAGATGACGATGATGGATATGTTGATGAGGAACCTACAGATGCCAATGATGATGATGATGATGGAGATGTCGATGAGGAACCTATAGATGCCAATGATGATGGTGATGATGATGAGGATGTCGATGATGATGGTGCTGGTAATGATGATGAAGATGTTGATGATGATGGTGATGGTGATGTTTGGATGATGATGATGATGATGAAGATGATGGTGACTTGATGGATATGTTGATCCGATGAGGAAGATGATGATGATGATGGTGATGATGATGATGATGATGGTGATGATGATGAATATGTTGTTGATGATGATGATGGTGATGAAGATGATGATGATGAAGAAGATGATGATGATGGAGATGACGTGTTGATGGGGAACCTAGAGATGACAATGATGATGAAGATGGTGATGGTGATGGTGATGGTGATGACGATGAAGATTTTGATGATGATGCTAATAGTGATGATGATGAAGATGTTGACGATGATGGTGATGGTGATGTTTAGATAATGATCATGATGGTGATGATGGTGATGATGATGGAGAAGATGACGATGATGGATATGTTGATGAGGAACCTACAGATGCCAATGATGATGATGATGATGGTGATGAAGATGATGATGATGGAGATGTTTATTGGGAACCTATAGATGCCAATGATGATGGTGATGACGATGAGGATGTCGATGATGATGGTGCTAGTAATGATGATGATGATGTTCATGATGATGGTGACGGTGATGGTCGGATGATGATGATGATGATGATGATGATGAAGATGAAGATGATGGTGACATGACAGAGATGTTGATCCGATGAGGAAGATGATGATGATGATGGTGATGATGATGAAGATGTTGATGATGATGATGATGATGGTGATGAAGATGATGATGATGAAGAAGATGCTGATGATGGAGATGTTGTGTTGATGGGGAACCTAGAGATGACACTGATGATGAAGATGGTGATGGTGATTGTGATGGTGATGGTGATGATGATGAAGATGTTGACGATGATGGTGATGGTGATGTTCGGATGATGATGATGAAGATGATGGTGACATGATGGAGATGTTAATCCGATGAGGAAGATGATGATGATGATGGTGATGATGATGAAGATGTTGATGATGATGATGATGGTGATGAAGATGATGATGATGAAGAAGATGATGATGATGGAGATGTTGTGTTGATGGGGAACCTAGAGATGACAATGATGATGAAGATGGTGATGGTGATTGTGATGGTGATGACGATGAAGATTTTGATGATGATGGTTATGGTGATGATGATGAAGATGTTGTCGATGATGGTGATGGTGATGTTTAGATGATGATTATGATGATGTTTAGAAGATCATGATGGTGATGATGGTGATGATGATGGAGAAGATGACGATGATGGATATGTTGATGAGGAACCTACAGATGCCAATGATGATGATGATGATGGTGATGAAGATGATGATGATGGAGATGTTGATGAGGAACCTATAGATGCCAATGATGATGGTGATGACGATGAGGATGTCGATGATGATGGTGCTGGTAATGATGATGAAGATGTTGATGATGATGGTGATGGTGATGTTCGAATGATGATGATGATGATGATGATGATGATGAAGATGATGGTGACATGATGGAGATGTTGATCCGATGAGGAAGATGATGATGATGATGGTGATGATGATGAAGATGTAGATGATGATGATGATGGTGATGAAGATGATGATGATGATGAAGATGATGATGATGGAGATGATGTGTTGATGGGGAACCTAGAGATGACAATGATGATGAAGATGGTGATGGTGATGACGATGAAGATTTTGATGATGATGCTGATGGTGATGATGATGAAGATGTTGACGATGATGGTGATGGTGATGTTTAGATGATGATCATGATGATGTTCAAATGATTATGATGGTGATGATGGTGATGATGATGGAGAAGATGACGATGATGGATCTATTGATGAGGAACCTACAGATGCTAATGATGATGATGATGATGGTGATGAAGATGATGATGATGGAGATGTTGATGAGGAACCTATAGATGCCAATGATGATGGTGATGACGATGAGGATGTCGATGATGATGGTGCTGGTAATGATGATGAAGATGTTGATGATGATGGTGATGGTGATGTTCGAATGATGATGATGATGAAGATGATGGTGACATGATGGAGATGTTGATTCGATGAGGAAGATGATGATGATGATGGTGATGATGATGAAGATGAAGATGATGTTGATGATGGTGATGAAGATGATGATGATGAAGAAGATAATGATGATGGAGATGTCGTGTTTGTGGGGAACCTAGAGATGACAATGATGATTAAGATGGTGATGGTGATGGTGATGGTGATGGTGATGACGATGAAGATTTTGATGATGATGGTGATGGTGATGATTATGAAGATGTTGACAATGATGGTGATGGTGATGTTTAGATGATGATCATGATGATGTTCAGAAGATCATGATGGTGACGATGGTGATGATGATGGAGAACATGACGATGATGGAGATGTTGATGAGGAACCTACAGATGCCAATGATGATGATGATGGTGGTGATGAAGATGATGATGATGGAGATGTTGATGAGGAACCTACAGATGCCAATGATGATGGTGATGTCGATGAGGATGTCGATGATGATGGTGCTGGTAATGATGATGAAGATGTTGATGATGATGGTGATGGTGATGTTCGGATGATGATGAAGATGATGGTGACATGATGGAGATGTTCATCCGATGAGGAAGATGATGATGAAGATGGTGATGATGATGAAGATGTTGATGATGATGATGATGGTGATGAAGATGATGATGATGAAGAAGATGATGATGATGGAGATGTTGTGTTGATGGGGAACCTAGAGATGACAATGATGATGAAGATGGTGATGGTTATGGTGATAGTGATGGTGATGACGATGAAGATTTTGATGATGATGGTGATGGTGATGATGATGAAGATGGTGATGGTGATGTTTAGATGATGATCATGATGATGTTTAGAAGATGATGATGATGATGATGGAGATGTTGATTTGATGAGGAATATGATGATGATGATGATGGTGATGATGATGAAGATGTTGATGATGACGATGATGGTCATGAAGATGATGATGATGAAGAATATGATGATGATGGAGATGTTGATGCCGAACCTAGAGATGAAAATGATGATGAAGATGTTGATGATGATGAAGATGTTGATGATGATGATGATGGTGATGATGATGAAGATGTTGATGATGATGGTGCCGGTGATGAAGATGATGATGATGATGATGATGATGATGATGAAGATGATGATGATGGATATGTTGATGAGGAAGGGGGAGATGACAATGATGATGAAGATGTTTATGGTGATGAAGATGTTCATGATGATGGTGATGGTGATGAAGATGATGATGAAGATGATAAGGATGAAGAAGATGATGATGATGGAGATGTTGATCAGGAACCTAGAGATGACAACGATGATGAATATGTTGATGATGATGATGATGGTGATGATGATGAAGATGGTGATGGTGATGAAGATGATGACGAGGAGGGTATCCACCTTATGTATATATTTTCATGTCTCCCACCAACACTTTATTTCCCTCCCTTCTTATCTCTTTATTTCGTTCTATCCCCATCTATCTCTCACTCCCTCTAAATCCATTCCTCCCCATTGTCCCTCTCCCTTCCTCACTCTATGTCTCCCCCCCTTTGTATTCTTTATTTCTCTCTCACATCCCCCTTACCTCCATCCATTCCACCTTGTCACTCAAGTCTCACTTTCAACTTCTAACCCTATACTTCTTCAGAACCTATTCTACTCCTAATAGAGCTCTCAAACTCCACTACCCTTCAACCCCTGTAGCCCATCATGTTCTCATTCCCTTCATCTCTCCCCACTCAAGCTTCCAACATCCTTCTAAGCCCTTGACCCTTTCCCACCCCTGTTAAATATTAACCATAGATTCCCTTGACCCATCCCCACCCCTTCTCAAATATTAAACAAAAATTCCCTTGAGTCTTACACACCCCTTCTTTCTCAAGTATTAAACATGTATTTTATGATTTAAATAACAAGAGCGCATTTTTTAACTATATAACGCGTACGTGTTATGTAGTTATATAACACGTCGTGTTATGTACATCTAAAAGCGCGACAATATTTTTGAATTTAGATTTTTCTCGCATGCCAACAGTAATCCTATGTGTATGCTTTGGAGTTTGCTTCGGTAATTCCAAACCTATGCAATGTTAATGAAAAACCAAAGCTAATTGGGTATTTCTTCCAGTTTCTGGAGAAGCCTGTGCTTAGCCACTCATTACAATATGCTACACACAGTCATTTTTGATGAAATCTTAGACACAAATAGCATTTTTTCTGCAGATTCCAAATATGTAACTTTTATTTTAAAATATTAATTTTTCCTATTTTCTTTCAATTTCTTTTATGTCCTACTTCCTTAACTCATGAAACACACTGTTAGTGTTTCTTCCATAACTTTTTCAATTCTCGATCATTTCAAAAAAAAATTGTATGGTGCACAAGAGGACACTAACCTCCACGTTCTATGAAAAACCCATGTCAAGATTTTTTCATTAAGACCTCCAAAGGCTCTACCCACAAAAGAGGTACTATTTTCGAGGTTTGATCACTTAGACAATTATAAAAAAATTATAAAATTACTAATTTAATTTTCAAAAAATAATGGCGCACAAGTGCTATGTGTTCTCTACATGCATGCTGATTTTTGTAGCTTGATTCCTTCATTTAGGCCCTCAAAGGCTCAACCCACAAAAACATATACCTTATCATTTACCTGAAAAATAAAAAGTGTCAGGAAAAATGAAACTTGACATAGCTATGCAAATTTTCAATACATAAAAGTTATATATTCGGAAACGTGATTCAATTTCCTACATTTCATCTTTTTTACTCAATGCAAGATATTTTGCGTAAGTAGCTCAAAAAATCCAAGTAAGTTGAGGGATGCCTGCTTTTTCAGTTTTCTATTGCATCTAACGCACCAAAAGTGACCCTCATTAGCTTGCACTAACCCAGTGTCATTGGGGCATAGTTCGAGCTTCATACACTCTCAATGAAAGTAGGCGTTTCCCACCAAGGCAAACTGAAATGTTCATTATCTATCTTAGACATTGACCTACATGAAACCATGGAAAATGACAGAATTTCATTTTTTTACCATCAGAGAAGATTATATAAGAAGGATATTATTTGCATAACTATTTTGACATGTCAAGGATATTATTTGCATAACTATTTTGACATGTCTAAAGGTTTGAGGACAATGGAATTGTATTTTGTTTGATGGGTGATAGATTGCATGTTGAAAAAGGACATGCATAGACTCGTTAAAAGAGATATACAACATGCATAAACATATAAAAAATATAATTATGTTTATGAGTACCCATAAATCGTCCTAGAACCAAATACTCACACTCATGTAGTAAAATTTTATGGGATTCAAAAGGTCAATGGCCAAAGAGTAAACCTAGAGAGGTTCTTACGCGCGGGGCCTTCCGACCCTAAGCAACAGTACGACTACAAGCTGTGCCTGACATATGTTTTGGCGACGGTTTGAGCACTGGGAAAACCTCTGAAATGACATTTACTTGAGAGCTAATTTTCCCTTATGTAAACCCTTACTCAATAGTTACTATAATTAGTCCTTTTGTAAACCCTTACTCAATAGTTACTATAATTAGTCCTTCTGTAAACCCTTACACTGCAATCTCTCCAAACGTGACAAGCCAAAAGAAAATACGATTATGATCAAATGGGAAAATAGGATAAGGAGTTGTGAAATACAGGATAAGGAATTGTGAAAAAAGATATTTCATCAAGTAATTTAAATTCCTATCAATTTCACCATTGGAAGTGCTCACCAAAAGACATGGAAATTATAAACAAACTAAATGAAAAGTAGACTATATTAAGCGGATTGGAGGCAGCAACCCACCTTCAGAACTGATATGTTAATATTAATATTCGCGAAACCCTAAAACATGGAAAGGCCAGAATTCTTACACAGGGCGAGTCCATAACACACAGGAAGTCCATAACACGAGAATCTAAAACACGGGTTTAAAGTAATTTTCTGCTGATTAACAAAAAGATAATTTAAGATATATTTTAAGTTTATGTGCATTCCAAGATATTTTAAGATCATGTCCATTTCACCCTGCATGACCATTGGAATCGATTTCACCCCGCATGACTGCATTGGAAGTGCTGACCAAAAGGCATGGAAATTATGCAACCGATATTTATGTTCATATTAATATTCGCGAAACCCTAAAACATGGAAAAGCCAAAACCCTTATACAGGGCGAGTCCATAACAAGAAAGATAAAACACGAGTCTACATTCATTGTAATTTCCTGCTAATTAACAAAAAGATATACCCTAGCAACACAATCACCTGAACATTATATTAATGTAACCCATCATGGATGAGGAGCCCGAACTTTGGGAAGAAAGTTAGGGTTGCTGAGCTTGTCCCTCGTTTCTTCTCCCAGACGGCGAGATTTGAAATCATTGGACTTCATCTTCACGTCAACCGTCGGAAGGCTGGCCTGGCGCGCAACCCAGAGCCTTCGGTTGTTCTCGCACCAGAGCCTTCCATCGTCTCCTTAATGGACTTTAAGCGGACCCAAAGACGAAGGATCGATCCTTCGCTGCTTAATGTCAGCCACTGTTTCCTCCAATTTGACGCCGGTGTGGGCTTTACTAAAGGAATCCTTTATACTATCTTGCGTGAACTGCAAATTTCGAGGATCGTAACTTGCCGAGCTCGAATTCCCAAGGTCTTCATCGCAGAATACTGCCGTATTTAAAACGGCGTATTCATCATAGAATACAGTTGTGATGATACCGTAATCCATATGTGCACTGCTGGCTTTCCTTTCCATCTTGATAACAAAGCAATCAAAGATTGCAATGAATTCGGCGCTAATAAATAGAGTGTTTTCGTGGACCTGAACGAGTTAAAACCCTAAACCATTTAGGGTATTCTCGCCACACGTGCGAGGAAGCCATGTCGACCGCGAACAATATTCGCCGCGTGGCAAGGCTGCCTTTAATTAAAGGCCCTGCCCGGCCATCATCAAAGAACGCAATGTCGACCACAACAGGACGCCGTGAAAGGGGTCCATCACCCGCCGTCCGCCGTTGATCCCCCGTCACATATCAAACTGCATTGTAGAAGCCACATATCTTTGGAGACTCGCCACATGTCACTTCTCCATTTATCAATAAGACATTCATTTTCAATGAAAGGTAATCAAGCTCGGAGTCTTGGAGTTCCCATGCATGTAATGGTTTTAGAGCCCTAGTCTATTTTTTACTCATTGGTATGCCCTATGTCCTTTCAGCGTAGGATAAAAGACAACCAAAATGCCCGGTTTTTTCCGTGATTTTGGGATAAAAACTCGTTAAATTTCTTGTTGAAAATTGTTATTTTCGTAATTTTGTAATTTCTACAATTAGGATTGTCTTTTCTTGATTAAGTGCCCAATTTTAAAACTACTCCGATCGTTGAAATTGCGATTTTGGCAAGAATTGCTTTGTCGGATTACGACGAGTCGGGGGCGTTTTGGTTAGCCCTTATACAACTAGTGTCCTCTCTACTACTAGCATATTCTTTCTATTGTGGTGTGCTCCTTTGCCTACTATTTTGTCAAACTTACAACATGCAAAACTTATTTATATGTTAAGATCATAGAGTTTGAACCTAAAATTATAGGGGACATGTTATGAATTTGTAGGAAACCTAAAATATAAAGTTAAGACATACAAAATCATAAACATGTGCCATCACCCTTTTAAATAATGACTTTGATCCTCTTGATTTTTCAAGTTGCAAGCAAAGAATCCCTTCTTGTTGAGTGTTGGAACAAATTTTTATTGTTGAATACTGGAACAAAGAGAAACCATATCTTTCAAGTAGTGCATTGGATATACAAAATTATATGTTGAAATGACAAGACATCCATGTAACTAAAATCATAGGTTGAAATGACAAGTAATTAATTTAACTAACAACACTTCTATTCCATATTCCATGAATGTACAATAAACATTAGAGTTTCATATATCAAAAGCATAAACATAGTTGAAATTACAATGTCTTATAAAAGACAACATAAATAAGAAAATTACGCATATTTATACAATCTTCTCACATGTCATGAAGTCTTCTTTCCTTTTTCATTATCTCAAATAGTATAAACTAATTTCCACTCCACCTCTTGTATTGTAGGACCTATTAATGATACATAAATTAATGCATCAAATGTTATGACGGATAGTCTTGTTCTTCATATACCATTTATCAAATTTGTCTAGAGAAGCCTCAATCATGTGGCAGTGCTTGTCATTATTTTAACATATGGCGATACCTATAATGTGAAATCTTTCTTTGTGAAAACACTTTCAATGCATCTTTCATTGGGAATATTTATCTATTTAAATAAAGCACATCCATAAATTCATAAAACTCTCTTTTACAAGTTGCAATGTAAAAAAATGGTACATTTTCACTGCATTGCATATTTTATGCCGCAAATGTAAAAAAACTTGTCAAGCCAATGCTTTCCATTAGTTTCTCACATAAGGATTTAATGGACAATGGCAAGGGATTAATAACCGGTTGCATTAAAGAGATGAAGAATTAGAAATCTTCAATTGAAGCTATCAACTAATGCTTTAAAGACATAATTCCTTGTAATTTGAATGAAACTCTTAAGGGAGCCATTGATGCAAATTGCCATTGGTTGTGACATTTGCTCATCATGGATTGGAATATATAACAAATCATGCATATATGTAGTCCTTTCTCTGTCGATATTTAGAGGAATCTATATTTAGAGTCTTCCAAGAATTTAGTAAGATGTATCGCACCTTCTGCAAAATAATGCATGTATTATCTTGTTGGAATCTTTTATAAGGTTATTCAACTCTATCAAAACACCAATTACCATATTCAAACAAACATGAAATGCGATAATCCTTTCCTTTTGATACAATGAGTTATTTCTTCTTTTCCACAATAATATGCATCAATGTAACAAGTCTTTTAACTACTTGACCCCTAGATAAATATATAATCCCATGGATTTGAAGAACATGTAAGGATTCTAATTCCACAATATCTAATAAAGAAATCAGTGCATTATTTATCTTTGCGGAATTTCCAAGCCATTATTCCACTACATTTTCTATTTTCTCAACATACAAAAATTATCGTATTTTCTTTGAAGTATCCGATGTTATTGCAAGTGCCTCATGGTGTGCAATGCAATGAGTATCAATAAGATTAGGTAGACCATGCTTTAGCAATGAGAAAAATTATGTTTTCATGTTCAGCCATTGATGAAGCACAATCATTGGAAACTACTATTGGTTTTTCATTTTTTAGCTACCTTTCCTTTAGATTAATGATTATATCATATATAGTCTTTTCATTTCCATTAAGAACACTAATAGTTTTCATAGATTTTGATATTGAGGACTACATACTTTTTGGCTCCAGATACATAGAATACTCACCAGGGTGTTGTTCCAAACCATGGTTTGTACTCTCATCTAACATCATAGAGAAAAATGGACTATCTAACATATTTCTAACGTGTGCCTCTTCAAGGTAATCTCATATAGAATAAATAAATTTAGTAGAAACTTTTATATATATGTATGGACAATACTCCACTTGAGAAGGAATACTAGGCATTTGCAAATTCATTTGAAGATGATATGGGTCTTCATAAGTAACAATTTAAATATCCTTCTATGCAATAAAATATTCCAACTTCATAGTGGTTATCACCCTTTCCCTATCGGTCTCATTTATAGTCACTATCATGTGTTCTAGAATGGGTTTTACCAACCTTTAATTTCATATAATTTTTCTTGAAGTGATGTTTGATGACTATAACTTTTTGAATGACTTATCATTACATTGTATTGAATTTTACTGCACCCATTTCCAATACTTCATGGACCTTGAGTCTTGTATATCTCATAAAATTATCACTTCATACAAGTCTTTCCATCTACAACATTGATATTATACACCCAAGGATGTTATATTTTCCACTCATAGTGAAATTTGTGTTTTGAGGAAGTATTCCTTCTCCTAAAACCATTAGATCCATCTTCTTCATCACGACCAAGAATTCTTAAATCATCAACAAGTTCTTTATCCATAGCTTTATTAGGCTCATCATTCAAGTAAGGTATATATGAAGTATCTTAACATTGGAAGATTTTGACATTATACAATATCCATAAAATTTGTCCAAATTGGATTTGTCCCTTTCTTTGGAGGAATCCTATTCAAATAATTTATCTATACATAAAACAATAACAATAATAAAATCATTTTTTGAAGATAGTAAATATTTTTTTAAGTTACCAAATTTTAATATCAATATAGTTTAAAAGTATTGCAATGTAAAACATGCTTGGCTTTTTTTAATATAAAACCAATAGTCCTACTCTTCTTGTTGTTTTGGAGGTCGAAGAAGGTTAACTGCTTCTAAGCCAATAGATAAGAATGTTCAATTAGTGATGAAAGATAGGTCAATGGGACTCTTAAATACATGAATGTCCATAAAAATTGGTGAGCAAAAGCCACTCCTACTAAAGATGATCTAATATCTAAAATCAAAGTACATAGTTCGAATCGAGATACAAAATTATGGTTATTGCATAGAAACATAATCTTGTAGGAATACCTTGTACGAAGGTACAATGGGATGCACATCAGAGTCCAATGTAGAGGAAATAAGATGCTAAAGTAAGATGTTAAAGAATAAAGCACATGCTGTATATTATCTGTTGTCATAGAAAGACACATAAAAAATAATATAGATAATAGAGGATGTGAGAATAAAGAATTAAGAAGCATACAAACTCCAACACATGAGAAACATGAACAAGTAGCTGACACTATGAATTCATTTCTATGCACCCATTCCCATTTCCGGCTAATTGAAAATAAACAAGAGCCACAAGTGGCAATGTCCATGACGAGAGAAGGATGAAACGAGCTAGAGCATGAGCAAAGGACAATGCAAGCAGGATGGTGGGGTAGGGGAAGAGCCACATGTTGGATAGAATAGTAAGGATGGAAATCGAGAAGGGAAAGAATACAAGATTGTTTTTGGAGCAAAGCATTTAAGAACACAAAACTAATGTTAGTGTGCTCGTGATATGGAAATAGTATGATGGATTCTATACAATAGCAACAAAAATTATAGAACATTGGTACCTTTGCAAATGCTACACGAAGGTAGACGTGTGAAGCTAAAGAGGATATAAGGGTTGGAGTAGTGTACAAGGCTTGGGGCATTATGTGTTTTCGGGTGTTGTGAGTTAAAAGAGCTTCTGGGTATGGAAACATTGCCATCTTTGGAAGAATTACAGGTAGGTGAATGTGTGAAGCAGAAGAGGATAGAGGTGTTGGTGGATTGTACAAAGCTTCAGTTTCTGTATGTTGATGAGTGCTCTCAGTTAAAATAGATTCCAAGTATGGAAACATTGGTATATTCAGAGGACTTGTGGGTAGCTGAATGTGTGAAGGTGAAGAGGATACAAGGGTTGGTGCATTGTACAAAGATTTGGTTTTTGTATGTTGATGGGTGCACTGAGTTAGATCATTTCTCTATGTGGATAAAGGTGTTGAACATTGTTGTACATGGTTGGAGATGCTCAATTTCTTTGTTTGGAGATGCTTAATATGTGCTAATGCATTTTTTTTTATTTTGTCTAAATTTCCATGTTGTGGTAATAATTTTTATTATCTATGCATTTATGTTGAAATATTTCATAGGTGATTAAATGAATGTTTATAAAGACATTCACGAAATGGGATTCGATAGGGTACAATTTGACACGTTATGGGAAAATCTAAATAAGAAAGTCGATCCACACTGTGATTCCAAGAAGTATTGTTGTAATAGTTGTTTTTGTTAAACAAGAATATTAAAAATAGTTTTCTCAGTTTTAATTATTAACCTTACAACCTGAGTAATACTCTTTTTTCATCAGATTTTATTTTCAATGATTAAGAATACTCATGATGGCACTGTTGCATGATGCACGACTACGAGATTGATATTTCTGTGAGTTGCTTCCCCTGCATATCGGATTCTCTGCGTGCGGGTAAGCCCGAAGTTTATGTTCCGCAATAGGTTTCTCTCGGCCCTTTTCATTATCATTCTCAATTTGAATATGAAACCATTAAAAACGACCTTCCTTCGCCTAGACTTGGCTGTACAAACCAAAATTTCAAGGCGTTGATTGACGACATGATATTTGATTTTCAATTGATTAGTAGGATTCGAAAATGGTATGCGCTCTACGATTATCCTCCTAGAGACGGAGATGAAGAATTATGTGAAATGATGGCTAGAGATGGCTTGTTCTTGAGGTAAGGCCTCTTCTTTACTGGAAATTTAAAAACAGCCTTATTGTACGTGCGCATTCGACGTATAGTTTTAAGGTTTTATTTCAACAATGAGGATTGCACCTGCTAATTTATTTATAGTTGTTCTTTAAAGAGCATAATTCAGTTAAATGACTCATGGAGAGTTTTTTGTTTTATAAGGGAATTCTCCGAGGAGTATTCATCTCTCTTGAGGCCTTTGACGAGAAAGATTACAGATCTCATATATAAACCATTGGGAGAGTCATTCGCAGCTCAAAAGATATTGTGAAACTACAAAATCAAATACCCATATTTTCCCTAGAGAGGATCCTTCAATGGGAGGTAGATATACTTCCGTGGGTACGTGACAAGATCATAGAGAAGGCACATAAGGATGACGGTGTTGATCGAGAATACCTGATCAAAAGATACAAGATCCACATATGGATTTCAGGTGCAGGTCAAGATCTAAAGTCAATTCTAAGGCTGGCTTGGAACAGTTTTGTTGAAATATGGTAACTTTGAAGAATATTTTGTTTTTTTTATTGTAATTTGTTTGGAGATGTTTTATAAATACTATTGCAATAATAATTGCATAAGGATAAATAATAGCATATATATTTTTATGGTATAAGTTGATTATTGTTTATGAAAATTATAAAAGAGCCTAGTTTAAAATAACACAATGAAATGAAACAACACAAAAAACAAGAGAGAAGCTTTTAATCAAATACAGGAAAATAAAACCTAATTGTTTATTTCCCATTGATCTTTAGACTTCACAGCTACATACTTATATAGATTACATTGCATATAAATAAAGGCATTATTTACATGCCGTAAAATCAGCTTTAGGTTACTGTATAATTCTGCAAAATATTTAATTCTTCACATGCATTAGCATGCAGTGAAGTTTGTTGCAAATTTATTTAATAAACACCTGCAACCTAAAATAAACATTGTCAAATTCTGCACAGCATCAATTATCAACATACTCCCCCTTGATACTGAGAGGGCTCACAATAAGATCTCTGAGAATAAAGACTGAGCCTTTGAGACTGCCTTAGTGAAGATGTCTGCTAGTTGTTTTTTAGTGTTGATGTATTTCAATTCAACTTGCTTCTTTTGGATCAAATCTCGAATAAAATGATACTTCAAGTCAAAAAAAATTGTCTTGCTATGATGTACTGATGTACTGGATTCTTGGCCAATTTGATGGCACTCATATTATCACAAAAAATTACTGTAGGTTGAATTTGTTTTTCTTCAATTTCTTCAAGAACTCTTCTAAGCCATAATGCTTGTGTGCCTGCTGAGGTGACTGCAACATATTCTGCTTCTGTAGAAGAAAGAGAAACTATACTTTGCTTCTTTGAGCTCCAAGTGATCAAACCAGAACCAAAAGAAAAACAGTTACCAAATGTAGACTTTCTATCATCCAAACTACCTCCCTAATCAGAATCACTGAAGCCAACCAATTCAAAACTCTTAGAAGTATAGTAATGAATGCCAAAATTTTGTTGATGTATATGTAACTTCGGAATCTATTTCACATATATGTATATTGTATTCCTATAAAGATGTTATTATTCCTCTATACGGAAGTGTCGGCATTTATATTGTAAGTGTCGTAACTTATACTTGATGGGTTATTAGACCACCTTGTTGGGGTCGGCCCTGTATAAGTCATGTGGGTCAAAGGGTTATTAGACCACCCTATTGGGGGTCGGCCATGTGGGTCAAGGGTTATTAGACCACCCTAGTGGGGGTCGGTCCAGTCAGCATTATGTTAAGTGGTTAAGTTGAGGCTAACCTAGTTGAGTAAAAGTCAAGTCAAGTTAGTGTATAAATAGAGCGTGTGTCTCTCTCATTTTACACATTCTATTCTCTCACTCACACTGTGGAGAGTGGCGCACTTATGGAGGAGGAGGCTCTGCTGCTAGGAGAAGACTATCTCTTGTATTCTGGTTGTATCATTGCTCTATCTATCTCTGAGGAAGTTATTGGGGTTTTTCACCTTTATGTTTTTCCCCAAGTAAACTCTGTGTCTCTTGTGTGCTTGCATTATTGTGTCCATGGTTGATATGCTGTAGATTTGTTGTACATGTTGTTTTCTCAGTTAAGATCCTAGATCAGATTGAAGTAAATTCTGAAAATTTAACATGGTATTAGAGCTAGCCTGAAAGAAGGCATGATATGGCATGTATGACACTTGTTGCACTTATGATGCTAGGGCTTGATATAGCAAAAACCAATCATCGTAGCACTTTCGCTATAAATCCCGTTTGGAAATTTTTTTGGATCTGAAAATTTTACAGGTCGAAGATCAGACCCCAATGTACCTTGTGGCCAAAGGAAAACCTCTAATTCATTGTACTTTCTGATTTATGATCTGTACAATATAGGGTTTCTGCCTCTTCCAGATCTGAGTCAAAATCAGGTGACCTTGGGAAAAAGGTCATAACTTGGGATAGGAAGCTCCAAATGAAATTTCGCAAAAAGTAACAGGTAGTACACAGACTGTACTATCTCAGGAAAAATTTTCAGAGGCCAACGTTGAACTAGTGACACATGGCACTCCATACAAGTTCGCTCTCCTATATTATCCCATAAACAGGTCATGTTACGACACTTATCATAACTCTCTCTTAGAAAATCCAATTGAGGTCAGACCTATCGGGATGGAAAGATAATAGGTCGAGCTATCTCAGAAAAAAAAAATTTAGAGGCTGAAGTTGAACCAAGTACATGTGGCACGGCGTACAAGTTCGCTATCCTGTATTATCCCATAAATAGGTCACGTTTTGACACTTGGCATAACTCTCTCTCAGAGAAGCCAATTGAGGTCAGACCTGTCAGGATGGAAAGATAATAGGTCGAGATATCTTAGAAAAAAATTTTAGACCCTGTGGATTGAAAAGTTCAGAGTTACACCAGAAACAATCAAGTACATATTTCTGTCAAAACAGAATTATTTTTGAGCACCTTCATTCATGGCTTCCGGAATTTAGGGCTTCGGAGAAAATTGGAATTTTTGTAATCGAAGACCACGGCTAAATGCTACTCATCAAAATCAAAATTTAGAGACCAAGATCAAAATTTTTGGTTGGGCAGAAGACCGAGCTTGATCAAACCCTAGTTCGGGACTTTGATCATAAAAGTGGAAATTTAGGGCTTCTGTAAAAATGAGAATTTTTGAAATCTGTGACCACGGTTGGAAGCTCCTCAGAAAAATAGAATCTTAGAGCTTTGGATCAAATGTTTTGATTGGGCAGAAGAGTGGGCTTCATCAAACCCCAGTTCAGGGTCATGTCTAGTGAATCCAGAAGCTTCAAAGGCAAAATTGAGGAGTGAAACTTTGCAGTTTTCAAATTCTGAATATACCAGCTTGATCAACTCATCAAGGTGCATATTTTTATCATTTCGGAAGTTTGAAATTCAAAGTTTGAATTTTTGGGGTTTCTCTGACAAACCCTAATCCAGCTCCAGGTCTAGTTCTTGCAAATCAAGTGGATTGGGTTAATCCTAGAAGAAGATGGATTGGTCACCTGCATAAGTGAAGAAGTTCCTATTTCAGAGCGAGATGAGGCTAAGGCCTTACATAAGAAGATTACAAGGGATCTCAACAGGTATGACTCATCGAGGTATGTTTCGATATTTGTTCATGATTAAGTTTATGGTATGTTTGTCTTCATGTTATTACGGTTAGTACAATCTTGATTTTAGATTTGTCGTATCACCTTAACAAAATTATGAATGCATGATAGAAGATATTCATTGGATAGGGTGTTGACACTTATGATTGCACTAATGCATTATGGTGTTGTATGAGGTTTATGTTGTCTGCTAACATAAAAGGTACACCAAGAAAGACCAATATGTTCTACTTCAAGAACATATGATCATGGTGACATGAAGACAAAGATTCATCCATTGTCATGGATCACATAGAAGATCTACTTTTGATGTATGTATAACTTGGTTCTACAATGGTTAACCTATGAGACATGCAGGTTACTAGCACAAGTCACTGAAGAGAACCAGAAGACATTATGCAGGTATGTTAGACATAACTAGCTAGCATGCTAATCCAGGTATGTTTTTCCTATATCAATCTAGAATCCTACCGTGTGTTAGGATCTTATACTGTTGTGCTGTTGATAATGATTATTCATGAAGTCATAGGTTTGAATAGTCATGGTTGTATGCATATTATGTTTCTTACCATAATTGATGATATGACTAACCAGAAGAATCATGAAGGTATAGGTTTGAGTAATCATGGGTTTTATGCATATTATATCTCTTATCTTGATTGATGATTTAACTAACCAAAAGAGTCCTATGATCAAAAAAGAATATGTATGAGTAAAAGAAGACTTCCCTGAAACCTTGAATACTAATGTTTATTATTTGTGAATGATCATGACTATACATGTTTAAGATTATTGTGTTTTGATAGTATTAAGATTATACTAATAAATGTGTTATTATGTATGAGACCTCAAGGATAACACAATGATGATACTAATAAGCATGCATAGTGATTAAGGATGGATATAAGTTCAAGGACAGGTAATCCAGGAAGCAAAGATCAAGAGGGAGCACACTCCAGTTGTTCCTAGAAGAAAGCAAAGGAGCATACTCCGGTAGTTTCTACAAGGATGCAGATATCCAGAGGGAGTTGACCATCCTTCTGCATTCCACAACAGAAAGGTGTAGAAGAAGCTACTTCAGCAGCTCCTACAAGGAAGCAAAGACTCAGAGGGAGTCCACCCAACAAACAAACAAAGATTAGTATTTTAATTACCATTCCTTACATACTTGTTTGTTTAAATAATATTATTCAATGATGTATATGCTTATGTTCCTAGATTTAGGATGTGCATTATGCATATTAGAATGATTGCATTAATGAACAGCTTACTACTAATGTGCATTTGATGGGTAAGTGGCCTATGGCACTGTACAACATTCCATTGCTACTTATCTAGAATGAAACCTCTTTGTGACATGTTAGGAGTTGTGCACACTCTTAACAATGTTCTGGTAGAGATTGGAAGGCATCTAGAAAGTTACGGAATATGGATAAATGTTGTATTGAAGCATTGGCTAAGATAATTGGATGACTATATAACATATTTCCTTATGTGTAAGAATTTGTTATGAAAACTATGAGATGTTTTCTAACCATGCAATTTAACTTGTTGTGTAGGAAAGATCGTATACCATCACCTACAAAAGAAGGACTACAACATTTGTTCAAGCAACAAAATTATCTATAGAAGATATTGAAGTTCCCAGGATACAGGAAGAATGCCATGATCCATCGATCATTAAGAACAATGTTTGGGATGCGGTCCCAAGAGCTGAAGGGAAGTCTGTTGTGACTTCCAAATGGAACTATCAGATTAAGCATGCTGCAGATGGGAGCATATAAAAGTGATGAAATAGAAGATACACCACATGGATTTCAAGACAGCCTTCTTGAATGGTGTAGTTGAAGAAGAAGTGTATGTGGAGAAGCCACTGGGTTCAGAGACACATGACAGGGAGTCATATATGTGCACAACTTGGTAGGATAGACAGCTTTCTATCCAGTTTGGGATTTACCAAGAGTAAAGCAAATTCCAACCTTTACTACAAGGTTGAGGAAGGCAATCCAGTGATACTACTTTTGTATGTGGATGACTTGTTTGTTACAGGTGAGGAGAGATTGATTTCTAACACACAGCGAAAGCTTACTTCTGAGTTAGAGATGAAGAACTTGGGTATGATGCACTACTTTCTTGGTATGGAGGTGTTGCAGAGTGCAGATGGAATCTTCCTTGGACAAGGGAAGTATGCAGTAGAGATCCTGAAGAGGTTCGAGATGATGGACTGCGAGGCTATGGAATCGAACCTGAAGCTTCTGTGTGATGCTTCATCTGAACCGGTTGATGTCACTATGTATCGGCAGATGATTGGGTCCTTGATGTACCTAATGAACACGAGACCAGATATTTGTTTTGCGGTGAACACATTGAGCGAGTTCCTGACGAATCCGAGAGATGTTCACCTAGTTGCTGTAAAGCATATTCTGAGGTACCTGAAGGGTACAGTTGATTGTGGGATCAAGTATGATATGAATCAAAAAGTTTAACCTGTAGGGTTATGTTGATTTAGATTGGGCAGGTAGTGCTGCAGATAGGAAGAGAACTTCTGGGTGCTAGTTCAGTATGGGATCAGGTGTGATCTCTTGGTTTAGCAGGAAGCAGTCCTGTGTAGCACTGAGTACAACCAAAGCAGAGTATGTTGCAACAGATGAGCAGGATTCAAATGTATTGACCAAGCCGTTGGCCAGAGTGCAATTTGAGTACTTCAAAGAGAGGCTTGGTGCACTTAAGATCGAGGTTCATTCCAAAAGGAAGTGATGAGTTCGGAAGATGCAGATGCACATGAGCTTTTCTAACATGGTTGATGTGTTCTCCCATGGTTGTGATGTAATTGCTTAGCCATTCTCACATGGTGGTAGATGTGTTCTCCCATGGTGTAGATGTAAGGGATAAAGCCATTTTTCACATGGTGGTAGATGTGTTCTCCGATGGTGAAAAATTAAGGGCTGGAGCCTTCCCTGAATGGTGGTAGATGTGTTCTCCCATGTCGGTGGTGTAAGTGCTGGATAGTGTGCATCTGGGTTGTGCTTCATGGATGATGAGATGATCTGAAGAGGACGATGCTATGATGATCAGGAGGATCATGGATGATGAGCATCAAGACGATGCTCCAGTTACTACTCTGTATATGCATCAGGATGACGCTGGATATGATCAGTTGGATCATTTATATGTATATGTATGTAGGCATCATGTTGGATGTTGGATATGATTAGTTGGATCATTTGTATGTATTTTGTATATGCATCATGTTGGATGCTTGGACCATGTATCTGTATATGTATCAGGTGGATACATTGTATGATCAGGTAGATCATGTATGTTGATATGTATCAAATATGATCAGGTAGATCATGTATTTGTATTTGTATCAGGTGGATACACTGTATGATCAAGTGGATCATGTATGATGATATGTATCAGGTAGATACTTGGTATGCATCAGGTGGATGCATTGTATGATCAGGATGATCATGGATGATGAGCTTCAGGATGTTGCTCCAGATGATATGCAGCAAGATGTTGTAGTGATGATGATTAGGATGATCATGGGCATCAGGATGATGCCTCGTGCGATGATGATCCGTTGGATCATGAGTGTCAGGTTGATACTTAGAGGTCAGAGATGATATGTGGCAGGCTGTGTAAATAGCATCTAATCAGTCCTGGGAGATCTTGTCGGTCGTGCTACGGCACATAAATGTTCCTGGGGTACTCTTTCTGGTATTTCTATGTAGTATGTAATCAGTCCTCAGATATCCGATAGGTTGAGCTGTGTGCTCGTAATCAGTTCTGGGATGAGGTATTACTACGGAGACATGTAATCAGTCCTGGAGATCTGATAGGTTGAGCTGTGTGCTCGTAATTAGTCATGGGATGCTCTTTAAAGGTTTTGTCTATCCACATGTAATCAGTCCTAGAGATCCGAGAGGTTGAGCTGTCTGCTCGTAATAATTCTTGGGATGCTCTTTAGAGATCTTGTCGGTCGTGCTGCAAAACATAAATGTTCCTGGGATGCTCTTTAGAGATCTTTCCGGTCGTGCTGCGGAACATAAATGTTCCTGGGATGCTCTTTAAAGGTATTGTGGAGGAGATGCATGTAATCAGTCCTGGGAGATCTTGCCAGTCATGCTTAGGCACATAAATGTTCCTGGGATACTCTTTTCGGTATTACATCCGCACATAAAATTAGTCCTGAGAGGCCACCTCTATCAGACCGTTCGCACAGATGATGAAGACCTGCAGGTGGTGGGCCTACATCCAGAATGAAAAAGGACTGGCTCTGTAGAACTTCCTATGATGAGTAGATTCAAATATTGATTGAGATAGCAGCAGCAGTGACGATGATGATAACTCGATGACGATTATCCAGTGACGATGATCCAGAGAAGATGATTTGTGCTAGAAGACCTGTGTCGAGAAATACCTTCCTAGTTAAGAGGGAGTGTTGATTTATATGTAACTTCGGAATGTATTTCACATATATGTATATTGTATTCCTATAGAGATGTTATTATTCCTCTATACGGAAGTGTCGTCATTTATATTGTAAGTGTCGTAACTTATACTTGATGGGTTATTAGACTACCTTGTTGGGGTCGGCCCTGTATAAGTCATGTGGGTCAAAGGGTTATTAGACCACCCTATTGGGGGTCGGCCATGTGGGTCAAGGGTTATTAGACCACCCTAGTGGGGGTTGGCCCAGTCAGCATTATGTTAAGTGGTTAAGTTCAGGCCGACCTAGTTGAGTAAAGGTCAAGTCAAGTTAGTGTATAAATAGAGAGTGTGTCTCTCTCATTTTAAACATTCTATTCTCTCACTCACACTGTGGAGAGTGGCACACTTGTGGAGGAGGAGGCTCTGCTGCTAGGAGAAGACTATCTCTTGTATTCTGGTTGTATCATTGCTCTATCTATCTCTGAGGAAGTTATTGGGGTTTTTCACCTTTATGGTTTTCCCCAAGTAAACTCTGTGTCTCTTGTGTGCTTGCATTATTGTGTCCATGGTTAATATGCTGTAGATTTGTTGTACATGTTGTTCTCTCAGTTAAGATCCTAGATCAGATTGAAGTAAATTCTGAAAAATTAACAAATTTAGAGTTCCTTTCACATACCTCAGAATTCTTTTAGCTACATTCATATGCATTTCAGATGGCATTGTCATATACCTAGAAACAAGTGAAACTGAATAAGCAATATCAGGCCTTGTGTGTGTTAGAAACATTAAGCTTCCAACAATACTTCTGTAAACTGTCTCATCAGCCATTTCAGCACCATCATCTCTACACAACACAACTCCATGAGCATTTGGAGTAGGAGACGGTTTGCAATCAGCCATATCAAATTTCTTGAACATATCCTTTGCATACTTTGTGTGACAAATAAAAATTTCATCTTCACTTTGATAAACTTCCATTCCAAGAAAATATTGCATGAGGTTTAAATCTTTCATTTCAAACTCACGCATCATAGCAAATTTGAATTCATCCTTCATCTTAGAACTGCTACCCATATACAACAAATCATGAACATATAAACTGACAATAAGAATATCATTACCTTCTTGTTTATAGTAAAGGGTAGGTTCACTCTTACTTCTTTTGAAGCCATTCTCTTGAAAATATCCATCAATCCTACCATACCAGGCTCTTGGTGCTTACTCTAGGCCATACAAAGCCTTCTTCAACTTGTAGACTTGATGTTCTTTTCCTTGCACTTCAAAACCTTGTGGTTGTTCCACATAGACTTCTTCTTCTAAGTAACCATTCAAGAAGGCACTTTTCACATCCATGTGATGAACGCTCCATTTATTTTTTGCTACCAGTGAAATCAACATTCTGATAGTCTCTTGCCTTGCTACAGGTGCAAAGGTTTCTTCATAATAAATGCCATACTTCTGTGTGAATCCCTTAGAAACTAACCTTACTTTGAGTCTTTCAACAGTCCCATCACTGTTATACTTTGTCTTGTAGACCCATTTAGTACCAATTTTTTTCTTATCATGAGGAAGATCTGTAAGCTCCCAAGTATCATTCCTGTGAATTGAATCTATCTCTTCTTGCATAGCTTGCACCCAAACCTCATTAGTAGAAGCTTCTTCAAAACTTGATGGCTCAAAATCAACTTGTGAAAATAAAGCAAAATTTACAGTCTCACCTCTTGGATTTTCTTCATGTGCCAGACTTGTACTTCTCTGATAAATTTCATTCAAGCTTCTCACCTTCCTTGCGGTACTTGGACTTGAATATGGAGAACTAGATGAGGGGCTACTTGGTGGATTTGTAGCATTTGAAACTGAAACATTAGTGGGATTCTCATTATTAATATCATCAATAATATCACCATCCAAACCAGATTTTGATTTCTCAACATGGTCTTTTTGATGACCATAAACTCCCCCTTCATCAAAAATTACATCCGTTGACACAACAATGCGATTGGTGAGAGGATTATACAACTTGTAAGCCTTACTTTGCTCACTATATCCAACAAAAATGCATGCTTCACTTTTTGGATCTAACTTTTGTCTCTTTTGATCAGCTATATGAACAAAGGCTAAACAACCAAAAACTTTGAAATGATTAACATTAGGATTTTTCTCATACCAGGCTTCATAAGGAATCATCATGTGAAGTGCACTAGTGGGACTTCTAATGAGAATATACACTGCTATAGTAACCGCATCACCCCAAAAGGAATTGCTTAATCCTTTGGTATGTAACATACTCCTTGCCATTTCCACCACTGTATGGTTCTTTCTTTCAGCTACCCCATTTTGTTGAGGTGTGTAAGTAGTGGTGAGTTGACTTCTAATGCCATTCATATCACAAAAATTCTGAAAGCCTCTTGAACAAAATTCTCCTCCACGATCAGTCCTTAAGCATTTTATTTTGTAACCACTTTCATTTTCTACAAGGGCTTTAAACCTCTTGAATGTATCAAATGCTTCACCCTTGCTCTTCAAAAAATAAACCCAACACATTCTTGAGTAATCATCGATAAAAGTAATGAAATATGATGACTTGCCCAAACTTTCTATCTGCATAGGACCGCAAATATCAAAATGAACTAGCTGAAGTGGATAATGGGCCCTCCATGCCTTGCCTCTAGGAAATTTCTCTCTTGCATGTTTTCCTTTAGCACATCCTTCACAAACCTCTTTGTGCTCTTCAACCTTAGGAAAACCATAAACTAATTCTTTTGATGTTAGAAGCTTCAAACTGTGAAAATTCAAATGACCATACCTGAGATGCCACAACCAACCTTTGTCCTCATATGCCATATTAGCAAGGTTGATGCTAGTTTCTCCAAACTTCAATGGGAACATCCTATTCTTTGACATAGGCACAACTGTAACCACCCTATTGCTTTGATTCTTATCATAAATTGTGCATTGTCTATCATCAAACACTATTTGTGTTTGATTAAAAGCTTCTCTCTTGTTTTCTGTGTTGTTTCATTTCATTGTGCTATTTTAAACTAGGCTCTGTTATAATCTTCATTTGGTATTAGAGCAGGTATTTTGTTTAAAGTTCATAATGTCAAATTCTAACTCTTTTCCAATTCCAGAATTTGATGGAAGTGATTATGATTATTGGTGCATCAAGATGATGACCTTTTTGATAGGAAAAGATTTTTGGGAGATTGTAGAATCAGGTTATGAAGATCCAGCTGATTGGAACACACTTACAGCCAATGATAAAACAACTAAGAGAGAAGCCAATAAGAAGAATGCCCAAGCTTTATTTCATATTCAAATAGCTCTAGATAAGAGCTTATTTCCAAGAATTGCAGGAGCAAAGTCAGCTCAGAATTCCTGGAAGACTCTACATGAAGCTTACCAAGGCAGTGATCAAGTTAAAGTTATCAAGTTACAGACACTGAGGACAGAATTCGAGAATTTGAAGATGGAAGAAGGTGAGAAGGTGAGTGATTATTGTGTAAGAGTAAATGATGTTGTCAATAAATTGGCTACTCTAGGAGAAACTATTGATAAAGAAGTTTTGATTAAAAAGGTGTTGAGGTCTCTAACACTAAGATGGAACCATGTTTCTATAGTCATTGAAGAAAGAAAGGATTTGACTAACCTTCACTTTGATCACCTAGTTGGATCTCTTATTTCTCATGAAGATAGAGTGAGAGATTCATTTGGAGAAAGTGATGAGAAAGCTTTTTCCACAAAGCTACAAATTACAAAGAATGCAGATGCTAGTTCTAGCTCCAAAAGAAACCAAGCCCAAGGTAAAGGTCAGTATCAATTTTTTCCAAGAGGAGATAGAGGAAGAAGAGGTGGTTTCATTAGGCTTTTTCTCAGACCAGGATTCATAAGGAGTCATCATGTGAAGTGCACTAGTGGTATTTCTATTGAGAATATACACTGTTGTAGCAACTGCATCACCCCAAAAGGAATTGCTTAATCCTTTGGTATGTAACATACTCATTGCTATTTCCACCACTGTACAGTTCTTTCTTTCAGCTACCCCATTTTGTTGAGGTGTGTAAGCAGTGGTGAGTTGTCTTCTAATGCCATTAATATCACAAAATTTCTGAAAACCTCTTGAACAAAATTCTCCTCCACGATCAGTCCTTAAGCATTTTATTTTGTAACCACTTTCATTTTCTACAAGGGCTTTAAACCTATTGAATGTATCAAATGCTTCACCCTTGCTCTTCAAAAAATAAACCCAACACATTCTTGAGTAATCATCAATAAAATTAATGAAATATGATGACTTGCCCAAACTTTCTGTCTGCATAGGACTGCAAATATCAGAATGAACTAGCTGAAGTGGATAATGGGCCCTCCATGCCTTGCCTCTAGGAAATTTCTCTCTTGCATGTTTTCCTTTAGCACATCCTTCACAAACCTCTTTGTGCTCTTCAACCTTAGGCAAACCATAAACTAATTCTTTTGATGTTAGAAGCTTCAAACTGTGAAAATTCAAATGACCATACCTGAGATGCCACAACCAACCTTTGTCCTCATATGCCATATTAGCAAGGTTGATGCTAGTTTCTCCAAACTTCAATGGGAATATCCTATTCTTTGACATAGGCACAACTGTAACCACCCTATTGCTTTGATTCTTATCATAAATTGTGCATTGTCTATCATCAAATACTACTCTATAATTCTTTTCCCACAACTGCCCAACACTTAATAAATTATGCTTTAACTGTGGAGTGTAATAAACATCTTTAACACTTTTCATACCTTCTTTTGTATGGACTGCCATATCTCCTTTTGCAAAAACCTCTAAGGTTTTTTCATCACCAAGTTCGATATTAGATTTGAAACTTTCATCCATTGTAGAGACAAGCTTGCAATTTCCTGTCATGTCGTTAGAACAACCTGAATCTAAATACCAAACATCCTTAACTGTATTTTTAGTTTTTCCATAAGATAAAAACAAATTTTTTGGAGAAGCATCATCACCCTCTTGAGCATAATTAACACTTTTGTTTTCTTTTAATCTGCAATCCCTTTCAAAATGACCATACATTTGACAACGATAACACTGAATGTTTTTCTTATCAAATCTGCCTCTACCTCTTCCTCTAAAACCACCTCTTCTTCCTCTATCTCCTCTTGGAAAAAATTGATACTGACCTTTACCTTGGGCTTGGCTTCGTCTGGAGCTAGAACTAGCATCTACATTCTTTGTAATCTGTAGCTTTGTGGAAAAAGCTTTCTCATCACTTTCTCCAAATGAATCTCTCACTCTGTCTTCATGAGAAATAAGAGATCCAACTAGGTGATCAAAGTGAAGGTTAGTCAAATCCTTGCTTTCTTCAATGACTATAGCAACATGGTTCCATTTTGGTGTTAGAGACCTCAACACCTTTTTAATCACAACTTCTTTATCAATAGTTTCTCCTAGAGTAGCCAATTTATTGACAACATCATTTACTCTTACACAATAATCACTCACCTTCTCACCTTCTTGCATCTTCAAATTCTCGAATTCTGTCCTTAGTGTCTGTAACTTAATAACTTTAACTTGATCATTGCCTTGGTAAGCTTCATGTAGAGTCTTCCAGGCATTCTGAGCTGACTTTGCTCCTGCAATTCTTGGAAATAAGCTCTTATCTAGAGCTATTTGAATATGAAATAAAGCTTGGGTATTCTTCTTCTTGGCTTCTCTCTTAGTTGTTTTATCATTAGCTGTAAGTGTGTTCCAATCAGCTGGCTCTTCATAACCTGATTCTACAATCTCCCACAAATCTTTTCCTGTCAAAAAGGTCATCATATTGATGCACCAATAATCATAATCACTTCCATCAAATTCTGGAATTGGCAAAGAATTAGAATTTGACATTATGAACTTTAAACAAAATACCTGCTCTGATACCAAATGAAGATTATAAAAGAGCCTAGTTTAAAATAGCACAATGAAATGAAACAACACAGAAAACAAGAGAGAAGCCTTTAATCAAACACAGGAAAAGAAAACATAATTGTTTATTTCCCATTGATCTTTAGACTTTACAGCTGCATACTTATATAGATTACATTGCATAGAAATAAAGGCATTATTTACATGCCGTAAAATCAGTTGTAGGTTGCTGTATAATTCTGCAAATTATTTAATTCTTCACATGCATTAGCATGCAGTGAAGTTTGCTGCAAATTTATTTAATAAACAGCTGCAACCTAAAATAGACACTGTCAAATTCTGCAGAGCATCAATTATCAACAATTTATGGAATGCTCTTGTTACTTAAAATGTTTCCAAGATAGATTAAATGCTCTTCACCAGTTGTATTTACTTGTTAATGTTTAGTTAAGTTATTATCAGTAGTTGGTGAATGCATGGTAAACAACAAGGTACGAGCATTCTACAGTGTGAATGTATGTAAGTTGTTGGGAAAATCAGTAACGAGTGAACTGACCTTGTAAAAAGAATTTTCATAATTTACAAGAAGCTATTACATTAAATGATATGGCCAAAGTTCCAATGATTTGTGCATCTCTGGACAACCAACAGGATAAACATCAATCATCCATCCTCATTGATCCTCACTCTTGTAAAAGTTATGTTTCCCCTAGAATTGTTGACCAATGTATGTTGTAGAAAAAAAAATCCAACAAGATTGGCCACTCGAGTTGGCCAAGGGAAAAAAAAGAATTTTTTTGAATATATGAAACGTAATGTCTTCAAACTCGAAGGAATGACGACAATAGAAAACCTAAATATCTTACAATTGGAATCTTAGATCTTCTCACTAAGACATTCACTTCCGAAGATGAGAAGGGAAATACCAGGACTATCCATGGAATACTTTGTAGGGTATCAGTGAGGCAGATATATGCCTTATAGTTAAAGTGGAGTGCACCTAAAGGATGTAAGTTATATGTTGTACAACTCACAGATGTTGAGAAGAATAATGAACCTAAGTAGGAGGATTTTTTGGTACTCATGGAATTTTGGGATGTGTTCCCTAAATAAGTACTTGGATTGCCTCCAAAAAGGGATCTAGACTTCACTATTGACCTGGTACATGGAGCGACACCTATATCAAAGGCACCTTATCAAATGAGCACCCCGTAACTGATAGAACTAAAACTGCAATTGTAGGAGCTGTTAGAAAAGGATATATCAGGCCGAGTGTTTCCCTGTGGGGAGCTCTAATTCTATTTGTTAGAAACAAGGATGAAACCTTGAGACTATGTATTGACTAATGATAGTTGAAGAAGGAAAATATCAAGAATAGGTACATCCTCCACAACAAATATATGATTTATTCGATCAAGTATGAGGGGAGAAAGATTTTTCTAAAATTGATTTGAGATCTGAATATCACCAAATTCGAATCAGATATCAGGACATTCATAAAACTGCTTTCAAAACACAATATGGACACTATGAGTTTGTGGTGGTGCCTTTTGTCCTCACCAATGCACCTTCTACATTCATGTGCCTCATGAACAACATTTTCAGTAATTATCTAGATAATTTTGTGCTCATATTCATAGATGGCATCCTCATTTATTCAAATATGAAGGAGGAGCACAAGAAACATCAAAGAATAGCCCTACAGATATTGCGGGAACACCAATTTTATGTAATTTTTAGTAACCGTGATCTCTTTCAAGAACAAATTCAGCACTTCAGACATGTAATCTAGGAGAAAGGGTTCACAGTGGACCTGGATAAGATTAGATCCATCATGGAATGGCCTACCCCAACAGACGTAGTAGATATCAGGTCATTCATGGGAGTAGCCGGATACTACCGAAGATTTAGTACATATTTCTCAAATATTTCTCACCCCATAACCTCCTTACAGCAAAAGGAAGTAAAATTTATTTAGATAGAAAAATGTGAGGTCATTTTTCAGGATCTAAAGTGGCTATTGACTACTACCCCTTTATTAAAAATTGTAGATCCCTATGATGATTTTTTGGTGTGCACAGATGCTTGCAAGGAAGGATTAAGAGGAGTTCTAATGCAAAATGATCATGTAATCTGCTACTAGTTAAGAAATATTAAAGACAATGAAAGGAATTATGTAATCCATGACTTAGAGTTGGCAACGATAATCCATGCCCTGAGAATGTGGAGGAATCACCTAACTCGAAAGATATTTTTGCTAAAAACAAACAATATTGGGTTGAAATATATGTTTGATTGAAAAAACTTGAATGCCAGGTAAGGAAGATGGTTGGCCTTTCTCAGTGAGTATGACATTGAGATAAGGCACATAAAATGGAAAGAGATCAAAGTTATTGACACTCTTAGTAGGAATGTTTGACTACTGTAATTGGGGTTTGACTAGATTTTGGACACTTTCTGATGGACAAGGAAGCAAAAAATGGGGATTTCAGAAGTGGGGTGAAAGAATGTGAAAATTTATCATAGAGGGACAATGAAGTAGAAATAGGAAATGAACACTATGGAAAAATTTGAAGGCGATTAGGTGAAAATCGAAGAAGTTATGGTAAACCCTAAAAGTAGATAGATGTGGAATTTCTGGCTTCAGGAAGTGGAATTTGGGATAGGGTCCTTAGGATTGAAATATGCAGAATGGATGAAATATGTAGAATGGGATGGCAGGGGTGTTAGTGAATTTTGAAGGGAAACAGAGTTAAAACAAAGAAGATATGGCGAAAAAACATATTTTTTTTTTCGGAATAGATCTGAAACGGCTTGGAATTGATCGGCAACAGTTATGGACAGATGTAATATTTGATTTATCACCTGAAAACAGATATGGAACCCATGTATGCTCGACTTCCTAGTGGTTCAGGGGATTCACTCAGCCACCAATGTTGTCTAACGGCTTGCGTATTGGGGCAGTACCCCTCACTCCACGACTTAGGTAAAACTGATAACCGCTTTGTCACAAACGACAGCTCTTGTTTTACCTCATGGGTGGGAACGAGTCAATCAGGTAGGGGTTGTTTCCCTTTTCACTGGCAGGCCTCTCAATGGGTCAGCTACTTCGGGGTTCCTATGGTACTCCTCACAATGACTTTTAGGGCTATGCCCAAGTACTTCCCACAGTTAAGTGGATAGGGATTATTCCCAAATCCGAACCTGCAATTGAAAGGAACAATACGGATACGAAAAAAAAATTGGTAGAAATTCCACCCAACTAGCCCAAGAAAGTGCTCTGATACCAGATGTGAAGAACCTCCAGCAATTAATTAATTAAAATGCATGATATATTATAACTAACATAACACAGAAGAGATTTATTGATCGCGAGCCACTTCGAGGGGGCAACCTCCCTTGAGCAAGCTCAATACAAAATAACTCTTGGATGCCTTCATTGGCCTCAACATGTACTTATATACTAATTCTGTGCACCAATACTATGGATTAATACCATGGAACATATAATACTACGAGACGATTTACAAAGCATATGCGTCCAATACTATGGATCAATACAATGGAACATATAATACTATGGGCTAATACAAACTATGGATCAATACCATGGAACATATAATACTATGGGCTAATACAAATATCTTCATACCAATAATGTTTAGGAGACATATCAATCCATTTTCTGAAATTTTGAAAAGAAACAAGGTTTGCCACTAACCTTGTTGTTTTGCTTGATGAAGTACTTGGATTAGAAATTAAACTTGCCATTCTGAAACTAAAAGAACTCTTCATACCTTGAAACCTTCTGATAATGGAGTCGCCATGAAATTTCTGAAATCTAGATTCTTTGAGGTTCGATTCGCCGGGTGAAAGATGCACAGCCTACTCAACATCTGACAAATGTTCACCATCAACCGTTAGAACTGGAAAGTTTTTCGTTCATAACCAAGGAAAATTTCACCTTCGTTCATCGGCAACAATGCCAAAATGTTAGCACTCGTATTTTACCTTGGGCTGTATCAAGGAAACCCCGAGGTAACTCTTTCAAACCAACCTTTAGGATTAGAAGCTATCCCTTCCAATCCATAGAGGGCTCTCTCATACAATTCAATCACCCAATGTCACTTCAATAATCAATTGTTTACTCAAGAACAGTGGCTAGATCATTAATAGGAACAAGTTTTTAAAAATGGGCTTTAAATCAAGCAAGGAAAATAGTTCATTGGGCATGGAGTCGAAAACAGAATAATATGGACCAACAGATAAACAAATGTTTTGTACAAAGGAAAGGTAGTTGTCATAATACAGTCAATAGGATTTTTGCAGGTGATATAGAAATAAATAAACACAGTCCATCAACAATGGGCATCAAGTTTCAAATGAATCCACTATTAACTTTGGATAAGTAAAGGGATACTCAGAAGCGATAAATCGAGGCATAGGAATATGAATCTCAATCTATTTAAACTTTCATCCTGAACATAGAAGAAAATGACCTAATGAACAGTATAACAAAGAAGGTAAACATGCACATATGAGAAAAGAAAGGGTACAGACTGTAAATACTAACAATGCATGAATCTTTGATAAGAAACCTGCTTAACTTCTGAAATCTTTTATTAATTTTTGAAAACAATTCTTATACCCAGAATGGGTTTTTTCCTTACTGGAAATCCGAACCCCTTACAATTCTATTCCCCTTTCCATATTTACGGAAGACATCTCATCTTAACCCTAACGACTTTGAATTCCTAAACTTTGCCCAAAATAATAATTAGTTACAAGGATGTAATGACAGTTGCAATAGAATGCTAACTTCTAGGAACACAATTTTAACAGAAAATTAATGTAGATGAAATCTAGAACCGCCTACTTCAATATGTTTCGAAAGTTAAAACATGCTGCCGGCTACCTCCAATTATTTTGAATTACTGAAGGTGCTAGAGTATTTTCTTGAGATTTGGAATGATGGAGCTGATTTCATGCTTTCGAACTAATTCATGGAGTGCCAATCGCCGTCCCTGTATTGCACCAACTAGAATGTTTTTCCCTGCTCTATTAATATTTACATGAAAGGATATTAGTAAAAATTTTCCATGAAAGAATCATAATGATCATGGTGTTATGCATCACCAATATCAAAATGCAAATTTTGTTGCGTGTGAATTTGTTTTACATCACCAATGAATTCAAATTTGTAACATCCAGCACTTGTGAGAAGCTCGGACTACGAATTTGTGGCATTCGTCTAAAACCCTTTCATATCTAAATTTTCAACAATATAACACCCGTGAACATCTCATTTTGAAATCTTCTACAACTGAGGGAATGTCAGGATTGCTGTTGACATGTCAATCACTAACTGGGAGCCTCTTGGGAAAACAAATCCTTATCCTCCTTTGTGAATTGATAAGCACAGCTCATCCAAGGTTGCTTCCAACATTTTCTCTCTAGGCATTTAAATAATGTCGAGAAGCTGAACATGTATACTCGCCAAATTGGCCATGAAGTTGGGGTTAGATGAAGAGAGACCCCGGAAAAAATCATTGTTGGTCAACCCTTTAACCTTTAACATCGCAAAAAAAAAGGTTTCGCAAGGCATAAATTGATTTCCAATACCATTTTTTATATCTGTGAAACTTCCATAGAATGACGCGTGTGATGGTTTTTTGCATTTCGCAACCACCAACCCTCCTTTCCTTTTTCTGCATGTGGACGGTGCGAAATGCATCGTGAGCCGCCGATATCTCCCTTTGGACGCACTTGTTACCACCAATACATGAGCTCTAAATGATCGAACTACTGAACCCTGCACACATAGCCTTTAGATTCTTGAAGAAGCTTTTCACTTGGCCTTCATGCCTTTTTAAAAGGCTCGTCTCCTTTATTAGCAACACATCGTTGGTGGAAGATGATCGTGAACTAGCCATTTCATACCTTTACATTCACAACTCTTTTATTTCTCTATCAAAACTTAGAAGGGTGATCTCTATTAGCCCTACTGACCGCTTATGCTTCTGGCTCAAGAAAATACACTAATTCGTCTGTAATTTGCAATTGTATATTTTCATCCACAAAACATCTGTGTGATATTTTTTAGGACCTTTCTCCTTTGTCATTATGCCACCGCATACAGAATTTGGAAGAACAAGTCTAACTTGACTTATCTTTTCATCTATGTCACTGCTATCGTCAACCTCGCTTAACAATTTGTGAGAGCTGGATCCTAGCCTTTAATTGTGTTTGAAAATCACTAACAGTAGCATAACTGATCCCGCTGCAACATTTGATATTAGGAACCTGAGACAGGAAGATGTCTTGCTCCCATCCTCTGAAGGTTCGAATATCAAGCAGTATTTGTTTGGAAGAGTGCGAGGGCGATGTATTTTATCTGGAAGCAAACAACTCTGGCGTATCCATGGGCGAAAGATCCGGAGCGTCAATCATTGCATTCACTATTCAATCTTCTTCTGTATCTGCAATTATTCCCCTCTTACAATGGTTGAACACACACCAAGACTACTGTTGAAACCTTTTTGCAGTTTTCAAAATGGTTTCTAGATGCGTAGTGAAGCTATGGCTTTCATGGGTTCCTCCCGTTCCTCCCTTGGCGACTTGGTATTTGATATTTAACGTTAATATAGTATTTGATTTGTGGACTTGGAAATTGTGCATTTGTCATTTTGAGTGCTGCCTTGTGTCAATTGTGATAGAACCTGTAGCATTTGGCGTGACAACTAAAAATTTCACATTTTAGCTTGTTTATTGACAATAATCGGGATTGGAGTTATGTGCATGTCCCACATGCATTTCAAATTCCAAAATTGAAATACTTTCATATACACCGACGGTTACAATTACACTCGACATGTGGCACATGCAATTCTCTTCTCGAGGACTGCTACCTTCACGTTGTTATTTGTCTATCAAATGCTTCCACGATGTTGTGAATTTTGATTTGTGACTTGTGTGATTGTTTGTTGGAGGTTGATGTTCTGATAACTTGTGAACTTAACTTCAATGCTTGGAGATTGGGCCTTTGGGTCAGATTTCCTCTATTAGCATTTATAATGTGTGGTGAATTCATCTCCAAACGCCATAAACTCTGTCTTCATACTCGTCACAACTTCATGCCCTGTAGAATGTTGTTGGCTCAAAAAGGTATTATCCTCCTTAATAAAAAGTATGGTTGGCTGCAACTTTATATGCCAAGGAGAATATAGCGGACACAAGCTTTTGGTCATTACTAACCATTTGCTCATAAGATCTATTATCCGATCATTGATATACCTTATACTAGTGTTGTAGAATATTTTGGAAATTTTCCTGAAAACAAACTTAACAAAATTTCTTTTTGAAAATTTATCATGTGATAAAAACTGGCTCCTACTAGGGATGCTCTCCTCCCTGTGAGGTAGCAAAGAACCATGTAGACCATGTGCCTGACCAATGAGCTGATCCCAATCCCGAAAACTCTAAGCTGTAACCTGTAACTGGTATTGGATCCTTCATCTGAAGGTAGATGCAAACTGTAACCCAAAACTGAAAAACATACTAAAATCTGCTGAAAATGCTGACGCACATAGCGCTAAAGATTAAAACTTAAATTAATGTAACTTCTTGACCCTCAAGCTTATTTATATACAAATGATCCTACCCTACTTGTTGAGCATAAAGGCCGAATCAAGTGATCTCACACTTCCAATGAAGCCAGTCAAGCAAATGGATTCTTGACTGAAATTTGCATTCAACCCCTCCAGACAGAAAAAAGGAACTCAGCAAATGATAACTCAAACTAAAAATATATTTCAATCCCTGCATTCTTGAACAACACAAACTCCATTTTCTTTGATGATTCCAACAAACCAGCGAAAGGATCTTCAAGAAAATGAAAGACTCCCACTTTTTCATGACTAACCACGAGAGCATCTTTAAATGGTTCTTTCTGATTGTTCACATTATCTATATCACAACAAGCCTTTTTAACATCGTCTTCATTCTCTTTTGGAGGTTGCTTACAAATTGAAAATTCAGTTTCTTGGGGAAAGATAGACTTCAGACTATTAACCTTAGGCCTAAGATCATACTACCTATAAAAGTCAGCCATTGCAGCTTGATATCCTGCTTTATATTGCTCTAAATTAGGCAATAATGTTTCATTTTTCTTTAATTCATACTGTTCTTGTTGTTGGTCAGAAAATTCTTCAAAAGAAGATGAATCTTGGGACATCCTTTTGATTTCTTGTTCTATCTTAAGTTCCATAATAAGCTTTTGTAAACAAGTAATCTTATCAACAGATATGATATGAATCCAAATAAGCTAATAAAGAAGAGCAAATATCTTCATACCAATAATGTTTAGGAGACATATCAATCCATTTTCTGAAATTTTGAAAAGAAACAAGGTTTTCCACTAACCTTGTTCTTTTGCTTGATGAAGTACCTGGATTAGAAGTTAAACTTGCCATTCGGAAACTAAAAGAACTCTTCACACCTTGAAACCTTTTGATAATGGAGTCGCCATGAAATTTCTGAAATCTAGATTCTTCGAGGTTCGATTCACCGGGTGAAAGATTCACAGCCTACTCGACATCTGACCGTTGTTCACCATCAACCGTTAGAACTGGAAAGTTTGTCGTTCATAACCAGGGAAAATTTCACCTTCGTTCCTCGGCAATAGCACCAAAATGTTAGCACTCGTATTTTACCTTGGGTTGTATCAAGGAAACCCCAAGGTAACTCTTTCAAACCAACCTTTAGGATTAGAAGCTATCCCTTCCAATCCAGAGAGGGATCTCTCATACAATTCAATCACCCAATGTCACTTCAATAATCAATTGTTTACTCAAGAACAGTGGCTAGATCATTAATAGGAACAAGATTTTAAAAATGGGCTTTAAATCAAGCAAGGAAAATAGTTCATTGGGCATGGAGTCGAAAACACAATAATATGGACCAGCAAATAAACAAATGTTTTGTACAAAGGAAAGGTAGTTGTCATAATACAGTCAATAGGATTTTTGCAGGTGATATAGAAATAAATAAAGACAGTCCATCAACAATGGGTATCATGTTTCAAATGAATCCACTATTAAGTTTGGATAAGTAAAGGGATACTCAAATGCAATAAATCGAGGCATAGGAATATGAATCTCAATCTATTTAAACTTTCATCGTGAGCATAGAAGAAAATGACATAATGAACAATATAACAAAGAAGGTAAACATGCACATATGGGAAAAGAAAGGGTACAAATTATAAATACTAACAACGCATGAATCTTTGATAAAAAAACCTGCTTAACTTCTGAAATCTTTTATTAATTTTTGAAAACAACTCTTATCCCTAGAATGGGTTTTTTCCTTAATGGAAATCCGAACCCCTTACAATTCTATTCCCCTTTACATATTTAGGGAAGACATCTCCTCTTAAGCCTAATGACTCGAAATTCCTAAACTTTGCCCAAAATAATAATTAGTTACAAGGATGTAATGATAGTTGCAACAGAATGCTAACTTCTAGGAACACAATTTTAACAGAAAATTAATGTAGATGAAATCTGGAACTGCCTACTTCGATATGTTTCGAAAGTTAAAACATGCTACCAGCTACCTCCAATTATTTCGAATTGTTGAAGATGCTAGAGTATTTTCTTGAGATTTGGAATGATGGAGCTGATTTCATGCTTTCGAACTAATTCATGGAGTGCCAATCGTCGTCCCTGTATTGCACCAACTAGAATGTTTTTCCCTGCTCTATTAATATTTACATGAAAGGATATTAGTACAAAATTTCCATGAAAGAATCATAATGATCACGGTGTTATGCATCACCAATATCAAAATGCAAATTTTATTCCGTGTGAATTTGTTTTACATCACCAATGAATTCAAATTTGTAACATCAAGCACTTGTGAGAAGCTCGGACTACGAACTTGTGGCATTCGTCTAAAACCCTTTCATATCTGAATTTTCAACAATATAACACCCGTGAACATCTTATTTTGACAGCTTCTACAACTGAGGGAATGTCAGGATCGCTGTTGACATGTCAATCCCTAGCTGGGAGCCTCTTGGGAAAACAAATCCTTATCCTCCTTTGTGAATTGATAAGGACAGCTCATCCAAGGTTGCTTCCAACATTTGCTCTCTGGGCATTTAAATAATGTCGAGAAGCTGAACATGTATACTCTCCAAATTGGCCATGACGTTGGGGTTAGATGAAGAGAGACCCCAGAAAAAATCATTGTCGGTCAACCCTTTAACCTTCAACATCGCAAAGAAAAAGGTTTCGCAAGGCATAAACTGATTTCCAATACCATTTTTAATTTATATCTGCGAAACTTCCATAGAATGACGCGTGTGATGGTTGTTTGCATTTCGCAACCACCAACCCTCCTTTCCTTTTTGTGCATGTGGACGGTGCGAAATGCATCGTGAGCCGCTAATCTCTCCCTTTGGACACACTTGTCACCACCGATACATGAGCTCTAAATGATCGAACTACCAAACCCTGCACACATGGCCATTAGATTCTTGAAGAAGCTTTCACTTGGCCTTCATGCCTTTTTAAAAGGCTCGTCTCCCTTACTAGCAGCACATTGTTGGTGGAAGATGATCGTGAACTAGCCATTTCATACCTTTACATTCACAACTCTTTTATTTCTCTGTCAAAACTTAGAAGGGTGATCTCTATTAGCCCTACTGACCGCTTATGCTTCTGGCTCAAGAAAATACACTAATTCGTCTGTAATTTGCAACTGTATATTTTCATCCACAAAACATCTGTGCGATATTTTTTAGGACCTTTCTCCTTTGTCATTATGCCACCGCATACAGAATTTGGAAGAAGTCTAACTTGACTTATCTTTTCATCTATGTCACTGCTATCGTCGGCCTCGCTTAACAATTTGTGAGAGCTGGATCCTGGCCTTTAATTGTGTTTGAAAATCACTAACAGTAGCATAACCGATCCCGCTGCAACATTTGATACTAGGAACATGCGACAGGAAGATGTCTTGCTCCCATCCTCTGAAGGTTCGAATATCAAGCAGTCCCCATTTGGAAGAGTGCGAGGGCGATGTCTTTTATCCGGAAGCAAACAACTCTGGCGTATCCATGGGCGAAAGATCTGGAGCGTCAATCATTGCATTCACTATTCAATCTTCTTCTATATCTGCAATTATTCCCCTCTTACAATGGTTGAACACACACCAAGACTACTGTTGAAACCTTTTTCCAGTTTTCAAAATGGTTTCTAGATGCGTAGTGAAGCTATGGCTTTCATGGGTTCCTCCCTTGGCGACTTGGTATTTGATATTTAACGTTAATATAGTATTTGATTTGTGGACTTGGAAATGTGCATTTGTCATTTTGAGTGCTGCCTTGTGTCAATTGTGATAGAACCTGCAACATTTTGCGTGACAACTAAAAATTTCACATTTTAGCTTGTTTATTGACAATAATCGGGATTGGCGTTATGTCCATGTCCCGCATGGATTTCAAATTCCAAAATTGAAATACTTTGATATACACCGACGGTTACAATTACCCTCGACATGTGGCACATGCAATTCTCTTCTCGGGGACTGCTACCTTCACATTGTTATTTGTCTATCAAATGCTTCCACGATGTTGTGAATTTTGATTTGTGACTTGTGTGATTGTTTGTTGGAGGTTGATGTTCTGATAACTTGTGAACTTAACTTCAATGCTTGGAGATTGGGCCTTTGGGTCAGATTTACTCTATTAGCATTTATAATGTGTGGTGAATTCATCTCCAAACGCCATAAACTCTTTCTTCATACTCGTCACAAATTCATGCCCTGTAGAATGTTGTTGGTTCAAAAAGGTATTATCCTCATTAATAAAAAGTATGGTTGGCTGCAACTTTATATGCCAAGGAGAATATAGCGGACACAAGCTTTTGGGCATTACTAACCATTTGCTCATAAGATCTATTATCCGATCATTGATATACCTTATACTAGTGTTGTAGAATATTTTGGAAATTTCCCTAAAAACTTAACAAAATTTCCTTTTGAAAATTTATCATGTGATAACAACTGGCTCCTACTGGGGATGCTATCCTCCCTATGAGGTAGCAAAGAACGTGCCTGACCAATGAGCTGATCCCAATCCCGAAAACTGTAACCTGTAACCTGTAACCGGTATCGGATCCTTCATCTGAAGGTAGATGCAAACTGTAACCCGGAACTGAAAAACATACTAAAATCTGCTGAAAATGCTGCAAATTGAACACACATACTGCTAAAGATTAAAACTGAAATTAATGAAACTTCTTGACCCTCAAGCTTATTTATATACAAATGATCCTACCCTACTTGTTGAGCATAAAGTCCGAATCAAGTGATCTCACACTTCCAATGAAGCTAGTCAAGCAAATGGATTCTTGACCAAAATTTGCATTCAACCCCTCTAGACAGAAAAGAAAAAAAAAAAAGAAGAAGAAGAAGAAGAAGAAGTCAGCAAATGATAACTCAAACTGAAAATCTATTTCAATCCCTGCATTCTTGAACAACACAAACTCCATTTTCTTTGATGATTCCAACAAACCAGCGAAAGGATCTTCAAGAAAATGAAAGACTCCCACTTTTTCATGACTAACCACGAGAGCATCTTTAAATGGTTCTTTCTGATTGTTCACATTATCTATATCACAACGAGCCTTTTTAACATCATCTTCATTCTCTTTTGGAGGCTGCTTACAAATTGAAAATTCGGTTTCTTAGGGAAAGATAAACTTTAGACTATTAACCTTTGGCCTAAGATTATAGTACCTATAAAAGTCAGCCATTGCAGCTTGATATCCTGCTTTATATTGCTCTGAATTAGGCAGTAGTGTTTCATTTTTCTTTAATTCATACTGTTCTTGTTGTTGGTCAGAAAATTCTTCAAAAGAAGATGAATCTTGGGACATCCTTTTGATTTCTTGTTCTATCTTAAGTTCCATAATAAGCTTTTGTAAACAAGTAATCTTATGTTCTTGACAACAGATATGATATGAATCCAAATAAGCTAATAAAGAAGAGCAAATATCTTCATACCAGTAATGTTTAGGAGACATATCAATCCATTTTCTGAAATTTTGAAAAGAAACAAGGTTTGCCACCAACCTTGTTGTTTTGCTTGATGAAGTACTTGGACTAGAAGTTAAACTTGCCATTCGGAAACTAAAAGAACTCTTCACACCTTGAAACCTTCTGATAATGGAGTCGCCATGAAATTTCTGAAATCTAGATTCTTCGAGGTTCGATTCACCGGGTGAAAGATTCACACCCTACTCGACATCTGACCGTTGTTCACCATCAACTGTTAGAACTGGAAAGTTTGTTGTTCATAACCAGGGAAAATTTTACCTTCGTTCTTCGGCAATAGTGCCAAAATGTTAGCACTCGTATTTTACCTTGGGCTGTATCAAGGAAACCCCGAGGTAACTCTTTCAATCCAACCTTTAGGATTAGAAGCTATCCCTTCCAATCCAGAGAGGGATCTCTCATACAATTCAATCACCCAATGTCACTTCAATAATCAATTGTTTACTCAAGAACAATGGCTAGATCATTAATAGGAACAAGATTTTAAAAATGGGCTCTAAATCAAGCAAGGAAAATAGTTCATTGGGCATGGAGTCGAAAACAGAATAATATGGACCAGCAAATAAACAAATGTTTTGTACAAAGGAAAGGTAGTTGTCATAATACAGTCAATAGGATTTTTGTAGGTGATATAGAAATAAATAAAGACAGTCTATCAACAATGGGTATCATGTTTCAAATGAATCCACTATTAAGTTTGGATAAGTAAAGCGATACTCAAATGCAATAAATCGAGGCATGGGAATATAAATCTCAATCTATTTAAACTTTCATCCTGAGCATAGAAGAAAATGACATAATTAACAATATAACAAAGAAGGTAAACATGCACATATGAGAAAAGAAAGGGTACAAACTATAAATACTAACAACGCATGAATCTTTGATAAAAAACCTGCTTAACTTCTGAAATCTTTTATTAATTTTGAAAACAACTCTTATACCCAGAATGGGTTTTTTCCTTACTGGAAATCCGAACCCCTTACAATTCTATTCCCCTTTACATATTTAGGGAAGACATCTCCTCTTAACCCTAATGACTCGAAATTCCTAAACTTTGCCCAAAATAATAATTAGTTACAAGGATGTAATGATAGTTGCAACAGAATGCTAACTTCTAGGAACACAATTTTAACAGAAAATTAATGTAGATGGAATCTAGAACTGCCTGCTTCGATATGTTTCAAAAGTTAAAACATGCTGCCAGCTACCTCCAATTATTTCGAATTGCTGAAGATGCTAGAGTATTTTCTTGAGATTTGGAATGATGGAGCTGATTTCATGCTTTCGAACTAATTCATGGAGTGCCAATCGCCGTCCCTGTATTGCACCAACTAGAATGTTTTTCCCTGCTCGATTAATATTTACATGAAAGGATATTAGTAAAAATATTCCATGAAAGAATCATAATGATCACGGTGTTATGCATCACCAATATCAAAATGCAAATTTTGTTGTGTGTGAATTTGTTTTACATCACCAATGAATTCAAATTTGTAACATCCAGCACTTGTGATAAGCTCGGACTACGAACTTGTGGCATTCGTCTAAAACCCTTTCATATCTAAATTTTCAACAATATAACACCCGTGAACATCTTATTTTGACAGCTTCTACAACTGAGGGAATGTCAGGATCGCTGTTGACATGTCAATCGCTAGCTGGGAGCCTCTTGGGAAAACAAATCCTTATCCTCCTTTGTGAATTGATAAGCACAGCTCATCCAAGGTTGCTTCCAACATTTTCTCTCTGGGCATTTAAATAATGTCGAGAAGCTGAACATGTATACTCGCCAAATTGGCCATGACGTTGGGGTTAGATGAAGAGAGACCCCGGAAAAAATCATTGTCGGTCAACCCTTTAACCTTTAACATCGCAAAGAAGAAGGTTTCGCAAGGCATAAACTGATTTCCAATACCATTTTTTATATCTGCGAAACTTCCATAGAATGACGCGTGTGATGGTTGTTTGCATTTCGCAACCACCAACCCTCCTTTCCTTTCTGTGCATGTGGACGGTACGAAATGCATCGTGAGCCGCCGATCTCTCCCTTTGGACGCACTTGTTACCACCGATACATGAGCTCTAAATGATCAAACTACTGAACCCTGCACACATAGCCTTTACATTCTTGAAGAAGCTTTTCACTTGGCCTGCATGCCTTTTTAAAAGGCTCGTCTCCTTTACTAGCAGCACATCGTTGGTGGAAGATGATCGTGAACTAGCCATTTCATACCTTTACATTCACAACTCTTTTATTTCTGTGTCAAAACTTAGAAGGGCGATCTCTATTAGCCCTACTGATCGCTTATGCTTCTCGCTCAAAAAAATACACTAATTCTGTCTGTAATTTGCAACTGCATATTTTCATCCACAAAACATCTGTGCGATATTTTTTAGGACCTTTCTCCTTTGTCATTATGCCACCGCATACAGAATTTGGAAGAACAAGTCTAACTTGACTTGTCTTTTCATCTATGTCACTGCTATCGTCGGCCTCGCTCAACAATTTGTGAGAGCTGGATCCTAGCCTTTAATTGTGTTTGAAAATCACTAACAGTATCATAACCGATCCCGCTGCAACATTTGATACTAGAAACCTGAGACAGGAAGATGTCTTGCTCCCATCCTCTGAAGGTTCGGATATCAAGCCATCATCGTTTGGAAGAGTGCGAGGGCGATGTATTTTATCCGGAAGCAAACAACTCTAGCGTATCCATGGGCGAAAGATCTAGAGCGTCAATCATTGCAATCACTATTCAATCTTCTTTTGTACCTGCAATTATTCCCCTCTTACAATCGTTGAACACTCACCAAGACTACTGTCGAAACCCTTTTGCAGTTTTCAAAATGGTTTCTAGATGCGTAGTGAAGCTATGGCTTTCATGGGTTCCTCCCTTGGCGACTTGGTATTTGATATTTAACGTTAATATAGTATTTGATTTGTGGACTTGGAAATTGTGCATTTGTCATTTTGAGTGCTGCCTTGTGTCAATTCTGATAGAACATGTAGCATTTGGCGTGACGTTAATATTTAGCTTGTTTATTGACAATAATCGGGATTGGTGTTACATCCATGTCCCACATGCATTTCAAATTCCAAAATTGAAATACTTTGAAATACACCGACGGTTACAATTACCCTCGACATGTGGCACATGCAATTCTCCTCTCGGGGACTGCTACCTCCGCGTTGTTATTTGTATATCAAATGCTTCCACAATGTTGTGAATTTTGATTTGTGACTTGTGTGATTGTTTGTTGGAGGTTGATGTTCTAATAACTCGTGAACTTAGATTCAATGCTTGGAGATTGGGCCATTGGGTCGGCTTTCCTCTATTAGCATTTATAATGTGTGGTGAATTCATCTCCAAACGCCATAAACTCTGTCTTCATACTCGTCACAACTTCATGCGTTGTAGAATGCTGTTGGCTCAAAAAAGTATTATCCTCATTAATAAAAATTATGGCTGGCTGTAACTTTATATGCCAAGGAGAATATAGCGGACACAAGCTTTTGGGCATTACTAACCATTTGCTCATAAGATCTATTATCTGATCATTGATATATGTTATACTAGTGTTGTAGAATATTTTGGAAATTTGACCGAAAATGAACTTAGCAAAATTTCCTTTTGAAATTTATCAGTTGATAACAGTAGGTGCATAAACCAGTGAATCCCCTCAATTCAGTGATGTTATTTGGGCTTTGCCACTCAAGTATAGCCTCGCTCTTATCCATATGAAACTTGAATCCTTATTTCCCAATTATATGACCAATATAGAGGATCTCAGTGAACCCAAACTCACACTTGGATAGTTTGGCATAAAAAGACTGTTCTGCCAAAATTGTTAGAACATTGTCCAAGTGGTATAGATGTTCCTCCCATGTCCTACTGTAATTCAGAATATTATCAAAGAATACAAGGACATACTTACACAACTACTTACTGGAAAATCTATTCATCCAGGATTGGAAGGTGCTTGTTGCATTGGTCAAGCCAAAACGAATGACAAGAAACTCAAAATGCCCATAATGGCATCAGAAAGATGTTTTCTAGATGTCTTCCTCCCTCATCCTGATTTGATGGTATCCTGAGCGAAGGTATATCTTGGAAAAATAACTTTATCCATGCATCTCATCCATCAATTCATTAATACTTGGGATAGGATATCTATTTTTGATGGTCTTCATGTTCTAGTCTTCTTGTTCTGGGCCCTATAATCAATGCACATGCACATTATCCCATCCTTCTTTTTAACTAGGACCACTAATGATGCAAAGGGACTTGAGCTTGGTCTTATCAATCCCAAATCAAGCAGATCCTTGATGGTCTTCTCAATCTCATCCTTGAACCTTTTTGGGTGCTTGTAAGGATGTATCTTGATAGTAAGTGTGCCAACTTCCAGTGCAATTCTATGTTCAATGCCTCTATCAGGAGGCCTGCCATGTGGGAGATCTTCAAATACTTTCTTATGCTTGTGTAGCAGCCTTTTTGTGTCCTCTGGATGATGTGAGACATATATGGAAGTGCCTTTAGTGGTGATGAGACATTCAAAATCCCACTCAACATCACCATGCCTCAATATTGATCTCATACTATGAACATAAACCACTTGTTTTGGGTAGGTGTTGATACCCTTCGAAACCACTTGCTTCCCATCTGCATATTTGAATCTCATTTGGGGTAGTTAGTAATTCATTGAATTTTCCCCAGTGGAGTACAACCACTGGACTCCCAACACCACATTGGTATCAACCACATTGACAACATAAAAGCTGTCAGTCACGGTATAATCTCCAATAGTCATTTGCAACTTTGGAATCCCTCGATTACACTCCATAGTGTCGTTTCCAAGGACTATGATAGTGAAACCTTCAAAGGTTTATGTTGGCATATTTCTCCTCTCCACCATGGCTGCATAAATGAAATTATGTTTGGCACCCCCATCGACCAAAATTGATACTCTTTTCCCCTGCACTACCCCCTTGAATATGAAGGTATGGAAGTAGGGAACTCCACTCAATACTGCAATTTTGATGTCTGCTTGTGGGGGTTTCTCTTTCCCTGTTGTTTCATATCCATCATCTACTGGTGCTACTTACTCAACCTCTTCCTCCTTGGTTTCCAAAAATACCTCAATGTAATGTTCTTTCACCTTAGCACATTTGTGGCTTAGAACCCAAGGTTCCTAACAATAGAAGCATAGCTTCTTCCCCCTTATTTCATCCTAGTATTTGTATGAGTATTATTTCTTGGTTGGGGCAGCCAGATTCTTAAAAGGTGGTCTTTGATTCTGAAATTTTGCAGGCACATTAGTCTTGGGAGGATGCCTTGTTCTTGGGATGGCATCTTATAGCTCCCTTGTTTTGCTCACTGCCTCTTGCAAAGTGGATGGTCTATATGCCTTTACCAATCCTTTCAAAGGCTCCACTAATACTTCTATGAACAAAAGGATCAAGTGAGATTCATATATTTCAGTGACCGTCACTACAAGATTCTGGAACTTATAGATGTATGCTTCAGGAGTTCTGGTTTGTTTCACATGCGCTAGCTACCTGAAAGAGATCTCAGGGTATTTCCTATCAAATATTTCTACCAACCTCCTGGTGAAATATTCATAGGAAGTTATTTGATCACAGCATAGGGTCCTCATTCCATGGAACCACCAATCAATGGCCTCTCCTTCCAAATTCAATGTTTCCATTCCGATGGCATCCCTTTCATCCATGGGATACAATTGAAAGTAAGTGTCTAGATTATGCACCCAAGAGCTAGCAGTACACTTTGAAGATCCATCAAAAAAGGGTAGTGCGATATTACCGATGGCATTTCCCAACTCATAATTCTCTTTTTCCATCCTATGACCTCCTATTGGCTTATTTGTATACTGCACTACACAAAAATATTTGAAAGGAAGTGTCCTTCTGCATTCTTCACTTAGGATTTGGTATTCTGCATATTGATCCTCCCATAAAGCAACCGATTCAGTCTGCACTTCATGATATTCCTTTTGTTCCTCAGTGAAATCAGGCATGGTATGTCAGGGATGATTCTTGATTTCCTCTTTGAACTCATTAGGCCTATTATGAGGTTCAGTATTTGAAAATATAGATCCACCAGGGACCTTTCTTTCCTCATTTTGAGAGCCATTGATGCTCCCTTCTTTGTCTTTATTTCTTAGCTACTTAGCCAAGAATTCTCTAGTGTCTTGCCCAGATTGGATGATGTTTTGAGATATGTCATGCAACTTCTTTAACATACTTTGGAAAAAGAGTCTGGACTCTTCCTTTTCATCCAGGTCATACATATCATTTCCTCGCATTGTTCCTCCAGTAGATTCCACCTCTTCTTCAACACGAGGTTCTTTAGGATTATTTCCTTTGGGGGGTGGAACTCTCTTGGGACTCATCACAATTAATCAAGAGCAGGTTCAGAGGACCATGCTATGATACCACTGCAATATCCCTGATTTGATCTCAAGGAATATTATATCAAATTCAAAATTTCAAAACATAAACTAGCACAGATTAAAACTAGTCAACAAAACTAGACTTGGACACTAATAAACCTTTGAAGGTATTGATGGTTGGAAAATTTTGGATCTGAAAAATATGTTAATTAGTGTTCATTAGAAGATATATCATATTCAAGGCCATCTTTAGAGTCCTATGCACAATGTGTTGGGGCCATTTATGCTTCAACAATAGCTACCGCTAAAGTCTCTACAAGGATTCTTGGGTACACCAACATATGCATACCATACTTATTCACTTAGAATTGAAGGTAACCAATGGTGAATATCAGTCATTAACCCCTTTATTAGATTATGGACAATATTTTATGAGGGTTTGGGAATTTTTGGTTGAGTTTGGAGGCTAAAGAAGGAAGGGTGCTAGATTGGACTGCTTAGCTAGTAGTTTTCCAGGCTCTCCCAAACAAGATGAGAAGGATAGGAATTCTCAGGGAAATTATTGGAGGGTCATCAGTATGGTATTACGAATATAATATGACTGATAGAACAACAAAAAAACACTCATAATTTTTTTTATATCTATTACTGCAAAACTAGTCGGAAAACAATATCTAAAGAACTATCTTGACAAAATTGAATTCAAACAGCCTCTAAGGCTTCGAACTCCTCTTATGAAATATAGTATAGCTTATACCTAAACATATGAACAACAACAAACTGAAATTAATAATTTTGAGTAGCAATTGAATGTATTTTACTCTCAGAATTCTCAGAGAGTCTCTAATACATAAATTTCTTATAATGTGAAGTGTAGAATACTTTAAGAAGGGAAGAAGAGAAGAGTTATTCATTGGATCTGCAATAATATCAATATAGAGAAGATGGTTTCTCATGGAAGGCACACCATGTCTCAGTGACTTCTCATAGGGGGCGCATTCACCAACTAAAACTTCTCCTCTAAGTGGATCTCCTCCAGAAACTCTCTCTAATTGAATTAACACTCAAGATCTCTTCTTGATGGCTTGGATTCTTCACTGATGGGATGATACTAACATGTAGATCATACTTCGATAACTCTGGATCAGATCATGAACACTGGAACACACACTTCCTTGGGGCACAACTCCCAAGCTTGGTTGAGGCACATCACTCAACCTTGAGAAGCAAGCTCTCAGACAAAAAACAAATTAGCCAAAAAATGTGAATGGTGCACACTAACATTCTTTTATAGGCTTAGATCACTTCCTGATCAAGTAACTGGCATGTGTGAGAGGTGAGTGTGCTTTCCTTAGGAGAATTAGCAACTTCTCTTACTTTGTGCAACTTTCTTACTTTGCACTTCCTTCTTCTTTTAGCAATTGTTCCCTCCTTAGATTTTCTGAATGTTTCCTTCTTTTTCAAACTGGATGCTTTTCTGCACTTTCCTTCTTGTTCACTTTCCTGCTTTGTGCTTTTTCCTGTTTTTTTATTGCTTTTGTCAGTTTCCTTCTTTTTCTGTTGTCACCTTGCTTTTAGCTACCTTCTTGCTATTTCTATCTTTTTCAAATGAGTGGGTGAGGTCCACCTTGTCCTCGTGTGCCCTCCTAGCCATGTGAACATTACCACTTTGAAAAAATTAATTAATATTGATAATGAAAATTATTACAAAATACTTCAAATATTAAAATTATTAAATTTTAACTACTATATGTCTCCACCAAAAATTATCCCCAATTAATTAATTATATCCAACTTAATTTTTCTTCCTAGACCCATATGGATTGGAGGGTCCAAGACTTGATCAAGTGGCCCTAAGGGAGGAACATGATAGTTTTGTCCCTGAGGAACTTGAGAATCACGAAAAGATCAGGACCCAACAGAGGAGCCCAATAGGAGTTATAAAAAAGGAAAAATCCTAAACATGTGAAATCTACTACATATCTGAATATAATCAAATGCAATAATAATGTTATAATAAATGAACTAAGACAACCCCCAATGGGAAACATATACTTCCAATAATAATAATCAACAATCCATTAAATAGTCCTTGATATTGTAAGAATATGTCATTATAATAATGGTAAACTCTCTACAATTAACTTTATGACTGAAAGAATCTGAGGAGCTAGAATAGCCTAGTCCATGACTCACATAAGAAAAACAATAGTGTAATGGGAACCTAACTTGGCGAGAAACTCACTATAGAGCATCCATGACTTGCACAGATATATCTTATCAGTTTCGGATAGAATCTCAGAATCTTATTAGCTTAATAAATAATCTACTATTGGTAGATGAGATACATCAATTTCTTAGGAGCCAAGGGCTTCCCTTTCGAGTCTACTTACACACAACATGTAGATTGGAGTTAGTAACAAATAACAAGACTGCATGATAATGACTATAAAAGAGAAACCAATCACAATATACAAGTTATCAAATAACGCATGGAGAATAAAATATTTGTTAAGATACATTACATATTTATAACCCTAGTTGTGTTTAATAAAGGGGATTATAGGCTATTGTTGCAAAGGATGCTTACATAAGCATGTTCTTTCCATGTGCATGATTATAAAGATGCAAAGAGATAAACCTAGTGTGTGTGTGTAACAGTTCGATGGAAAGCATGCTCTCTCCATGCACATGATTATGAAGGTCCAAACAGATAAACCTAATGTGTGTGTGTAACAATTCGATGGGAATCCTTTTAGGCTATATCCATCTTGGCTCAATGAGCTCATAATACATTTAAATAAGAGATTTCACATTGGTGAAGGATGCTTGAAGGGCATATGTTTCATGACTATAAACATGTGTGGTGAGAGGTGCCCTCGTACCCATGGGTTAGAGGCATCAGAACCAACTAAGGAAGAAAACTTATATTATAACTAACCACGACGTGGTTGCTAGCACCACTGAACTCAAGAAGGCTTGAGCTCGGCCCAAACAAACCCCAACTCAAAAGACATATGCCTTCACCTCGGATCGAGCTAATGGAAAGGTGATCTAAGCAGACAAACAAACAATAAACTATGTGAAGAGATTAAGTGGTAATCATGGGGTGACCTCTCCTATAGATGATAATATTGATCCCATGGTGGTGATCAATGATTGTGCAAACAATTGATTTGCAAACTATCCCTATATTCGACTGAGATAGGGGTCCAACACAAACATAAATACATTTACTAGAACCCAAGCAACGATACCAATGTAAATAGTCAATATATGCTCTTGTTACGTTGTATATTAAGATTAGCGTGGAGATCATATGGACTTACCATGTCTTTGGGAAGGGCTTCATCTCTAGAAGAGGAGTGTGCGAACCATTGTGACAGGTAGATATGGAGACTCTATTTCCATGGCCACCCTCCCATGTGATCCTTTGATCCTTGGAACCCTTTGCTTCAATGATGAAGTGACAAAGTCACCTGGGCATGGCCATGGTTCATGCTTCCTCCTGGAAACCAAAACTAATGCTCTACCTCTGCGTGAATTAGGAAGAGGGTTGAGCTTATGGAAATCCTCCATAAAGGATTGGAACAATTGTTGTTTCCCTATTCGAGCAACGAGATTGTGGGAAGGAGGCCATAAATCAAGGTAATGATGGCCTCCAACTTGGCAAGCGGCCATAGCGTGTATTAAATCAGTAATTTCCATGATAGTAAATAAAAATTCCGATGTGAATCATACATAGGATAGTTGTTGCTATCTTCGTCGTCGTCGAGCTTGGAATCCGCCATCCATGGGAGCCAATGTGGATGCTAGTATGGAAAGAATCAACCAGCTTTATGTGTATGTGAGATCACCCACCCACTTGATTTTCTACGTGGTTCCCTGGTAAGGTATGCCCATGCTTCGTGGAGGCATTGGGTCCACAACTTTAAGCCTAGTACATGCCAGGTATGGGTTAATACTTACATTATATTAATTAGTTATTACAGACTAGCATTATATGTGTGTGTATTAATGTAAATAATACTACTGCTAATGCTTTTCTATTAGCATCGTTGGCTCAGAGATATAGCATGACCACAACATTAATAATAGAAGAGAATATATATGTGTGTGTGTGTTATGAATAATAAATTATGCAACAAACATAAAGGACCTTGAATCTTGGATGACCTGTAGGTTTATAGATATACAAGTACATATATAAGTTGGAAAGATTCTAACTTAAGCCTGAATATTTGTTTTTCAGGAGTAGTGATAGTGCAAATGTGGAATGAGCTAATAATAATAATAATAGTAATAATAATAATATAATTTTTTTATTAAGTAGGATGGGTACATAACAGAAGGATTGAAGGTCAGCTGACATATTTTCATGAGAAAAATCTTGAAGTATTCACATCAGTTGATAAAAAAAAGAGTCATTGTGGATATGGATTCTAGGAGAAAGAAAATCTTAAATGAGTTAGAATCAACCATTAGCTGAAAAGCAAGGCTATATGGCTCCAAAAGGGAGATGACAATTCTAAATATTTTCATAATTTTTACAAGCACGGAAATAATACTAATGATCTCTGGCATATTAAAGATGAAGATGTTAATATAGTGTTTGGTTTTAGGGATATTGCTAGAGTAGGAATGAGTCATTTCAACAATTTGTTCAAGGAAGAAGAAAGGGCCCCTATTGCTCCAATGTTGAACCTTATAACACATTATCCTTATTTTGTTAGTGAGGAGCAAAATTTATCACTTAAAGAAGAGGCATCTCTAGAAGAACTTAAAGAGGTTGTTCATTCATGGAATTATTTGAGGTAGATCTTTTCTCTATTATAGAGGAATCAAGGATTAGAGGTGGAATCTTAGTGGCATTCAATTCTAGTTTTTTAGCACTTATGCCAAAATCTGACAGGGTAACCCATATGGAGGACTTCAGACCCATTTCATTATGAAATTGCATATCTAAACTAATTGTTAATATTATTTCAAGCATGATTAGGGGTATTTGGTCCAGAATTGTCTCCTCTGAATAGATCATTTATTTAGAAGGTCACTAGATTCATGATGCAATAGGGATTTCCCATGAAGTTTTACACAGTCAAGATGAAGTGCTTACTTGCAGTCATTTTTAAAGTTGACCTCTCCAAAGCATATGACCGGGTCAATTCGACTTATCTTATACTTGTTCTGCTACTAACTGGTTTTGATCTATCTATTGTTAATTGGATCCTCTCTTGCATTCATTCAGTGTCTTTTGCAACCTTGGTTAATGGTGCAGCTTCAATTTTTTTTAGGCCTGGTAGAGGCCTGAGGCAAGGGTGTCCTCTATCTCCACTTCTCTTTTTATTGATAGTGCAAGGCCTAAGTGGAGATATTCTCCATGCTATATCATATGGGACTCTTAAGGGGATCAAGATAGGTGCAAATGATGTTGTTTGTCATCTGAGTTTTGTAGATGATATATTTTTTTTTTCTTATGGATCTAGAAGGGATATATTTAAGTGAAAAATCACTCTATATTTATTTACTAAAGAAATATGTATGATGTGCAATTTAAGAAAATCTACTTTTTTCTGTATGACTCTTAATCAAGAGGTGGTTGATTGGATACCCTCTCAATTTTATTTTGTTTTGGATAACATTAATCTAAGTTTAAAGTACTTGGGATTTGTTATCAATCCTAATGACTATCTCTAAAAGGATTGGGTATGGATCATCAACAAAATTGAGAAGAGGATACACCTCTGGTGTAATAAGTCATAATCAAGAGGAGGTAGATTAGTTACGATGAAGTCTATTCTGGAGGCCTTACCTACTTACTTGGTATCCTTAGCTTTTGTTCTTATATGTACCATGGAATGCATAAGGAATTTGTCTTTCAACTTTATATGGAGAGGGAAGTTTGATGAGAAAGCATATCCTTGGGTATCTTGGAAAAAGATAACTCTCCCCAAATAGTTAGCAGATAGGGTTTGAAGCATCATTCCTATTAGTATAGAGCTTTAGCAGCAAAATGGGTCTAGAGAGTCTTGAAAGGTGAAGGGTTGTGGGTTAATTTAGTTCACCAAAAATGCATTTTTCCCCTCACTATTGAAGAATGGTTTATATCAAGAGAAAAGTCGTTAATAAATGTTTCCATTATGTGGAAGACTTTGATCTTGAATTTTGGGGTAATAAGGATTGGATTGCATGGGATATAGGCAATGGGAGAAGAGTTAGGATAGGTTAGGATCCATGGATTGGATGCTTAGGCCTTTATATACTTCCTAGGGTGATGGTAGAAGAGTCTTATGGAAAGGGGTTTACTCCTTTTGAGTCAGATACAATATCTTTATAATTATACTCCTTTAAGGCTGGAATTGTTTTCAGCTGATGAAATGGAATTTATGATAGAAGAAAGGATTATGTGGGAGAGGTGTGATCACATAAGGATGAGGGACAAAGATGATAACTTGCTACGGTCTAGGAATGTTTTGGTGGAAATTATGTGCCTAGTTTGGGTTATAGGGTGATCCGAAAAGAGGAGACTTACCTAAAACACATATTTCATTAAATTTGGAATTAAACAATGGATCTAGAATTCCAAAATAACTTTAAAACTCAATTTTTGCATTGTTCTTGCAATTAAATATTTCCAATGTTAATGAAATATGTGTTCTAAGCTTGATTGGTGGACATAAGGGATTTGGAAGCTTCAATGTCCTCTCAAGACCAAATTGTTTCGATGGATGGCATTATATGGTAAGATCCCAATTTGGGGTAATTTGATAAAAAAAATTGGTTGTGGACCAAGTAGGTGTCCTATTTGTAATGAAGAATCTGAAAATATAAATCACGTTTTTGTTTTCTATCCATACATGGTTAGTATGTGGAACCATGTTTCACAGTTAAAATCTATGCTCTCTATATGGAACGGTATTCATCTCTAGAAAGATCTACAGGCATGGATGAATAATGCATATTTCTTTTATTACATGACACTTCCAGCTCTCATGATATGCAAGGTATGGTTGGATAGGAATACGATCGCATTTCAGGATATACATACCCCACCAGAGATATATGCAACTAAAATTTTGTCTACCTTGGATCATTTTCCACAAAAGTTTGGTCCTCTGAAGTAGAGAAGTGTCATTGAAGAGATTATTAACAAAAATGGTTGTTGGGCCTATTTCGATGGTGCCTACCAAGGTAGGCCTAGCATGGGAGGAGTTGGGGGGCATATGTTCATATTTGATACTCATTGGTATACGTTTGCAGCTGGAATTGGGAGGAGTACCAACAAATGTGCTAAACTGATGGATCCCAAGTTAGTTATACGTTTGGTTGTCTCAAAAGGGGTTTTGAAGCTCCAAATATTTGGGTATTATATGTTGGTTATAGACTAGTTAAAAATAAAAAACCCCCAAAGAACATCATGCTGAAGCCTTTATAGGAATAACTCATCAAAAATAGGAAGCTTATTTCAAGAAATATCATATCAACACATATAGAGGGAATGGAATATGTCAATAGACCAACTTTCAAAGATGGAGCTACATGTTGGTGAAGGAACTTGGCATTTGTGGGAAGGAGTTTATGACACTATTATCACTTAGCTAGACTCGGGACCACATGCTTGTTGATGCCTTTTTAGCTGACAAACTACAAATGGAATACTCTTCTCATGCTTACTATCACTTTTTCATAGTGCACAATTTGGTTGATGTTTACATTTATGTTGTGCACAGTTTTGTATGTATTTGTTAGTACATAAAATAGATAAACATTCATATGTAAAAGCATAAACTGTAGTATCGTACTCAAAAGGAGATGGAGCTAGGGTTTTCGGAGCTTTCTGCAGGTGGGAGGATTGACCGCGAATCATGATTGTTTCTACTAGAGAGATCCCCTTAGCTCCCCAAGGTTCTTCTCAAGCGTATTTTCATGTAGGCGGGATTCAGATCCCGGTAGATGGATTGGGTGGTCTTGGAAAAAAGGCACAGGAGGCGAGATCTGTTTCTCCTCCGATGAGTGGTAAGCTAGGTTAATGCATACCCAAAGATTCGATTATCCCTTCAACGGTCATCAGATCCAATACGCTGAGAGACAGGATTCTGCTACGAACATAAAATAAGATAATAATTAAATAATTAATAATTAGGTTAACTAAAGTTAGGTTATGAAATGAGGTGTCTCCTCAACATCAAATGCCCAAGCCATATTTAAGGCAGGGCCATCATTGTAACATATCATCTTTTATCATATCATCAAATATATTATTCTTATCTATTATTCAATATGAGAGTCGGATTCAACTATTAACCTACTGAACGGATACGTTCACTGCATTTGGTATCAGAGCCCGATTTCGGCTCCTTCAACCTAAGCTCAAATTCAGCTCCTCCTACTATCAAGCTCGGTTTCGGCTCACAAATCCAGCTCAGATCTCATTGCTGATCCTCCAAGCTCCTGGATAAATTATCAAGTTTCTTGAAGACTGTGGTTTTTTACCATAACTTGGCCAATGGCCATTCCCTCACCAATTCATCCATTTCCACGTCCTTGCCCTTCCTATGCTTCATTCACTTCATCCCGACTGCTGCATCCACCCTCCTCCACGCTAGCCACTCTTCTCATCCTCCCACGTCGTCCTCCCACGCCTCCTCCCTTTCACTCCACCAGTCTGCTCACTCCCACCACCCCACCTCTGTTCCTCCCACTCTCGCGCCCCTCTGCCTCCCTCCTATTGCGTTTCCTTCCTCTTCCTGCTCTCCACTCCCACGCCAAGCTCCTGCATCCATAGCCGTCGCCCTAGCCGCCACCTCCACCTTCCCTCCACTCCTACGCTTCTTTCCCAACTCTCCCACCCTCCTACAGACCCCACACCTCTCTCCTCTGTGCACCACCATTCCGCACAGCCTTTGCTGCTCCCCCATAGCCGCCACCCTACCTCGTCCAATGCCACCCTCTCGACCAGCCACCACGCCCACCTCTCGTCCAGCTCTCCCCACTTGCCCTCTCACTGTGCCTACCTCACTCGACCACCACCGGCAACCACCACCTCGGCTGCATTCCCCTGCCATCCATCTCCCCTTTGAAACCCTAAATTTTATTTTTGAAATTAAATATTAAACGTATAATAATATTATTATATGGTTAATATTTTAATTTGTGGAAAAGAAAAACTATATATTAAACTATATATAGAGTTTATAAAAAAAACATTAATAATAATAATATTATTAATTAGTGAATTAATAATAATTATTATAAAACAAATAATAATTATTTTTGAAAAAAAAAAAAAGATAAGAAGTATTAAAGAAGACAAAATCGAGAAAAAGACAAAGAAGACAAATCGGAGAAAAAATACAACAAGTGAAGATCTAGCAGAGACTATCCATCGTTGGATAAGTCAAGTCAAAGGAAGACGACCAAGTTTAGGAAAGACTCATCAAAGAAATCAAAGAAGATCATCCCACCGTCAAAGAAATTAGAAACCATGGCAGCCGATTTGCGAGAAAAATTAGAAGCCACGTTAAAACGTTATCGAAAAGACAATGAAGAATTGCGCGACATAAATAACAGTTCATAAATAAGAATTGAATTACAAGAAAGGTACAATGAAATAAAAATCTCTGACTAGGAAAGGCGTATAGAAAAATTGTATGCGCAAATTGATGAATTAAAAGCCGAAAATAAATTCAATCAGAGGTTAGGAAATCAAGATATAAAGAAGGAAATAAATAATTATGAAGCAGAAATAATACGCTTGAACAAAATCATTAGCGACAAAGATGAAGAACTAATGCAGTTACGACATAAATTAGAAAGTCAAGAATCAGAGGTCGGCCAGTGTCGACAACAGATAAAAGTTCTTCAACAACAAAATGACGACTCTAAAAAGACACATAAGTTAGAGATCGCGAAGAGTAATAAAGCATTATCTAACAATGCTGAAGAAATTTTTAGACTAAGAAATCATAACAAGATACTAGTCACAAAAATTAAGAAGTTGAAAAATAGCCGAAAGATAGAACAATCTATGGACGACATTGAAGGGAAACTTCTAGACAAGCAGGAAGAAAATAGTTGTATCAGAAGTCATAATGAAGATCTTAAGGAACAACTTAAGACATCTGAAGATGACAGAAAATCGCAAATCGAATTGATTAAGAAGTTTCAAAATGATAATAGGTAATTAGAAAACAAGTTGGAAAAGATACAGAACAAAAACTTAAATCCTCAAGAGACGAAAATACAACTTCCAACTCAGATCAATGCTCTAAAGGCGACATTCGTAAATGAAAATGACATCGTGAAAGTTCCCTATAGACACCCCAACCATAAAAACTGATATTTGAAAAAGTGGGAAATGTCGAAAGATAATGGTACTAATGTGATCAAATCTCCTGACGACACATCAGTAGGGAATCCCATCAATCCACAACAAATCAATTTGGGATGGATTGATCCGTCGACATATCAGAAGTTATGTTCGACTCTTAGCAATTCGTATCGACATGTTTCATCATCTATGACACCACATAAAATGATGCAGAAACATTATAAGGCTTTGAGGACAAAGCCTTTCTAAGAGAGTGGCAATGCTATGAACATAAAATAAGATAATAATTAAATAATTAATAATTAGGTTAACTAAAGTTAGGTTATGAAATGAGGCGTCTCCTCAACATGAATTTCCCGATCCATATCTAAGGCAGGTCCATCATTGTAACATATCATCTTTTATCATATCATCAAATATATTATTATTATCTATTATTCAATATGAGAGTTGGATTCGACTATTAACCTAGTGAACGGATACGTTCACTGTAGATTCAGAAGATGCAAGATCATGCTCTCATTGGGAATTTCATTGGGGTTTTACCCTCTGAGAAATCTCTGATCTGGTGGATTAACTCCACCTGGAAACCTAAAGGTCATTATGACCTTTAACTTGGTTTGAAGGGTTTCTTTACGGTCACATTCATAAATCTAGATGACAGAAATAGGGTTCTTGATGGGGGCCCTTATTTCTTCTATTCTGCTGGCTTGTTTCTGAGGTCATGGAAAGAAAAGTTCTGCCCGGAAAAAGAAGACATGAAGATCGCCCCTATTTGGATAAGACTATACTCTCTCCCTACTGAATACTGGGAAGCAGAGATTCTAGAAGATATAGGGAACAATCTGGGCACCTTGGTCAAAATCTCAAAACAGACAAAATCTCAGCGATACAGGGCTTGTGCCCGGATCTGCGTTTATATGGATCTATGAAGGGAGCTTCCTGAGGCTATAAAGTTGATGTGGGAGGATGAGGAATGGGTCCAAACCCTAGATTATGAATAGATCCAATTTCGATGCCGCAAATGTCATGAGCATGGCCACTTATTCAAGGATTTCCCTATGAAAAACCCTAAACCCTCCCCCAAGAAGATTGAGGTGAGTGAGGATCCAGTTTTTTCCAAGGTGCAGACTAGAAAACGAGGTGGGAGGAAACAAGATGCCGTGGAAGGATCCAAGAAGATCATGACATCTAACTCTTTTGATGTGTTAAGAGAATAGGAGGAGGAAAACAACTTTGACCCTCCCCAGAAACCACTAGACAGTCAAAACCAGATGCCCCCGAGCCCCCCCCCCCCCCAGTTCTTGCACGCGGCCATTGGACGAGACGATTATGGCGATCATCGGGGATGTTGCAGATGAGGAAACTGAAGAAATGGACATAGGAGAATTGGATCTCGATGGGATTGAACATGCATGTGGTGACCCTAAAAAAGGTTATGTCCCTCAAGAACAAGTGATCATCTTGAAGGAATCCATTCTAAAAGCTAGAGAACCTAATCGACTGGGGATCAGCCCTGGATCACAAAAGAACTGCAAGAGAAAGCATGAGGAAAATAGAAAGAAGCTGGGCCGGAAGTCTAATACGCAAAGGATCGCTGCTGTAGGTTTGAAATTGGTGGAATCTGGCCAGTACCCTACTATTAGGGTGGCCCTAGGTCCGTAATCTCTCCCTTTTTTAATGAATATTGTTCCCTGGAATATAAGAGGGCTTAACGGCCAGCAAAAATCTAGAACTCTTAGGAATAAGATTAAGAAGTCAGATCCTACAGTCGTGTTTCTTCAAGAAACAAAGTGCTCGTTTCTTAAGCTGCAGGAGAAGTGCAAGAAGATCTGGAGAAACTGTGAAGTAATGGGGATTGATGCGAAGGGTTTCCTTGGTGGACTTGGAATTCTCTGAGATCCTCACAAAATCAGCCTTTCAGGCTTTTTTGGGAATCAGTGTTTCCTTTTGGATAAGTTCCAGGTCATTCGGTTCAGGGTTTCAGGGGTCCTTACTAATGTCTATGGTCCCCACATCCAGGGATCTAAGTCCTCCTTTCTCGACTCTCTCTGCTAGCTAAAGGAAATGGCTGGGGGAAGGCATTGGATTGTGGGTGGGGACTTCAACCTCATCTCTTCACTAGATGAAAAGAAAGGGGGAAGGAGACGTGTGGATGAAGAATGTGTCCGATTCAAGGAAACTATTGAGCAGCTAAAACTGGTAGATGTGGTCCCGAGTGATGGTTAATTCACTTGGAACAATAAGAGAGGGAGACCGCCACATTCCCTCTCATTTGGACCGGTTCCTGGATTCAGAATCGGTGATGGAGTCTAGGAGTGAAATTACCTCCTCCATTCTCCCGACTCCGGGATCTGATCATTGGTCCATTGATTTGTGGTGGAGTGGTTTGGGATCTCAATTTAAAAAACCCTTTCACTTTGAGCAGTTTTGGTTGAGTCACCTAGATTTTAAAGAGAAAGTCTCTCAATGGTGGGGGGAGTTGGACACAGGAGAAGGTCAAAGCATGTACAAATTCCAACAAAAATTGAAAGCACTTAAAGCTAAAATCAAGAAGTGGAACAAAGAGGAATTTGGGAATATCTTTGAAGATAAACAAGCCCTTGAGGCTTGAAGGGAGGAAATCCAAAAGATGGGTATGCTCTCGGGCTATACCCCAGAGTTGCAGAGGGAGGAAATCTTTGTGCATAACAAGATCATGGAAAGGGAAAAACAAGAGGAGGTCATATGGCGACAGAAGGCGAGAGTGAATTGGCTATATGATGGTGAATGCAATACAAAATTCTTCCACCGCTCTGTAATTCAGCATCGTCAGCAAAACAAAATCTTCAAACTCAAGAATAGGGAAGGGATAAGATTGGAGACCAGGGAGGAGATTGAAGGTGAACAGGATCATTTCTTCTAGGACATCATGACAGAAAATGTGGTGGAGAGGCGAAGATATATTGAGTTAATAACTTGTAACATCCCATCCCTGGTGACCTAGGAACAAAATGACCTCCTTCTAAGACCTATTTCAATGATTGAAGTTGAGGAAGTTGTTCTGCAAATGGCAGATGGAAAAACCCCTAGACCTGATGGTTTTACTACCAACTTCTTCCATTATTTTTGGAATCTGGTGAAGGTGGAGGTGTGGTAGATTGTGGAGTCTTCTCGATGCTCTGGGAAAATCCTTCCTACTTTTAATGCTACCTTTCTTGCCCTCATCCCCAAGACTGATGGAGCTGATACCCAAGACAAGTTTAGATCGATTTCCCTTTGCAATGTGATCTACAAGATTGTCACGAAGGTTATTGCTAATCACATGAAACTAATATTCCCCTCCATCATTTCCCCTAAACAATTTGGGTTTGTGGAGGGTAGCCAAATTATGGATGGTATCATCTTGATTCACGAGATCTTGCACTCTCTCAAAAAATAAAACTGGCAAGGCTTATGACAAATTAAACTGGCAATTTATGAGAGAAATGTTGCATGCTTTTGGAATTTCTGAACGGTGGATCAATTGGATTATGAATTTGGTCTCCTCAGCATTCTCTTCCATTCTCCTTAATGGTGTCCCTACGGGTCTCTTAAAACCCTCCAGGGGGATTCGTCAAGGGGACCCCCTCTCCCCTTTTATTTTTTTCATTATGGCGGAAGGACTCGGAAGAACTATCAAAGCTATGCAAGGAAATCATGAGCTTCAGGGTTTGGTCGTTCACCCCAGAGTGGACTGTCAAACTCACCACCAGTTCATGGACGATACCTTGGTTATGGATCATCCTTCTGTCCAAGAGGTGGTGGCAGTTTGTCCTAGTCTTGACATCTTTGGGAAGGCCTCATGACTTGATGTTAATGATCAGAAATCTCAGTTTTTCTTTTTCAATACTCCCAAAATCACCAGAAGAAACATCTGCAGGATATTAGGTTTTTCGGAAAGCTCCCTTCCGTCCAAATATCTGGGGGCTCCTCTTGTGGACTCCCAGGTCCGGCAGGGGTCGTGGCGGGAATTAGTGGACAAAATGAGGAAACATCTTTCAAACTGGACCTTCTACCCCCTAAATTTTTCCAGCCGCTTAGTTCTCCTCAAATCTGTCCTTCAGGGGATGCTTACTTATCTTTTCTCGGCTATGTTAGCACCCAAAGCTATTCTTAAAGAGCTTCAGAAAATTCAGCGGCACTTTCTTTGGAGTGGCGCTGGAGACAAAAGGAAATGGGCTTTGGTTAAATGGGAAGAGTTGTGCTCTCCAAAGAATCAAGGTGGCCTCAATCTTCGGGACTCGGAGCAGGTTAACATCGTCTCTAGAGCAAAGACTTGGTGGAGACAGGTAACACACAGGGAGGAACCATGGGATAGACTTTGGCACTCCAAATATGTAGCAGGATGGGGAAAAGAGGATCTAATTCGTTTCTTAGAAACGATCCCAAGGTCTCAGATATGGAAATCGGCACCCCAAGGGAGGATCTTGGTCCAAGAACACAGTTTTTGGGAGGTTTGTGATGGCAGTCGTGCTTTAGCCTGGGTCGACTCATGGCAGCAATTACCCCCAATTGCTAACTCCATCGACGCTCCTCACGTTATTCAAGGTTGCATTAATAACAACATTATCAGGGTAAGGGACTTGTGGGATGCAGACTCACCTAAACAAGATTTCAGGGTATGGCGTGATCATAATTGGTGGACTCTTCTTAGTCTGGAGGAAGAGGTTAACTAGGTTGAGGAGGCTCTGAACAACCAAAGAATAAAAAATCAAATTGGGGAAGACAAGCTTCATTGGGGTCATAAACCAAGAGGGTGTTTCACCATTAAAGAAGCCTATGATATCAGGCTAAGCTTCAACCATCTAGACCCCATTCCTAAATGGAAACAACTATGGTATGCTAAGATTTGGCCTAAAATCTCAATCTTTATTTGGAAAACATTGAAAAAACGTATTCTGACTGGGGAAAATTTGCAAAGAAGGGGTATTTTGGGTCCATACCTATGTGTTATGTGCAACGGGGCAGACGAAACCATGCCGCATCTCCTTGACTCGTGTTCGTTTGCGTCGGGGATGTGGTACTGTGGAGTGATGATCCTCAGGCGCACAGACATAAGACAAAATGACCCAATGTTATCCATCACAGACTGGCCTAAGGACCCATTCCAGAGCCGAGTGGTAAATCGACCGTGGCAAGTTTTTTCGTACTTCCTTCTGTGGGAAATTTGGATGGAGCGAAACTCTAGAGTCTTTAGGGACAAAGTAAATGATTCTGATAAAACTTGGAATGCCATGCAAAATAAGATCCTGGAGACCATCAAGCTTCAGCATTGGGAGAATGCGGATTGCGAGACAAATGAAACTGAGACTAGAATTCTATGAGACTGGGGTATTTTGGGTCCTCTCCCCTTCTGTGGGAAACTTATCCGATCTCCTTAGACGATGATGATCCCGGTAATTTGGTCCCCTCCCCCAATCGGTTTCTTCAAAATGAACTTTGATGGTGCCTCTAAGGGAAATCCCAACCCAGCTGGGTATGGCTATGTCTTTTGTGACCCTGAGGGTCTATGATGGGTTTTATAGGTGGCATTTTGGGAATTGAATCTAATAATGTTGCGGAACTAGAAGGGTTGCTCCAGGGTATATGGCTGGCTCATCAAAATTCTTGGACCCCTCTAATTGTGGAGGGAGACTCCCAGATCATCCTCCAAATGGCCACTGAAATACATCGTGGCAAATCCAGCTCCAAGGTGGCATCGTCCTGACATCTGGAAAGCAAATTGGATGATTTGTCTTCAGTACTTTCTCAAGGTATGGCGCTTTCGTTCTCTAATGTCAAGTGCAGTGGAAATAAATTAGCTGACGTGCTGACAAACTTTGGGATGGGTGTTCCCATGGCAACTAGTTCTAATACGTGGGAGGGTCTAATGGACTTGGCTGTTTGGGACAGCTACAGGGCTACCCAAGACGCTGACATGATGATTTTTTCGTGCCGAATATGCGAGGTGACACCAGGAGGAATTTTTCGGGACATGTAACCCTCATTTCCTTCTGTGGTTCATGTCGTTCTTTAAAAGATGGGGTTGGATTTGTCTTTTCATTCTTCTTAATGGATCTGGTGCTGGCTTCTCCAAGGATGATAGGAATAATTCGGGTGGGAGAATGATGGAATGTAATTTAAGAGCATTTAATGCTCCTTAGTGTGAGCATCACTCATTGTACCTCCTTCAATTAATTGACGGTACCAGGTTCATCATGACTAGAGGTAGAAAACATGTTTATATGGAGGAGCAGGGTGACTCTCGAGATCGTCATCGCTATTCCTCTGCATGCATGCAAGTGTTGTTTGTTTGTTTAGTTATGGAGCCAAACTCTGGTAAGAAGATGGAGGAACTGGGGGATACCAATTGCCAAGTGGAGGTTGATGCAGATACCAGCCGCAATAAGAAGTGAAACCGCGGGGAGTCCTTGGGGGAACCGGGGGGTGGCTTATCTCGAGCATGTCAGAGTGCTCATCGAGAGGCTAATGCTTTCACTCTTAATGTTCCTGGGGAGATTCAGAGAGATATCCGTGATTATGAGCATCAATGGTGGATGAGGTTAAGTAGGGAGACGCTGCTGGGGGAGAACAAGCAACTGGAGAATTGGATTATGGATCCAGGCAACACGGCTGGATGGATTAGCTTATATGAGCGCACAGTTTCCCTATATTGGATGATGAAAAACCTTGTGGGTTATGCCATTCACGACTGTCAAACTCTCAGAGATGAGTCGACAACACAACTGATGATGTAGAGGCATCTGGAGGAGTCTCATGAGATGAATTGGAAGATGGATTTTCTGCTGCAAGCTATGGAGCTTTGGCCTCCCCCTTGTCCTTTGTCGTCTTCCATCTTTTCCCATTCGGGGAACTCTCCTGAAGCTCCTTACATTATCCGGTGACGCTTGGTTAGGAGTTTGTTTTTTTCCAAATCTTTGTTTTCAGGATGGGTCGGTTGTTAAGCTGGTTATCTGTTATCTTCTGTATATCTTGCCTCTTGGGTGTAGTAGCAATATGCGGTGTTTTCTTGTTTTCGGGCCTGCGCGCCTATGTTAAGAATATCTCCGATTTAGCTACTTTCTCGGTAGGTAGTGAATTTTGCTGTCACAACGTTCTTGAGGATAGGGTTGGTCAGTCGTATAGAACCATCTCATTTGTTTTTGTGATTCTTGTTCACCGAACTGTTAATGATGCTTGGGTTCGTAAGTTAGTAGCTCGATGGTTGGTTTTGACGAACAAGTCTGTGCCTTGGACAGCTTGTTCCTAATGTAATTCCTCTTTGATATAATACAAAAACTTCTTACTTACAAAAAAAAACATAAACTAGTATTTATGTTCTAGATATGGTGATTTATAATCTCCATGATACATTCATGTTGATGGTATATATGTATGGCCTCTTTTCCCTATGAACTATGTGGTTCATTTATTAATATGATGAGTTGCGACTTTTTTTCCGTGGAGAAAAAGCATAATCTCTTATGTGGAGTAAATTGGAAATATGAATCACATATTAAAAGAATGAAGCTTAAAATATTAAATATATGAATAACATCATCAATATCAATGTAAAAGACAGTAAGGAAGATGGTGCATATCCATTAGAAACATGGTAAGGAAGATGGTGTTGTGCATCGTAATGAGAGGAATATTAGTAGATCAATGGAATAGGGCTCATTTTTCTTTGCTAGTAAGGATTTCACCAATGTTTTAAGGAAATGAAAAATCATATGTTGCTTGCTTATTTGTTGAATGAACTTTTAAGAAAATATTTTCGAAAATTTATTAAATCTGGATATAGTTAATTTCCATATAATAACAAAGATGAGAAGAATAAGTTAACAATGAGATAGGGGATAAATTAAAGGCATTCATATCTAGATATAAATCAACTTTTATTTGATCGTTAATCACATCTAATGATTAAAAAATGAATTCTAAAACTATTTACATACTAAAAGAAAAATGAATTCTAAAACCATTTACACATTAAAAGAAGCAAAAATTGGTAAAAGAGAACAAAGATACAAATGAATTCTAAAACCATTTACACATTAAAAGAAACAAAAATTGGTAAAAAAAAAAAAATCACCTAACATTTTTATTGTGATAAAACATTACTGTTTTCAAAATATTAATTTATTTTTTAAATAAATTTTAAATTTTTAAAGCTCTAGATGTTATTATTATTATAATCAATCAACTTCATTACAAATGGATTTTATGTATAACCAATAGAGTTAACCAAACTTCCATACAAATATATATTGTAATTTTATATTTTGTTGGGATTATATATAAATATAAATTCATCCTTAATTCAACATATAAAAACATAAATATACTCTAAAATGAAAAGACAAATATTTATGGTTTGAAATAGCAATTTGATCTATATAACTTGTTTTTGTTTTATTTGGAAAAATACATAAACATAAAATGGAAGAGTTTAACTTGTGAAGTAATTGTAGACATTATAAATTGTTCATCAATTTCATAAACATATAAGACATTGGTCATTTTGCAATGGAAGAGTTTGTGGATCATTAAGACATTATAAACTATTTTAGAAATAAAAATATATCAATAAATTTAAGTATCGATTCTATAATATGAAGGAAAAATATGTGGCTACAAAAATAAGGGGATCTCTATCACAATATGAATTCCTATGTTCTAGAGAGGTAAAGTTGTATAAAGACTTCAAAAATTTATATACAGAATAAAATATATATAAAAAAAATAACAAGTTTTAATAAAATACTCCATTTTACTATGTTAAATAAAATAAAATAAATCAATAGACTTTAAAATGTCATCAACTTTATTTTAAATATTCTTGATATATATATATAGATAATTTGTTTTACTATTTTAAAGATGATATAAATTAAAATATATTAAATAATTGCCTATTCACCTAGTAGACTATAGGGGATGTGTATTTTCTTCCTTACTCATCTTGGATCTTGGAGCTAATACTTTTTTTTTTTTAAATAATAAAATATTTCTCTTTCTATATATATTTTCTGGATACCGTTTTGGCTAACTGGGATGTCTGCGATGGGTTTTCCCATTGTCTGGCCCTGTTTGTTCCTTTGGATTTCTTTCTGGCTTAAGTACTTCATACTTTTTAATATAAAATATCGACTTTTTCTTATAAAAAAATCTCCTTTTCGTTATAAAACAAAGTAAAAAGAAAGTGAAACAATGTATCACACCTTATATGAGAATGAGAAGTAGTTTGCAAAGTTGTATTTGAAGTAGTTTATCCAAAATTATTGGTCTCTTTCTTTTACTTCACTAGTCATTCAAATTCAAATGAAATTATTTTAAAGATGAAATAAATTAAAATATAATAAATAATTATAAAAGGCAAAGGGAAAAATGAAGAAGGGTACCATATAAGATTGGCGAAGTAGTTTTAAAGGTTGTATTTGAAGTAATTCATCCCTAAATTATTGATCTCTTTTTTTTACCTACTAGTGATATAGGTTCAAATGGAATTTTATTATAGTGTTTGTAAATAATTGTAGTGATTGCGCCCAGAGGCACTCTACAGCCCAGGATGGGGGAGATCCTGTCACATGTAACGTTCCTAAGTTCCTCACATAGTGGATGGGGGAGATCTTGTCACATGTAACATGTAATGTTCCTCACATGTAACATGTAAGTTACTTTTTACTTGGGGATTATAGTGTAGATGTTGTAACATGCAACGTTCCTTACATGTAATATGTAACGTTCCTCATGTAACAAATAAAGTTAAGAGTAATAAATATATTTGGTTGGCCATTTAGAAATGATGTGAATTTAGAAACGGTGACTATATTCATACCAATTTATAAAACACGATTTTGTGGAGAAGAGAAAGCATTTTGAGCCGCAATAGCTAATTGTAAATCTTAATGAAGTGTTCTGAGCGTTGAATAGATAATTTTAAATGTGTTTTAAATTTAAAATTTTAATTTCTCTTCAATTTGAAATTATATTTACATCTTATTGATCCACTAAAATCAAAATATACTCACTTTGTAAATTTTGTTTAATATACTCACTTTTTAAAACAATAGTTTTAATTGTAGTGCTTTAAATTTGAATTTAGTTTTTCTAAAAATAGAATTCTAAATTTTGTTTAATGTACTCACTTTTTAAAAATAATAGTTTTAATGGTAGTGGATGTGTAAAAACATAAATTTGTTTAATATACTCACTCTTTAAACATAATAATTTCAATGGCAGTGGATGTGTAAAAACATAAAGAAGTAAAAAAAATATTATAGCTAACATAAAAATTAAAAACATAAAAAGTAAAGAAATAAATAAGTAAAAAAAAAAGTACTATAGTGGACATAAGAAGTAGAAACCAAAGAAGTAAAAAAAATATTATAGCCGACATAAGAATAAAAAAGAAAAGCAGCCATAATAATAGTTAGATTTGCTAACTAATAATTAGAATTGATAACTAAATATAAATCCAAACGAAAAGAGATTTGAATCTTGGTCTCTACGTTAAGACAAGCCCAATAACCTCACTACTTACTAATAAATCACACACAAATCGTGTTAAAAAAAATAATATGCATATTGATTTGATTGATTGCATTGATTTCAACAATGCATTGTTTTTTACATGTATGCATTGAATTGATCAATTTAATAAAAAAACATGCTTGCATTGATTTCAAAAATGTATTAGCTTTTGTTATTTACATCTATACATTGAATTTATAAATCTAATAAAAAGATGTAAAAAAATATATTGTAGCCAACATAAAAAAATAGAAATACTTGGATACATGGAATGTGATAACAAGGAAAATTTGAACTCTAATTTTGTTGATATGGAAACATCCAATCGTGCACTACAGTTCATATCTGAAAACCGACAAAATCGATACCATCTGAAGAAATGTATACTAGACATCGAATATTTCCTGAACGAATTGATCAATTACCAAAAGTTCAAATGTGTCATGTCTACCAGGAGTAATATGTTGGAATACAAGTACAGGTCCAATGTAGATTCTCATATGATCGATATGAGTAGATGTCAAAACTACTAGGTGTGAAGATAAGAAAAGATGAAGAAGATAGACTGAGAATGATCACGATGTGAACCATATTTTCATTTATTTAATCCTTACAAAATTATTGTCTCTATTTTCCAGTTTAACAATTTACTCATACTTATTACTTACATTATTATAATCCTCATAATTCTTTATGTGTTTTCAACTTAACCTGTTCCTTACAATGTTAAAAAATTTTATTGCATATTTTTAGTGTAGATGTTATTCTATGGACACATTGATTTCAGTGTATGGACGCATTGATTTCAGTGAATGGACGCATAGATGTCAGTGTATGGGGTTTTTTATTACATATATTTCATTGTATGGACACATAAATTTCAGTGTATGGACGCATTGATTTCAGTGACAACAAAAGAATGAGAAGAAGACTTGAAACGAAAAGCAGAAGAACAAAAAGAATTTCGAAAAAGGAAGTTGGACGAAATGATAGTAGAAGAACTAGAAGAATGAAGAAAATGAAACGCAGAATGACAAAAAGAATATCGAAAAAGAAAGTTAGACGAATTGACAACAGAAGAACAAGAGGAACAAAGAAAATTGATCGATAAAGAGTGTATCGAGAGAGAAAGTTGGAAGCAGTTGGAAGAACAAAAAAATCAAGTTGCAGAACAAAAAATAAATCAAAATGTACGAAATGGTGACATGACGGCAGAAGAATGAGAAGAATGTCGAAAAAAAATTAGGTGAATTGACAACAGAAGAATGAGAAAAACAAAGAAAACGAAATGTTGATCGACAAAGAGCGTATCGAGAGAGAAAGTTGAAGCAATTGGAAGAACAAAAAAATCAGTTTGCAAAACAACAAATAAATCAAAATGTAGGAAATGACAAAATGACAACAGAAGAAGGAGAAGAACAAACAAAACAAAACACAAATCAACAAAAATTGAATTGAAAAAAAAAGGTTAAGCGAATTATCTCTATTTTCCAGTTTAACAATTCACTCAATCCTTAATACTTATTACTTACATTATGATAATCCTCCTAAATGTATCTACATTATCAACTTAACCCGTTCCTTACAATGCTGATCAAACTCCAGTTTTGTATCACCGCCCACGATTGAAACCAGCCTAGATCCAAATCCTAAGCTCTATCAAGCGCCGAGAGGGATCAAATCTCCCGAGGTGTGAACCTTCTTGAGTGCAATACCTGGAAAGGGGTTCGCACCTCAGGAGATTTGATCCCTCTCGATGCTTGATAGAGCCTAGGATTTGGATCTAGGTTGGTATAGGTTCAAATGGAATTTTATTATAGTGTTTGTAAATAATTGTAGTTTTCTAAGTACATAGTTTTCATTTAATTTATAGTAATATTAGGTTTAAATGGAATTTTACTATAGTGTTTATAAATAATTGTAGTTTTCAATCTACATAGTATTCATTTCATTTATAGTAATATTGATTATTAACATTAAACAAATCTTTTTTTAATGAATTTATATAGTGTATAAGCTCCTCACATAAGTGTCTATTTTTTATCTTTATATCCAAACAAGTCACCTAAAATTTTGTTTATAACTATTTTTGCACCGAGAGTAGCAAGGTGCTTACAATCCAGTATGGGGAAGATGTTATCACGTTTGTCAGGTTATGTAAGTAGTGTTTCCATTTCGGCTCATAACTTATCAAATTTCTTGAGGGGTAACATGTCAACTCTTAACTTATCCAATTTTTTGAGGGGTAAATTTTTCTTTGATGTATAAAAAATTTAAGATAAAAAAATACACCTCAAAAAATTAGATCCCTCTCGATGCCAGTTCCATACAAGAAAATATCACTAAATTATCACTAACAAACTTAATTTAATATTTTAAGGCATAAATGAATCACAAAAACTATTTATAAAAAGTCATGTATACAACATGACTCATCTTTGTAAACTTATTACCATTGTTAAACCAAACCAAGTTCACATGGCTCATCTTTATTATCTCGCTATCATTATTAAACTAATAAAATGTAAAAAAGTTTTAATTTTATACAACTTTAATTATTAATGAACATCATGATCTTTTTATTTTTTACTTTACAACTTTTAAATATATTAAGAACATCATATACTTTCTAGAGAAAAAAATCCAATGAAATAATCATCTGCACTACCTACATCACAAATTGTGTCCTTCACATTACTGTAAATTAATTCAACTCATTATTACATGTCTTACCCCATCATATTGTGTAGTCATGGATAATGTTTACCACACCATAAGTGTTTTTTATTATGACCATAATAATACCACAATGCATAAGTTAATATGCTCACTCTAATCTCATCATATATAATTTTGAATTATTTGCAAAACACAAAATAAATGTTTAATTTTCCATACAATGGGCTCTATAAGCCTACCCAAATCCATTGTATATTGTTATCATCTTCTACAAATTGAGGACACTCCTCATTGGCTCTTTGAAAATTACAAACTATATAATGAACATAAAGTTGATAACAGATCAAATGCAAACCAAACTTACTCCATTGACATTACTTTTCTAGATCGCAAAGGATATATTGATTATTTGAATTCACTCCATTACAATAACATAACATTAACATTTATATGACTTCCCATGCTCTTAAACTAATAATGTAACTTACACTTTACATATGAAAAACCCTTTCAAATATGCATGTCACTCTCAAATAATATTATTACACACAATTAACATAATAATATTACAAAAAATTAATATAATAATATGATAACATTATTATTATTATAGGATAAAGCTTGCCATCTTAACCCGTATTACAATTTTCCCATACCTTTAACCTTTGTAAACCAACAAATTCCTCAATGACATAATCATACATCATCGCAAAATCCTAAATTGTCGCCAAGGATTGATTAATAGATACTTTGTAAACAATCAAATTCCTCATTGACATAATCATACATCATCGCAAATTCCTAAATTGTAGCCAAGGATTGATAAATAGATATAAATTGCAGCCAAGGATTGATAAATAGATATAAAGAACAGTAAATACAGGAAATATTAAAAGAATAGACCTGAAGCATTACAACTCATTACTGATACATCATGGCAAATTCCTAAATTGTCGCCAAGGATTGATAAATAGATATATCGCAAATTCCTAAATTGTTGCCAAAGAATGATAAATAGATATAAAGAACAGTAAGTAAAGGAAATATTAAAAGAATAGATTGATAAATAGATATAACAGAACAGTAAGTAAAGGAAATATTAAAACAATAGACCTGAAGAATTACAACTCTCATTACTGTTGAAGAAAAGGAAATATTAAAACAATAGACCTGAAGAATTACAACTCTCATTACTGTTGAAGAAAAGTTTATTGATGGACCATGTAAAGGAAATATTAAAAGAATAGATTGATAAATAGATCTAACAGAACAGTAAGTAAAGGAAATATTGGGAAATATTAAAACAATAGACCTGAAGAATTACAACTCTCATTACTGTTGAAGAAAAGCTTATTTATGGACCATGTAAAATGTGTGTGTTTCATAAGTGCAATTTTTTATCAGTGGAAAAAAAACATAATCATGTATCATCAAGGTATCTATGCCACTATGAAATAATATTACAAGTAAAACACCTAAATGAAAATACAGAGTCTTCATATATACATAAAAGGGGAATAAATTCATGATTTTCAGGTCAATCAAGAACAATGACAAGAACATACAAAAATCAGGTCACAGCAAACCCAGTACCCATAAATCGGCCTGGAAGCAAATACTCACGTAGTAAAATTTTATGGGATTCAAAAAGGAAATGGCCAAAGAGTAAAGCGGAGAGGTTCTTACGCGCGGGGCCTTTCGACCCTAAGCAACAGTACGACTACAAGCTGTGCCCCATATATGTTTTGGCGACGGTTTGAGGACTGGGAAAACCTCTGAAATGACATTTACTTGAGAGCTAATTTTCCCTTATGTAAACCCTTACTCAACAGTTACCATAATTAGTCCTTCTGTAAACCCTTACACTCCAATCTCTCCAAACGTGACAAGCCAAAAGAAAATACGATTATGATCAAATGGAAAAATAGGATAAGGAGTTGTGAAATACAGGATAAGGAATTGTGAAAAAAGATATTTGATCAAGTAACTTAAATTACTATCAATTTCACCATTGTAAGTGCTCACCAAAAGACATGGAAATTATAAACAAACTAAATGAAAAGTAGACTATATTAAGCGGATTGGAGGCAGCAACCCGCCTTCAAAACTGATACGTTAATATTAATATTCGCGAAACCCTAAAACATGGAAAGGCCAGAATTCTTACACAGGACGAGTCCATAACACACAGGAAGTCCATAACACGAGAATCTAAAACAGGGGTTTAAAGTAATTTTCTGCTGATTAACAAAAAGATATTTTAAGATATATTTTAAGTTCATGTCCATTTCAAGATATTTTAAGTTCATGTCCATTTCACCCTGCATGACCATTGGAATCGATTTCACCCCACATGACTGCATTGGAAGTGCTGACCAAAAGGCATGGAAATTATAAACAAATGGAAATTATGCAACCGATATTTATGTTCATATTAATATTCGCGAAACCCTAAAACATGGAAAAGCCAAATAACAAGAGAGAGAAAACATGAGTCTACAGTAATTGTAATTGCCTGCTAATTAACAAAAAGATATACCCTAGCAACACAATCACCTCAACATTATCTTAATGTAACCCATCATGGACGAGGAGCCCGAACTTTGGGAAGAAAGTCAGGGTTGCTGAGCTTGTCCCTCGTTTCTTCTCCCAGACGGCGAGATATGAAATCATTGGACTTCATCTTCACGTCAACTGCCGGAAGGCCGGCCTGGCGCGCCACCCAGAGCCTTCGGTTGTTCTCGCACCAGAGCCTTCCATCGTCTCCTTCATGGACTTTAAGCGGACCCAGAGATGAAGGATCGAGCCTTCCCCCCTTAATGTCAGCCACAGTATCCTCCAATTTGACGCCGGTGTGGGCTTTACTGAAGGAATCCTTGATACTATCCTGCGTGAACTGCAAATTTCGAGGATCGTAACTTGCCGAGCTCGAATTCCCAAGGTCTTCATCGCAGAATACTGCCGTATTTAAAACGGCGTATTCATCAGAGAATACAGTTGTGATGATACCGTAATCCATATTTGCACCGCTGGCTTTCCTTGCCATCTTGATAACAAAGCAATCACAGATTGCAGTGAATTCGGCGCTGATAAATAGAGTGTTTTCGCGGACCTGAACGAGTTAAAACCCTAAACCATTTAGGGTATTCTCGCCACACGTCGAAGCCATGTCGACGGCGAACAATATTCGCCGCGTGGCAGGGCCGCCTTTAATTAAAGGCCCTGCCCGGCCATCATCAAAGAACGCAATGTCGACCACGACAGGACGCCGTGAAAGGGGTCCATCACCCGCCGTCCGCCGTCGATATAAGCCACATATCTTTGGAGACTCGCCACATGTCACTTCTCCATTTATTAATAAGACATTCATTTTCAATGAAAGGAAATCAAGCTTGGAGTTCCCATGTATGTAATGGTTTTAGAGCCCTAGTCTATTTTTAACTCATTGGTATACCCTATGTCCTCTCCGCGTAGGATAAAAGACAACCAAAATGCCCGGCTTTTTCGGTGATTTTGGGATAAAAACAGGTTAAATTTTTTGTTGAAAATTGTTATTTTGCTAATTTTTTAGTTTCTGTAATCGGGATTGTCAATTGAGATCTGAGCATTTCAAATGATGATTTTAGCAAGAATTGCTCTGCCGGATTCCAATGAGTCGGGGGCGTTTTGGTTAGCCCTTATACAGCTAGTCTCCTCTCTACTCCTAGCATATTCTTTCTATTGTGGTGTGCTCCTTTGCCTACTATTTTGTCAAACTTACAACATGCAAAACTTATTTATATGTTAAGATCATAGAATTTGAACCTAAAATTATAGGGGACATGTTATGAATTTGTAGCAAACCTAAAATATAAAGTTAAGACATACAAAATCATAAACATGTGCCATCACCCTTTTAAATAATGACTTGATCCTCTTGATTTTTCAAGTTGCAAGCAAAGAATCCCTTCTTGTGGAGTGTTGGAACAAATTTTTATTGTTGAATGCTGAAACAAAGAGAAACCATATCTTTCAAGTAATTCATTTAACTAACAACACTTCTATTCCATATTTCATGAATATACAATAAACATTACAATTTCATATATCAAAAACATAAACATAATTGAAATTACAATATCTTATAAAAGACAACATAAATAAGAAAATTAATGACATATTTATACAATCTTCTCACATGTCATGAAGTCTTATTTCCTTTTCATTATGTCAAATAGTATAAACTAGTTGCCACTCCACCTCTCGTATAGTACGACCTATTAATGATACATACATTAATGCATCAAATGTTATGATGGATAGTCTTGTTCTTCATATACTATTTATCAAGTTCTTTTCTAGAGAAGCCTCATTCATGTGGTAGTGCTTGTCATTATTTTAACATATTGCGATACCTATAATGTGAAATATTTCTTTGAGAAAACACTTTCAATGCATCTTTCATTGGGAATCTTTATCTATTTAAGTAAAGCACATCCATAAATTCATACAACTCTCTTTTACAAGTTGCAATATCAAAAAATGGTACATTTTCACTTCATTGCTTATTTTATGCTACAAATGTAAAAAAACTTTTCAAGCAAATGCTTTGCATTAGTTTCTCTCACATAAGGATTTAATGGACAATGGTAAGGGATTAATAACCTTGTTGCATTAAAGAGATGAATAATTAGAAATCTTCAATTGAAGCTATCAACTGATGCTTAGACATAATTCCTTGTAATTTGTATGAAACTCTCAAGGGATCCATTAATGCAAATTGCCATTGGTTGTGACATTTTCTCATCATGGATTGGAATATATAACAAATCATGCATATGTGTAGTCCTCTCTTTGTCAATATTTAGAGGAATCCATATTTAGAGTCTTCCAAGAATTTAATAAGATGTATTGCACCTTCTGAAAAATAATTCATATTATCTTGTTGGAATATTTTATAAGGTTATTTAACTCTATCAAACCATATTCAAACAAAAGTGAAATTAGATAATCCTTTCATTTTGATACCATAAATTATTTCTTCTTTTTCCACAAACTTAAAATAATATGCATCAATGTAACAAGTCTTTTAACTACTTGACCCCTAGATAAATATATAATCCCATGGATTTGAAGAACATGTAAGGATTATAATTCCACAATCTCTAATAAATAAATTAATACATTATTTATATTTGTAGAATTTCCAAGCCATCATTCCACTTCATTTTCTATTTTCTCAACATACAAAAATTATGGTATTTTCTTTGAAGTATATGATGATGTTGCAAGTGCCTCATGGTGTGCAATGCAATGGGTATTAATAATATTAGATAGACCATGCTTTAGCAATGAGACAAATTATTTTGTCAGGTTCAACCATTAATGAAGCACAATCATTGGAAACTAATATTAGTTTTTTCGTTTTTTAGCTAGCTTGTTTCCTTTAAATTAATGATTATGTCATATATAGTCTTTTCATTTCCATTAAGAACACTAGTTTTCATAGATTTTGATATTGAAGGCTACAAACTTTTTGGCTCTAGATACATAGAATACTCACCAAGGTGTTGTTCCAAACCATGGTTTGTACTCTCATCTAACATCATAGAGAAAAATGGACTATCAAACATATTTCTAACTTGTGCCTCTTCAAGGTAATCTCATATAGAATGAATAAATTTAGTAGAAGCTTTTCTATATATGTATGAACAATACTCCACTTGAGAAGGAATACTAGGCGTTTGCAAATTCATTTGAAGATGATATGGGTCTTCATAAGTAACAATTTAAATATCCTTCTATGCAATAAAGTATTCTAACTTCATAGTGGTTATCACCCTTTCCCTATTGGTCTCATTTATAGTAACTATCATGTGTTCGGGAATGGGTTTTACCAACCTTTAGTTTCATATAATTTTTCTTGAAGTGATGTTTGATGAATATAAGTTTTTGAATGACTTATCATTACCTCGTATTGAATTTTACTACATCCATTTCCCATACTTCATGGACCTTGAGTCTTGTATTTCTCACAAAATTTTCACTTCATACAAGTCTTTCCATCTACAACATTAATATTATACACCCAAGGATGTTATATTTTCCACTTTTATTGAAATTTGTGTTTTGAGGAAGTATTCCTTCTCCTCAAACGATTAGATCCATCTTTGTCATCGCCAAGAATTCCTAAATCATCAACAAGTTCTTCTTCGATAGATTTATTAGGCTCATCATTCAAGTAAGGTATATATGAAATATCTTAACAAATTTGGAAGATTTTGACATTATAGAATATCCATCAAATTTGTCCAAATTGGATTTGTCCCTTTCTTTGGAGGAAACTCTATTCAAAAAATTTATCTATACATAAAAATATAGCAATAATAAAATCATTTTTTGAAGATAGAAAATATTTTTTAAGTTACCAACTTTTAATATACATACAGTTTAAAAGTATTGCAATGTAAAACATGCTTGGCTTTTTTTAATATAAAACCAATAGTCCTACTCTTCTTCTTGTTTTGGAGGTGGGAGAAGGTAAATTGCTTCTAAGCCAATAGATAAGAATGTTCAATTAGTGATGAAATATAGGTCAATGGGACTCTTAAATACATCAATGTCCATAAAATTTGGTGAGCAAAAGGCACGCCTAGTAAAGACGATCTAATATCTAAAATCAAAGTACATAGTTCGAATCCAAATACAAAAATATGGTTATTGCATAGAAACATAATCTTGTAGGACTATCTTGTACGAAGGTACAATGGGGTGCACATAAGAGTCCAATGTAGAGGAAATAAGATGCTAAAGTAAGATGTTAAAGAATAAAGCACATGTTGTATATTGTTTGTTGTCATAGAAAGACACATAAAAAATAATGTTGATGTATATGTAACTTCGGAATGTATTTCACATAAATGTATATTGTATTCCTATAGAGATGGTATTATTCCTCTATAAGGAAGTGTCGTCATTTATATTGTAAGTGTCGTAACTTATACTTGATGGGTTAGACCACCTTGTTTGGGGTCGGCCCTGTATAAGTCATGTGGGTCAAAGGGTTATTAGACCACCCTATTGGGGTCGTCCCACTCAGCATTATGTTATGTGGTTAAGTTCGAGCCTACATGACTTAGGTAAAAAGGCAAGTCAAGTCAAGTATAAATAGAGTGCGGGAGGCACTCTATTTGCTCACTCACTTCTCACTCATGCACTCAAGGAGGAGTGGCGCACTTATGGAGGAGGAGGATCTGTTGCTAGGTTATGTCTATCTCTCATGGTTGGTTGTATCATTGCTCTATCTATCTCTGAGGAAGTTATTGGGGTTTTTCACCTTTATGGTTTTCCCCAAATAAATCTTTGTGTCTCTTGTGTGCTTGCATTATTGTCTCCATGATTGATATGCTATAGATATGTTGTACATGTTGTTCTCTTAGTTAAGATCCTAGATCAGATTGAATTAAATTCTGAAAAATTAACATGGTATCAAAGCTAGCCTGAAAGAAGGCATGATATGGCATGTATGACACTTGTTGCACTTACGATGCTAGGGCTTGATATAGCAAAAACCAGTCATCGTAGCACTTTCACTATAAATCCATTTTGGCGAAGTTTTCGGATTTGAAATTGTTACAGGACGAAGCTAAGATCCACATGTACCTTGTGTCCAAAGGAAAATCTCTAATTCGTTGTACTTTGTGATTTATGATCTGTACAATATAGGGTTTCTGCCTCTTCCAGATCTGAGTCAAAATCAGGTGACCTTGGGAAAAAGGTCATAACTTGGGCTAGGAAGCTCCAAATGAAATTTCGTGAAAAGTGACAGGTAGTACATAGACTGTACTATCTCAGGAAACGTTTTCAGAGGCCGAAGTTCCAACAGTGACACATGGCATGTCATACAAGTTCACACTCCTGTATTATCCCATAAACAGGTCACGTTGCGACACTTGGCATAAATCTCTCTCAGAGAATCCAATTGAGGTCAGACCTATCAGGATGGAAAGATAACAGGGCAAGCTATCTCAGAAAACTTTTTCAGAGTCCGAAGTTCAAACAGTGACACGTGGCATTCCATACAAGTTCGCACTCCTGTATTATCGCAAAACAGGTCACGTTGCGACACGTGGCATAACTCTCTCTCAGAGAATCCAATTGAGGTCAGACCTGTCAGGATGGAAAGATAACAGGTCAAGCTATCTCAGGAAACTTTTTCAGACCTTGTGGATTGAAAAGGTCAGAGTTACACCAGAAACAATCCGGTACATATTTCTGTCAAAACAGAATTATTTTTTAGTACTTTCATTCATGGCTTCTGGAATTTAGGGCTTTGGAGAAAGTTGGAATTTTTGTAATCGGAGACCACGGATGAATGATACTCATCAAGATAGAAATTTAGAGACCAAGATCAGAATTTTTGGTTGGGCAGAAGGCCGGGTTTGATCAGACCCTAGTTCGGGACTTTGATCAGAAAAGTGAAAAATTAGGGCTTCTATAAAAATGGGAATTTTTGAAATCTGTGACCACGGCTGGAAGCTCCTCAGAAAAATAGAAGCTTAGAGCTTTGGATCAAACCTTTTGATTGGGAAGAAGAGTGGGCTTCATCAAACCCCAGTTCAGGGTCATGTCCAGTGAATCCGAAAGTTTCAAAGGCAAAATTGAGGAGTAAAACTTTGCAGTTTTCAAATTCTGAATATACCAGTTTGATCAACTCATCAAGGCGCATATTTCTATCCTTTCAGAAGTTTGAAATTCAAAGTTTGAATTTTTGGGGTTTCTCTGACAAACCCATATCCAGCTCCAAGTCCAGTTCTTGCAAATCAAGTGGATAGGGTTAATCCTAGAAGAAGATGGATTGGTCGCCTGCATAAGTGAAGGAGTTCCTGTTTCAGAGGGAGATAACGCTAAGGCTTTACATAAGGAGATTAGAAGTGATCTCGACAGGTATGACTCATCGAGGTATGTTTTGAGATTTGTTCTTGATTAAGTTTATGGTATGTTTATCTTCATGTTATTACGGTTAGTACAATCTTTATTTTAGATTTTTCGTATCACCTTAACAAAATTATGAATGCATGATAGAAGATATTCATTGGTTAGGGTGTTGACACTTATAATTGTACTAATGCATTATGGTGTTGTATGAGGTTTATGTTGTCTACTAACATGAAAGGTACACCAAGAAAGACAAATCATGTTCCAGTTCAAGAACATATGATCATGATGACATGAGGATAAAGATTCATCCATTGTCATGGCTTACATAGAAGATCTACTTTCGAGGTATGTATAACTTGTTTCTACAATGGTTAACTTATGAGACATGCAGGTTACTAGCACAAGTCATTGAAGAGAACCAGAAGACATTATGCGGGTATGTTAGACATAAATAGCTAGCATGCTAATCCAGGTATGTTTTTCCTATATCAAGCTAGAATCCTACCTTGTGTTACGATCTTATACTAATGTGTTGTTGATAATGATTATTCACGAAGAGTCATAGGTTTGAGTAATTACAGGTTTAGACATGTTATGTTTCTTATGATTTGACTAACCATAAGAATCCTACATAAACCTTGAATGCTAATGCTTATTATTTTCTGTTTGAAATGATCATGATTATACATGCTTGAGATTATTGTGTTTTAATAGTATACTAATGAATGTATGATTTTATATGAGATCACAAGGATAACTCAATCATGATACTAATAAGCATGCATAGGGACCAAGGATGAACATGAGTTCAAGAACAGGTAATTCAGGAAGCAAAGATCAAGAGGGAGCACACTCCAGTTGCTCCTGCAAGAAAGCAAAGGAGCACACTCCAGTTGTTCCTGCAAGAAAGAAAAGGAGCACACTTCAGCAGTTTCTGCAAGGATGCAGATATTCAGAGGGAGTTGTCCATCTCTCTACATTCCACAACAGAAAGGTGTAGAAGAAGCTACTACATATTAGGACTCCAGCAGCTCCTGCAAGAAAGTGAAGACTCAGAGGGAGTCCACCCAACGAACAAACAAAGATAAGTATTTTAATTTGCATATGTGTTTGTTTAAATAAAATTGTTCAATGATGTATATGCTCATGTTCCTAGACTAAGGATATGTATTGTGCATATTAGAATAGTTGCATTGATGAACAGTATACTACTAATATACATGGGTAAGTGGCCTATGGCACTGTACAACATTCCATTGCTACTTATCTAGAATGAAACCTCTTTGCTGACATGTTGGGAGTTGTGCACACTCTTAACAATGTTCTAGTAGAGATTGGAAGGCATCTAGAAAGTTACGGGATATGGATAAATGTTGTATTGAAGCATTGGCTAAGATAATTGCATGACTGTATGACATATTTCTTTATGTGTAAGAATTTGTTCTGAAAATTATGAGATGTTTCTAATCATGCAATTTAACCTGTTTTGTAGGAAAGACCGTATATCTTCACCTACAAAAGGACTACAACATTTGTTCCAACAACAAAGATATATATTGAAGATACTGAAGTTCCCAGGATCTGGGATGAAGAAATGGAATGCCATGATCCGTCAGAATGATGTTTGGGATGTAGTCCCAAGACGTGAAGGGAAGTTTGTTATAACTTCCAAATGGAACTATCAGATCAAGCATGTTGCAAATGGTAACATTGAGAAATATAAAAGTGATGAAATAAAAGATGCACCAGATGGATTTCAAGACAGCATGGTGTAGTCATATATGTGTGCAGAACCTGGTATGGTAGGATAGACAGCTTTCTACTCAGGTTGGGATTTACCAAGAATAAAGCGGATTCCAATCTTTTCTACAAGGTTGAGGAAGGCAATCCAGTGATACTACTTTTGTATGCGGATAACCGGTTTGTATCAGGTGAAGATAGATTGATTGCCGACACGCAGCGGAAGCTTACTACCGAGTTCGAGATGAAGAACTTGGGGATGATGCACTATTTGTTTTTGGCATGGAGGTGTGGCAGACCATAGATGGAATCTTCCTTGGACAAGGGAAGTATGCAGTAAGAGATCTTGAAGAGGTTCGGGATGATGAATTGCAAGGCCATGGCCACACCTATGGCATCAAATCTGAAGCTTCTATGTGATGCTTTATCTGAGCTGGTTGATGTCTCTACATATCGTCAGATGATTGGGTCCTTGATGTACCTGACGAACACGAGACCAGAAATTTGCTTTGTTATGAACACATTGAGCCAGTTCCTGACGGATCCGAGGAGTGTTCACCTGGTTGCTGTAAAGCATGTTCTGAGGTACCTGAAGGGTACAGTGGATTATGGGCTCAAGTATGAAGCGAATCAAACATTTAAACTGCAGGGTTATGTTGATTCAGATTGGGCTGGCAGTGCTGCAGATAGGAAGAGCACATCTGGGTGCTGCTTCAGTATGGGATCAGGTGTGATCTCTTGGTTTAGCAGGAAGCATTCCTGCGTAGCACTGAGTACAACTGAGGTTGAGTATGTTGCAGCCTGTTCAGCTAGTTGTGAGGCAGTATGGCTGCGAAAGCTGCTGTCTGAGCTATTTGATCTCCCGTTGGAGGCTACTGGTATCTTCTGTGATAACCAGAGTTGTGTGAAGCTGTCCGAGAACCCAATGTTTCATGACAGGTCGAAACACATAGAGATAAAATATCACTATATCAGGGATATGGTGCAGAGAGGAGCTGTGAAGCTTCTGTATGTTGTGACGGACAAGCAGATTGCAGATGTGCTGACGAAGCCACTAGCCAGATTGAAGTTCAAGTACTTCAGAGAGAGGCTTGGCGTTCTTCAGATCGAGGACACTTCGAGGAAGAAGTGATGGACACATTTGCTGAAGCCATTCCAAGCATGTTGGAAGGAGGATCCTTCACATGGCTGTGGATGTAAGCGCTAGATAATGGGCATCAGGATGATGTTCTGGTTTCTGCTTGGATATGATCAGTTGGATCATTTTTATGTATGTATGTACGCATCATGTTGGATGCTGGATATGATCAGTTGGATCATTTATGTATGTATGCATCATGTTGGATGCTGGATATGATCAGTTGGATCATTTATGTATGTATGCATCATGTTGGATGCTGGATATGATCAGTTGGATCATTTATGTATGTATGCATCATGTTGGATGTTGGATATGATCAGTTGGATCATTTATGTATGTATGCATCATGTTGGATGCTGGATATGATCAGTTGGATCATGTGTATGTATTTTGTATATGCATCATGTTGGATGCTTGGACCATGTATCTGTATATGTATCAGGTGGATACATTATGATCAGGTGGATCATGTATGGTGATATGTATCATGTATCAGGTGGATACATTGTATGATCAGGAGGATCATGTATGATGATATGTATCAGGTAGATACTTGGTATGCATCAGGTGGATGCATTGATGATCAGGTGGATCATGCAGCAGGATGTTGCAGTGATGATCAGGATGATCATGGATGATGAGCTTCAGGATGTTGCTCCAGATGACATGCAGCAGTACGTTGCAGTGATGATGATCAGGACGATCATGAGTACATCAGGATGATGTATGGTGAGTATCAGGTTGATACTCTGTGGTCGTGGATCAGGTTGTGCAGATGAGCATGTTTGGGAGATCCTATAGGTCGGAGTTGTGTACCCGTAACAGCCTGGGATGCTCTTTCGAGACATTGCTCTGGGAGGACATGTAATTTGTGCCCTGGGAGATTTCAAGTCGGAGTTGTGTACCCGTAACATCCTGAGATGCTCTTGCGATGTTTTGTCATATGGCATGTAATTTGGGCCCTGGGAGATTTCAGGTCGGAGTTGTGTACCCGTAACATCCTGAGATGCTCTTTCGAGGTTTTTCCATGACCACATGTAATTTGTGCCCTGGGAGATTTCAAGTCGGAGTTGTGTACCCGTAACATCCTGAGATGCTCTTGCTAGGTTTTGTGGTGGACCACATGTAATTTGTGCCCTGGGAGATTTCAGGTCGGAGTTGTGTACCCGTAACATCCTGAGATGCTCTTTCGAGGTTTTGTGGTGGGGTCACATGTAATAGCGCCCTGGGAGATCCTACAGGTCGGAGTTGTGTACCCGTAACATCCTGGGATGCTCTTTCGAGGTTTTGTGACGCACGTAATAAGTCCTGAGGATTCCACAGTATGGCCAGTGATGATGAAGACCTGCAGGTGGTGGGCCTACATCTAGTATGAAAAAGGACTGGCTCTATAGAACTTCCTATCACGAGTAGATTCAGAGATTGATTGAGATAGCAGCAGCAGTGACGATGATGATGACTCGATGATGATTATCCAGTGACGATGATCCAGAGAAGATGACTTGTGCTAGAAGAACTGTGCTGAGAAATACTTTCCTAGTTAAGAGGGAGTGTTGATGTATATGTAACTTCGGAATGTATTTCACATAAATGTATATTGTATTCCTATAGAGATGGTATTATTCCTCTATAAGGAAGTGTCGTCATTTATATTGTAAGTGTCGTAACTTATACTTGATGGGTTATTAGACCACCTTGTTTGGGGTCGGCCCTGTATAAGCCATGTGGGTCAAAGGGTTATTAGACCACCCTATTGGGGGTCGGCCCACTCAGCATTATGTTATGTGGTTAAGTTCGAGCCTACATGAGTTAGGTAAAAAGGAAAGTCAAGTCAAGTATAAATAGAGTGCGGGAGGCACTCTATTTGCTCACTCACTTCTCACTCATGCACTCAAGGAGGAGTCGCGCACTTATGGAGGAGGAGGATCTGTTGCTAGGTTATGTCTATCTCTCATGGTTGGTTGTATCATTGCTCTATCTATCTCTGAGGAAGTTATTGGGGTTTTTCACCTTTATGGTTTTCCCCAAGTAAATCTTTGTGTCTCTTGTGTGCTTGCATTATTGTCTCCATGATTGATATGCTGTAGATATGCTGTACATGTTGTTCTCTCAGTTAAGATCCTAGATCAGATTGAAGTAAATTCTGAAAATTTAACAAATAATATAGAGAATAGAGGATGTGAGAATAAAGAATTAAGAAGCATACAAACTCCAACACATGATAAACATGAACAAGTAGCCGACACTATGAATTCATTTATATGCGCCCATGCCCATTTCCTGCTAATTGAAAATAAACAAGGGCCACAAGTGGCAATGTCCGTGACGAGAGAAGGATGAAACAAGCTAGAGCATGAGTAGAAGTAGAATGCAGGTGGGATGGTGGGGTAGGGGAAGAGCCATATGTTGTCTAGAATAGTAAGGATGGAAAGAGAGAAGGGAAAGAATACATTTAAGAACACATAACTAATGTTATTGTGCTCGTGGTATGGAAAATTCATTAGCTTCAAAGCAAATTCTGTGAGAGGAATCTATAGCCATGGAAATAGTATGATGGGTTCTATAGGAGACAAACAAAATTGTAATTCAGATTTGAATCTGACTATTAACGTCATTGATTGGATGATTGTTTGTGAATGGTGTCAGGAGGAAACATTGCAGGAAGACCATGTGTTATGGCCTGCAATATCTAAACATCATGAGAAGGACCTCATGTTTTGGAAATCTAGTTTCCATATGAAACATATATGAGAAATTCTAATTGAAATTATTATGATAACATCTCATGTGAACTGCATGCTTGTGTGTAATGCAGGTGATATGGTGAAAATATGCCATTGGGGCAGATGCTAACTAATAAAACTGAAAATAAAAAGGAAACGCCAAGAGTGGCATGGGTTTGAGAAACCCTGAAAATTTATGTATGTGTGCTTGCCTCTCCGCATTGTTGTTAAACCCAGTAAAAGCATGGGTACTCAGGAAGATTGCATGGGAATTAGTAGCCCTCTACACTCACACTCAAGAGCACTGGAGGGATGGTTACGTCCAAGGGACTGTGTAGCAAAGAAGGGGTACCATCCTTGTGTTGTGTGAGTGGGTATTGTGGGGCCATGCTAGCTGTAAATTTCCTTAAAACCTAATCTGGAGTTAAAGTAGGCAAGTTAATTTTTAATTAAACCCCAAATATTACTTTTAACCACAAATGGGTTTCATCACAATGCAGTGGAAAATAAATACTGAGAGAAATATAACATCAATCGCATCAATAGAGACACCAATATTTTTGGGTATAAACCCCCGTAAAAATCCAAGATGGGAAAACCAATGCAACAGTCTCAGAAGATATTTTATTATGAAGATATAGAACAATACAATCCAGAAAATTGATTTTTACCCAACCTGGAAAAATTAAGCCACCGAAATCCACTAAGACAACCCCACAAAACGTACGACACTCCTACGTCACTATACGACCCTCTGCGTCACTATACAGAAACCGTACGGCCTCTGCATCAATGTACGAACAGATCCATATGACCCTTTGCAACTATTGTACGATCGACAATTGTACAGCCTTTGCGTGTTTGTACGTCCCCTCTGTGAATATGTACAGCCCTCTCTCTCCTTTGCTCAAGTCTCCCTGTCGATCCTTTAAATGAAAGTTCCTCTATATTCCTCTCTATAAAATTATTTTGCAAATTGTCTTTCTCACTCTCCGACTGAAAGCTATGAGTAAGAAATCTCTCTGTAAGTCTGTGTGTCCTCTCCAGCAAATCAATCATCCTTTTAACTCAATGCCCAAGCGAAAACCCTAACTTATCACTATGGATCAATGGATGAGATCCTCTGGTGAGATCAATGGCCAATATTAGATTATCCATCACTTGAACTTTATAAAAGTGACTCCATTAATTCAATTAATAATTAGATCACTTAATGAACTTTTCCTAAGTCTAAACTTTAGAAAAGACATTAATGTATTTGGCTTCTTGTTTTATGTCTTCTAGGATGCAAGGACACATGCAATGATAGAAGAACTTCCTTGTTGCCACATTTTAACACTCCCTCTCAACGAGGAAGGGATTCGGTAGCAACCCCAACTTGTGGCTAAACTTCACAAACTTGTGTGTGCAAAGTGCTTTGGTGAATATGTTTGTCACCTGCTCATCTATCTAAATACACGCCAACTGAATGGTTCCTCTCTGAACACAATCTGTCAGGAAGTGATACTGGATGTCTATGTGTATGCTCCTATCATGGAACACTAGATTCTCAAAAAGGTTAATGCCACTCTGATTGTCAAAGTGAACAATCATAGTCTCCAACTCACTCTCCAATAACCCCGAGGGAAACTTCCTTAGCCACATCCCCTCACATGATTCTATATTGGCTGCCATACATACTCAACCTCTGTTGAGCTCAATGCAACTGACTTCTACTTCCTGCTAAACCAAGAGACAACCCATGAACCAATGCTAAAGAAACAACCTGAAGTGTTCTTCTGGTCTTCTACACATCATTCCCAGTCAGCATCTGTGAATCCTGCTAATTGTATACTCACACTACGCTCGTAAACCAATCCATACTCCACTGTGCCTCTGATGTAGCGAAGCACACGCTTCATAGTTGTCCAATGCACTCTCCGAGGGTCCACCATGAACTGACTCAAAGAGTTAACTGCAAAGCTAATGTCTAGTCGAGTGTTGACCAGGTACATAAGAGACCCGATAAGTTGATGATCAAATGTAGGATGAAACTCCTATGACCCTGACACATCAATATTCCTCTAGTTGGTAACTAGAGGCGTGGACATGGGTCTACAGTCCTCCATCCTGAATCTCCTCAAGATCTCCACTGCATACTTCCCCTTACCAATGAAGAAGCACCCATCTCTCTGCCAAACCTCCAGACCTAATAAGTAATGCATCAACCCAAGGTCTTTCATCTCAATCTCTACTGCAAGATTGGACTTGCAGTCCCCGATCAGCCTCTCATCTCCTATAAGAAAGAGATCATCTACATATAACACCAGTATGAGAGATACCTCACGTGACAAGAAGTACAGATTGTGTTCATCCTCACTCCGCTGGAATCCCATATCCTGTAGATATCTGTTGATCCTCGAGTACCATGCCCGAGGTTCCTACTTGAGACCATAAAGAGCTCTATGCAACCTGCATACATTGTTAAATTGTGAGCATTAATTCACAATACTCTAGGATCTTTGCTGAGAGAATAACATATACAGTATATCAATGCATGACAATCACAATAAGCATGACAAGCATCACAAGAATCAAAAGCATGAGAAACAAGAGAGACAGAGTTTTCATGGGGAAAACCCTAAGGTGAAAAACCCCACAACTTCCTCAGAGATAGAGAGAGCAATGGCTCAACCAAAGTACAACCAAAATACACTGAGATAGTCTCCTAGTAGCAGATGATCCTCCTCCTCACTAGTGCACCACTTTCTGAGTGAGAGTGAGATACTTTTCCAAATGATCTAAATAGAGATCACCTAATCTCTATTTATACTAATTTGTTTGCCAAGTGACCTTATGGGGCCGACTTGTCTATCTAGGTACATCCACATTATAATATATATAATTCAGGGCCGACCCCACATGGTGGTCTAATAACCCATCGGCAAGTACACACACTTGCGACACTTGTCAATCCACATGAAGACACTTCCTTATAGAGGAATAACACATCTCTAATAAGGGTACAATAAATATATATGAAATACATAGATGAAATACATTCCGAAGTTACATATACATCAACAATCCCTCTTAGCTGGGAAGGTATTTCTCGACACAGATCTGCTAGACAAGTCTTCTTCTCGGGATCATCATCATCGATGCATTGTCATCGTCATCATCACTGCTGCTGCTATCTCAACCAATCTCTGACTCTACTCGTCATAGGAAGTTCTACAGAGCCAGTCATTTTTCATTCTGGATGTAGGCCCACTACCTGCAGGTCTTCGTCATCATTGGACATACTGTGGAATCCTCAGGACTTATTACGTGCGTCACAAAACCTCGAAAGAGCATCCCAGGATGTTATGAGCACACGGCTTTACCTATAGGATCTCCCAGGGCCATATTATATGTGACCTCACCACAAAACCTCACAAGAGGATCCTAGGCTGTTACGAGCACCCAGCTCTACCTATAGGATCTCCTAGGGACAGATTATATGTGGTCACCACAAAACTTCACAAGAGCATCCCAGGCTGTTACTAGCACACATCTCTACCTATAGGATCTCCCAAGGACAGATTATATGTGGTCATGGAAAAACCTCGCAAGAGCATCCCAGGACTTATTATGGGCACACAGCCCAACCTATCGGATCTCCCAAGGATAGATTATATGCCATAGGACAAAACCTCGAAAGAGCATCTGCAGATATCCCAGGGCACGAATTGCATGCCATAGGAAAAACCTTGAAAGACTATCTGCAGATCTCCCAGGGCCAAATTATATGTCCTCCCAGAGAAAAACCTCGAAAGAGCATTTACCAGATATCTCAGGGCACGAATTACATGCTATAGGCAAAACCTCGAAAGACTATCTACAAATCTCCCAGGGCCAAATTATATGCTCATCTGCACAACCTGATCCATGACCATAGAGTATCAACCTGATACTCACCATACATCATCCTGATGTACACATGATCATCCTGATCATCATCACTGCAACATCCTGCTGCATGTCACCTGGAGCAACATCTTGAAGCTCGTCATCCACGATCATCCTGATCATATAATGCATCTACCTGATGCATACCAAGTATCTACCTAATACATATCATCATACATGATCCACCTGATTATACAATGTATCCACCTAATACAAATACATGATACATATCGCCATACATGATCCACCTGATACATATACAGATACATGGTCCAAGCATCCAACATGATGCATACAAAATACATACAAATGATCCTACTGATCATATCCAGCATCCAACATGATGCGTACATACATATACATATAAATTATCCAACTGATCATATCCAGCATCCAACATGATGCGTACATACATATACATACAAATGATCCAACTGATCATACAAAGCAGAAACCAGAACATCATCCTGATGTTCATCATCCAACGCTTACATCCACAGCCATGTGAAGGATCCTCCTTCCAACATGCTTGGAATGGCTTCAGCAAATGTGTCCATCACTTCTTCCTCGAAGTGTCCTCGATCTGAAGAACACCAAGCCTCTCCCTGAAGTACTCGAACTTCACCCTGGCTAGTGGTTTTGTCAACACATCTGCAATCTGCTCATCCGTCGCAACATACAGGAGCTTCACAGCTCCTCTCTGCACCATATCCCTGATATAGTGATATTTGATCTCTATGTGTTTCGACCTGTCATAAAACACTGGGTTCTCGGACAGCTTCACACAACTCTGGTTATCACAAAAGATACTAGTAGCATCCAACGGGAGATCAAATAACTCAGACAGTAGCTTCCGTAGCCATACTGCCTCACAACTATCTGAACAAGCTGCAACATACTCTACCTCAGCTGTACTCAATGCTACATAGGACTGCTTCCTGCTAAACCAAGAGATCACACCTGATCCCATACTGAAGCAGCATCCAGATGTGCTCTTCCTATCTGCAGCACTGCCAGCCCAATCTGAATCAACATAACCCTGCAGGTTAAACTTTTGATTTGCTTCATAATTGAGCCCATAACCCACTGTACCCTTCAGGTACCTCAGAACATGCTTTACAGCAACCAGGTGAACACTCCTCGGATCTGTCAAGAACTGACTCAATGTGTTCATAGCAAAGAAAATGTCTAGTCTCGTGTTTGTCAGGTACATCAAGGACCCAATCATCTGAGGATACATAGAGACATCAACCGGCTCAGATGAAGCTTCAGATTCGATGCCATAGGTGTGGCCATGGCCTTGCAATCCATCATCCCAAATCTCTTCAGGATATCTACTATGTACTTCCCTTGACCAAGGAAGATCCCACCTGCACTCTGCCACAACTCCATACCTAGGAAATAGTGCATCATTCCCAAATCTTTCATATCAAATTCATCAGCAAGCTTCCTCTTAGTATCTGCAATCAGTCTGTCATCTCCTGTTACAAATAAGTCATCCACATATAGGAGTAGAATCACAGGATTCCCTTCCTCAACATTGTAGTAAAGGTTGGAATCCGCTTTACTCTTGGTAAAGCCCAAACTAGATAGGAAAGTGTCCATCCTACCATACCAAGTTCTGGGAGCTTGTTTCAAGCCATACAAGGCTTTCTTCAATCTACATACATATGACTCCCTGTCATGTATTTCAAAACCGAGTGGCTGCTCCACATATACTTCCTCTTCAACTACACCATTCAAGAAAGCAGTCTTGACATCCATCTGGTGTATTTTCCATTTCATAGCTACAGCCAGGGCAAGTACTATTCTGATGGAAGTATACCTGGCTACAGGTGCAAAAGTTTCTTCATAATCTATTCCCTCTTTCTGAGAGAAGCCACGAGCTACGAATCTTGCCTTGTATTTCTCTACACTGCCATCTGCAGCATGCTTGATTTTGTAAATCCATTTGGAAGTCACAACAGACTTCTCTTTAGGTCTTGGGACAACATCCCAAACATCATTCTTCATTATTGATTGGTATTCCTCAACCATGGCATCCTTCCATTCTTTCTTTTCCGTTGCTTCTTCATAACTGGAAGGCTCTTTGTTCATAATGTCACAGAGTAAAGCAACATAGCTGGTATGTGATCTGGTTCTCTTCTTTGCTCTGTGTTCTTCTTCTGGAATGCCAAATCTTTCTGCATCTTGAATGAGCTCTCTAGCCCATGCAGGTTTCCTCTTGTGAGAGTTATCCTCACGAGGTGGATCTACAGGTTCTTGCGGATCTTCAAACTCACGAACAACTTCTGGAACTGCTTCAGTCATGTTAGTGTCTTGAAATCTAGTTTCCTTAGGTTCTTCATAAACTTCGATACGTGCCTTCCTTGATTTGATGAATGATGAGTTTTCATCAAATGTTACATCCCTGCTGACATCAATCTTCTTGAACCCTAGAAAGTATATTCTATTAGCCTTCAAGCTTTCACTGTAACCCACAAAGATACCCTTCTTTCCTGAAGGATCTAGTTTAGTCTTCTTTTCCTTTGGAACATGAGTGTATATTGGACAACCAAATATTCTGAGATGACTGACTTCAGGATTCTTACCATAAAATACCTCTTCTGGTGTCTTGTTGTCCAATATCTTGTGGAGTGTTCTATTCTGCACATATACAGTTGTTCTAGCTGCTTCTGCCCATAGGTGCATAGGTAGATCCTGGTCATGCAGCATTGCCCTTGCTGCTTCCATGATAGTTTTGTTCTTCCTTTCTGCAACTCCATTCTGTTGAGGATTATAAGGAGCAGTCAACTCCCTCTTAATCCCTGAATCACTACAAAGCTTCTCGAAGTCACCTGAGGTGAATTCTCCACCATTGTCGGATTTGAATGTTTTGATCGTCTTGTCAGTTTGATTCTCCATCAAGGTTTTGAATTCCTTGAATTTATCAAACACCTCATCTTTCTTCTTCAAGAAGTATACCCAAGTCTTCCTGGAGAAGTCATCAATAAATGAGACATAGTAAACATACCCACTCAGAGAACTAGATGACATAGGACCACATACATCTGAGTGGATGATTTCCAAGATGTCTTTTGCCTTGCTTTCACTGCTTGGGAAATCCTTCTTAATGTTCTTACCTTTTGCACATCCTTTGCAAACACCTTCATGTTTAGTCTTGATTTCAGGAAGACCCTCTACAGCCTTGCTTGCAATTGGAAGTGCTCTATAGTGCATATGAGCAAGTCTTCTATGCCGAATTTCACTTGGTTCCATGGATTCATTGATCATGGCATGTTCAGGTTGACCCTTCAATTTATACAAACCTCCCTCTTGCTCTCCAATCACTACTGCGTCATTGATTATTTTACCCTTTGGCCACATTAGGACTTGGCCATCCACAAATGCAACCCTCATACCTTTTGCATCCAATGCAGAGATGGAGAGTAAGTTCTTCTTGAGCCCAGGTACATAAAGGACTTCTTTCATCTTCAAATATTTTCCAGAATCTAGGTTGTAGGAGGCTTCACCACTTCCTTTGATTGGGTATTGATAATCATCCCCAAGTTTCACCTTATGGGGTGACTCATGTTCAAATAGATTCACAAAAGATTCCTTAAACCCAGTCATGTGTTTGGAAGCTCCACTATCAATCAACCAATCATTAAAACCATGGGATATGGTACCTGTGAGAGCAAAGATTAGAACATACTCTTCTTCACTTGATGAGTCAACATCACTATCATCACTTTCTGCCCTAGCCTTCTTCTTTGGAGGTTTATCATCCTCGACAACATGAGCATGAAACTTTCTTTTGCTGCCCTTCTTCTTCTTCTTGGAGTTGTTGTTATTATCCCTTTTGTTTTTGGAACAATCTAAAGCAAAGTGACCCTTCTCATTGCATGTGAAGCATCTTAGATCCTTCTTATTCTTTTGATAGGATCTCTTGTGGTGAGAGTGCTCCTTCTTGGGCTTTCTTATTTTGGTGTGAGCTGCAAGAGCTTGATCTTCACCTCCCATCTTTTTCTCACGAGCTATAAGTCTAGCTTCTTCTTGAGAGAATTCTTCCCGCAATCTGTTGAAGGAGATCAACTTCTTCCTTGCACAAATTCCCTAAATAAATGAATCCCATGACCTGGGTAGGCCATTTAGAGTGGTCATCACCACTTCACCATTCTCCACCATTTCATCCACTGCTTCTAGTTGTTCCTTGATCTAGGAGACCCTTGAAAAATAAGATTTAATGGTTTATCCATTCTGAAACTTTACTCCTTTCAATTGGTTCCGCGGGGTCATCTTCCGATTTATGTTCTTCCCTTCAAATAGCTTGGTCAAAGAGTCAAACATCTCCTTGGGTGTCTTAAGAGAAGACACATGGGGTATGAGATGGTCTTTGATAGAATCAGCAATGATTCTCTTGGCCTTGATCAAGTTCTTCTTATGCAATACCTTGGCCTCTTCATCCTCTGGGATAGGGATGTCTTCTTTTATATATGAGTCCAACTCATTCTCTTCCAGGATTAACCCAATCCTATACTTCCAGGCTCGGAAGTTATCAGCCCCTTCAAGCTTATCCTCAAGCTTGGTGTGGAGAGATATCTTAAAGAGTAATTCAAATGGAAAATAGAAAAGATTTAGGTCTTACCACTTGAAATGCTGAAAATTGGATTTGGTCCCGGATTAGGGTTTGTCGAAAAAACCCTAAAAATTCAAAATGTGAATTTCAAATTTCTGAAAGGATAGAAAGATGCACTTTGATGAGCTAATCAGCCTGGTGCATTCAGAATTTGAGATCAACAAAGTTTTACCCTTCAGATTTGACTTTTTGTCCTCCTGGGTTCACTAGGGAGAGCCCTAAATTAGGGTTTGATTTTCCCAGATATCTACCCAGCCAAAAATCTCGATCCAAATCTCTAAACTTCGATTTTTGCAAGGAGATTCCAGCTGTGACTTCAGATTCCAGAAATTCCTATTTTTGTGGAAACCCTAATTTTTAGGGCCAAATCTGAAAATGCTCGGAATTGAATTCTGATTGGACAGATAGATGCGCCTTGATGAGTAGAGTCAATCTACTATACTGTTTTTCCAAAATCTGTGGATAGAAACCCAATAAACAAGAAACTCAAGTTTTTGTCACTGCAAAATGTCCTCTTCTCAGGTTAGCTCTGATACCATGTTAAATTTTGAGCATTAATTCACAATACTCTAGGATATTTGCTGAGAGAATAACATATACAGTATATCAATGCATGAAAATCACAGTAAGCATGACAAGCATCACAAGAATCAAAAGCATGAGAGACAAGAGACACAGATTTTCCGTGGGGAAAACCCTAAGGTGAAAAACCCCACAACTTCCTCAGAGATAGAGAGAGCAATGGATCAACCAAAGTACAACCAAAATACACTGAGATAGTCTCCTAGTAGTAGATGATCATCCTCCTCACTAGTGTGCCACTTTCTGAGTGAGTGAGATACTTTTTCGAGTGATCTAAATAGAGATCACCTGATCTCTATTTATACTAATCTGTTTTCCTAGTGACCTTATGGGGCCGACTTGTCTAGCCAGGTACATCCACATTATAATATATATCATTCAGGGTTGACCCCACATGGTGGTCTAATAACCCATCGGTAAGTACACACACTTGCGACACTTGTCAATCCACATGATGACACTTCCTTATAGAGGAATAACACATATCTAATAAGGGTACAATAAACATATATGAAATACATTCCGAAGTTACATATACATCAACATACATGTGACTCATTGTTCTCCACCACGAACCCCTCTGGCTGTTCAATAAATACCTCCTCCTTTTTAACTCCATTGAGGAAGGCAGTCTTCACATCCATCTGATGAACGCGCCAACCCATCTCTGTTTCCAATGAGAAAATAGTCGGAATATAAGAGTACCTGACCATAGGGGCAAAGGTCTCCTCATAGTCAATAACTTCCTTCTGTGAATACCCCTTTTCCATGAAGCATGCCTTATACTTCTCCACACTTCCGTCTGCTGCATGCTTTTCCTTGTAGATCCACCTGGATCCTACCACTCATTTTCCCTCTGGCCTCAACACAACCTCACATACCTGGTTCTTCATGATTGATTCATACTCCTCAACCATACCTTCTTGCCGCACATCATGTTGTGTAGCCTCCTAAAAAATGGAAGGCTCAGAGTTAATCAACTCCGTCATTAGTGCCATATAGCTCAGTCTATCTGGTGGTTTGATCTGCTTCATGGAGCTCTATGGAAGACTCGACTTCCTGGAATCCTGAACTGTGGACTTGTACCACCTAGTCCGTGGCCTAGTGTATACCTCCTGCAACTGCTGGATATCCTCCTCATGCTATGGCTCATCCTCCAAATCAATGATAGGAAGATCCTGTCCAGCTGACTCCCTCTGAATACCAGAACTTGTGCCACGTGTATGTACCTATACCTGTAGCTCCTCCAACTTGACTCGTGAGTCATGTGCTGGATGCTCTTGTGCTGGTAAGTCCATAGATCTTATCAAGGCCCTGTCCTCATCAAACTGGACACCCCTACTCACAATGATCCTCTTACGAGCCGAAATATATACCCTGTATACCTTAGAAGTATCACTGTAACCAACTAGAAGCCCCTTCTCACCTAAAGGGTCCAGCTTCTTCCTAGTGTCAACATGAATGTGACAATAGTAGAGAATCCAAAATATGTGTAAATGACTCACATCTGGACTAGTACCTATGAATGCCTCCTCAGGTGTTTTCCTCCCCAAAGTTGAGTGAGGACACCTGTTCTGGACATATATTTCAATCCCAAATGCCTCGGCCCATAGGAATAGTGGTAATCCCTAATCAAACAACATGGCCTTGGCTACGCTTACTAATTTCATGTTATTTATCTCCATCACTCCATTCTGCTACGAGGTGTGAGGAACGGTGTGCTGCTTCTTGATCCCCTATGATGAACAAAACTCCAAGAACTCCTTGGAGGTGTACTCACCCCCATTGTATTTCCCTAGTATTTGAATCCTCCTTCCTGTATGGTTCTTCACGAGAGTCTTGAACTCTCGAAACCGCTCTAAGACCTCTGACTTGGCCTTCAAGAAATAGATCCAAGTCTTCCTGGAATAGTCATCAATGAATGTGACGCAATAACTGTAACCACTGAAAGAATGGATGCTCATCGATCCAAAAACATCCGAATGCACCAAGTCCAAGGTCCCCTTAGACTTGTGCTCACTATGTGGGAAAGGTCTCTTGATGTTATTCCCCAACACACAACCCTTGTAGTGGTTATGCTTCTCCTCCTATACTGGAGGAACTCCAATAAATGCATGTCTCAGATGCCTCAGTGCTCCATGATGTAAGTGTGCCATCCTCCTATGCCACAACTCACTCTCATTACTATTTCTACTGACCAGAGTTTTTGCAGGCTCAAATTGTAGTATGTACACCTTCCCTCTCTAGACCCCAATCATTCGATCCAACCTCTGATCTGACCCCTTAGGCCTGATATATACTTTCCTATCCCGGATATCTTCATGTATGAAGTCATCCCACAAGCTCTGCTAGTCATGGAGCTTCTCCCTAGCCACCACGCCTTTGAAAAAGACGTCCCATGACATAGAAAATCCATTGAGGGCTATATGAACTAGCTCCTCATCCTCGGCCTTAGAGCCTACTGGCACTCTAAGCTCATCTATGATCTTTGTGAGTCTTGTGAGATAAGGCACCACTCCTTCACCCTTGGCCATATTGGTACTACGTAACCTCTCCTGCAGCACCATCTTTCGTTTCTCATTCTTGCTCTGGTAAAGGATTTCCAAATCTTTCCACATTTCTAATGCGGTCTTCTTGCCAGAAAGGTGAGGGACTATGTGGTCCTTCACCCCATCCAAGATGATCAACATAGCTCTAGAATCTACCTTCTTCCATCTCGTAAATTCTGTCGAATCTATGGGAGCAACCTTTTGGTCGTCAATGTGCTCCTCTGCATCAATAACATTCAGGATCCTGGTGATCCTCTCTTTCCAAGTAGGAAATTTCTATGCCCCCTGGAGTTTATCCTCAACTCTCAATTGTACGGCCATAATGAAGTGTACCTATAAAGCCTAGAATAGATCTGCCCCTGATCTATCCAACAACTGTTGCTTTCTCTCATATCTACTCAGAAGAGCTCTGATACCATGCAAATTTCCTTAAAGCCCAATCTTGAGTTAAAGTATGCAAGTTTATTTTTAATTAAACCCCAAATATTACTTTTAACCACAAAAGGATTTCTTCACAATGCGGCAGAAAATAAATACTGATAGAAATATAACATCAATCACATCAATAGGGACACCAATATTTTTGGGTATAATCCCCCAGAAAAACCCAAGATGGGAAAACCAATGCAACAGTCTGAGAAGATATTTTATTATGAAGATATAGAACAATACAATCCAGAAAATCGATTTTTACCCAACTTGGAAAAATCGAGCCATTGAACTCCACTAAGACAACCCCACAAAATGTAAATCCCTCCTGTGTCACTGTACGACCCTTTGCGTCACTGTATAGAATCCATACGGTCTCTGCGTCAGCATACGGACAGATCCATACGGCCCTGCATCACTCGTACGACTCGCTACGACTGTTGTACGACCGACAGATGTACGGCCTCTGTGTGTTTGTATGACTCCTATGTGAATCTGTATGACCCTCTCTCTCCTTTGCTCAAGATGCCCTGTCAATCCTCCGGATGAAAGTTCCTATGTCTTCCTCTCTATAAAATTCTTCTACAAAATGTCTTTCTCACTCTCCGGCTGAAATCTATGTGTAAGAAATCTCTCTGTAAATCTGTGTGTCATCTCCACCAAATCAATCCTCCTTTTAACTCAATGGCCAAGCAAAAACCCTAACTTCTCACTATGGATCAATGGATGAGATCCTCCGATGAGATCAATGGCCAAGATTAGATTATCCATCACTTAAATTATTTTCACTTGAACTTTATAAAAGTGACTCCATTAAGTCAATTAATAATTATATCACTTAATGCACTTTTCCTAAGTCTAAACTTTAGAAAAGACATTAATATATTTGGCTTCTTGTTTTATGTCTTCTAGCATGCAAGGACACATGAAATGATATAATACCTTCCTTGTTGCCACATTTTAACACTAGCCTACAGTCAAGTGAGTCACCTATGGAGTTCCTAGAAGGAACCACTAGTTTGCATAGGAGAAGGAGCCATGTGATTGTATTCTTTTGTCTTATTGCCTAATAAACCCAACAGAGACCTTGGCTTGGCAATGGTTTTTGTATGCTTGATAAACCCAATCGGAGAACTGGCTTAATATACTGGTTAATGGAATGCCTGATAAACCCAATCGGCGTACTAGCCTGGAAATGGTTTTTGCATGCTTGATAAACCCAGTCAAAGAACTGGCTTAACATACTGGTCAATGGAATGCTTGATAAACCTAGTCGACGTACTGGCTTGGCATTGGTTAATTGAATGATGTGGTGCAACCAATGTGCTGGAATAACATTTGTTTTATACATATGCACAGGTGATCTGGGGCTTGCAAAAATTTGGTTACCTTTCGATGCACACCTTGAAGAGTACTGGAAGGGGTGGGTACACTCGAGGGACTGTGTAGCAGAGAAGAGGTACCATCCTTATGTTGGGTGGGGCAGGTCTTGTGGGTTCCACAGTTGTCTGAAGTAAATGCGGGATGCTTGTGGAGCTAAAGGAAGATGCTCATGCAGATAAGTATTTGGTTTATCTTGCATCTTCTTGCTTATTTAATGTGAATACACGCATGTATTTGAAACTCTTGTTTAGAGACTAATCCTATGAAAATGGATTTGACATATGAATTGACTCAATGTTTGACTATAGGTATTGTTGGATGCAAGGACCTTGAAGTAATTTTAAGGGTGCAATGGACTTGTGGTTGTCCTAAAAGGATTAGTACGAGCTCAAATCAATATTAGAAAGAGATCCAATGGACATTGATGAAGAGAGAGAAAGGAATTGCAGTTGAAGCTGAAAACAAGGACATGGAACCTTGCTAAAAATGATGAGAACACCAATGACGGTTTTATTCCAAGGGGGAGGGGATTGTAATATCCCGATTTTGACCCCATTGCATTAAAAATTTAAATGATGTAATATTGTTATAAAATTGTGGTGAGGATCTCAAGGCCGAGGCCCCACCATCAATTGAGTGTTAAAATTGATGCATATGGTTTGTGTGCTATCCAGGCACAATAGAAATTGTAAATATGCATTTTAATAAAATAGCCACAAATAGCTATGCAATGCAACAAGACTATGGGGGCATGATTTTTACAAGGAATTGGGAGGGAAATATTCAAAAACTTAAACCAATCAAGTCAAGCCAAGTGCCAATGAGAGAACCCATAAACCCTCAACTATCCATTTTGACTTATGCACCCAATCATTTAATTCTTCCAAGAGTTGGTTGAGATAGTTAATGCATTGGGAATGGAGAGGTATGGATGCCCAATTTCGGGTATGGGAAAGCCACCATTTTGGAAATTAGTGTTTTGGATTCTTGGGAAAGTAAATAGCCAAGAAATTGTCCCCCAAGACATTATCCATCAACCAGTTTGGCTCTTCCATGAGTTGGAAGCTACTTGGGCGTTTTTCCCTCACAATTTTCTGAGTTTTCCTCCATTTTTCTCAAGCTGGGAGGCCGTTTTTGTCTTGCAGAACTATGGGAAGGAAGGGGAAATCGATTTGGGGTACATAGAGGTCGTTTTGTCCCACTATATGCTCATATAGCTATGGGATAAATTGTTTTCCTCTCTCTGGTTATTTCCCCATCCCAAAGTTCAATTTTGTTGTGCCACGATTTGGGAAAACACATGGTAATCTCATTTTGGGCACCCCATAGATAAAACGTTTTTTCTCTGTGCCCAACAGTTGTGTAAATATGTGTTTGCAAGATATATTTGGCATTAGTTGTGGGTATTCCTTTTTTTGGCTTGAGATTGAGTGCAAGCATCCAAGAATAGAAGAGGGTTCAGTTTTGGCTTGATAAACCCCAACTGTGGACTGGATTGGCATAGATGTGGTGTTCTTTTTGTTGTGCATCAGTTGCAAGTTCACTTTCCTTGTAGAAATCATGCATAGCTCGGGGGTGGCAACTGTGCTAAGAGATTAATGAGCATAGTTGGCCTATGGATGAGTGGAACGTTGCAGTTGTGTAGCTAGTTTCTTGGGGCAACTTCACAATCAAGATAAGTATTATTTATGTGTATTAAACTCTGCAATGTTTTTAATTTGATGACTATTATTGAAATGTTGAATGCATGAGAAATGTGTGTGGATAGTTTAATTCCGTTGTGCGTGTTTATTTTGATTTGCATCTACACACATGTGTTTTATTTGTATGAATCTAATGAATGGGGCTGATTTTGTTGAAAATCCCAGAATGTTAGTCATGTTCCCTTCCTTGCACCAAATCGATGGGAGGGGACGTGACACCCTCGATCGATATTTTAAAAGCTCGATTGAGGGCTTAACCAAGTGCTCAATCGAGCTATTTAAAAAATATAGATCAAGGGTTAATAAAATCATCAATTAATCTCTATAGCTTGATCAAGAGTTAATAAAACCATCGATCAAGCTCTATATCTTGATTGAGGGTTAATAAAACCATCGATAAATCTCTCTAGCTTGATTGAGGGTTTTCTTAACCCTCAATCGAGATTTTTAGAATAGCCCAATCAAGTTATTGTCATTAGTAAAAGATACATATAATTCCATGGGAAGACTATAGAAAGTAAAAATTAGCTTCTTGATCAAGCCTTTAGTTTAACTGTAGATAAATTCTCAATCAATATATTTAAAAATGTGCTCAAAACCTCGATCAAGCTAATAGCTCGATCGAGGGCTTGAGAAACAAGCTTTTAGCCCTATTTTCTGCAAATTAAATTTTACTGCCCTCTTTCCCATGCCTAACCCTGTCTAGGGATGCACCCTATGTGGCAGACATCATATCGATAGATTCATCAATAAATTGTATATCCATTGGCATATAATTTACGAGTTTCTAAGTTCATATGATTTTTTTTCTTTTCAAACTTACACTTACAAAACCATGTCCACAACTTCAAATCAACACAAAGGAAAATCAACAACATTAAATTACACAACCAAAAAAATTCAAAAAATATATACTCCCTAGATCAGCGTGTTCTCCTCAAAAGGGTATTTTTTGTTTTTCGATTTTTTTAACTAGTAAAATAAAACTTTACATGCACACACGTGCACGAAATGTGATTAAAATTTTCAATGGCCAGTTTCAAAAATTAATAAAAAAAAATATTTTTCCAACATAAATTCAAAAGAAAATATGTACACCCCAGTGCATTTTGTGTAGACTATGTCCATATTTTTTTTTCAAAAATTATGCATTTAACAGTAAATTAATTTGCATGCACACAAGCCACTTGCTAACTTTTCTTGAAATTTACAAAAACAAACCTATCATTAAATGCAATTTTGGTATATATATATATATATAGGTGGAAATACAACACAATTCCCTACAATTTGTGTTTTTGTTGCATGTTGAAATTCACAAGGCATATATGAGCTTTGAGGGATTCAATTTAATAAATGAGTAAAAAATCGAATTTTCATTGTCACTTTTGGCCAAAATGTGCTACCCATATTCATAGATTCACCCTGCAATCATGGACCATATGGACATATAAATGGACTCTATTAAAATGGAAATATATTCCAATATAATCCAAGATCTGAGAGTGAGAAAAATTACCTTTTGAAACAACCATTTTCTCTGGGAGCCTTTCCTGCAACTCGAGTTACACCAAAAAATTTACGACTGTCATAACTCTGACTCTATAAATATGTATGTAGCTAGGATAAAAACCCCTAATGCAAAACCAATCATTTTAAAAATCTCCTTGGTCTAAAGCTTTGGAAATATTCCATGTAATTTGACCCATATAGGACGGAAATAGTTCTTTTGTCTATAAGCATCAAAATATGGCTTCCATATTTTAATATTTTTATTTTTGTAAATCTCAGACTATATATTTAAAAGATAGGACCAAAAATTACATGACTGCGTACTATTCTAGGCAGTTTGAGGTGGTGAAACCACCACACCGGACGCTAAAAAATGCTTGGAAGTCTAGTATCATTACAAAAAGACCTGTATGAGGAGACCAGGTCAAATGAAAGTCCTTACTTAATAGACAATGAAACAAACCATACCAAAAAAACAGACTTTAAAGCCAATATAAACAAAAAAATTGAAAATTGCAACAAGAGCTTGGGACCACCAAAGCCAACCTATGTGCTTGCATCTGCATTATGAGGACTCGATTTCTCTTCTAGAATTGGGCAACTGCCATAGAAGTCATCATCCCAGCCCTAGGGAGGGAGCTTGGGTGACAAATGTTTCTCTTTGTGACAAGGGAGGCTCCACTATCAGTCTTCTGGATGTGCTTGAAGTGCATAGGTTTGATGGTAGTCGGCACGGAAAGGTGGCCAAGAGGGGAGGGTCCTCCAGATTGGCATGGGAAGCCGACATAATCCCTGTAGAGGCCTCCATATCTTTGGAATCTAGCTCAGCTTCAGAGGCAGTCGAGACCGCTCCAAACTATGTGACCCCTTCAGCAGCGGAGACATCTTTGTTTTTTACAGGCCTAACTTTCTCTAATCCTACACATAAGATGGTGCAACGGTCCATGGAATATTTTCCTCCAATGAAGCTGGAGTCCAAGCTGACTAACTATTCATCTAGGTGCACAAGTTTGGCCCTGATGTCCAGTATAGAGGCTTTAGTAGTGTTCCAGTTGGCAATCATCTCCTCAACCAGAGTGCCAATCATGTTTTTGACTAACTAGTAGTAATTAATCTGGTTTCTGTGGCTGCGAGAGGAAACAATTTACACAACCTTGATGGATTCCCAGTCATCTATCAAGCAACAGACAGGACCAAAGAAATTATCTGCATACCCACTGATGACCGCTTTTTCCTTTCCTGGTTGATCTGCTCCACACCCAGCGCCATGTCCTGCACCTCTTCTGGAGGTTCCACGCGTTCTATACATTATGTCAATAGAAACCTCCCAGACTATAAAATGTTAGGCCGAGTGACCAACTTCACTATCATGGATGCGATTGTGAATAAGGGTGGTGAAGAGCTCGTTAATCGTAACAATTTGCTTGGAGAACGATCCCATAGGAATCACACGCGGGAGTCCATGTCCTGACCTATAGAGTTAATGAGAAGGGACATCCCCATCCGAATTCAAGCGCTCCCACACTGGTGCAATAACTGCAGCGTCATCTCCAACCACACCAACCTCATCCATATTAACTACACCGTGATTACTTGTGTCAGCTTGCTGAGGTAGGGATGTGTGCTGCATGCTGAATCCAAGTGTGCGCTTCACGCAACCATCTGTAGGTTGGTCGAGGGTGACACCCACATCCGGGGCGTCCATATTTTAATCTTAATGATTTCCTTGTACCATAAATAGATACCACCAAGAAACTTATTTACATCCTTAGGGTTCCTCAAAATGATCACTAGTTATCCGTTGGCTAAAGGAAAACAACTAGGAGAATAATCGAATGCCACAGGCCAGGTCTCTTCCACCAAGGACCTATAAGAGGAAAAGCCCATACTTCACCATCTGAATCTCCCAACCAAGGCATTTTGTAAAAGGGAAAAAACCTCATAAATCTGTACATCCTCTCCTAGGGCTAAAGTTAATTTGGTCATCCTTTCATTTAACACAAATTTTTCCCTTTCTGCCAAGATTCTCTTGGGAAGCTTGCATCTCAGAGGCTTATACTAGGGAAGGTAACTCTTTGTCCCTATACTTTAGGAGATCGACTACTGCATGCTTGGAAAATTGGTCAACATCATCTCTCCTTTTCTGAGCTGATAAAACCTCCAAACCAGATTGATTCACCCCCACAATGGAGGTCTTTCCCTGGAGGACTATACTACTACCTCCATTTTCCATAGAAAAACCTTCATACCTGAAAACCCTCAACGTCCCCTTATTAGCCTTCAATAAGCCAAAACCATTGGGTTATAACACCACCGTATTATTTTGGCTAGTGTGACAAGTTCGAGGAGCAGTCTTATCAATAGCTATGGGGAGAAAACTATCATCACTTTGATCCCAAGGGGAGTTCCTTGTATTAATGAAACTATAAATTCCATCCATTGTAAATTCCACCCTATAACAAGCACCATTCATCAAAATGATACATCTATCCCAATAACTTATATGGATCCTTCATGAGATAATGGAACAAAAATAATTAATGAAAAATAGCCATAAAGTATTGAATCCAATTGACGGAGCATTGAGCCGACAAATTCAAAAACCCTAATTCCATACTATGGCTAACCCTATTTTAAACTCGATCAAAAGAAACCCTTCCCGAAGGGGGTGGAGAACTCAAATACCCTCGTTCCCAACTCGTTGTGATAGTGGGACACCCTCTTACAACACTGCTACTTATAAAAACTTCCAATCCTAAAACCCATCATCCATTCATGGCCCTAAGCCTCCGCTCTCTGAAACCCTAAACCTTAGCTCTTTGTTAGTTAAAGGAAGGTCCTTTGTAACAATGGGGTCTCATATAATATATTATGTTATGTACCTAGAAAAAATAATATGGGGTACCCAGGGAATGTATGTAATGTGGCCATAGTTATGGAAGAGGCCTACTTGGTTGTTGGTGTGTAATAAATAGCCCCACTATGTAGTTAAGAGAAAAAATATAATAATAATATGTAGTTGGCATATGCTTCTTAAGAATACTTATGAGAAAATATAAATATACATCAGTATCCTTGTATGAGATATGTTGGATGAATTGTATTGTAGCAAGCATGTCTTGTGGAGTGACTTCTTTCATAACGAGTAATTGATGGTGTTACCCTACCTTAAGAGTATTTTTTAGTTTATGGGTATACTCGTATGATGAATATATTTTGGTTATTTCTAAAGTATAAGGGTTTTATATTTTTCTTGTGATTCAATTAATGGGTTAGGATCACTGCAAGTGGTGTCATAGTACTTTTTTGGGTTAATTTGTTTTTCTTGTTTTGCATATTTTTGAAGGAAAACAAATGAGGTGATATTGATATCACTTTTTGAAACATTATATGTGGATTATGAAGAAACTAATTGCACATCTAAGTTCCTCTTGTCAAGATACCAAGTTTCAAAAAAGAAATCACCCTAAACGAATTATGGGAAGTGAAGTTATCATTAATTTAAAATCAACTACTTTTTAGGGTTTTCTAGTGATGATCGTCCAAGTTGAAAAACTAATATATTTTGATAGAGTGACCAAATTTATTTCAAACAAAATCCAATAGTTGCAAAATGGTTGTCATTTCATAATTGTGGTCATAATATATATTTCAAAAATTTTTGAGTGAGTTATGCTCATTTAAAAATTTTGTCTCAAAAGTAAGTTGATTTTTCTTGAAAACTCTACTTCTATTTTTGGCTTATAGCAAGAAAGTCTCATTTTATAGGAAAATGTGGTGGTCCTATTATTTATGAATATATAAATGTGACAAAGTAAACATGTCAAAAAAAATTAATATTCTTTATAGTCTTTGGTCTGAGGAATGACGCTATGAGATGACAGAAGTCACTTGATACAAAGGATTTCTTGAAACTTTCAGATGATAAATATGAGAAGGTATTATTAGATAAATGGTGTCTTGCTCTGAAGAATGATAAAGAAAGCATTAAGGGTTGATTTCATGCATAAGCGTCCCATTACAAATGTATGTATGTATTCAACATGAAAATGTTAATGTTTCTATAAACTCTAGGAATACATATAATATCATCAATGCCAATTTGGTTAAAAGATTCCAAGTCCCCAAAAAACATATTCAAAGTGCACATGTTGAGCATGTAAATATTCAATATTTTAAATATTTGAATCTTACCATTGATAAATATGCGTTGCACTCAAATTTTCATGCTATAAATATCGAAGATGTGGATATTGTTTGGGAATATTCTTGAATGAATGCAATTAATATTGTCAATATTAACGTGCAAAAGTTGTTCTTGAATGTTTGATATAAGACGAATAAAATTACATTGCAAGATATTTCTCTTACTCGGCAATGGCATAAGGGGGCACATGAAGAAGACCATGTAGGTGAACTTGTTGAAGTATTTATAGACAAGGAAAATGAAGAGTCTAAGGTTGAAGCAGAAGAAGAAAAATTTATAGACACACACGAGGAAAATCCATAGGGAGGAGATAAAAAGAAAGAAAAAACTAAGAAGATACATGACGCCAAGGAAGAATAGGTTCACAGGTCAAAGAAAGAAGAACTAATAGATAAGGTTGCACTCTATTGATGCCGACACCACCTTGAGAAAAAATAGTTATTAAATCTAGGTAGGGAACATCAACGAACATGGAACCAAAGACGCAACCATTACGAAGGAAAATGGAAGGCTAAAGGCGGGACATTTGAAACTAGGAGAGAAACAACGTGAAACCATAGAAGCAACTAGAATCAAAATTGATATGGAAAGTAAGTAGGTGGACCACATGCACCCCATTTTCACTGCTAACAAAAAATAACTCCCGATTGTGCTTCATTCATAGGAAAAATCAATTATTTATACACATTTAAATGAGACTCTTGGACTTCGGATTCCAAGAGATCAGTTGGAGTCTCTAACTCCTCATCTTCCCTAATTGAAACTAAACTTGTTTACATAATTATTTACAAAACATCTCATAGGATTCCAACAACACCCCCATTAATACAAAGGGGTTTTTGTAAGTATGAGCATGGTTGTTGTTAGGGAAATTTTCCTATAGCAGGGGTGAGACTACCAACATACTAGGGTAAAATATACACATGCAAGGATCTGCAAGTACAATTATTAAGAAAAGATATTGGGGTTTAGGAGAATGTGTACCTTATTCAAAAGGTTGATCCAAGCCTCTCTTCTTGATTCCTCCTCTTACTCTCCAATGCAACAACAAGCAAAAACATTCCAAAATACCTTCCTCAAACCAATTTGATGACAAATAAAAGATTGGCATTTATAAGAGAATGAAACATCAAATTGCAATCAAATCTGAATAATACATGAACAAATATATTGGAAAGGGAAGAATGTCCAATATTTATTAATGAATGAAGCAAGTACATCAAATTATACCTTCCTTCAAGCATGGCACTTCATGAAACCAAGATTCAAGGTCTCTTGTTCCTCTTCTCCAAGGATCCCAACCTTCGATAAAAAATGCTAGGGTTTATAAGAAACTAGGGCACAAGTGAGGGGGATATGAATCCCAATTCCTCCTACATAACATTATAATGGGATTGATCCCATTTTCATGGTCCCTCTCCCTCTCTTATATAGAAAGTGAATAAGGTAGGGTCGAAGAGAAAGTAGTTGCAACCGGAAGAAGAGGTTTCAAAACCACCCGAACCACCTGTTTTTCACGATTTTATATATTTTTATGTATTTCTGACTTACCCGCAAATTTGAAATGGACAACAAGTGGTGAACTGCGAATTTACCATGTGCAACATGCGGGTTTTTGGAAAATGCATGGGTGAAGAACCTTCCACCTACGTTTTTGTGGAAAAATGGTAAAAAATAACCTTTTCTAAGGGTTTTTTGGAGAAGCTTTGGTCTCTAGAATTGTTCCTAAGGTTCCTATATATCAAATGGGCCATGAATTAGGTAATTAAATCCATCTAAAGTCCCAAATATGGCTCTTCCATCCAAAAATGTCTTTTTTGTGACTCACAGTAATCTCATGAAGTGTCATCATGCGACCAAAAGATATAAGTGTCGTCACAGACGGAGAAGTGCCAATTTTGGTTATAATAGATGCCCCCTAATGTATGAGGTCATAGGCTTAGACGATGACCGAATACATTATAAATAATAAAGGGTTGATTCATGGAGTCAGAGAAACCAAGGATCATAGGCTCAAATGAAATACCTGAAAGAAAGGCAAATGTCAGACAATCTCATCCCTGGACTAAATTTCCATGTTCAAATAGTGGAACATGGCCTCCAGGAGGATACAATAATGATCCAATACATATGTATAATTGATGCATATATCATAGCCACTAGAATACAAGCGTGGATCCATGAGAAACATAGTGTGAACATAGCCACAAGAATACAAAGGTGGATCTATGTCAAAACTCGAGATCATAGCCATAGTGAACAAACTAAATCTATGTCTCATCAAAAGCCAAAATGAGTGTGGATCATTCTTGTGCAACTTGGGCAATAAAAAAATATGATGATGCTATTATAATCCCAAGGTCTTCATCCAAACCGTCTCAAGGTATGAATCCTAACCATGTGAATAAATGAGTTGATGTTGAACATGGAGGATACCGTTTGATTACCGTTCAATGATGTGAATCGTTAACAAACGCATGGGAATCCCAACAATGATGAAAATGGGGCCCAAGGTACCTAATACATTCTAACAGGTGTGAATAGATGTTCTCAAAGTCGAACACCTGAATAATCCATCGAGTAGGATACATTGATGTATTCCCACTACCCAATAGCAAGGGAAATTGCCACTGATGGTTGCAATCCCCAAGGTACCACTGAAAACTCTAGACTTCATTCCCAGAGTAAGATGAGTTGAATTTGATGGGAAGAAGTCTATTAGAAGGGAGGCCTTAAATCATATTCCATCATCCAACATGAGGGACAATTAAAGGTTGATATGATATGGAGTAGGATTGAGTACATGATGAAACATACTAATACCAAGGAATGGCCGACACATGAGGTCAAGGAAACTACAGAATGGAAGACACAGGCTGTATCCTTGAATAGTGAGCATGACACAAGAGTGACTTAGGAATATTTGAACATAAGGGGACCATGATATAAATCTGCAATGCAAGATACATTAACAAATTCTCCATATGATTGGAAGAGTAACCAACCAAAGGAGTAAAAAACTCTGATATCACGTTTATCCTAAGGAAAAAACTAGAACCCAACGCACTTGATAGACTCAAAACATGTGATTTGTTCAAGGACATAGTTGACTTGCTACCATTATATTGAAAGATATTTAACACTCTTCCCTTCCCTTTTCTCTTTTTGGGTACCTTTTTCATTTTTTAATGATCACAACAAAGAACTGAAGCATGCTCGATAAGGGTACAACCATATGTAATTTTATGAGTCCATGGAAGGGGAACTCAAGGCTTTCTTCTTTGTTTTACGATTTTGAAGAAGATATGGAATAATACTCGATAAGATACTGATCCATGGATTTTAATATCGAGCCCAGATCTTTTCGTGCTCACTCGTGTTTTCATATTTAAAGAGTCTGGAAAATTTTAAAAAGAACTCTTGACACCCTCTCGTGGATTTCACATCAAGCCCGAGTTGGTATATACTCGCTGGTGTTTTCATATTTCAAGAGTCTGAAAATCCTAAAGAAGACTCCAACAGGTCCTTTTCGTAAAGTTAGTCTCCTCACCTGATAAAGGGTAAAACAATGTAAGAGAGAACTCTTCTAGCCAAGTATGACTAGAGTTTTCCTTTTTCGTAAATAATCCACAAAGGTCCAGAAAGGGGTAAACTTATACCTAAGTGGATGTCCCTTCAATTCCTTTAGCGAGTCTGAAGTGAACAAGTATACTTGGTGATCTTGTCAATTTTAAGGAGTCTAATAAGAGCTTAGAGAAAAATCCATAAAAATATTTCCTGTAAAGGTTTAACGAGCCCAAAAAAGTAAACTCGTGACCCCCTTACTGTTTTTAACGAGCTCAAAGGAGAGAGAGAAGAATGCGCGTAGCCTCCTTATTGTTTTTAAAGACCTCGAAGGAAGGGATGGAAGAATGCTCGTAGCCCTTACTGTTTTCAATGAGCTCTAAGGAAATATGAAAGAATGCTTGTAGAGGGAGGAGACGAGTGTCAGGGGCTTGCAAGACTAGTTTCAAGCGCATGGAATAGAGCTATGCATAGTGCAAGGAACATGAAGAAGATAAGGACACTCAGGGTTTGTCTCCTTCGGGTAAAGGGTGACATATCGCAAGGCAAAGTTATACATGGTTTAAATGAAATGAGATCAAATATGAAGGCTTATATAACTAGTTTAAAGTGTGGAAGTCGACATCAGGCTCATAAGCGCAAGTGGAATCAAGGTGAATACATATGTGACTTAAACACAAAATGGGAGCCTTATAAGGAATGGAAAGAAATATATGAAAAATAAAGACACGAGGTTTCTTCTCAAAATCATGGTGAATCTAAAAGGGCTCCCAACCCTATGATATAAAATCAGCATGGGCACCAAAATGGCATAAGGGTGCTAACTAGGGTGACCCATGTTAGGTAGGATCCACTGTCGGACTAGTGCAAAATGAATATAGAGATGGATAACACACAAAGACCCCACAGGTTCGACCCTATGGCAAATTCAGATGGCAAAAGGTTCAAATGCATCATAACAACGGGGAGGCCTAACCCTATATGCAAGGTTCTGAATGTACCTGACATGATCGAACAAAATGTCGAAAAGGACCAGTAAGCAAGCATGAGTCTAGATAAGAATCATGTCTCCAAGAAAAAATAGTACCAACATCATATCTAAAACATATGTAAAGAAATATCCGATACAAGTCATTGTCGTAGAAATACTTTCAACTTCACTATCATCAACAAAAAGCATATTGTGGGTAGAGCTAGCCAATGAAGGCTCTGTAATACCAAAGCCTGCGGACTTACAATCAACAAGATCAACTTCAGGATGAAGATCAAAGTTGAAGGACATGATGGAATCTGTACGAAAAAATTTGTCATCACAAGATTTGAAAATTCTGGAAATAGAATCAAACTCAGTAGGACCACCAATTTTTGGATCTATAGGAGAGTCCAAAGAATCAAGAGTAGGAAGATCATACTCCAAAGTCAAATCGAGGTTGGACATAACTACAACTGGATCAACATCCAAATGAATGGAAGATTGGATTATAGACTCTAGGAAAACTTCATCAAAAGGAAGTATATCATCCCAGATAGAACATATATCCAAACATTCAGATGGAGGTATCACCTTGTCAACTATCGTGACCAAGTCCTAAGAGTGTAAGAATGACTTTAGAGGCTTCTTCTTAGTATAAATTGTATCCAAGCGATATAAAGGTTGGTTGAAATAAGTACACTCAACTTCAGAGTCTAAACACTTCCAAGGGTTCTTAAAGTTCGAAGACTTATATTGAAACTCCTTATTTGTGGAAAGTGTGGCAATAGTGGAAATCGTGCGCACAGGTAATGCATTAGCTTGCAAATCAGGTGGAGGAATATTAAAATTTCCCATTAATGAAGGATACATCCCCACACCAATGTTTTCACAACTCCTCGTAGAATGGTAAACTAAAGGAATATTGGATCCATGATCTTGGTTGGACTCATTAATGTTCAAGGGTAGTTGGTCAATTGTTCAATCTTTCCTTCATGTGAAAATTTGATGACGTAAAAGATCGAAGAGACTAATGCCATTATATCTTCAGTCAAATTTATCCCTAGTAATAAATTCTAATCAAGTGGGGAATCAACCACTTCCACATCCACTTTAACTACTTTTCCCCCTAGCTCTATAGGAAAAGATGGGATAATTCCTTGAGGTTTAAAAATATGGCTGTCAAAATATTTTAGCATGGTGACCAAAGAAACTACGTGGAGGCACCCTCGTCTACAACTGTCCGATGAATTTTACTATTTACAGATCTAGCTTGAATCTGAAAAGATGCATGGTAGGGTAAACGAGGCTTCCAATTATCAAAATTGAAAGTGACCACTTGAATATCTGTAGGATCGAGAGCCCCTAAAGTTGAAAGTAAGGTCTTCCTTTGATTTGGACAAGTCTGGAGGACTTGAAGCGTAGACATCGCACAAGGATCCTGAGCCAAGTCTTCAACTATGCTATAATTTTGTGCAACACTTGCATTAGGATTGAATGCTACTTTCTTAAAAACACCTTTCAGTATTCGAGGCATAGTATCATTGGGAGGCTTCTCTATATGCAAAGAATTGTCATTGCCAACATTCATAGGTTCCTTTCCTTTGTTCCTAGTCTGGAAATACACATCCCATTCACACATGAAAACTTCTTTGGAGCCTAAACTGACCCCTTGAGAGGAGGCTCCCTAGTTTCCCCCTTTGGAGGTTGCAGGGTTTTGATGAGCACTAGCCAAGAGCTTCTGTGCCATTTCCATCTTAGCGAATTTGTAAGTTAGATGATCGTCCCTGTATAAAAAGCAAGGGAATTTCTTCTTAACTTTTTCATTATCCCTACTAGCATTATTGTTGTTATTATTTTCATTATTTGTCCCCTTATTCCCATTTTTATTTTTCTTAGTTTTCTTCCCTTTGGGATACTGGTTTCCTTGAAAGTTATGTACTGACAAAACATCTGAAGGAGGGTTGGGTTTAAGGTTTTATGTGTTACTCTGACCAGTTTTCGGTGAATTTTGACTTGAAAAGTTGGTACCCCGGGCTAGCTAGATTATTCTCAACTGCACCGATCACTCCATCAACATGAGGTCTCGGGATAGGTTTCGTTGGATCAAATTTTGATCTCAGTGCATCAGGAATGATTTCGTAAAGAATCCAAAACTGAGCATAAATGAGATCTAACTGTCGGGTTCTTAAAATGGCTTCCTCCTTTGAGGTAACCCCAGAAGTTGAAACATCCTTGGAGATGTAAGTTAAAAGTGATTTCAAAAACCACTCTAATAGGAATTCTAGGGGAATCTCATCTTTAATGAGCCTCTTCCTTCTTATCCACTCCTGAATATGGTCAGATATGTGAGTGGATTTTTTCTTCCTAAATGTAGACAAAAGATCCATGCCAGCATCATACCGAACGGGAATTCAGAAGTGATTCAAAAATACCATTGCCAAATCGTAAAAGTTATGATAAGCAACGAATGGTAGTTCAATCTTCCATTTCATCATGACATTGGTTAAGGTTCTTTGGAAGAGTCTCAACCGTATTGAATCATAATTTAGAAAATTAGAAAAACACCATAAGTGAAAGGTTGTAACGTCGTCCCTAGGATCTTCACCAATCTTACCTTCAAACTTTGGGATGTCTGAAGGAAATTTGGTTGGAATGGGAGGCCAAGTCGGATTGTGATGGACTAGATCGTTCATAAGTTTGGATAGGAATGGAAAATTCAAAGTTTCCATATAGGGTAAGCAAGGCGATCCATTGGGTTCCAGGTTCAGGGAGAATTAGTTGTTGATTGGTTGGTGTTAGCATTTGGTTGTCCTAGAATGTGAATGTTTCCAGGATTAGTGAAAGGTGGAGTGGTTTGTCCAAATTTCTGACCAAAATGGTGTTTAAATGAAGTATTAGGTGTTCCAAAAGTCCCTCCCATCCCTCCAAAAGGTTGAATACCTTATGAGATAGTTTTCATAAAAGGGTTAGTCATATTAGAACATCCCACCCCATACAAAAGGATAATTCCTTAGGTAGCAGGATTCCCCCATGAACATCTAGTGCCGGTAACCCCTAGTACGATATGATTACTTTGTGACACATTGAATTCAAAGGGGTGACCAGAACTCATACCTCCAACAAATTGGAAAGGTAAGCTTGACTGGGGTGGAGTGGATTTAGAAACAACTCCAGTGAAGGGTGGGTTGGAAATAAACATTTTTCCACTGAAGACTAGTGGGATAATATGGGAAGGGATAGATGGGCCACTTCCTAAAGTATGGTAAAAGTTAAACTAGGAGTTATAGTGGCATTCATAGGTTGACAACCTGAAAGAGGGAATCCAAAAGAGAAAGGGTTCAAACTCACTTGAGTTAACGAACTAGTACCAGTAAGTACGATCGAGGTTTGGGGAAAGCAACCTGATCCTATTGTAGATCCCATATTAAAAGTGACTCCTCCTATAGGGAAAGTGCTAACTGGAGTAGACATGTTCTCTAAAATAAATACTTGTTCTCTATTTTCCATATTGAATTGCCCACACAATGGATTAGGAACGTTTATACTAGCTAAATCAACAAAACTAGGACTTTGTGGTGGGTTCAGAAGTCCAAATGGATCTGATAGGTCCTCAATTCAAATAGGACTTAAATACTCTTCAATATGAGGAGAATGGACTCTAGGAGAGTTATGAAATTGCTCCTCGATATCTCTAAAGTATCCTTCGCCAAAAGGTTTCTCAGACTTACCTACCCTATAATTGTTTTCTTCTGCTGGTTGTTCTATTTGATCTTCTTGGTTTTCCTCTTCTGCCCCTTGAGGGGGTGAATCAAGATAATCTAGTCTTCGCCTCGATGAAGGAAATTCTCTATGTTAAGGATATCATCCTTGAATCCTTCTGGATCTACGCAGAAGTTGATCGACCATGGTAGCTCACAAAGGACACTAAGAATAAAATATAAAAAAATAAAAATCAAACAGCACACACTAAAAAAATCCTGAAATATTTCAAACAAGCAAACAGGTTCCTTCCAAAGTAAATTCTGGGATGATAAGGGCCCGTAACAGACCAGTGAAGGAATGAAGGATAGTTACCTAGGGTCCACAATACAATCACCTTGGGGCCAAGCATTTGAATCACCAACTACCTTCCCAAAGAGTTGCACGGGATTTCCTCCCACGTATGTCCTAGGTACAGTGGGAATAGCCTTCCACCATCACCTGTGTATGTTACATCGTATTTTTCCACCTTGTGAGCATGAGCACTCCTTGGCCTCCCTTATCCATCTGTAGACTCAAAACCATATTTTTTGGTTCTCCTTGAACCCCTTTTCCCTATTTTTCCTCCTATATGAACGTTGCTTCATTACAACTCGCATACACACTGGTTGCATCACTATAGCCAGCTTACATTGAATTTTTTGGTAAATGAGAGTAAAATCTCTATTTTTCACTCCAGAAAAGCGGCCATTGTGACCTTTGGCCCTCCATGTATCTTGAAATGACTCGATTCAACCTTTCACTTGTGTTTGGAGGGTTATATATTGAGCTATTGTGGTGCATGGATGGAGGAGAAAGAGAAGAGCATTGAAACTCTATCGAAATTTTTCCTTGCTTGAGTCTACATCTGTTGATCCTAGTTGTTGTGAACCATTTATGTTCACCTCCCAAATTCTTTCATATCTAGTGAAGGATTCATTATTTTACTCATGAGTTTTCCATTGTATGGGGGATTGAAGTGGTGGAGGCACAAGTGGAGGGGCCTAGTTCTTGGTTTAAATGAGTTGCCGACAGAAGGTTGTATCTTGTACTTCTTGTTCATATTAATAGAAATACTCATTTTCTCGTTCATTTATATTGTGAATGATCATTTATTATCGTTGGGTACATTTGCTTACATATATCATGGATTATGATATTTCTTATGATGACCTCTTTTATATATCATATGCACTTGTTTGCTTTTATTGTTGAGACTAAGCTGCAGGTTCTAGTGTCGTGATTAAAAATCTCAACGGAATTCTTCATCAGATGTCCGGATTGAGGTAGGTCTTTTACTTTTTTTATATGCATTTACATTTATATAGCATATGTTGGGAAGTGAGTTGATTTCTTGATTCCATCTATCTGTTGTGGTCTACCCCAAGCCATAGGAAGTTTTTCTCCATGACAATGTATGAATCCTAGAGTATGGATACTAATGCTACCAACCTTGCAGAGAGGGTCCGGGGGGACAATCGCAGGTCGAATCAATGCTCATGGGAAGGGTAACAAATCTCAAAACTCAAAAGTACCAAAAGGTACTAATAATTCCGTATACACGCACCGATCCTAGGAGACGCTCAATTGAATATTGAAGGGGTATATCCTTTACTCAATATCGCACGACCTTGTGCTTGACTCCAGTGTTAGTGGAGCTTCCCAGTTCACCTTCTACAAAGGTAGAATTTCTCCCTAAAAGAATGACACCTATGTTTTGACAAGTCTGAGTGATCATGAAGGCGTTAACTCACAAGTTCCTACCTCCAAAATCCTACTTATGCTATTAGGTGTGTTTCTAAACTATAAGAAAACCTCAGATCCTATCCAAGTTACTGATTACTTGCTTTAAAATGTACTTTCAAAACTTTAAGAAGAAGTAAAAAAAGTGCAACTAAAGAGAGATATTCTTTAACTGAAACATGAAGCACTTAATCACCACACATATGCACTTCTCACTCTCAATCTCTTTCCAATGCAAGTCCTAAAGATATAATATGGAATGCATATGAAAATTTGTTGTATCTAATGCAATTTTTCGTCTTTTCGAATGCAAAAGGTAAAAATTTTAAGTCTAAGGTGCAAAATCAAACTTAAAACATAAGCATGCAACTACTCAAACAACTAGCTATGAAAAAGAAAATTTCTTGTTTTTTTATGCAAAGCACTTCTAAATACTTTAAGCCACTTGCAAAGTATTCTACCACTAACTCATAAAATGAACCAAATTTTTATGCTTTTTCAAGATGAGAACAAAACTAAAACTCAAAGTAACAAACTACCAAAGCAAATGCAAAAGTTTTCATATCTCCTTATTAAACGGTGAAAGTAACCATAAATCCTAGCATTCTTATCATGTAAGCATGCCAAAATTTGGAATATCATACACCAAAAAATTTTAAACCCAATCAAATCAAATGACATACTAAGAAATATGGTTTGGTAAAGCTAGGTCTACACACAAACAATGCAATCAAGGTCCTAAACCACATAAAAGACACTTTAGCTTGCACTACAAAAGAGAGACCAAAAGCATAAGGAAGGACAAGAAACCAATATAAAGAGAAAATTCACTCAAATAGATACAAATAGGGTCAAATAGACTCAATAGGTTCCAATTACAATCAAATTGGAGAAAATAGGTTCAATTAGACTCAAATTAGGGTCAAAAACACCAAACTTGTTCTTAAACCCCCAACTTGGGTCAAAAAGCCCCAAATATTTCCAAACAAGCCCAAATTTATTAAAAAATATCCCAAACATCAAATTAATATCAATCAAGATACAAGACACCACTTCCAAGGGGTCCTACACAGACCTAGAATTAGCAGGGACTCCAAAAATTGCAATCAAAACCCCCCAAAAAGCTCCAAAATTGAAAAACTCATGTACAGGAGGTACCCACTAGTGTAAAAGGGTACAAGTGCGAGGGAAAAAAAGGTGGAAATTCTTACACCCACGAATTTGTCTTAGACCCACGACTATAAGTACCAGAACTCACAAGTATGCATAAAAGTCCAAAAAAATGCAAAATCCAACTCAAAACTGAGCGAGCAAGGGTCTAACAAAGCTTAATGACTGGTCCTAACATGAAATTAAACTCAAAACTTCAAATATACTGGAAAAATGGCCTTGGATACTCCAAATCATATAGGATTTTCCCCAGCATATTCGTCAATTCTTTTGTTAGGGAAAGTTTCCTATAGCACGGGCGAGGCTACCAACGTACTAGGGTAAAAGATAGACATGCAAGGTTCTACAAGTGCAATTATTAAGCAAAGAGATTAGGGTTTAGGAGAATGTGTACCTTATTCAGAAGGTTGGTCCAAGCCTCTCTTCTTGATTCTTCCTCTTACTCTCCAATGCAACAACCTGCAAAAATGTTCCAAAGGACCTCCCTCGAACCAGTTTGACTACAAATAAAAGATTGACATTTATAAGAGAATAAAACAACAAATTGCAATCAAATATGAAGAATACATGAAAAAATCTATTGGAAAAGGAAGAATGTCCAATCTTTTTTAATGAATGAATCAAGTACATCAAATTATACCTTCCTTCAAGCATGCCACTTCATGAAACCAAGATTTAAGATCTCCTGCTCCTCTTCTCCAAGGATCCCAACCTCTGATCAAATATGATAGGGTTTATAAGAAACTAGGGAACAAGTGAGGGGGATATGAATCCCAATTCCTCCATCATAACACTATAATGGGATTTATCCCATTTTCATGTTCCCTCTCCCTCTCTTATATAGCAAGTGAAGAAGGTAGGGTCGAAGAGAAAGTAGTTACAACCGGAAGAGGAGGTTCCAAAACCACTTGAACCATTCGTTTTTCACGATTTTATATATATTTTTAAGTATTTGGCATTTGAGACTTTGAAATGGAAAAAAAGCGGGTGAACTGTGACTTTTCCATGTGCAGCATATGGGTTTTGGCAAACTCGTGGGTGAAGAACCTTCCACCTATGTTTTTGTGGGAAAATGGTAAAAAACAAGCTTTTCTGGGGGTTTTCTAGAGAAGTTTTGGTCTCCAAACTTATTCCTAAGGTCCCAAATATGTCTCTTCCATCCACAAATGTCCTTTTTGTGATTCGCAGTAATCTCATGAAGTGTCATCATGCGACCAAAAGATATAAGTGTCGTCATGGACGGAGAAGTGACAATTTTGGCTATAACAATAGTTCTAAATATTTCAAAATTTTCTCATCCAAGTCCTTTAGTGTTCAGATATCTGCAATTTTCTCATTTGTGGAACAATGACATAAATGAACTATCTTGGCCTCTACATGGCATCGTATCAGATGATACTTTCTGTTGATGTGTTTAGTTCGATCATGGAATCTATGATTATTTCCAACTTGATTGCATACGTGTTGTCAATCAAAAGTGGAGTGGAGTTCTCTTGTTTCTCCTACAAATATTCAATTATATTCTTGAGCCACACAATCTCTTTGGTTGCTTCTGTAGTAGCTACATATTCTGCCTCTGTTATTGAATCTGTTGGAACTGACTATTTGCATGGTCTCCAGGAGATAGTTGTTAATCCAAGACTCATCGTGTATCCAGAAGTGGACACTCTTGCTTCTTTGTCACCATTGAATTATGAATTAGAGTACCTAATAAGTTTGAATTCATCCACCTTAGAGTACTTGAGTCCAAAGTCTTTAGACCCTTTCAAGTATCTTAGAACTCTCTTTTCTATAGACTAATTTCCTTCACAAGGTTTGTGCATGAACCATGAAAGAATTCTAACAACATAAGAAATATCTGTTCTAGTGATGGTAAGGTAGATAAGGATTCCTACAAGCTATCAGTACTTGATTGTATTCTCAAATTATTTTCCTTCACTTGATGTGAGCTTTAGCTTTTGTTCCATTGGAGTTGAGATCAGGTTGCAGTCTGTCATTCCAAATCTATTCAAAATTTCTTCAATATACTTATTTTGAGAAATGAATATGTACTTAGGATGCTGATTCACTTCAATTTCTAAGTAGCATTGGATATTTCCTAGATCATTCATTCAAATCCTTTCTTTATGGATATTCTATATAACTTTCATTGTTCCTTATCATCAAAAGATCGTCTACATATACTACAAGAAACAAAACATATCTTTCAACTTTCTTTACAAACAATGTTGCACAATCAAGATTATAATGTTTGAAGTTTAGCTTTAGAAGATGCCCAGTTAGCTTTTCCTACCATGCTCGAGGTGTTTGTTTCAGGCCATACAAGGACTTGACAATTTTTCATACCTTTTTGTTATTGTCCCTCCACAACAAAACCTTCTGGATGATATTATTTACCATTATCAGATCGAAATGTACCAATATGTGCTTGTGCTTGATTTTCTATCCATGCATGAAACTTCTTGAAAGTTTGAAATGCTTCAAATTTTGTCTTCAATAAGTATACCCAACACATTCTACTATATTCATCAACAAATGTCATAATGTACTTATTACTATTTGTAGAAGGAATTGGAATGGGGCCACATAAGTCAGAGTGAACCAACTCTAACTTTCTACATGCTTCAAATTTAGACTCTTGAAATGGTTGCTTACTATGTTTTCCTGGTATGCATGCAAAACATTTGTTATTTTGCTCAAGAATGGTGGGAAAACCAAATACTCCATTCTTTCTTAACAACATAATACTATTATAATTCAGATGACCAAATCTATCATGCCTAGTAGACTTGATGGCATATTACGTTCTTCATGTTGAGAGAGATAGGAAAGATTTTGAACTATTGCAAAAGAGCCCCTCAAATTCAACAACTATCCATCTTCATAACCATTCATGATGACCTTATTGTAAGAGGATTTTCTTATCTCTACAATCCCATCAAACATGTGGATGGAATGGCCATGCTTTCGACTTTACACTAAGGACAAGAATTTTCTCTGCAACTAAGGAAGATAGAGAACATTCTTTAATATGAAATCAAGGAATCCATGCAACTTAATCTCGATTGAGCCAATTCCCTGTGGTTTGAGGCTAGATATGTATGCAAAGTACACTATGCCATTTACAATGTCATCCAGTTCTTCAAAGCAATCTTTTATAAAAGTCATATGAGATGTTGCACCAGTATCAAGCAACCAACAATATTTGTATGATGAAAGAGAGGTTGTTTCATTCATTCCAAGATTACAATGTGCAACAATACATTGAGAAGAATCAGGGGCTTTACCAACCTCTTGGTTTTTATTCTTGTCTTCTTTATTCTGATTATTTCTTCCTTTGATGGAGTCTCAAGAATCCCAACACTGATCTGCTTCATTTCCAGTCTTTCTGTAGCACTTGCACTTTAGATATGGTCTTCTAGTTGAGTTGTTTCTTCCTCCTCTTCCTTTGAAATTTCTTCTTCCTCTACCTCTTTTGCTGTTATCTCCCTTGTAATGGTCTTTAGGATTGTTCATTGCTTTCTGAGAAAAGAAAAGAGATTCTCCATTATTTTCATTTGTCTTCTTTCCAAATGCTTTCTCTCTATATGCAATCTTCTATACCAGGGTATCAAAGGTGAGGTATTTGAACTTGTCGCTTGCTTGTAAAGATTCAAGATTGTTTGATTGAGTAGGATAAAGAGACTTTACAAATGCTGCAAGTGGAAGTTCTAGTTCCATACTAGAGGTTTGAATCTTGTGCATGATTTCTCTGATCTCATATGCAACCAGCATGGGATCATTATCTTTTACTTCCAAACTAAATAACTTTAACATTAGTTGGATCACTTCCATTTCAGAGTGTGAGCCATGCAAATATTTTAGAGTCTTTAAAGCTTCATAACATGATTTTGCAGGAAATATATGTTGGATCACCTCTTCACTGACAATGGCAGAGATCATGGCTAAGGATTTCTTGTCTTTGGACTTCCAAATAATAAGTTCTTTATTTGATGTTGGAGTCTTTGGAGATGAATTGATGGCAATGCCTTCATCGGTGAGAGTGGCCTTTCCTTCGCACATACCATCCCACAAATTATTGCAGACATATGTAGCCTTGATCTTCCTCCACCATTCTGGATATGTGTCTTTGTTAGTGAGGGTCGCACCAACTATGGATGCTATAGAATGCATCTTTAGATTGAAATTGAACCTGCATGTAATGTCCCTTGTTAGGAATTTTATTAAAATTGCAATTTTCCACTTTTTTTTCCCTAGTTTGACCTTTGACTAGTTTTGATCTCTAGGTCCCAAATTTGCTCCAAATGATCCCAAATCTTCTGAGAAGGTATATGAATGATATTAGAACATAAATATGTGTTTTAGGGATGCCTTTGGACCTTTGAAATACTTCTGCAAATCCTCTTTCAATTCTGATCCATGTAGGTAACTTTACTAGTGATTTCCCTTTGACTAGTATTGGTCTCTAGGTCTCGAATTGACTCCAAATTCCTTCAAATATTCAAGGAAGGTGTATGAATGATATTAGAACTTGAATATGATGTTTATGGATGACATATGGCCACAAAAATACCTCTGCAAACTCTCTTAAGATTCTGGACCAATTATGCAATTTTACTAGCAATTTGGGGTTCAAATTCCCCTGGGGTAAGTACTGAAAATGGCTTCCCAAATGCCTCCAAACCCACTCAAATTTATGAACAGAGGTATGTAATGTGTTAAGTATGTTATTAAAGTCTCATATGCACCATTAATGGATTATTACAACTGTTCTCACCCTCTCCCATTCAACTGCAAAAATCCCCAATTCGACCCTTGGGGAAATGGCACTATTTCACCTCCCAATATAACTAAACTGAGTAAAATTGCTTCAAATGCTCAAGTACAGTACATGAAACTTGTAGAAGACATCCATGGCAGTATATTGATCACAAATATATCAGAGAATCATCCATTCATTCGAAATTATCATCAATACATTGGCTCACAACAAGGTAGTGGGGAAATGGCATTGTTCTTCCATTAAAAATGAGATTTATACATTTCTACTTGGAATTTCGACCTGAAACTTTTTGGAGATGAAGAACAGAGTATTTACTTCATATTACAAAAGAAATGGGGCATTAAAAGCTTCCCCAAAGAGTACAATAGCTCACCAAAAACGCCCTCCCTCAAGGATCAAGAATATGCCATCAAAACTGGAAATGGTTGAAGGAGTGAGATGCAATAGAAGAAACCATGAGCTGCCCTGTAGCTTACACCTGAAAATAAAGACTCCATTAAAGCTCCAAATGAAAGGTCTGAATGGCCTTTCCAATTACCAACTTGGATGGGAATCTTTCACCCTCGAAATTGGCTAAGGCAAGAAACTAGTCATCCACTAGCTCTCCCTCTTCACAAATGCAATTGCAAATTCTACAAATGATCAAAAGCTGGTTTCATTCTTTGTTATTGACATTTATAAACTTCTAATGTCCTCCATGGGTCGAATTCCTTCCAAGAGACTCATGCCAACTCAAGTTGGGAAGAGATTCCAAAGAACGCCACTTGTACAACAATTCCTAGTCTCCCACTTCCACCAAATCACATGTGGAAGCATCTTAGCTGCCCTAACACCCTTGAGCGCCCTCTTGGAGTCTATTTTTAGCCCTGACATGTCATATATGTCATATGTCAGCCTTCAGGTCTGATTTGTGTCATAGGTGTCATAGCATCTTCATCATTGTTGTCATAGAGCTAGGGAATCTAGCCCAAGTGTCTCACTAGCTCCAAATTGCCTCTTCCTCTTCCATGGGAGTTACTCTTCCTCTATATTTCGACCTTGGATGAGTCATGCAATGAATAATACCTTTTGGACTCCCCCAAGTATGTTACCATTCACCTTGAATTCGAATTGGTGAGAGAATGATGCCAAGTGTAGTGGGGAAATCTAGCCATATGTGGGTCCCACTTCCTCCATGTGTCTTCATGATGAAATGCCACTTTGATTTTCACTTGTATATATTTATTTATCTCCTTTATTAAATATTTATGCCATTCTAATGTTCAAACATCATTTATTATCCCCATTATTCCAAATCCCAAAGCTTCCACCCCAAACCTAGGAAACTAGTAATTTTCCTCCTTGGCAATTATTTGACCTTTAGCATCAATTTGACAAACTCTAATGAATAGGGCCAATGTGATTAGGCCATTTTGACCCAATACCAAATTTGGGACATGACAAATCCTCCCTTCCCAATATTGCTTGTCCTCAAGCAATTTTAAACATGGGTGTTGAAGAACCTACTTTCTGTATAATTCTTTGAAGTTGCCATTGAATTGCCCAACCTTGAGTCTTTGAGTTTCCATGAAGATTTTAGAGAGGAACCACCATGCTTGCTGCTGCACTACTCTGATTAAAATCACTTTATTAAGTGGGGAATCCATCTCCCATACTACTTGCTTCCCCAAAAAAATATGAAACCAATGAGATAAAAGTTATTCCAGGGTCCCATTGCTTGTATTGCACCCCAACAATGAAGAGTGCTCTCCAACCCATACCATCAGATAAGATGATTCCTGGATCCCATTTTCTTGTATGCATTCTTCCAAACATCATGAGTACAAAATATATATCATCAAAGTACATAACTACATAATGAAAATGTACATCAAGGAGGTGCTTCATCAAAGAATCATGAAAGTGCTTGTACCTCCAAGCAAGTAGACCACGATTTTCCAAGTGCATACAATCTTCAGGTGACCAATCAAATCTGCTCCAATGACATAGGTGAGGATCCCATGTCCTATAATGCTGTTCCAAAAGGATGTGATATGCATCAAAATATTCAACCATGTATTCTTTCATCCAAGAAGTGAATGAAGAATCTCCACTAAAATCTGAACCAAATAATGAGCAGAAAAAACAAGGAGACTTCAAATGACTCAAAGAAGTCTCACCCATACATCCATGAATGTGAGAATCATAAAGATGTAACAAAGTATGTGGCTGCCAATAAAAATGTTCTCCCATCATAAATCTATTCACCCAAGTGTTGGATGAAGTTCCTCTAACATCGAATGAACCCAGTGTTGAGCAAGAAAAACCATGAGTCTTCAAGTGACTCAAATCCATATCATAGGTGCATCCATGTAGATGTGAATCATCATAAAGTGAAAAATTATGCTGCTGCAAATGTGAATAAGAATGTGCTCCAACCATATCATCATAAAAGTTAAATCTAGGAGTTCCATACTCCTCATGTGGCACCATCAAAAAGAACCCTTTCACCCATACTTCATTGAGACTAATACTGCAAAACATGGAATTGTAGGATGTAGGAGAATGTACTAACTCACCCAAATGATCAAAAAGTACAGAAGTTTCATCATGGGGAGGATCCATATGGGTAGTATCATGAAGCTCCTTCAAAAGTGTGAACTCTTTGTCATAGTTTGGTTCCAATGTAGAGGAATCATGCTCTTCTTTAAAAATTGCATAACCTTCATCAAGAGGCAATTCAAATTCCTCTTCCACAACATCAAGTGTTTGGATCTCTTCAATTTCATCTTCAAACACATCAAGAACATTCAAATTTTCACATTTCTCATGATCCACCATTTCATGAGAATCCTCCAAACAATCTACCATTTGACAATCTGAAACATAGGAGGAAAAACAAGTATCTTGCAACTTTTCAAGAAGTTGCTCATTTTGAATTGTGAGCTTATGAATATCCTCATTATTCTTCAAGTATGCATCATGTAACAATTCATTAAGCTCAAACAAATGGTTTCTATCAAAAAGCAAAAACATGAAATTACCTTTGATGTGGCACATTGCTCTTTGAATCTTCTCCATGTCTTCAAGGAAGGATGTTTCCTCCAATGAAGTAACCCTCCAACAAGAATTTGACACCAATGCTTGAGTGTCATGGAGAATGCTGAGGGACTCTTGGATCTTCTTTTCATTCATCTTTAAGGACCCTTCAAGAAAATGAGGCTCTTGCAAATGAACCTCCTCATCTTCTTCATTTTTTCTTGGACCAACTTCATGAAGCTCAAGTGGTGATGGAGAAGTTGATCTTGGTTCTTCTTCAACTGCTGCAAGGTCTTCATTATCATGCTTAATGGAACTTGGGCTTGCAGCAACACTTTCAAAAGTGATCTCTATGTCACCAACATAGAGGTGTGAGCACCCATCAGTAGGTACTCCTTCATAGTTTAAGCATCCATCAGTGGATGCTCTTTGGTTCATGTCTAAGCTAGAAGGTGTCTCGAAATGATCTTCCATATTTTCAATAGAATCTTTTTCATGATCTTGTGATGTCTCTTCCTTTTGCTCCTTCAAGCAAGCTGATGCATTTTTCCCCTTGGTTTCCTCAAAATCAATAATTTTTTCCACAAGTTCGATAGAAAACAATTCGAATCCTTCCTTAATTTTCTTGGTCATATCTTCAAATATTGTTTTCATAATTTTTATATGCTCCTCACCATCATATGAGGCTCCCTTTTCATCCCTAGTCATAGTTTCCTCAAAAAATTTGCTCTTCTTCTCCTACTTTTTTTTTCTTCAACAAAGGCACTTTTGGTTTCAATATCTAATGGTGGTACCTGAATTATTGTTCTCATGAATATTATACCACATCAGGTGCCAATATCATGCTCTGATACCACTGTAATGTCCCTTGTTAGGAATTTTATTAAAATTGCAATTTTCCACTTTTTTTTCCCTAGTTTGACCTTTGACTAGTTTTGATCTCTAGGTCCCAAATTTGCTCCAAATGATCCCAAATCTTCTGAGAAGGTATATGAATGATATTAGAACATAAATATGTGTTTTAGGGATGCCTTTGGACCTTTGAAATACTTCTGCAAATCCTCTTTCAATTCTGATCCATGTAGGTAACTTTACTAGTGATTTCCCTTTGACTAGTATTGGTCTCTAGGTCTCGAATTGACTCCAAATTCCTTCAAATATTCAAGGAAGGTGTATGAATGATATTAGAACTTGAATATGATGTTTATGGATGACATATGGCCACAAAAATACCTCTGCAAACTCTCTTAAGATTCTGGACCAATTATGCAATTTTACTAGCAATTTGGGGTTCAAATTCCCCTGGGGTAAGTACTGAAAATGGCTTCCCAAATGCCTCCAAACCCACTCAAATTTATGAACAGAGGTATGTAATGTGTTAAGTATGTTATTAAAGTCTCATATGCACCATTAATGGATTATTACAACTGTTCTCACCCTCTCCCATTCAACTGCAAAAATCCCCAATTCGACCCTTGGGGAAATGGCACTATTTCACCTCCCAATATAACTAAACTGAGTAAAATTGCTTCAAATGCTCAAGTACAGTACATGAAACTTGTAGAAGACATCCATGGCAGTATATTGATCACAAATATATCAGAGAATCATCCATTCATTCGAAATTATCATCAATACATTGGCTCACAACAAGGTAGTGGGGAAATGGCATTGTTCTTCCATTAAAAATGAGATTTATACATTTCTACTTGGAATTTCGACCTGAAACTTTTTGGAGATGAAGAACAGAGTATTTACTTCATATTACAAAAGAAATGGGGCATTAAAAGCTTCCCCAAAGAGTACAATAGCTCACCAAAAACGCCCTCCCTCAAGGATCAAGAATATGCCATCAAAACTGGAAATGGTTGAAGGAGTGAGATGCAATAGAAGAAACCATGAGCTGCCCTGTAGCTTACACCTGAAAATAAAGACTCCATTAAAGCTCCAAATGAAAGGTCTGAATGGCCTTTCCAATTACCAACTTGGATGGGAATCTTTCACCCTCGAAATTGGCTAAGGCAAGAAACTAGTCATCCACTAGCTCTCCCTCTTCACAAATGCAATTGCAAATTCTACAAATGATCAAAAGCTGGTTTCATTCTTTGTTATTGACATTTATAAACTTCTAATGTCCTCCATGGGTCGAATTCCTTCCAAGAGACTCATGCCAACTCAAGTTGGGAAGAGATTCCAAAGAACGCCACTTGTACAACAATTCCTAGTCTCCCACTTCCACCAAATCACATGTGGAAGCATCTTAGCTGCCCTAACACCCTTGAGCGCCCTCTTGGAGTCTATTTTTAGCCCTGACATGTCATATATGTCATATGTCAGCCTTCAGGTCTGATTTGTGTCATAGGTGTCATAGCATCTTCATCATTGTTGTCATAGAGCTAGGGAATCTAGCCCAAGTGTCTCACTAGCTCCAAATTGCCTCTTCCTCTTCCATGGGAGTTACTCTTCCTCTATATTTCGACCTTGGATGAGTCATGCAATGAATAATACCTTTTGGACTCCCCCAAGTATGTTACCATTCACCTTGAATTCGAATTGGTGAGAGAATGATGCCAAGTGTAGTGGGGAAATCTAGCCATATGTGGGTCCCACTTCCTCCATGTGTCTTCATGATGAAATGCCACTTTGATTTTCACTTGTATATATTTATTTATCTCCTTTATTAAATATTTATGCCATTCTAATGTTCAAACATCATTTATTATCCCCATTATTCCAAATCCCAAAGCTTCCACCCCAAACCTAGGAAACTAGTAATTTTCCTCCTTGGCAATTATTTGACCTTTAGCATCAATTTGACAAACTCTAATGAATAGGGCCAATGTGATTAGGCCATTTTGACCCAATACCAAATTTGGGACATGACACTGCAACTATTAGGGACAATGTATGGGAGAAAATAAATAGGTTGCTAATTAAATTTATGCTCCCTTCTTTACAGAATGTTTACAAATTAATTATGCAACTCAATTCTGCAGCATTCCCTTGAACACTATTACATATACGGTAGAATATGTAATATATGTAGACTTAACTCTTTACTACAATGATTCTTCAAGGTAGTTCTAATCCTCTCACACAAAATAATGATCCTCACTCAAAAGTACAATGATATATCTTCAAGTGCTTAGTCAAAGGATTTGGACAAATTTTTCTAGCAATACATAATTATCTTCAAAATATAACTTCTTTACAAATTATTTACCATGTGCGCATTAAAAAAATGATTACTTTAATCTTTATCCACCTACAAAATTAGGGTTTTCACTAAATGAATTTTACCTCCATGAATTCATTCTCATTTATTTGATAGGTTCGCAGCTCTTTATCAATGCAACACTCCACTCAACAAATTAGGGTTTGAACATTATGAAGTTGACATTTCCTTCACTTGAATCCCACACATCAAATGGCACACTCTATGTGGCAGCAGTCGCGGACTCAATCTTTACGCATCACGTAAGGAGTCACAGTCCTTACAAAACCCACTTCGCAACTTGGGTCACAACTCTGGCAAGGGAATCCTCAATCTTTACGCAGCTCGCAGTTTGAGTCTCCTCTAACTCCATGGTCTTCAACATAGGTCTCAATATTTACGTAGCACACATCTCCAATGTGCAGTAGCTTCACAACACCATGGTCCTAGTAGCTCCATGATTTTGGCAGACTCATAATGAAATGGTCTTAGTAGCTCCACACATCTCTCATTCAATATACAGGTTGTAGCTCTCAACCTTGGACTCACTCCCACGCAGCCTTCAACGCAGAGGTGGCACCAGAGATGGAGATGGATTTTGAGGTCAGAGCTCTCAAAATCGCAGAGATTCCATGCAGTCTTAGCATAAAAAAAAACATGGAGAGTGGTCACAGGTGTGAATGCAGCCCACATAGAAACACAACGAGATAGCATCAATATGGCCTTCACTCAATGGTCTCCACACTATGGCAGGTCACAACCTCAAATGCAGCATAAAATATGTGGACCGTAACCTTCAAAGGGGAGGCAACCTTCACAAAAACCAAAATGCAGTCTTCACACAAACGCAACCTCACAAGAAACAGAAATGAGCATTTGCAGAATTAGGTTTACGGTTGGAGAGGTTGAAGAGAGTCATGAGGAATTAGGTTATAGAATGAAAAAAAAATTTGGTAGTGCATGATCATTATGAGTGCACTAGATCAATGTATTGGATCAGAGAGAGAGCAGGTTAGTGGATAGCAGGATTCCAGGACTGAGAGAATGCAGAGGGAAGACCTAAGATCCTAAGGAAGAACGCATAGACAAAAATAGATAATTTGATTCATATCTAAAATATCCTTTCCCAAATGTAAGATTCATATTTTCAATTGTGTACATATGAGATTCTTTGAACTTATGATTGTCTTCATATTTTCAATTTTTTACATATGAAATTCTTTGAACTTATTATTGTCTTTATAAAGATATTTTGTTTTTTTAATGTAATAACAAGATTTTGATATATTAACATATGGTTTAGAATTAACTAAGATTCTTCTTACTTGATAAACAATAAAAAGATAATAGAGAAAAAGATATACTTGCATGGAAAGATTTTTTATTAATTATAACTTATATGTGATGTGTTTCTTCATTTCATTCTTTTAAAATATGTAATTCATATTTCCAATTTTGTTTGTATGAGATTCTTTGAATTTATGATTGCCTTTATAAAGAATTTTGGAAAATTCTGCAAATTTAAAGTTATAGGATTACAAGATTTTTATATATTAGTGTATAGTCTAAAATTAATTAAGATTTTTACAAGAAATTAAAGTAGAGACAAGATATCATGGCATGGATAGATTTTTGATTAATTATAGTTTATATGGTATGTGTTTTTATAAAATATTTTTTAATTTTTTTTGTAAATGTAGTAATACTTTAAGCACTTGAACATATAATTTAAAATTAATATAAATAGTAGGAATGATAATAATCCATCTCACAACCATTCGAACTATACTCAATTTACACATATGTAAACACATACATACACACACACATACATATATATATATATATATAATTAGGGGAATCAACAATTGGGGGACTCGTGACACGGGGTCCACAGATCCAATTTTGTGTGCTACCACTATACCCCTACGTGCACTCACACAACCCGCAAGCATGGGGCACAGGTAAGTTGGGGTGATTTGAACTTGTGATCTCCATTTACAACATTTCCTTCATATCAAGCGAATAATCAACTAAATCAACCCAAGAAATTAATATATATTTCATTAAAATTGAAAATTTGTATTAAAAAACCGTATTAAAAATGAGGTTTTTGTATTTTTAAAGTTCTCTTTAATATTTCATTAAATTTGATCAAACTAATCAAATCCAATTAGTATTGTTACAATAAACACTCACATAAATAAATACTCACATAAAGTAATTAATTTATTAATTTATTAATCTTTAATATTTCATTAAATTTAAAATATTTTGCATTACAAAGTTATTAGCTTTTTATTAATAATTGTTACATTAATAACCTACATTAATTCTTTTGGGTCATTATATCAAAATAAAAATTAGAAACATAAAATCATTAAAACATGCATATTTTTAGATGGCCTTAATTTATTTTTTTTAACTAACGTGTATATATATATATATATATATATATATATATATATATATATAATGTAAATATACATATGTTTAGTTAATTAATATTAATGTTTAAAATCTTAATTTAATTTTCTTTTATATGAATATTCATATACATATGTTTAGTTAATTAATATTAATGTTTAAAATCTTAATTTAATTTTCTTTTATATGAATATTCATATTTTTAGCTAACTTAAAATTGAAAGTGGTTAAACGCTAATTGTGAAAAAATGTTTCATATATATTTAATTTGTTTGTTGTACTATGTATTAATTTGTTTGTTGCAGTATGTAAACTCAATTGCTAAGAGTGTAAGGTGAAGAAAAGAGATTGCATAAGAACATTTTCATTTATGTGACTATGTGCATATTGAGATTGCATAAGAACATTTTCATTCATGTGATTATGTGCATGTTTAGACTGGTTTTCAAAATATACTTTGGAAAGTGGTATTGAATATAAAAATAGTTTACAATGCAAGTTCAAGTTTGTATAAGAACATTTTTCATTCACGTATAAGTTTGTATAAAAAGGTAGTTTTTAATTAAAAATTATTTATAGAAGGATATTTTTTAATAAAAACTTAAAGATTTTTTTTTATTAAATTTTGGTTGTTAAATCACACCATTTTGATGAGTAAAGATGAATATAAATTCTAACCTTTGTTTCACCTGAGTCAGTGACAATTCATTTATAAAAAAATCTTCAACATGTTAAAAAAGTTGTGACAGAATGGGCTTGCAAGTAGAAATTAAAAGAGGGCAAATGATTGATTCAAAACTAACACCCCTAAACTAGGCTGAGGGTTTTTGTTTCTTGGATCCCGGATCTCTCTACGAGGTTAGTGATCTGGAGTTACGAAAGAAAATGGTTCTTTTGAACAAGGAAGCAAAATGGAGGATCAAGAGTAGGGCAGTGTGGATGGCTAGAGGAGATGAGAACACTAAATTTTTTCATAACTATGTAAACCACTGAAAATTCATCAATACTATATTGAATGTCAAAAAGGAAGATGAAGCCTCTATAAATAGCTTTGGAGATTTGGTTTTGGAAAGTGTATCACACTTCGGAAATTTCTATAAAGAAGAGAAAATCTTAATGGAGGATGCCGTTAGGGTGGCATCCTTTTATCCAAGATTTGTAAAGGAGGAACACAATGTGGTTCTAATGAAGGAATTTTCAAAAGCTGAACTAGATGAAGCAATGGACAAGTCAATTCAAGACAAGAGTCGTGGTCCAGATAGGAATCCTATAGAATTCTTCTCTAGGATCAAAGAGACTATTGAAGAGGATTTAATCAGAGTTATAGAAGATTCTAGAAAAAAGGGATCCATCCTGGGGGCTTTCAACTCCACCTTTATTGCACTAATTTTTAAGTCAGAATCTCCAAAAACTTTCTCGGACTTCAAAACAATTTCCTTATGCAATAGCATTTACAAAATCATAGCAATTATTATTGAGTGAAGGATAAAAGTTATTTTATCTTCACATATCTCAAGAGAACAATTTGGTTTTCTAGCTGGACGACAAATTCATGAAGTTGTAGGGGTGGCTCAGGAAGGACTTCACTTAATTAAACTCAAAAAGATGAAAGAAACAATGATTAAAATCAACTTATCCTAAGAGTATGATCATGTTAGTTGGGCATATGAGAATGACTCTTTCTCAGGTTGGTTTATGTCCCTCTTTCATCAATTGGATAATGGGTTGTCTATCTTAAGTATCATTCTCAATCTTAATCAATGGGAAAGCATCTCCTTTCTCTAGAGAAGGAAGAGGTTTTAGACATGGATGTCCATTATCCCATATATTCTTCATTGTATCATTCTCAATCTTAATCAATGGGAAAGCATCTCCTTTCTCTAGAGAAGGAAGAGGTTTTAGATATGGATGTCCATTATCCCATATATATTCTTCACTGTGGCAGTTGAAGGCCTTAGTAGAGCACCTTAGTAGAGCATTTCTACACGCCAAATCAAATGGAAGCTTTAAAGGTATTTGTATTGTGGGTTTATTAAGGATCACACACCTGCTATTTGTCGATGATGTCCTGATTTTCTGTGATGGATCAAGAAAGGATGTTGTAAAGTTGACAGAATTTCTAGATCATTTTTGTAAAGCTTTGGGAATGAACTTAAATCTACGTAAGCATATTTTTCTGGTTTCTGAAATGGAAATTGAAGAAATTATTGTATACAGATCACTGCTTAGTTTGAGTTAATCAATTCTTGAAAATGGTTTGAAGTACGTTGGATTTAATCTGAAGCCTCCAAATTATCAGACAAAAGACTGGAACTCGCTGATAAAGAAAAATGAAAAAAAATATATAACTAATACATGCCGTGACTTTCTAAAGAGCCAATATTAATTTTGATAAAGTCTATTTTGGCAGTGATTCCGGTATATTGTTCCTTATCGTAGATTCTGAATGGAGTGTTAAAAATAGTGTCCTCTTTGAGCATGAGATTTTTTTGGTCGGGAAATTTTGATAGAAGGGGTTTTGAGTGGATAAAATGGAAAATCATCTCAATCCCAAAGGAATGGAGAGCATGCGGAGTTAAAAGTCTGCAACCCTTCTCCAAATCCCTTGCAGCTAAAAGTATTTGGAGAATGATATTAATTAATGGACTGTGGGTGGACACCGTTATGCAGAAGTATATTTATCCTCTCGCATTGATAGACTGGATAAGAAAGCCAACAAAAATAGTTCAAAATGTTTCAATAATCTGGAAGGCTACAATTATGGCATTCAGTCTTATTGGAGAAGGTCTAGCATGGAGAGTTGAAACGGTCTCAGTGTCCAACTGGGGACTGAACCTTGGTTAGGGCAGATATGGTCACTTACTTCCTCAGAGAATGATTAAGTCATTGCATGAGAAGGTACTTTTCACACAGTTACATAAAATATTCTAATGAGAGGAAAGTTTGGAGTCAAGGGTGGATGGAGGCTTCGCAACTACGTTTCAGAGATGAAGATAGCAAATTATGGGGAGACTATATTGGAAAATTGAAGTCTAATCTTGTTAGAATAAAAAATTGCAGCGATTCTCTAATTTAGTCCGTAGTGAAAAATGGAAGATATGCTCCGAATGAGGGTTATAAAGTTCTTATGGGGAAGTTTAATCTTGTTTAATTGTTAGTTGAAAGAAATTTTTTTATTGTGGTTTGTACTATCTAATACGACATTAACATGGGATCATATGCAAAATAGGGAATGGTCTAGTCTAGGTAGATGTTGCTTGTGTAAAGAAGTAGAGGAAAGCAGTAAGCATTTAGCGATGGACTTTAGGTTTACCCAACAAGTTTGGAAGGTAGTTGAGAGTACTACAGGATTAAAGAATTGTTGATATGGAACCTATGTGGAAGTCTATCTTCGTAATTGGTGAACGATAGAAAGGAAATAAAAGATTTAAGAGCTCTTGTAGTCATTATAATGTGGAGTATTTGCTTAGCGAGAAACAAAAGTTTGTTTGAGGACAAAGAAGTCCATGCTTTCTACTATGTTGTAGAGAGTTGACAATCATTAACTTTCTTCCCTCAAGAAAGAAATTTGAAGAAAATTTGAAGAAAATAAGGTGTTTTCTACTAGTGGAGTTTAATGAACATACTAATGTTTGTTTTTATGGAGCTCCTCAAGGCTCGAGAGGACTGTGTGGGGAATGTGGTATAATTTCTTTATCAAAGGAAAAGTCTATTGCTTATAGTGTTGGATTGGGTGTTGGATTGGGCATGGGTATAAATAACTTAGTGGATATTTTAGCTCTGTAGAAATATTTGAGAATATTTTGTAATGGCTATATGAAGTTTGAAGACAGAATGAGAGGAGATCCTCGGGAAACTTTCCTCTTCTTAAAAAAGTACTCAAGATTTTTCAGAATTGTAGTGACTATATGCCTAATAATAAATTTTCCTATAAAACTTGTTTTTTTTGTAAAGACACCTTCAAAGGTTTTCCCTTAACATGTTTTATATCATTAGAAGAATGTAATATCTTTTATACAAATATATTTTTTTTTGAAAAAAAATTCTAACATTTGTTTCCAAAATTAATTTGGAATCTTAGAATCTCAAATATAAAAACATAAAATTAATTTAAAAAATTAATATTACTTTTCAAAAATTAATTACACCCATAGTTGTTTAGATATTATTTGAGATTTTGGACTTCTTTGAGTGGATTAACAAGATTAACATGAGTCCAATAAGTGTAGAGTGGAGATTCATTTTATAGTCATTGTATCTTGTTATGCTCAAAAACATCTTGATTAAGATTTAAATAAGTTTCAGTTAAGCAATGTTTATGTTGCTTTAATATTTATATTAATTATTTTAATGTTTAACTTTTGTTTAACAATTAACAATCTCGACAAAACTAAGTAGTTGACTATACCTATCAATTTTGAGACCACTTTAAACAAAAATGAAATGAAATTAAATATTGATAGTCTAAAATTGGAATAACCCTTCCATTGCACTTGCAGAACTCGGGATGATGGGACATCGTAGTCTGTTTGCTTTCCCGCACGTGTGGGGAGGGGAGAATTAGGTAAATGTTTTAGGGTTTTAACTCGTTCATGTTTTATGAGCGCCAAATTCACAGCAACATTTGATTGCTTAGTTATCTATTTATTAGCGTTTATCGGCGCCGAATTCACGGCAACATTTGATTTCTTCATGATCTATTTATTGGCGTTTATCAGCGCCGAATTCACATCAACAGAAACTATCTTAATCAGTGAAATCATCGAATAGTGTGTATCTGGCTTCCCTCGCTCGCTCGTGTGGGAGGATTAGGGAAATGTTTTTAGGGTTTTAACAACTTCAATTCTGCAAAATATCTCTATTTATCAGCGCCGAACACATCAACGTTTGATTGCTTTGTGTGATCAAGATGGCAAGGAAAGGAATCGGTGGAACTATGAAAGCAATCCGTGCAAATATGGACTACGGTAGGATCCCTACCGTATTGTCCGATGAAGACGCCTTTTTATTTCAAAGTTTAATTCCGACTGTGTGCTGCGATCCTTCGTCTCTGGTTCCACTTAAAGTCCATGAAGGAGACGATGGAAGGCTCTGGTACGAGAACAACCAAAGGCTTGGGGTGCCGCGCCAGGCCGGCCTTCCGGTAGTTGACGTGAATATCATGCCTGGCCGTCTGCGAGAAGAAACGAGGGTCAAGCCAAGCGACCCTGACTTTCTTCCCAAAGATCTGGCTCCTCGTCCATGATGGGTTACATTAATATAATGTTCAGGCGACTGTGTTGCTAGGGTATGTCTTTTTGTTAATTAGCAGACAATTACTTTAGACTCGTGTTTTAGCTTCTCGTGTTATGGACTCGCCCTGTGTAAGGGTTTTGGCTTTTCCATGTTTTAGGGTTTAGCGAATATTATATGCACATATCGGTTTTGAAGGCGGCTTGCTGCCTCCATTACGCTTAATAAAGTTTGGTTTCTAATTCGTTTCTTTATAATTTCCATTCCTTTTGGCCAGCACTTCCAATGGTGAAATTGATAGGAATTTAAATTACTTGATGAAATATCTTTTTCACAGCTCCTCATCCTGTTTGATCATAATCGTATTTCTTTTTGGTTCGTCACGTTTGCAAAGACTGGAGGGTAAGGGTTTACAAAAGGACTAGTTACAGTAACTGTTGAGTAAATGTCATTTCAGAGGCTTTCCCAGTGCTCAAAACCTGGCCAAAACATATGTGAGGCACAGCTCGCAGTCGTACTGTTGCTTATGGTCAGAAGGCCCCGCCTAAGAACCTTCTCCAGATTTACCCTTTGGTATTTCGTTCCAGGCCGATTTGGCCGATTTATGGGTAGAGGGTTTGCTGTGATCTGAATTTTTATGTTCCTGTCATTGTATTTGGTTAACTTAAAAATGATGAATTTATTCTTTCATCTTTATACAACGAACTACTGTGCATTGTTGTGATTTACCACTAATATCATTTCATAGAGGCATCGGCATATTGAAAGTTTTTTCTAATACATAGGGTTAGGGTTTGATGATGCATGATTATATCGTCGAGTAATTTACTTATTTATCCAGGTTAACGGTATTATTGAAGGTCAAATTGTAATACTCTTCAAGATGGCAAGCTATTGTAATAATATTAGTATATTAATTGTTTGAATTAATGATATGCTGTAATAATATTAGTATATTAATTGTTTGAATTAATGGTATGCTGTAATTATATTATTATAATTAATTGCGTGTAGTAATATTATTGGAGAGACAGAGATATTTGGAAGGAGTTTATTTCATAACTGAAGGGTTTTGCTAATTAATTTAGGTAAAGGTAGAGAATGTAAAATCTAATTTACAAAGGTAAAGGTAGAGAATGTAAAATGTAATTTATAATACTATTTTAAGATTGTGGAAAATCATATAAATGTTAACTTATGTTATTGTAATGAAGTGAATTCAAATAACTACTATTGATAAATCTGAAGAAGTTCTGCCTATGGAGTTAGCTTGGTTTGCATGCATTTGATCTTTAGTAAACTTTTCTATCATAAAATTTTAGAAATGTTTGTAACTTTTAAAAAAGTCAATGAAGAGTGTGCCTAATTTGTAGAAGAGGGTAAATTCTCCAAGGGATTTGGGCATTGAGGGATTTGGGCCGTGATAGGACATATAGTATAGAGCTCATAGTATTAAATTAAACATTTATTTGTGTTTTGTAAGATTGAATGAAAACAACAAAGTTCTCTTGAATAAGAAAGAATTTAGATTATTTGATGTGTTTTAAGCTAGTTTAAATACAAAAATTATGTTAATAAATTCAGTTTAAAAATAATGAAAAGAAAATAATTCAAAATTATAAATGATGAGCATAGAGTGAACATATTTTTTTTTTCATGCAATGAACATATTAACTTATACATGGTAATACTACTAGCACAGCCACATGTAAAGTGGCCGGTGAACATCGATAGGTAGCCAACCACTTAGTTTTGTTGAGATGATTGGTTGTTGATCAAAGACTGAACATTAAACTAATTAATATAAACATTAAAGTAACATAAACATTCAACTAATTAATATAAACATAAAAAGAAATACTATTTAATAAACATACCCCTTTTTTTAACAACAACTTAACTAAATCTTATTTAAATCTTAATAAATCCGAGTGTAACAAGTGTACTATGGGGATTAGGAAGTCCAAAATCTCAACTAATATCTAAATACCTATCTGTGCAATTATGATCACAATGAGAAGCACCTTTGATGTGGTAAACATTATCCATAACCACACAGTATGATGGAGTGGGACATGCAATGATTTCCATGAATGTGATAGATACAAATTTTTTCCATAACCACACAATATGATGGAGTGGGACATGCAATAATGATTTCCATTAATTTACATTAATGTGATAGATACAAATTTGTGATGTAGACAATGTAGATGGTTATTTCACCCCTTTTTTTTAAGTAAGATGTTCTTAACATATATAAAAATTATAAAGCAAAAAAATTAAAATGATCATTAATGATTAAAGTTATACAAAATTAAAATTAGTTATACATTTACATTTTTTTTTATATAAAAAATAGTTCCAAACAATATTTTAGATGACTAATTTTGGTCCAAAAATAAAATAGACAAGAGAGAAAAAAACATTTATATGAGAAACCTATACAATTTAATTATAAAAATATTTGTTTTATTTTAATAATTAATATTCCTATAAATTAAATCAAAACTATATAGATTCATAACTACAATTATTTATGAACATTTAATAAAATTACATTTAAATCTATATTGCATTCCATTTGAATATATCACTGGCAAAGTAGACCAATAATTTTGGGATGAACTACTTCAAATACAATTTTAGAGAGTATTTTTAAAATCTTATGTGGTGTACACCTTTGCATTTTGTCTTTACCTTTGTTTTATAAAAGTATTTATTATATTTCATCTTTAAATTAGTAAATAAAATTATATATATATATATAATTAATTATTGAAATATTTGTATTTATAAGTATTTAAAAATATATAAGATAAAATTTTATCTCATTTTGAAGTATATTTTTTTTTTTAACACACTAAAATGAAGTATTTTATTCATATGTAAGGGTCAGTGCAAGCTAATGAGGGTCACTTATGGCACGTTAGATGCAATAGAAAACTGAAAAAGAAGGCATCCCTCAACTTACTTGGATTTTTTGATTTACTTACGGAAAATATCTTGCATTGAGTAAAAAAGATGAAATGTAGGAAATTGAATCACGTTTCTGAATATATAACTTTTATGTATTGAAAATTTGCATAGCTATGTCAAGTTTCATTTTTCCTAACAGACACTTTTTATTTTTCAGGCAAATGATAAGGTATATGTTTTTGTGGGTAGAGCCTTTGAGGGCCTAAATGATGGAATCAAGCTACAAAAATCGGCATGCATGTAGAGAACACATAGCATTTGTGCGCCATTATTTTTCGAAAATTAAATTAGTAATTTTATAATTTTTTTATAATTGTCTAAGTGATCAAACCTCAAAAATAGTACCTCTTTTGTGGGTAGAGCCTTTGAAGGTCTTAATGCAAAAATCTTGAAATGGGTTTTTCATAGAACGTGGAGGTTAGTGTCCTCTTGTGCACCATACAATTTATTTTTGAAATGATTGAGAATTGAAAAAGTTATGGAAGAAACACTAACAATGTGTTTCACGAGTTAAGGAGGTAGGACAGAAAAGAAATTGAAAGAAAATAGGAAAAATTAATATTTCAAAATAAAAGTTACATATTTGGAATCTGCAGAAAAAATGCTATTTGTGTCTAAGATTTCGTCAAAAATGACTCTGTGTAGCATATTGTAACGAGTGGCTAAGCACAGGCTTCTCCAGAAACTGGAAGAAATACCCAATTAGCTTTGGTTTTTCATTAACATAGCATAGGTTTGGAATTACCGAAGCAAACTCCAAAGCATACACATAGGATTATTGTTGACATGTGAGAATGTGACTCGGCCTGTTTAAATTCAAAAATATTGCCGCGCTTTTAGATTTAAATAACGCGTACGCGTTATATAACTAAATAACGCATGCGCTTTATATCAATACTTAACGCGTACACGTTATATAACAACATAACACGTACGCGTTATATAGTTACAAAACGCACTCGCGTTATTCAAATCATAAAATACATGTTTAATACTTGAGAAAGAGGGGGTGTGGAAGTCAAGGGAATTTTTGTTTAATATTTGAGAAGGGGTGGGGAAGGGTCAAGGGAATCTATGGTTAATATTTAATAGGGGTGGGAAAGGGTCAAGGGCTTAGAGCGATGTTGGAAGCTTGAGTGGGGAGAGATGAAGGGAATGAGAACATGATGGGCTACAGGGGGTGAAGGGAAGTGGAGCTTGAGAGCACTATTAGGAGTAGAATAAGTTCTGAAGAGGTATAGGGTTAGAAGTTGAAAGTGAGACTTGAGTGACAAGGGGGAATGGATGGAGGCAAGGGGGATGTGAGAGAGAAATAAAGAATACAAGGGGGGGAGAGACATAGAGCGAGGGAGGGAGAGGGACAATGGGGAGGAATGGATTTGGAGGGAGTGAAAGATAGATGGGGATAGAACGAAATAAGAGATATGAAGGGAGGGACAGAAAGTGTTGGTGGGAGACATGCAGAGAGTGGTGGCGATGGAGAGAGAGGGAGTGATGGAGAGATTGGGATGGGTTGAGGGAAAGATGAGGGAGGGATAGAAGGTGAGAGACAGGCGATGAGAGAGGGAGGGAGAGAAGGTAGGGTGAAGGATGGAGGGAGAAAGTTGGAGATAGATATGGATGGAGGGGGGATGGGTTTGAGAATGGAAAGTGACATAATGTGTGTGTTTGAGAGAGAGAGAGAGAGAGAGAGAGAGAGAGAGATTGATGGTTGGGGAGAGAGAGACTAGAGGGAGTTGTGAGCATCATATTCTCCATCAGCATCATATTCTTCATCATCATCATCTTCATGACCATCATCGTCATCATCAACATCTTCATCATCATCACCATCATCATCATCATCATCATATTCCTCATCAAATCAACATCTCCATCATCATTATCATCATCATGATCATCATCTAAACATCACCATCACCATCATCATCAACATCTTCATCATCATCACCATCACCATCATCATCAAAATCTTCATTGTCATCACCATCACCATCACCATCACCATATTCATCATCATTGTCATCTCTAGGTTCCCCATCAACATCAACATCTCCATCATCATCATCTTCTTCATCATCATCATCTTCATCACCATCATCATCATCATCAACATCTTCATCATCATCACCATCATCATCATCGTCATCATCTTCCTTGAATCAGATCAACATCTCCATCATGTCACCATCATCTTCTTCATCATCATCATCATCATCTAAACATCACCATCACCATCACCATCATCATCATCATCTTCATCATCATTACCATCACCATCATCATCAACATCTTCATTGTCATCACCATCATCATCATCATCATTGGCATTTGTAGGTTCCTCATCAACATCTCCATCATTATCATCTTCTCCATCATCATCATCTTCATCACCATCATCATCAGCATCAACATCTTCATCATCATCACCATAATCATCATCTTCATCGTCATCAGGTCAACATCTCCATCATCATCATCTTCTTCATCATCTTCACCATCATCATCATCATCATCATCTTCATCACCATCTCCATCATCTTCAACATCTCCATCATCATCACCATCACCATCATCATCATCTTCATGACCATAAACATCTTCATCATCATTGTCATCTCCCCCTTCCTCATCAACATCTCCATCATCATCATCATCATCATCATCATCATCATCATCACCATCTGAACATCACCATCACCATCATTGTCAACATCTTCATCATCATCACCATCATCATCATCATCATCATCATCATCAGCATCATCATCAAAATCTTCATCGTCATCACCATCACCATCTTCATCATCATTGTCATCTCTAGGTTCCCCATCAACACATCTCCATCATCGTCATCTTCTTCATCATCATCATCTTCATCACCATCATCATCGTCATCTTCTTCATCATCATCATCTTCATCACCATCATCATCGTCATCAACATCTTCATCATCATCACCATCATCATCATCATCATCTTCCTCATCAGATCAACATCTCCATCATGTCACCATCATCTTCATCTTCATCATCATCATCATCATCATCATCATCATCATTACCAACACCATCATCATCAACATCTTCATCGTCATCACCATCATCATTGGCATCTGTAGGTTCCTCATCAACATCTCCATCATCGTCATCATTGGCATCTGCAGGTTCCTCATCAACATATCCATCATCGTCATTTTCTCCATCATCATCACCATCATCACCATCATGATCTTCTGAACATCATCATGATCATCATCTAAACATCACCATCACCATCATCGTCAACATCTTCATCATCATCGCCATCAGCATCATCATCAAAATCTTCATCGTCATCACCGTCACCATCTTCATCATCATTGTCGTCTCTAGGTTCCCCATCAACACATCTCCATCATCGTCATCTTCTTCATCATCATCATCTTCATCACCGTCATCATCGTCATCAACATCTTCATCATCATCACCATCATCATCATCATCATCTTCCTCATCAGATCAACATCTCCATCATGTCACCATCATCTTCATCATCATCATCATCATCATCATTACCAGCACCATCATCATCAACATCTTCATCATCATTGGCATCTACAGGTTCCTCATCAACATATCCATCATTGTCATTTTCTCCATCATCATCACCATCATCACCATCATGATCTTCTGAACATCATCATGATCATCATCTAAACATCACCATCACCATCATCGTCAACATCTTCATCATCATCGCCATCAGCATCATCATCAAAATCTTCATCGTCATCACCACCACCATCACCATCACCATCTTCATCATCATTGTCATCTCTAGGTTCCCCATCAACACAACATCTCCATCATCATCATCTTCTTCATCATCATCATCTTCATCTCCATCATCGTCCTCATCAACATCTTCATCATCATCACCATCATCACCATCATCATCATCATCTTCCTCATCAGATCAACATCTCCATCATGTCACCATCATCTTCATCATCATCATCATCACCATCATCATCACCATCATCATCAACATCTTCATCATCATCACCATCATCTTCATCAACATTATCATCTTTATCATCTTCATCTGCATCATGATCATCTTCATTGTCATCACCCTCCTCCTCATCATCATCTTTATCATCTTCATCTACATCATGATCATCTTCATTGTCATCACCCTCCTCCTCCTCATCATCTTGTGCACTTATGCACTTAGGGATTAATGTTTAGAAGAGGGTCTAAAGGCCTTTATGGGGGAGGGGCTCTAGGAACAAGGCAAGACAGAGAGGGCAGGGGGGAGGGATAAAGGCGTAGAGGGTTAGTGATTAAGGGAGAAGAAGGGAGAGAGTGCTATAGGGAGGGATAATGACGAAGAAAAAGAGAAGGTGGAGAGATGGAGAGTGGGGTGGTAGAGACATGGCTGAAGGGAGAGAAAGAAACATGTAGGGAGAATGAGGGATAGATATTTAGAAAGAGATAGGGGGTATCTAGGGATTATTGGGAGAGAGCTAGGGGGTATTAAACCATACAAAACAAATGTTAGTTTTCTTTGATTTTGTTTGTTGCCCTAGCCGTGCACCTAACCTATTTATTGTGCTTGACTATATCGCGTTCACGTTTGTTCACTACATATCGCGCACGCGTTTTGTATTTATATAACGCGTACGCGTTTTGCAACTCCGGAAATAATGGCCTGTTGCTGTCCGAGAGCAACTTCACTCTGTCCGAACGAAGCAATAATCCCGCGATTTTTTGAACAGCACGAGCCCGGGTCTGAAAATTTTCACATTCTACACCAACTCCATCATTTTTTTTTATTCAGGTGCAGCATTGAGGACATCTTTCATGGTTGCTCACTGTGGTGTTGGGTTATATGGCCATATTTGAAGAAAATAATTAGCAAGCTTGAAGAATCTCCAATTGAAGAACACCAAAGATAAGGCCTTTGAAATATTCATTTTGCTTATATTTGAGGAGCACACAAGATAAGATATCAAGCTTCAAGACCAACAAGGAAGAACTTCCATTTGCTTATTATTGAAGAGCTTGTAATTGAGGAGCAACAAAAACAAACTATATTGAATTGATCATTGTGGTGATGGGGAATGCACGTAACCGAGTAAACAAATCAACAAGGAAGAAGAGATCTCAAGAAGTCATTGAAGAAGAGAAAGAAAAGAAAAGAATATACATGATGAATCGGAGGCTTTCTTTGGAAACTAATCCAAATCCAATTGTAGAGGATACCATGGTTCATCCTATTAATCCACGACAAGAGGGACCTTCAATTTCCACAATAGTTGTTGAACAAGCACCCCATGGAAGTAATCAAGAAGCAAAACGTAGGTGCTCATTAGGGGATGTTTCAATTCCCACTTCAAGTCAAAGTGATAAGTTACCATCTCAAGATGAAGCTCACGAAGAAACACCCAATTTGCTATCCGGATGTGGTTATACAAGCGATGAAGTCAGAGAGGCGTTGGACATTTTGCCTACTGTTGAAGAAGAGAATGTTATCCACACCATCGATGAGGATGTTGGACTTCCACAAGGGGATGTTGGACTTCCACAGACCATGGATGAGGATGTTGGACTTCTACCATCCAACTACCAGGAAGAGAATGAAGGACACCAAGCTACTACTGAAACGCCAGAGCGTCTTGGTGATGTGCTACATGGTACAATTCCAACCCCCTTACCTCCATTAGCAAGCACACGTCGAAGAACTCCGAAGCGTATACAAGTTGATGAAAGACTTATGAATTCCATTGAAGGTACGCTTTCTAAACGTAGTATTGCTTATCAAACTCAACAGATACTTGATAAATATTTTGTTTCTAAATGTGATGGAGATAAATGTAGATTATTTTTATCATTGTTAAAATCTAGGAGCATGAATGTTGTTAGGAAAAAGTTAGGGATAAAGATGATAAAGAATTCTGAACCAAGTTCTCATATAGTTAAAATCCTAGTAGATGCATTTGGTAAAATTGGTAAGAACACACGTTCAATGGACCGCAATGCTGCTCGTCGTGTGTTGTCACAATCAATTGCAGATAAGAACACCAGGGCCCTTCGTATTCTTAGGCCTACATCCGAACTAGTTAATTTGAATGTAAAAACCCTCCGTAGGTATTCTATTAGAAGAGAACATCTTGACACAACCGATCAGACAGATTTTTGGGCCTTTATTGGTCGGTTGCCACGTCGTGACATGAAGCTAGTTGATGCAGTAAAGGGACTAGTGCACAGTTTTTGGCATGATCACACAAGGCCTTCTTCAAACCGAAAGGATGTACTAAAACTAAGAAGGGGTTCAAAGGATCGTGAACCACATACTAAGCATCTTCTTGATATAACACAAACAGAGCTTTACGAGAAATTTATGTTGAGCATAGACAATTGAACTTGGGGCAAAGATCTTTTGAGAAATGTAAGACATGGTATGTTAGAATAAATACTCTTCGTAACACTTGTTGTTGTAGATACCATGTAGAATATGAATATTACTATGAAACATTTTTGTACATTCGTCGTGTGTTGCATACTAACATTGTGCAGGATTGCTCCATGACAATACCACCGACTTCATCAAGAGAATTCATTCATAGCATCATGTGCAATAGGCCCGAGGGGCAAACATACTATGCAAAATCTTGTTTGGATGGAACATGCTCCAACTGTGCTGGAATGGCATTATTGAGCCAATGTATGCACGAGAATGGAGACAGTGAATTTGGGAAAATGGTTACAGACATGAAAAGTTTCAAATATATCAACTATGAAATAGTCCCAGGGAAAGAAAGCAAAAAAATACAATTGGTGACATCTCAGGTATGCATTTATATCTATAAAATTATGTTGTAACGGTTACATTTCAATCCTTACTTACAACAAAAAACTGACATTGAGATCATTTTGTGTCACCAGGTACAAGTTAGTGACTTCATCAAGGAATTTATTGAAAAGACACATCAATATGTTCAGCATGTCCACGTGGCACGATGGCAGGATGAGAAGTTTAGAATATGCAGAGATACATTTCCCCTTGGTACTATACTTTCAGTTGTTGATTTTGCCGAGAACTACACTCTGCAACCTTAAAATGAGATCCAAAGTCAGTATTATCACTCTGAGCAGGTTTCCTTGATGGTCCATATCACATATAGGCATGGCCCAAATAGCACTGAAGAGCAAAGAGAAATTCTGAAGGAATATCACTTCTACATAAGTGATGATAGGTGCCACGACTTCCACTATGTACGTCATTGCTTCATCATGTTCTATGATCACTTGAAGGGAAGGAACATACAGATGGACCGACACTGGATTTGGTCTGATGCGTGTGCTGGTCAGTTCAAAAATGCACGCATATTTCAGTGGTTGTGTTCATTGCATAAAAACTACAAAGTGCCACATATGTGGAACTATTTTGAGACTGGGCATGGTAAAGGAGAGCATGATGGAGCCGGAGCATGTGTCAAAACAACCCTACGAAGAGAGGAATTGAAAGTATCTACAGAATCTACTATTCTAAATGCTCAATCTATAGTCAGGTGGTGCACGTCAGTAATGGGAGAGGAATCAACTATGCGAGTAGAATCCACAAGAAAGAGACATGTGGAGAGATTTTTTTGGGAGGTGGTAGACTGGGTTATCAGAGCTTCGAACCGAATGCAAGACTGTGCCTGGGACTCGTGGCTTTCATTCGGTTCGAAGCTCTGATAACCCAGTATTTGAAATTTGGACCAGAAAACTCGCTTGTTTTTGCCCGCCTTGTTGTGATGGTGACTGGGATGGGTGTGAATCATTGGATTGGGTTGATGGATGGGATCGCATATCACTTCCACTTGATCAGCGTGCAATTGTTGAGTTAACTCCGTTGGAAGAAGACCAATCATCTATTTCTGCAGATTTTGATCATGTCTCAGACCTTGTACAACCTGGTATGATGCATTTCCTTAACATTTTTTGTTTGTTTACGTAGTCTTCAAATGCACATTAATGGCCTTGTATCGCACGAAAAATATTTTGATCATATACCTACAATCATATAATGCAGGGCACATATACGCAGTGGTTTCCTCAAAAGATACTGAATGGGGTGATGAATACTGGTTGGCACGCTGTATAGATGGAAAGCAAACCCTCATTGTGTCCATGACTGACGATGAAAACAACCACTTTCCAACTGGGTCTATGGTTGTTAAAGGTGAATACTTGACACGGGACAACAATGGAAGAAAGAAGGGTGGATATGTTTACAGGGATTACAAACCAGGTGCAAGTGTGTATCACTTTACCAACTTAATCATTGGCACAAACCTTCAGGTACGAACAATGCCTAGTCGAAATACATCGAAGGTACGCTACTTCTTACCGGATACAGAGCACGAGAGACTAATGGAGACCATCAGTATAAGAGATGATCCGGAGGGCTTGGTTGTATGATAATAAGTGGGATCTAGCAGGATGAGGTACGTTACATACTTTTAATACTATACTATTTATACTATTTGTAATTGAATATTGATATATGCTCAATTTTCACATGTATGTTTCATATGAATATGTCAATTTTGCGTTCTTGATATGCCAAATTTACGTTTACGTTGTTTATAAATATGCCAAAAGTTCTCTTGTATGTCAAGTTTATGAATATGCCATTTTTTACATATGATCAGTAAACCCTAAAATTATATTATGTTCATCATGTTGGTTATTGGCTTCACCCAACAAAATTAATTCAATTCATGCTCACTATATTAAACAATACACTTATATTAAATTTAATTCATGTCTTGTTAAATATTTCATAATGAATTAGCTAGTTGAGAGCACCACCTTAGACCAAGCCATCATCATCAACATCTTCATCATCATCACCATCATCATCATCATGTACCTGCAAAACCCTAGTTTCCAAAGTGTCTAGGCAGGTTCGGGTTAGGAACACTAGCCATACCCGCCCGGTGGATGATTTTCCAAAGTTGACCCCCGTGTGCAAAAATTGCACACTCCCACACTGAGCAAAACCCTAGTTTCCAAGATGGACCTGCAAGGTGACACATGGGCCACCGGGTAGGAAGGGAGGGGCACCCCTGGCACTATCCTGGTGTGCTGAATCCAACGGAGTCGACGGTTCGTCGATCCGAGCCACGGTCTTCATTCTATGGCTCGTCCCGTCTCACTACCAGAAGGCATTCAGGGACACCTGCTGGATACCTACCGGGGGCATAGAACTCCAACCATGCAACAAAACCGGGTTCCGGGGAGTCCTGCAGGTGTGTCTAGACAGGTTCGGGCTAGGAACACTAGCCATACTTGCCCGGTGGATGATTTTCCAAAGTTGACCCCTGTGTGCAAAAATTGCACACTCCCACACTGAGCAAAACCCTAGTTTACGAAATGAATGCACAATGAAGCCACTGGGCCATGGGGAGACGAGGGAGAGGTCCCCCTAGAGGTAATCACACGCCAGGAGACCAACGGAGTCGACGGTTCGTCGGTCCGACGTCCGGTTTTCGAGTTATGTCGAGTTGCAAGTCGCATGAAAATGTCGTTCAGGGACACTTGGTGAATTTCCGTCTGGGAGCCAAAAAGCAAACGAAGCAGGAAGATTGCGTGTCGTTGGCTCCCGCAAGTGTGTGTGGGCAATGCCGTCGTGGGAACACTGCCGGGAGCCATAAATCCATGATAGTAAATTAATTCATGACAAAAAAAACTGAATTATTCCTTTCAATGGATGTGGTTTTCAATTTCCTATGTTGTTAGGTCAATTTGGCACATTCATTGAAAGAAATTGTAGACTTTAATGATGATCACAACAAGTGTGTTTGTTAAAACCTTGTGAAATAGAGCATCAAAAGACCTACATTGTAGGCCATATAATTGTGTTTGTTTACCTTTTGTTTGATCCACCATGCACAATAAGTAATAAAATAATTTTTGAAGTAGGTCATTTCATTTTTCTGATTTTTTCTTTGGTGGTGTTGAAAAAGACCATTGTTCTTATTGATGGGATTTCATGTGCTTATGATTCTTTGGATAATCTGGACACATACAAGGACACCATTATTAGACTAATTCATTATGAACAATTTAATATGAGTAATCTACATAAATGAATTGAAAAATTAACAAAAATAGCAAACAACCCATATACCTTGGAATATAACACAAGAGTGACCATGTTAGGCAATCTTACTTATCTACTTACCTATGGTCATTTAAGTAGACCATTTGGATCATGTCTATTACTAATGATCTCCATTAACTTTTCATGTTCACAATGAGGCTTGAAGTATCATACCTTTGATGGGTGCTTCCTTGGCATTGTTTGTAGTTTGAGGTTTGTATCGAAAACTAAGTTTGTAAAGTGGTATATAGATTCACCTAGTCTAATCTTGAAATACATAACCAACCTTCTTCCATGTTTGGTCATCCAGTGTTAGATATTATCCTTTAATAACCATCAAACTGATTACAAGTTGATATCCAATGTTGGCCTTGCCAATCTTTTCTTCCCAATGCAAACGAAATATTAGATTCCATTTTGCTATGTTTCCATGTAAAATATATTTGAAAAAAAACATATATTTGGATTATATGGAAATCCTTCTTACCTTTGACATTGTTTGGGATCTGCAGGATGGGAATGAAGTATTTTTTAGGGATTAAGAGGAGTATTCAATTACGCAAACTTATGAATGCCTATTGTGACAAGCAATCCATTGATCTCAACTCCATCACATTTCTGTTTGATGGATGATGTTTGCAAGGTGAGCAAGTTTAACCCACCAATGCGAGATTGCATGCAATTACACTGAGCAAAACCCTAGTTTACGAAATGAATGCACAATGAAGCCACTGGGCCATGGGGAGACGAGGGAGAGGCCCCCCTAGAGGTAATCGCACGCCAGGAGACCAACGGAGTCGACGGTTCGTCGGTCTGACGTTCGGTTTCCGAGTTATGTCGAGTTGCAAGTCGCATGAAAATGTCGTTCAGGGACACTTGGTGAATTTCCGTCCGGGAGCCAAAAAGCAAACGGAGCAGGAAGATTGCGTGCCGTTGGCTCCTGCAAGTGTGTGTGGGAAATGCCGACGTGGGAACACTTCCAACACTGGCTCGGGGGAGTTTTTTGCAGAGTTGACCCACCAATGCGAGATTGCATGCAATTACACTGAGCAAAACCCTAGTTTACGAAATGAATGCACAATGAAGCCACTGGGCCATGGGGAGACGAGGGAGAGGGCCCCCCAGAGGTAATCGCACGCCAGGAGACCAACGGAGTCGACGGTTCGTCGGTCCGACATCCGGTTTCCGAGTTATGTCGAGTTGCAAGTCGCATGAAAATGCCGTTCAGGGACACTTGGTGAATTTCCGTCCGGGAGCCAAAAAGCAAACGGAGCAGGAAGATTGCATGCCGTTGGCTCCCGCAAGTGTGTGTGGGCAATGCCGACGTGGGAACACTGCCAACACTAGCTCGGGGGAGGTTTTTGCAGAGTTGACCCACCAATGCGAGATTGCATGCAATTACACTGAGCAAAACCCTAGTTTACGAAATGAATGCACAATGAAGCCACTGGGCCATGGGGAGACGAGGGAGAGGGCCCCCTAGAGGTAATCGCATGCTAGGAGACCAACGGAATCGACGGTTTGTCGGTCCGACGTCCGGTTTCCGAGTTATGTCGAGTTGCAAGTCGCATGAAAATGTCGTTCATGGACACTTGGTGAATTTCCGTCCGGGAGCCAAAAAGCAAACGGAGCAGGAAGATTGCATGCCGTTGGCTCCCGCAAGTGTGTGTGGGAAATGCCGACGTGGGAACACTGCCAACACTGGCTCGGGGGAGGTTTTTGCAGAGTTGACCCACCAATGCGAGATTGCATGCAATTACACTGAGCAAAACCCTAGTTTACGAAATGAATGCACAATGAAGCCACTGGGCTATGGGGAGACGAGGGAGAGGGCCCCCTAGAGGTAATCGCACGCCAGGAGACCAATGGATTCGACGGTTCGTCGGTCCGACGTCCGGTTTCCGAGTTATGTCGAGTTGCAAGTCGCATGAAAATGCCGTTCAGGGACACTTGGTGAATTTCCGTCCGAGAGCCAAAAAGCAAACGGAGCAGGAAGATTGCGTGCCGTTGGCTCCCGCAAGTGTGTGTGGGCAATGCCGACGTGGGAACACTGCCAACACTGGCTCGGGGGAGGTTTTTGCAGAGTTGACCCACCAATGCAAGATTGCATGCAATTACACTGAGCAAAACCCTAGTTTACGAAATGAATGTACAATGAAGCCACTGGGCCATGGGGAGACGAGGGAGAGGGCCCCCTAGAGGTAATCGCACGCCAGGAGACCAATGGAGTCGACGGTTCGTCAGTCCGACGTCCGGTTTCCGAGTTATGTCGAGTTGCAAGTCGCATGAAAATGCCGTTCAGGGACACTTGGTGAATTTCCGTCCGGGAGCCAAAAAGGAAACGGAGCAGGAAGATTGCGTGCTGTTGGCTCCCGCAAGTGTGTGTGGGCAATGCCGACGTGGGAACACTGCCAACACTGGCTCGGGGGAGGTTTTTGCAGAGTTGACCCACCAATGCGAGATTGCATGCAATTAAACTGAGCAAAACCCTAGTTTACGAAATGAATGCACAATGAAGCCGCTGGGCCATGGGGAGACGAGGGAGAGGGCCCCTAGAGGTAATCGCACGCTAGGAGACCAACGGAGTCGACGGTTCGTCGGTTCGACGTCCGGTTTCCGAGTTATGTCGAGTTGCAAGTCGCATGAAAATGCCGTTCAGGGACACTTGGTGAATTTCCGCCCATTTTATAATTTAAGCCACTTTTAAATATTTGAACTTCCATATTATTTTGGAAAGAGTATAATATTTCAAAACTCCTAAAGAGACAAAAAAACATGATCAAAACTCCTAAGGTTGCAATTTAGAGTAGCAATAATGGGGGTGATGGAGTTGAATTTGATCCTATGGAAGATAATGATACTAATATTATTGAGAATAAAGGGATAATAGGTTGATCCATGACACCTTTGTTTGCATGGATGAGGATGCACCTATGTATGAGACCTATGATAATATTCATGATGTACATCTTATTGATAAGGCACACAAAGGCCTATACAAGAGATCAAAGATGAGTCACTTTGTCTACTAATTTGATGTTGATAAAATTGAAGGTATTGAATGACATTTCAAACAATGGTATGACAAAGATCCTAATGTATACACAAGGTTAATATATAAGGTGCCCCATAAGGTTCTTTGTCATATCCCTATAATTCTAGGTTTTTGATGATTGTTTAGGTTAAAAAACATAGCACATTATATGGATTATCATGTACAAAGATAAGTGAAGATGGTATTATATGAGTGGCTACAAATGGTTCTCAATTTACGATCATCAAGGAAATATTACCCATTTTTAAAGAAGAACCTCATAATGTTAGACTTTCATTGGTAGTTGATGGCAATGGGTGTGCATGAGTGAGTTCGTTGAAACCTTGAAAACATTGTATTGCATTTAGTTTGATTAAATTACACGAGCAAGAACTTTGACATAGCTTGTAATGATCATCCAAAATCACAAATTTTAATTAGATACCAATTAGTGCATGCATGTAGTGAATTCGTTGAAACCTTTGAATATAATAGTTTGTTCTTTTGACATAGTGCATTCATGAGTAATAGATAATCCACACAAATCAACACATTAGATTGACACAAGTACATGTATCCAAAAGTACATATATATCCAAAAGTATCCAAAAGTGCATGTCTCCTAAAGTACATGTATATCCAAAAGTCTCCAAAAGTGCATGTCTCCAAAAGTACATGTATATCCAAAAGTATCGAAAAGTACATGTATCCAATGAAGACAATGTACATGTCTCCAAAAGTACATGCACAATAAAGTCAATGTACATGTCTCCAAAACTGAATGTATCGAAAAGTACATATATATACAAAAGTATCCAAAAGCACATGTGTCCAAAACTATCCAAAACTATCAAAACTCAAGCTTTCTCTTGTTCTTTCCCGACGTTGATCCTCGAGGCACATCCCTAGGATCAATGTGCATCCCTGGATCCTGCAAATTAAATATCAATTGTTAAATTCAACTAACTATGTACACTAATACATTAGCTCAACAATTATCAACTGGTGCATGGAAAGTGCATGAAACATTTGGTCACTGAAGGACATCTCACCTCAACTGACAAAGGAGATTGCGTTGCTTGTGTAGCAGATGGAGCCGTCGGTTGAACATCCAGGATGGTCGAACCAGGGGGGCTAGGCATTGCTCCTGCTGGTGGTGGCTACAATGAGAAAATGTTGAAATAGTTAGAAATGCATGAATAAACAATAGGTCCAACAATAATAAACTATGTAAAGATAATGTTGAAATAGTTACATACCTGTGTGTGATCAGTGGCCACTGCATATGCGGCACTAAATGCTGCATCAACCATCGATGCAAGGTTCTCAGTAGACAACTCGGGTTCCTGATGCAGTAAACATGCAATTCAAACATTAACAAAAACGATTTATGCACTGGATTTCAAGTTAAACAACAAATATCATCGAAGGATATACATTACCGTGGTGTGAGTAATCCCATGGTCGTGGGCAGCTGGAGTCTTTCTAGGAGTAGAACGCCTCACATACACACGACCCTTGTTCACGAATGGCCTGGAGGGAGATACAAATCCAGGCAATGGGCCAGATGTCTCAGATGGTGCCTACAGTCAGCAAGTGTTCATGTAGTTAGACATGCATGATTCAACAAACAAACATGTATTTAAAAAATGTCATTTTTAATTGTTTACCTGGAGCCCAGATGTTTCAGGGGACGGTATGACCATGGGTACTACCTCCACATTACCTTTCCCCAGTGAAGGATCTACCATCTGCAAGTTTAATAATTGTAAATATTAGACCGTAGATAGCATTAATGAACTAAAATGTAAAGTATGTGGAAATTAACAAATTAACAAGTATTAAAAAACTGAAATTTTAAAATGTTTACCTTGGTGTGAGATACGGAAATAGGTGGTATATAAGATGGGCCTACCGAATGGGTAGCATCATGACCCCCTGTAGAGTCTGGAACATCCGGCTCTGGGGCGTCACTGCCGGCATAAAGCATCAACTACAAGTTCACAAACATAATATATTAGCTCAAACTATATATATGTGTACAAAGACGAAAATAAATGAAGAATTTATTACAATTAACCATCAACATACCTCTCTCAAAAACCCACTGAAGGAAACATCTGAGGCAATACCATAGCAGGGATGACCACATGATGTGCACTCGTGAGGATCAGTACTAGGATGGGGAATAGTCGATGGTCCTGCACTAGTGGATGGTCCTGATGGTCCTGCACTCGTGGATGGTCCTGATGGTCCTGCACTAGCTGATGGTCCAGCATGGTGACGAGATGGTGTATGTACCACACAAGGGACAGATGTCCCTTCCTCACCCATATGTTGAACCATCGTGCCATGGCGAACAACCGCCCGTGCCAAACTCAAAAATGCATCCCGTGTCTGCAGAATAATGCGATGTGCTGGTGGGACATCTGGCCCAGGCAACTGCCTGCGAGGTGCAGGGATAGGGCGATCCTGGTCTCAAAGCCTGGCATTGGGTCGGTTTTGGGGCATCCCCCCACCGATCCCCTGAAACTGTAAGATGTCAAAATAGTTAACATGTTTATGCAACACGAACTCTGCGTACATCTTTCGAAGGAAATATAAGGGAATTTCCCTGTTGTTGTGTGGTGGCATATCAAAAACCATGTACCATCTGTCCATCCAGTTATCAACAAATGGTTGAAACGTGCACCACTCAATGGAGATATGCGGCTTGCTTGCATTTGGGATTTCCCCCGTCCGAGGGTCCCTAAACAATGCAAATATAACCTCTTTGGATATTTTCAACTTTTTTACTGCATTGTAATCTAGTCCATCAGCATATTGTTGTCTTTTTCTTTCTCTGTAAGATGCAATATCATATAGGACATTCGTAGATTGTGAAATTGTGTCCACAATTGCATCCAAGGTTGATGCAAGTGAACGGCGAATCCTGTCGCCACCACTAAAAGCTGCACTTATGCCCCTCAATTGGGCAAGCTCAATCAATATTTCGGCATTGGTATCCATAGCCGCAACTGCAATAAAGACATTAATACGAAAATCATTAGAAACATATACATGGTATATAATGACGTCTCTTCAAAATTGAACATGTATTAAATCAAACTCACCTAAGCAATTTAATGGCATTCACTTACATACATTTAAAACTTAAAATTAAACATTTGACAATTAAAAAGTAAGTTAGTCAGATTGGCAGAGAGGAGGAGGAGGAGGATCAAGGCAGTGATGAGTTTGTTGATTCAGGCATGGAGGAGGAGGATCAGGGCAGTGATGAGTTTGCATCTATGTGTCTCAATGTCTCATTGTGTTTTGTGATTGTGAATGACAAATGTGTTGTGATTTGTGAATGATCTAATTTCTATTGAATATTTCATATTTGTAATTGTAAATGTAATTTCTATTGAATATTTGTAATTGTAAATGTTAAATTTTATTGGATGATCTATATGTCTATATTTTTAAATTTTAATATATTTTAAAAATATATTAATTCCGGGGGTCACCGTGTCCTACGTGTCATAATTCCGGGGGTCACCGTGTCTAGTGGGGACCAGGGATCAAATTTGAAGGGTGGGGTCCCATTTCACTATGAAGGGCTATGAGATATTGAACACTATTGAAGGGCTATGAGAAATTTATTAATATTTATTCTATGTGTATATATGGATGTGTTCATGTTGCATGGATTGGATTCTAGGTTAACCGAGGCCTTTTTAGAGCAAAGAATGGGGTAATTACTATTTGGAAACAAGTTTTTTATCAAATGTAAATTGCGGTGATGGAAGATATTGAGGGTTCCACATGTTGTGGAGAAAGTAGTATTGATTCCTATGATGTAATAGGGAGTTCAAAAAGTCTGGTTTCAAGTATTGTCATGCGTAGCTTGATTGATTTTTCTCGCGCTAGGGTTGTAGCAACTGTTATGGCCATTACTGTTAAAAGGATTGATGGGGTGGAATCCCGTGAAACGATGAGTTATTTTGTTAAGACGTAGATTCAGTGAAATTTGGTGGGAGTCTTATGTTCATTTTATGCACAAAATTCGATTACGTGATTTTGTTTCATTGTTAACTCTCCTCCTAGTCATAGGTACAATCTCTTATCTAATTGTGAAGGTTATCAATCCACTCAATATATTAAAGTTGTAGTAAAGTTTACTGACGTAGTAAAGTTGAGAGGCTTTACTTTTCAATGGATATAGTAGACCTGTAAATTCATAGGATGTCAAAAATCTAGTCAGCCTTGAAGTTGAGCTCCTCAAAGAAAACGAATTTCTTTAAATATGTTTATGGCAGGCTGGCATTGCCAGCTTCGCTTCGCAAACTATCCTGGAGGACTGGAGGAGATAGGGTAGGTGGAACTTGGAAGTAGCTCAACCACAGTGGAATAGGGGTATAAGAAAAAGCTTGTTTCTATTCATGCAATATTATATATTGATGGTCGGAGCCATGGAAGCATGGAATTCGAGCATTGACTTGATACAACAAAGAAAAAAAAAGGTGGAACTCGGGAGCTGCAGGATTGACTTGATACAACAAAGAAAACACAGGGTGTGAGGTTGGGAGCCGTAGACGGTAGGATTAACTTGATACAACAAAGAAAACACAGGGCTATAGGTAGGGGCCACGGGCAGGAGCAACAACCTGCAACATTACAAGAAGTTTATGGATTGTGGATTTTGTCTGAAATGCCAAATTCGCGGGGGCACATTAACATAATATATTATACATTGAATACTTAATTAACTCACAGAGTCAGCATTCACGAATTGGTATGTGATAACTTGTAACTTGGTAAGCCCGCTAGCAACAACACGTATGAGCCACCTACCAGGTTTAATAATTTTGTTGATGCCATGAAATGTGTTAAAAACGTAAGCGCTCGCTACAAACACGAGAACTTCGAAGCGTTCAAGCCATGGGTTGCTCAGTGTAAGCCCGTCCACGTAAGTTGCACAATGATATTATTAGAGGCCCAATGGTCCATGATCCATGGATGATCGAACACGTGGATATTGGAGAGTAACCGAGTCCCACTCCCAAGTCACCTAGCTAGTAGCCGCATTCCCAATTTCCCACTAAAACCTGTTGATGGGTGAAATTTGAAGCTACCCTTCTGTTGCAATTTTAAACAGTAGTGGTTAATTTAATTATTGAAGGGCTTACCATGAAATTAATTTTTTTTTGCATGGTAAAATTTGAAGTGGCCTTCTATGACGTGTAAAATGACCTTTGAAGGGCCCTAAAGGCTTCAAATTTGAAGCCTGGTTACAAGGAAGCGGGCTCAGAGCGCGCTTCAGGCCCGCTTTTTACCTCCATGTGCAAACCCTATCCGGCTGCACAAAACCACTGGTAACTCAACACCTGCATCCACCCAATAGATCTCCAACTCAGACTTGTGGACGTGCTTGCTCGACTTTATTGAGTTCAAAGATGCTGCCTGACATAATCCCTTTCGAGGAAGGGTCTGCAGCATGCTTCCCCTCTCCGATATTCCATAATTCCCATCCTGGCGAACTCATCGGCACATTTTCCCGGCATTGGCCTCCTGATATCTACCGGTAGGAGAGTGTTACATGAGAAGCAGAGGCATCTGAGAAATCAGAAGTGAAGTAATTTGTTGTTGTTTCTTTTCTAACCTTTCTTTCGTCTCCATTTCTAGCAATTTCTCTTCTTTTGCTTTTTAAATTTTCCACTGTTCGTCAGGGGTTCGATTCTCGTTCGGATTGTTTTATTCCACAGCAAAAAGGGCTTCCAGGCTGGATGGTATTATGAAAACCAGCTACGGGATGGGGTGTACTGCGTTATCTGTATCAGTTGTTATAAATTTCCTTTCAATCGTTTCAGCATTATATGATAATTGTATGTATTTGGATTTGATGTAAACAGGCATGGTGCAGATGTACCTATCTCTTGAGAACGACTGCAAGTGGGGGCCAAACTGCCAGCAGTTGCCACACCTGATTCCACAGCAGTAGTCGCAGTCTCTCCAATTGGTGCCTCATAAGTTCAGAGTATCATTATCTTTTCACATGATACAAAACATTTTCACATGATACGAAACCTTTCCAGCTAATGAAAAGACATGAGTGCACTCATTTTCATTATATTTAGTGAGTTGTGGCTGGCGGCGGGGACACTCGTGTCCCGTGTCCTCTTGTTGGGTGACTTAGATGGATACATTGTAGAAAGGGGGTCCGAGTTCTATTTTTTTCAATTTTAGGTTCGATTACGAATTTTTGAGTTTTTTAAAAACGATTCATTTTAATTATTCATTCATCTTGGTTGAGGGAGATTGAGGGAGATGTGAATTTAATGAAAGATTGGGTTATTCCCAATTTTATCAATATTAAAAAACTAGGTTTTTTTAAACAAAAAAAAAAAAAATTAGGTTAAAAATGATAAAAAAAGAGTATGGGTGAATGAATTACCTGATTGGATGACAATCTACCGGTGAATTTGTCCCCTCCAGCTAAATCGAGCAACACCAATGCTTGAGTGGGCCACAAACCGTCTTCGTCTAGGGTCAATTTCGCGTTTCTGATGCGTGGGTGCCGCGGGTGGTCGGAAATCGTCGGGACTGTGTATTTAAATTGTTTTTTAGATTTACATAACACGTACGCGTTTTGTAACTACATAACGCGTACGCGTTTTGTAGTTATATAACACGTACGCGTTTTTTAGTTATATAACGCGTATGCGTTATTGTTACCTAGCCTACATGTCCAATGACATGTTAGGCTCGGGTCTTACCATGGCAGGTGCTAAACATCATAAACGCGTTATGTTTTATGTATCAGGAACGAGTTTTGAAAAAGTAACATTGCATCTAAAGTGACCCTCATCTTCTTGCACACACCCGTAATTATATTTTTAAGTATTGCATGGCATTGTGCTTTTCTTTTCAGAGAGCTTATAGAGCCCATGGTATGAAGAATTAAACATTTATTTTTGTTTTATAAAATTGAATAAAAACGAAAAAGTTCTCTTTAATATCAAAGAATTTAGATTAAATGTATTTTTCAAGTTAGTTTAATTACAAAATTTATGTTAGATTTAGTTTATATATAATGACCTTAGAGTGAACATATTAACTTATGCATTGTGGTACTATTATGTTCACAATGAAAAGCACCCTGGGTGTGGTAAACATGATCCATCACCACACAATATGATGGAGTGGGACATGCAATAATGATTTGCATTAATTTACATTAATATGATAGATGCAAGTTTGTGGTGTAGGTAATGTAGATGGTTATTTCATTTCTTTTTTTCTGAAAAGGTTGTACGTTCTTAATATATCTAAAAGTTGTACATCGTAAAAATATTATGATGATCATTAATAATTAAATTTATATAAATTAAAAATATGTCTTTACATTTTATTGGTTTAGTAGTGGTAATGGGATTATAAAGATGTGCCATGTGAACTTGGTTTAATAATGGTAATAAATTTACAAAGATGAACCATGTGTGCTTGCATACATGACTTTTTATACATAGTTCTAGTGACCAATAATTTGGGGTAAACTACTTCAAATACAACTTTCACATCTTATATGGTACACTTCTCCATTTTTTCTTTTAATGTGTTTTATAATTATTTATTATATGGGCGGGCGCACGAAGATGCTCCCCAAATTCGTTGCAATAGGGCCGCGCTAGCAGAGAAAAAAAATAGCACGACCGCACCTAAGGAGACACGCACGTGCCTCTAGGTTCGGTACTGAACTGAGGCGTGTGCGCATCGCTGACGTGTACGCGCAAAGGAGATGCGCATGTGCCTCTGTTAAAAATATTAAAAAAACAGTCGGCAATTTCCCCATTTTTCATTTGGTCGGCCGAGCGCGTCCTCTTCCTCCGTGTACGCATCCATTCAACTACCAACAGAGGCCAAATCCACTCCAAAACCACCCAACAAAACCCACAAACTCGTCACCACTTCGATTAATAGGTAAATATCATGTTTTTTTTCAATTTTATTCATTATTTGTGTCAATTTTTGTATTTCTTTTTGTTTATGTAATGTTAAATCATTCCCAAATTTTAAAAACAATGAACCAATTTTCAACTGCAGATTGCAACTGAGACAATGAGTGAACAAGATGTTAACCTCGAGTCTGGTGGAACACAAGAAAACCCGAACCTTGGACCCAATGCCAAACAAAACCAAAACCCACAACCTAATTTTGAACAAGATGACCTTAACCACTATGTAAATGAAATGCGAGTGCACACTCACAAACTTAGAAACTCGGGTGAACCATCTCGATTGTCTCTTGCCACGTCAATTGAGAACTCAATCGACTCCCTCATACATGCACACCAGCAATTGACAGACATGACTCAATTTAGTGCTAGGATGCGGGAGTACTACTCCCCGGGCATCTCCAAGGAAGCAATAAAAGATTTGAACATTACAAAATCCCAATTATATATTATGTTCACCGAGCCGAAAACAGGCCAACCATCGAACATTACAAAGCCACGTGTCTGCATGGATTAGTGTCATTACCAACCGTGGAGGGACAATTGGATGCAAAGGTGGTTCATGGTGTACGATAAACCTCCCTGCAATAATAGGGAGGTTCCATAGTACTTCCTTCGCCAACTGTGGGCTGAGTTTTGCCTCAGTTTACATGTCAAATATTTTGACATAACCGAGTTCCAAGGTGTTGGGAATGGCTCTGCCCAAGATCGACCTACTGCCAAGAGGAACCCACTGAGAGGGCCACCAACTCTGAGGCGCGACCCCAACCCCTCTCCCCAGCCACCTCAGTTGCCCCATAAGCTTGATCAGATCGAGGTGGCAATGAGAAATGTTGCACGTGGTCTCCTCACACACACCTCCTTTGTAGCAGCAACTACAGCCGAGAGGTCGGGTGACCTTGATAGAGATCCAGGTGCAGGGCCTTCACGATAGGGCCAGGATAGACCCATGACCGATGGTAGCCATGTTGGGCATTCCAGTTCAACGAGGACAATGCCACATCTTTGTCCCCATTGCGGGCACACTTTCCCTAGCCCGATCGAGGGTTGTTATATGGATCAGGTCAGCAATTTTTTTAATGTGTTTTCAATCATCACTTTATAACTTGTAAAGTATTTTTGTTTGACTTAAACTATTATTTCAATGTACAGTTATTTAGAGCTGAGACACCAACATGGGAGAATGTAGGATCTCCCAACCTGGATGCAGCAATGGCAGCTGCAATTGAAATTGCAGCACCCCACACGGAGGTATTTTCAGTAGCTGGCACAATACTGTTATTACTTATGTCATTTATATTACTCAAGTATTTATATTTATGGCATACACGTTGATAGTTCGTACAATGTTTTTGAATATCTTGATTGCCTAAATAATGACTTGTTTAACATGTCCATAACATGCATGCATTTTGGTGTCCACAGGTGTTCCCTGACTACGGTGATCAACCACCCCCGCCAGGGATTGGCAGATCACCACATACACAGGTACAATGTGTAGTTATAAGCACACTTTTAATTTGAATTCTTGCGACTTACTATGGTTTAATTTATTGTTTGTTTACTAAATTGTGATATTACAAATGTATATGTAGGTGCCACCAACAGCTGCAGCTCCCCATTTTAGTCCTATGTATCCACCCTCTCCCATGAGTCCCCCCCTCGCTTACATCTAGACTCCTCCCTATTCCCACCCCCTCCCTTCCATCCAGCCTCCCCTCTCCAGCCATACTCCCCCTTCCATCCATCCCCACCCACTCAACCATGCCCCCGCATCCATACATCCTCCCCAATTTATCCACGCCCCCCTATCCATCGATCCTCCCCATTTCATCCATGCCCCCCCTTCCTTCCAGCTTCCCCTCTTCATCCACAACCTCCCTTCCGTCCATCCTCCTCCCTCTATGAAGGACTTCCCTCCCATGCACCATCCCTCAACACCCCCCTAGCCATTTTGGTTCGATACCCTCTATCATACAACCAGCACGGGTTCATCGTCCACGACGTCCTCCTGCACCCCATACCACCATTTCTTCTCCCACCATGTCATCCCCACTTCCCGCCACTATTGTGGCATCTACCCTTCCAGTATCCTCATATGTATCTCGAGTGGTTGCACCTGTAGTGGTTGCCACTACATCCGCACCCCCCCCCCTCATCACTGCATCGGAGGTGGTTTTCCGGCCATCTGTGCCACCTGCTAGCCCATAAGCCCAGCCATGTCCATCGTCGGAGGTGTACACGATGAGAATCAAACTAATTTATGAAAATATTTTGATGCATTAACACAAATTAATTTAAGCAATTATTACTTTTCAATGAAATGATTGTTGTAAATGTTGTAGGCTGGAATTGCAGAGAGGCTCCGCAGATCCAAGACAACTATCCAATGTTTCTCAGTCACATCAGGGGTGATTTATTTAAGATTTGAATTCTACATTTGTTTTATAAATGTGGTAAATGTTGCAAATGCTTGAAAATGATGGTATCTTATATCATTTGTTCCAGAGCCCGGAGAGATGGTCTACTCCTAGACGGAGCAAGACCCGACGTACCGGTAGCTTGAAGAGTAAGAAGATCGACTTTGGAGATGCGCTTGGGAGTGACGGGGGTGGTCACAATGCTTGACACACAATGTGTTATGTACATTATCCACGATGTGGCACTTTTTTGCACCAGTTTTGATGTACTTTGTATCTACGGCACGAGTTGCCATGTAATTTGGATCTACGGCATGAGTTGTCGCATTTTGTTTAGGGCACGAGTTGCCACTATACATACATTGGGAACCATGTTCCACTATTTGCCAGAAATTGTATATGTTTGGATGATTTTTGCAGCCTCGATGTACATGGACTTTCGGTTATGTGATTTATATATCTCATTGTCTAATCTCGTTGTCTCATGTTGTGTGTATCAGGATGTGATGTTGTCTAAATTTTGGTTTTACCTAGATATTAGAAGAGAAGTTGGATATCATAGTGTGTGTGTGTGTGTGTGTGTGTGTATTGGATATCTATGCAATTGAAAATAGTAGAAAATGGACGTGCATGTCCAAAATTCCTCACTAATGAGAAAATGGGACAAAATAGGCATCTTTTTAGATAGGATTGAATCCAATACTTGTAGACAAAAATAAATCATACACTATTGAAAAATACACATAAACGAAACCTAGTGCATAGACATGTGTGTGAAAACATGACAAATACAATATTTTTCAGTCCATATAAGGAATCAATGTCAATGGATATACTAGAGTGTTGTTATTGACAAACTTATCGTATGTTTTAGTCGAATATATATATTTTTGGTTTTTTTTTTAACGTCAAGCGATCAATATCAAATAAATGATTGTCATATAGGAGAGTGGAAAATATTAATATTTTTGGCATACATGCGCCTGTAAAAATAGTACATTGTTTGCTAATTTAATACATTACAATTATAATTGTGTTATCAAATCATGATCATATCTTTGATTACTCCTTTTCATCCAAAGCATAAGTGTTGCAGTGCATCAAATGACATGACATTTTTTAGGTACCCCTATATCATGTATATTTGACATTTGTTTTAAAAATCCTTGTTTTAGGTTTAAATTTTTAATGAATGACATTTGACTATGTTCAACTATTTTATTAGAGAACTTGCTTAGATCGTACATGATTCCTTAACTTGTTTTTGATACATTAGTCATCTAGTAATATGTCTATGATTCTTTGAATCCATCAAAAGCATGCTAAACTCGATTGTGGAAGACCAATTTTTATAGTATTACTTATCCATGCCTGAATTGTCTCTATAAACTATCCTCATTGAGGTGCAATAATGTTGGATGTGTAGCTTTATAATTAAGAAACACTCAACCCTTTTTACTTTTGCACTTGCAAATGTTCAATAATTGCTAGGAATGATTGAAATGTTTTTCCACAATACATTCAAAAAGATATGCATAGTATATGATTCACTGTAGGGTTGTTGGTGGATTGTTAGTACATGATCGTTTGACTTGTTTTTGATAAATTTAACTACTTGAGAATATGTTTGTGATTGTTTCAACCAATCAAAAGCATGCTAAAATCGGTTGTGGAACCACTTTTATAACTTATCCACACCTGAATAGTCTACATAAACTTACCTTTATTCAAGTGCAATGGTGATGGATGTGTAGTGTATACTCCATGCTTGATTACTAGTTGATTTATGTGATTTTATGCACAATGAAGGCCATTTTTGACAACTTGCAGAGTATCTTGGGATTACTTATAGAATATCTACATGGTTGTTGATGGACAATATTTCGTAGTTTAGAGCATACTTGTTTCCAACCTTCAAAATACATTATTTGACTGCTTTGCTATCATAAGTTGATCTTTTCCTTTCTAAAGGAAACCTTGTGAGGAAATTGAAGGGACACTTCCCCATATTCAAGGATTGCATTTTTAGTAAACATATCAACATAAATTTGTGTGCATCACTGGGGGGATTTGAACTGAGCATGTGTTGGAACATAATTAGTGAAATGGCCATAAAAAATGGCTACACATCATTGAGTTATCCCCTTGGGATACACAAATTGATCTTAACCCTATCCAAACAATTGAGGAGTTGAGTCCAAGAATTTTGAGATAGACACTATACACTTTCTTGATAGATCTTAGCATGAAAGAGATTGGGGGTTAAGATGAATTTTTGCAAGTAAAGTTGATTAAAGTATTGAATTTTTTTTCCAAGTCATTGTAGACATTCAAAATCTAATATGGAATTTTTATTTCCAACAAATGGATCCCGGGGACTCTCACTTCATACAACACAAACCATTATAGTAGTTTTCCAAACATGGTTCATCAAAGAAATTGCCATCAATAGTTATATACTGCCTCTGAAAACAACTAACCATTTTTTCATTTTTTCAAGGATGGTAAGGTGTTTTGTGTATTTAGTGAGAATAAAGTTTTTTTCCCAAATTCATCATCATACATCATTTGGATATCGTCATCTCATTTAACCTCTATAGAGCACCAACTTTTTTCTCTATATCATCTACACAATGTTTATACCCACCCTCTCCCACATCAATGGTTATTCTTACCATGTTCATGTGATGCCACAATTAGTTGATGTTGCTCGTGGTTCAATTATGCACCTTTGGGACTGTGACTATGGTTATTACAACTATGATTGTGTGGCATTTGATAAAAAAATTATCCCCATGATGATTATGATCACTGCATCTAATATCATCATCATCATCACCATATTTTTCATCGTGGTCATCTCTAGGTCCCTCATCACCATCTCCATCATCATCACCATCTTCATCATCATCATCATCATCATCATCTTCATCACGATCGCCATCATCATCAACGCCTTCACCATCATCACCATCTTCATCATCATCACCATCTTCATCATCATTGTCATCTCTAGGTCCCTCATCACCGTCGCCACCATCATCACCATATCCATCATCTTCATCACCATCTCCATCACCATCACCATCATCATCAACGGCTTCATCATCATCACCATCTTCATCATCATTTTCATCTCTAGGTTCCTCATCACCGTCGCCACCATCATCACCATCTCCATCATCTTCATCATCATCAACATCATCATCATTGTCATCATCACCAACATCTCCATCATCATCATCATCATCATCATCATCCTCATCATCATCATCATCATCATCTTCATCACCATCGCCATCATCATCAACGCCTTCATCATCATCACCATATTCATCATCATCACCATCTTCGTCATCATTGTCATCTCTAGGTCCCTCATCACCGTCGCCACCATCATCACCATCTCCATCATCTTCATCACCATCTCCATCACCATCGCCATCATCATCAACACCTTCATCATCATCACCATCTTCATCATCATTGTCATCTCTAGGTCCCTCATCACCATCACCAACACCATCATCATCAATGTCTTCGTCATCATCACCATCTTCGTCATCATCATTAACTCTAACTCTAACCCTAATTCAATTTTCTTCTATAACTCTAGCCCTAACCCTCACAAAAACCCTAGCACTAAACCATGTCCTTCATCACCACCATCACCATCACCATCACCATCACCATCATCATCATCACCATCGTCATCATCATCATTAACTCTAACTCTAACTTGGTCTCAATTTCCTTGTATAGCTCCAGCCCTAACCCTCACCCAAACCCTAGCACTAAACCATCTTCTTCACCATCACCAAAACCATCACCATAGCCATCACCATCATCATCAACGTCTTTGTCAAGAACACCATCTTCGTCATCATCATTAACTCTAACTCTAACCCTAATTCAATTTCCTTCTATAACTCTAGCCTTAACCCTCACCCAAACCCTAGCACTAAACCATCTCCTTCATCACCACCATCACCATCACCATCACCATCACCATCATCATCATCATCACCATCTTCATCATCATCATTAACGCTAAATCTAACCCTAACTCAATTTCCTTCTATAGCTCCAGCCCTAACCCTCACCCAAACCCTAGCACTAAACCATCTTCTTCACCATCACCATCACCATCATCATCAATGTCTTCGTCAGCATCACCATCTTCATCATCATCATTAACTCTAACTCTAACCCTAATTCAATTTCCTCCTATAACTCTAGTCCTAACCCTCACCCAAACCCTAGCACTAAACCATCTCCTTCATCACCACCATCACCATCACCATTGCCATCACCATCATCATCATCATCACCATCTTCATCATCATCATTAACTCTAACTCTAACCCTAACTCAATTTCCTTCTATAACTCCAGCCCTAACCCCCACCCAAACCCTAGCACTAAACCATCTTCTTCACCATCACCATCACCATCACCATCACCATCACCATCGCCATCATCATCAACGTCTTCTTCAACATCACCATCTTCGTCATCATCATTAACTCTAACTCTAACCGACGGAATCCGAGTCCGCTTTCCAGTTTGGGTTCCGTGGCCGCGGACCAAATGCCCAAAGTGTCCCTGAATGGCCCCGGGGTGCCCGACAAGGATGCCCGTAGCACCCGAACCGGGGCTCGATTCGTCAATTCGTCGATTCTGGTGGGTCCGAGACATCGGGTTTCAGCTAGGCGACCCCCTATAGCGTGCCACAAAAACCCGGAAGCGATGCCAATGGGCCATCCCTGGAGCTAGGGTTTTGCTCAGTGAAGGCCATTCCAAATTCGCTCAAGGGGGGCATTTCTCGTCCGGCGGCCCGTGGGTGTGCGTGGCCACCGTGGACGTATGGGAGCTGATGGAATCCAAGTCCGCTCACCGGTTTGGGTTCCATGGCCGCGGAGCAAATGCCCAAAGTGTCTCTGAATGGCCCGGGGGTTCCCGACTAGAATGTCCGTAGCGCCCGAACCATGGCTCAGTTTGTGAATCCATAGACTCTGGTGGGTCTGAGATGCCGGGTTTCAGCTAGGAGACCCCCCACAGCGTGCCTTGAAGACCCGGAAGCGGTGCCAATGGGCCATCCCCGAAGCTAGGGTTTTGCTTAGTGAAGGCCATTCCAAATTCGCTCAAGGGGGCCATTTATCATCCGGAGGCCCCCGGGCGTGCGTGGCCACCGTCGAAAGGTCCACTATGGCCACATGGACCTATGGGAGCCGATGGAATCCAAGTCCGCATGTTGGTTTGGGTTTCGTGGCCAAGGAGCAAATGCCCAAAGTGTCCCTGAATGGCCCCGGGGTGCCCAACTAGAATGCTCGTAGCGCCCGAACCGTGGCTCGGTTCGTGAATCCGTCAAATCCAGTGGGTCTGGGACACCGGGTTTTAGATAGGGGACCCCCCACAGTGTGCCTCGAAGACCCGGAAGCAGTGCCAATGGGCCATCCCCGAAGCTAGGGTTTTGCTCAGTGTAAGCAATTCCAAATACGCTCAATGGGGCCATTTCTTGTCTGGAGACCCCTGCGCGTGCATGGCCACCATGGACAGGTCCACTATGGCCACATGGAACTGTGGGAGACGACGGAATCCAAGTCCACTCGCCGGTTTGGGTTCTGTGGCCGCGGAGCAAAAGCCCAAAGTGTCCCCGAATGGCCCTGGGGTGCCATACTAGAATGCCTGTAGCACCCGAACCGTGGCTTGGTTCGCAAATCCATCGACTCCGGTGGGTCCGAGACGCTAGGTTTCAGCTAGGGGACCCCCCACAGCATGCCTTGAAGACCCGAAAGCGGTGCCACTGGGCCATCCCCAGAGCTAGGTTTTTGCTTAGTGAAGGCCATTCCAAATTCACTCAATGGGGCCATTTCTCGTCCGGAGGCCCCCGGGCATGCGTGGCCAACATGGAAAGGTCCACTATGGCCACTTGGACCTATGGGAGCTGACGGAATCCAATTCCACTCGTCGGTTTGGGTTCCGTGGCCGCGGAGCAAATGCCCAAAGTGTTCCTGAATGGCCCCGGGGTGCCTGACTAGAATGCCCGTAGCGCCCGAACCGTGACTCGGTTCGTGAATCCGTCGACTCCGGTGGGTCCGGGACGCTGGATTTCAGCTAGGGGACCCCCCACAGCATGCCTCAAAGACCCGGAAGCAGTGCCAATGGGCCATCCCCGGAGCTAGGGTTTTGCTCAGTGAAGGCCATTCCAAATTCGCTCAAGGGGGCCATTTCTCGTTCGAAGGCCCCCGGGCGTGCATGGCCACCGTGGACAGGTCCACTATGGCCATGTGGACCTGTGGAAGCCGACGGAATCCAATTCCAGTCGTCGGGTTGGGTTCTGTGTCCCCGGGGAAAATCCTCCAGGTGTCCCTGAACGACCCCGGGGTGCCCGACTAGAATGCCCGTGGCACCCGAACCGTGGCTTGATTTGCGAATCCATCAATTTCGGTGGGTCTAGGATGGAGGGTTTTAGCTAGGGGACCCCCCACAGCATCCCCCGAAAACTCAGAAGCAGTGCCAACGAGCCATCTCCGGAGCTAGGGTTTTGCTCAGTGATGGCCATTCCAAATTTCCTCAAGGGGTCCATTTCTCATCTGGATGCCCCCGGGCATGCATGGCCACTGTGGACAGGTCCATAATGTCCATGTGGACCTGTGGGAGGTGACGAAATCCAAGTCCTCTCGCCGGGTTGGGTTCCGTGGCCTCGAGGAAAATCCTCCAGGTGTCCCTAAACGGCCCTGGCGTGCCCGACTAAAATGCCCGTGGCACTTGAACCGTGGCTCGGTTCGTGAATCCGTGGACTCCGGTGGGTCCGAGATGGCGGGTTTCAGCTAGGGGACCCCCCACAGGGTCCCCCGAAGACCTGGAAGCGGTGCCAACGAGCCATCTCCGGAGCTAGGGTTTTTCTCAGTGATGGCCATTCCAAATTCTCTCAAGGGGTGCATTTCTCGTCCAGAGGCCCCCGGGCATGCGTGGCCACCGTGGTTCCTGACTAAAATGCCCTTAGCACCCAAAGGCCATTCCAGATTTGCTCAAGGGGGTCATTTCTCGTCCCAAGGCAGAAGAAGATCAATTTTCGACAAAACAATGTAGTTAGCAGAAGAAGATCAATTTTTGAAAAAACAATGTAGTTATTACATGTGGAGGCAGCGATTTCCCATGGAAAATGAGTGTAGGGTTGAGAAGAGGAAACATGTTGGGAAATGGACTATTACATTAGCTTTTCCGATGGGCGGTTGTAGGTATCTATGCTTTGGCAGTTGTAGGTATCTATCCTTTTCTTCTTAGGGAAATCCTATTTCCGTCGGAAGAAAAGCATAGATACCTACAGCCGCCATATTTCCTTCTGTAAAACACTTGCCCATCGGAAAAGATAACGTAATAGCCCATTTCCCAACATCTTTCCTCTGATCAACCCTACACTCGTTTTCCACAGGAAACCGCTGCCTCCACATGTAATAACTACATTGTTTTGTCGAAAATTAATCTTCTTCTGCTAACTACATTTTTTTGTCGAAAATTGATCTTCTTCTGCCTCCGGACGAGAAATGGCCCCCTCGAGCGAATATGGAATGGCCCTCACTGAGCAAAACCCTAGCTCCGGGGATGGCCCATTGGCACCGCTTCCGGGGCTTCGCAGCACGCTGTGGGGGGTCCCCTAGCTGAAACCCGACGTGTCGAACCTACCAGAGTCGACGGATTTGCGAACCGAGCTACAGTTCAGGTGCCACGGGCATTCTAGTCGGGCACCCCAGGGCTGTTCAGGGACACCTGGAGGATTTTTCCCGGGACCACGGAACCCAACCCGGTGAGAGTACTTGGATTTTGTCGCCTCCCACAGGTCCACCTGGCCATTGTGGACCTGTCCACAGTGGCCACGCACGCCTGGGGGAATCCGGACAAGAAATGGCCCCCTTGAGCAAATTTGGAATGGCCATCACTGAGCAAAACCCTAGCTCCGGCGATGGCTCGTTGGCACCGCTTCCGGGTCTTTGGGGCATGCTGTGGGGGGTCCCCTAGCTGAAACCCGTCATCCTGGACCCATAAGAATCAACGGATTCATGAACCGAGCCACGGTTCAGGTGCCACGGGCATTCTAGTCGGGCACCCCAAGGCCATTGGGGGACACTTTGGGCATTTGCTCCATGGCCACGGAACCCAAACCGGTGGAACCCAAACCGGCGGAACCCAAACTGGCGAGTGGAATTGGATTCCGTCAACTCCCACATGTCCACGTTGCCATAGTGGAACTCTCCATGGTGGCCACGTATGCCTGGGGCCCTCAGCATGAGAAATGGCCCCATTGAGCAAATTTGGAATGGCCTTCACTAAGCAAAACCCTATCTCCGGGGATGGCCCATTAGCACCGCTTCTGAGTCTTCGAGGCACGCTATGGGGGGTCCCCTAGCTAAAACCCGATGTCTCAGATTCAACGGATTCGCAAACCGAGCCACAGTTCAGGCACTACGGGAATTCTAGTCAGGCACCCCGGGGCCATTCAAGGACACTTTGGGCATTTTCTTCACGGCCACGGAACCCAAACCGGCTAGTGGAATTGGATTTTGTCAGCTCCCAAAGGTCCACGTGGCCATGGTGGCCACGCACGCTCGGGGGCCTCCGGACGAGAAATGGCCCCATTGAGCGAATGTTTAGTTGCCTTCACCGAGCAAAACCCTAGCTCCGAGGATGGCCCATTGGCACCGCTTCCAGGTCTTCGAGGCACACTATGGGGGGTCCCCTAGCTGAAAATCGGCGTCTCGGACCCACCGGAGTCGACGGATTCACGAACCGAGCCACGGTTCGGGCACTATGGGCATTCTAGTCGAGCACCCTGGGGCCATTCTAGTGGTGATAACAAGTTTACTGTATGTTGAGTCTGATACTACATCCAGGAGCCGCTCAGCAAAATTTGAGATAGAAAGCTCTATAATTTTAGGATACTGATTCAACCACTTATACAGTTTCTTACCTTCTCGAGGATCTAAATTTATAATTTCCTTCTGGGTAGATTTAGGCATTCTCGAGGATCTAAATTTATAATTGCCTTCTGGGTAGATTCAGGCATGGAATAATATTTGCCGGCACTTCCAATATCCCGAGACCATTTCGTTAGCCATAATATGTGCAACTCCTTTGATGAAAGATAAATTCTGGTGTGGACGGCAACATTTTATACACTAAACAAATCTATGTTGTTGGAAGAACTTAGATATTTCAAAAAAGGAGCATTTTGCATGTGACTTGAAAATCCCTTCCATTTTTCAACAATAGAACAAAGAAGTTCAACGTATAGATTTTCAGGAAAGCTTGTCAACCAATCAGACAACCGAATACAGGGAGATAACCACGCCCAAAACATTCAAGCTATTATAAAACTCTTGTTTATCAAGATAAGGATGGACTATGTGTACATTACGAGAATATAGATGAATGAAGTCACTTTGATGAACTTGTCCTCTTTCTCTCTCCAGAATGAGTTTAAAAGAAGGGAGTATTGTCCGAGCTTCTGTTGGTTTACATAAACGTTTATTCCAAAGCTGACATCACATAAAACCACTTCGTCAACTTTCAATTGGGTGTAAATGGCATCTCTAACTTGAGTTAGCTGTGGATAACGAGGAATATGAAAGGGAAGGTACCTATAGACCCAAGTTTTCGATGATAGAGCACGGAATGCTGAACAAAAGGCTAATGGAACACAACGAAGGATTCCCTGGTTCCACTTGTTATTGAAAATGATACTTTCTCTTGACGAAACCAGTAAAAAATCTGCCTGTATTATAAATAGAAATCCTATTACAATTTTCGTCGGAAGAAAAGCCTCCACATGTAATAACTATACTTTTTTGTTGAAAATTGATCTTCTTCTGCTAACAAATGCAAAATAAAGGATTCGTTGTCATTGCTAAGAGAAGTTCTAAGGTCAGTTTCTCGTAAAACAGAGATTGTATAAATCCAGCAGGTGTCCCTGAAGGCCTTTTGGATGCGAGACGGAACGAGCCATAGAATGAAGACCGTGGCTCCGATCAACAAACCGTCAGCTCTGTTGGATTCAAGACATCGGGATAATGCTAGGGGTGTCCCTCCCCTCCGATCCCGTGGCCCAGGTGTCACCATGTAGGTCCATCTTGGAAACTAGGGTTTTTCTCAGTGAGGGAGTGTGCAATTTTTGCACACAGGGGTCAACTTTGCAAAATACTCCCCCGGGCACTTTGTGGTTAGAATTCCCAACCAGAACCTCTCTAGACACACTTGCAGGACTCCTTGGAACCAGGTTTTGTTGCACGGTTGGAGCTCTATGCCCCGTCTGGTATCCAGCGGGTGTCCCTGAAGGCCTTTTGGATGTGAGACGGAACGAGCCATAGAGTGAATACCGTGGCTTCGATAGAAAAACCGTCAGCTCCGTTGGATTTAGGATGTCAGGATAGTGCTAGGGGTGCCCCCCCCTCTGGTCCCGTGGCCCGGGTGTCACCTTGTAGGTCCATCTTGGAAACTAGGGTTTTGCTCAGTGAGGGAGTGTGCAATTTTTGCACACAGGGGTAAACTTTGCAAAATCCTCCCTCGGGAACTTGTGGTTAGCATTCCTAGCCTGAACCTCTCTAGACACACTTTCAGGACTCCCGAGAACCAGGTTTTGTTGCACGGTTGGAGCTCTATGCCCCGGCAGGTATCCAGTGGGTGTCCTTGAAGGCCTTTTGGATGTGAGATGGAATGAGCCATAGAATGAAGACCGTGGCTCCGATCGACAAACCGTCAGCTCCGTTGGATTCAGGACATCGGGATAGTGCTAGGGGTGCCCATCCTCTCCAGTCCTATGGCCCGGGTGTCACCTTGTAGGTCCATCTTGCAAACTAGGGTTTTGCTCAGTGAGGGAGTGTGCAATTTTTGCACACGGCGGGTCAACTTTGCAAAATAGTCCCGATGTCACCTTGTTGTTGTTGGTTTCAAGATTTTATTTCTATACCTATCTATCCTACAAGTATACAGCATAATATACTCTCCTAGCGAAATTACTACTTCTCAAAAAATTAAACGTAATTTTGAAACTACTGAGAATCAAGCGCATTATGGGATTCCCGATTGTTACCAAACTTAGTTCACTAAATGATAAAGGATTGTTTCATTTCTTGGGTTGTTTGTTGTTGACATCAAGAGTAATACAAACATAGATGGAGGGAAGTGCAATGGGATAAGGTAATGCAAAGTGATATTTTAAAGGAACTCAAGCAAACAAAACAACCTCTTTGAAAATGTGTTGAATATTGCAAGAAAAAAGTTACTCAATATTTAAGGGAAAAGGAAATTCAATAGAGGTCCAAATGATTTATCCAAGTGAGGAAATAAGGTTAAAGGACTAGAGGGATCATTGGCATCATTTTATGAAGGTTCTTACGGCATATTCACTTATGTTCCTTCACTAAGTATTCTAGCTACATCATATTTTAAAGATTAATGGTGTTATATCATAAATGCCATAATTTTCCTTTTTCCCTATACATTTGTAATTATGTTGAACACAACATAATGGGGAATGTGAAATAGGGAAAGGCTATGTGAAGTGATATTTTCAAGGAACCTAGGAGATGTGAATAAATAATTTGAAAATGTGTAAAATGATACAAGTCCAAAAGTGCACAATGTTTATGAAAAAGAGATGGTAAAAATAATAAGAGTGAAAGGGAAAAAAGATGGGAACTATTGGGAGTTAGTCATTGTCGATAGAACCAAAATATTGAGCATAAAAATCATTGTACTATCAAAACAAAATCGTAGGTTGACTAGGCAATGTTGGAATTTATTGAATATACTTTTTCCTATAAAAATGGAGGGTAAATTCATGGATGGAATTTCATAAAATTTCATCATACCATCAAATTTGCTCAAGGAAATGATGAAGTAGCTCAAGACAATATGGAAGTTGTTGCATGGCATGAACCACATACATATTCACATAAATCATAACTTAATCATAACTCATGTACATCAAATAAATGATATAAGATAACGATATCAAATTCCCATCTAACATGAATAACATTGATCATGCATGAATAAACAATGACATGGCTATAAATCATAACTCAAACATCAAATAAACGATATAAGATAGCGATATCAAATAAACTATCTAACATGAATAACTTTGGACATGCATGAATAAACAATCACATCATTACTATACTATGTACCTCAATCAATTAGGCCTTATGGATCCTCTCGGTTTTTTATTGTCTCAAACAACCTCTCGTGCTCTGCATGAGGTAGTAAGTAGCGTACCTTGTTTGATGACTTCGTTGACATTGTTTGTAGTTGGATGTTTGTACCAACGATCAAGTGCGTAAAGTGATGCACCCGCGACCCTGGTCTATAATCTGTGTATGTGTAGCCATTTCTCTTTGGTCCCTTTCCATCCATTGTAAGATATTCCCCCTGAAAAACCATCAAGCCAGTGGGAAAGGTAATGCCTTCACTATCCATTAATGATGCGAGGAGGGTTTGCTTCCCCTGGATGCATTGTGCCAACCAATAATTCATCCTAATTGCACTATCTGTCGAGGCGACAACTGCGTAGATGTGTCCTGAAAAGATGCATTTTACGGTCATATTCCAACAAGTAGTGGTTTGATAACTTGGATAATTACATATAAACAAGGAGGGAATGGGGATATGCATGCAGAAATGTTTACCTGGCTGTACTAGATCAGATATATGATCATATTCATTCGAAATAGAGGACTGGCCTTCTTATAACTCGATTATTTCAACAACTGCACGTGAGTCCATTGCAAGTGATACATGATCCCATTCATCAACCCAATCCATTGATTCACATTCATCCCATTCACAACTGCTGCAAGGCCAACAAAAGAAAGCAAGATTTCACGTCCATATTTCAAATAAGGGGTTGTTTGAGCTTTGAACTGAATGAAATCCATGAGTTCCTTGCACAGTACTGCAACTATAAGAACACAATCGGTCTATATCAACTACATGCTAGAAATTTCTGACATGTCCTCTACCTGTTTGTATGTGTTGCTCTGTGGTTCAATCTGACATTTTTGCAGAGCACCATTGAACTATGGTTTCTGCATCTCGAATATGAGGGTTTCTCGTGCACCTCATCTCTTCCCTTCATAGGGAATTTTTGAGACATGCCCCAGCACTGTCGTGCTCTCCCTTTCCATGACCGGTCTCAAAATAGTTCCACACATGCAACACATCACAAGTCTTGTGCAAAATACTCAACCACTGGAATACACGTGCATTTTTGAACTGGCCTGCACAACCATCTGACCATATCCAATGTCGATCCATCTGTATACCTCTTGCCTTCAACTGATCATAGAAAATTTTGAAGCAATGTTGCACGTAATGCAGGTCATGGCACCTGTCGTCATTGATGTAGAAGTTGGTCTCTTTCTATATTATCCTCATGTCGTTGCTGCTCTCTGGAGCGTACCTATACGTGATATGGACCATTATGCCAACTTGGTATGAATGGTAGTATTGACTTTGAATCTCATTATGTGGCTGCAGGGTGTATTTTTCAGCCAAGTCCACAACCGACAATATTGTGCCATTGGGAAAGGTGTCCCTACACTATCTATACTGTTCATCCTACCATCATGCTACATGGACATGCTGTACATACTACTCGGTCTTTTGGTAGAATTCCTTCATGAAATTGCAAATTTGTACCTGGTGCCACAAAACCCAAGGCATTAATACAACGTGACATTTTCAATGTGAATATATATGTGCAAATTCAACATGTACAGTATGAAAGTATGCAAACTTAGATTACCTGTGACTTCACCAATGCAATTTTTTTGCTTTCCTTCGAACTATCTACTTGATATGTTATGTACTGGAAGTTCTGCATTTCTATTGACATCCTCCCAAATGCGCGCTCCGCGGTTGCGTGGATGCAGGGGCTCAATAATGCAAATCCACTGCAACTGGAACACGTCCCATATAAACATGATCTTTTATAATATTTTTTTCCTTCAGGTCTTGGACACATTATGCTATGTGTAAATTCTCTGGATGCATTCGGTGGTTGTAACGATGGGAAATCCTGCACAATGTTAGTATGCAAATCACAAAATATATGTCTATATGTATCATAAAAGTACTCAAATTCTACATGGTATCTACAAAAACATGTATTGCGATCATTGCAAATTTTAACATACCAAGGTTTGCATTTTTCAAAGGACCTTTGGCCCAAGTTCAATTGTGTGTGCTCATTCTTGAACCTCTCATAGAGTTCTATTTGTGTCGTGTCAAGGAAGTGCTTGACATGGGGTTCACCCCCCCTAACACCTTTTCTCAACTTTAAAACATCTCTTTGATTCAATGACGGTCTAGTGTTATCATGCCAAAACTTCTGCACTAGTTCTTTAACAACATCAATGAGCTTCATGTCTGAACAAGGTAACCTACCAACAAAGGCCCAACAATCTTTTTGGCCTAGGGTCTCAAGTTTTTCTCTAATGGAAGAATACTTTTGAAGAGTCTTTCTGTCTACTTTAAATATTTTACATGTGTGTGATAGTAGGCGACATTGCCTTGTGGATTTGTCTACAATCAATTATGACAGTACACGACGGGCCGCATTAAAATCTTTTGTATGAGAAGTTTTTCCAATCAAATTAAATGCAGATTGTAGATTTCTAACAACATGATTGTTGACATCTGAACTTCTAACTACCTTTATGCTCAAAATTCTCCTAACATCCGCTAGACAATGTGATTTTAACAAAGCAAGAAACAATTGACATTTTGCTGCATCGGTTTTGGATTCAAAAAATTCTTTCGTTATCTTGCTACAATGGAAATCAATAGTGTGTTTGGGCATCTTACCTTCAAGTCCTGAAAATGAAATTTCATCCACATGAATAGGTCTGGGAGTTCTTTGTCGTCCACTTGATAGTCGAGGCAAGGGAGTCGGCAAGGAAGTATGAGTCTCGTCAACGGCTTGTTGTGTCCCTTCGTTCACAACTTGATCCTGCAAGGGAGTGTGTTCTGCATGTGTGTGCTCTTCTTGGGGAGGTTTCCAATTAAGAGCTTGTTCAACGTCCATCCCTTCATACTCGACAGCAGGCAATATTTGATTGGCTTCAACCACTTCGTCATTTCTTGTTGATGGATCTAAGGCACTAACATTTTGCTTTCTACAATTTTGCATGTACAACCTGGCTTTTTCTCTTATCTCATGGGCCTTTTCAGGGGGAAGCGTCGTCCTTCTATACTTTCTTATATTATTACGTATGTTTCCCATATTCAATGCGTTTTAAAAATATATATATATATCACCCCTGCAAGAATGAACAACAAATAAGATATTAAAACTCGATGTGCACATGATTATTAAAGCTCGATGTAGCAATTGATTATGTAGAACAACATCTAGTGAGAATGTTTTCATATAACCTTAAAAGCTATTGGGAATGCCCTACATATAACAGCAACGACACCTCTAGGAACTCGGTAGGACGGTATTGGATGGTATTGGATGGTATTGAATGGTGGTATGGGATGTTAGTAGGAGCAACTTCCCTATGAGGGAAAATATCCCCAAAAGACTAAGAGTTTTCAATTCTCTAGGTGTTTGTGTGAATTGTTGTAGTGAAACCATGAGGAATTCAACAAATGTTTGTCTACTAGATGGAAGAATGTGATTATGAAATGTTATTGGTGGTGATGCAAGTAATTTTTTTTTATTATCTTCATGAAAGGTTGAAAGCATTGCTTGGTGCATTTTGTAGTTTTTTTTTTGTAAGATGTTTTTATTGTCTATGTTGAAGATTAAGAAAACTAAAATAGATCTATCATACAATTCATGAGGAAAAACCAAAATAGATGCCATTCAAACAAGTGAATGAAGACTAAACTACATTTAACAAGATAAAATTATCACCATACCTCAAGGATTATGATTGCTCTTTGCCTCAAATGTCAAATTCTCTTTTGATGTGTCCACTATATGTAAGAAGACTTCATGTGTGTCCAAGTAGAATCAAAATTCAATCCAAGATGCCAAATAGAGTCCAAATGTTGTGTATTCAATTGATTGATCCAAATAGAGCCAAAGAAGTGTGTATTCAATCCAAGGAGCCAAAATAGAGCCCAAAATGTTGTGTATTCTATCCAAATGGTCAAGGAAGCACCAAATGGTGTATGAATTCAATCTACCATTTAAATGCTTATCGGACTGTGCGTGAAACCAGCGAAGAGAACGCGAAAATGAGGAAAAAATTGCGGGAGAAAGAACAAGGGTGATTTTCTAAATTTTATCTTCAACAAGGACGCACACGCGCATCTAGTGTGTGCGCATCCATTCTGAACGTTGTATTGTTTGGTGGGTAATGTTCAGTGCATTTATTACCCAAGAGATATAAATGTGTCAGGTTATTCCTAGATCCCCTCCCCATAAAGAGGCCCTCCACCATAAAATCCTTTAGGACCTCTTCTAACCCATATTCCCTATGTGAATTTAAGTGCTTCTAGGTGTTTAGGGGTTTAGGGGTATATTTACAAATATGTATTTTAATTTCAAAACATTAATTTAATTTTGAATTATAAACATATGTATTACATCAAGAATAATGCTTCTAGGTGGATGATGATGATGAATACGATGATCATGACTAATGTTGATGATCATGATCATGATCATGATCATGACGAATATGCAGCACATCATCCTCATCATCCTCATCATCTTCATCATCATCTTCTTCATCATCATCTTCATCATCATCCACAACATGGTCATCATCACCATCTTCATAGTCATCATCATCATCATCATTGTGAGGACGAGGATGATGATGGTGATGATGGTGATGATGAGGACGATGGTGGATGATGATGAATATGAGTACGATGATGATGATGATGACGAATATGATCATCATCAAAATTATCATATTCGTCATCATCATCTTCACTAGTCATCATTATCACCATCGTCATCATATGATCATGGTCACGGTCATCACTGTCTTCGTCATCACTATCTTTAGTCATCTTCATCTTCGTCATCACCATCTTCCCCATAATCATCATCATCATTGACATCTTCATCATCATCATCATCATTTACATCTTCCTATCATCATCATCATCATCATTGACATCTCTGTATCACCATCATCGACGAAGATGATGATGATGATGAATATGAGTATGATGATGATGATGACTAATTTGGAGATGATGATGACAATTATGATGATGATGAATATGATGAGGAATATGCAGCACATCATCATCATCTTCCTCATCATCAACACCATGATCGTCATCATCAACTTCCTCGTCATCATCATCATCATCATCATTGTGAGGACGCGGATGATGATGAGGATGATGAAGATGATGATGATATGATGATGATGATGATGATGATGATGATGACGATGGATGATGATGAATATGATGATGTTGATGACGAATATGATCATCATCATCAGCAGCAAAAACATCATATTTGTCGTCATACTCATCTTCATTAGTCATCATCATCACCATCTTCATCATCATCATCATTGTGGGGACGAGGATGATGATGATGATAATGGCAATGACGATGAAGATGGTGATGATGACTAATGGAGATGATGATAAGGTTGATGATGAAGATGATGACGAATGTGCAGCACATCATCCTCATCATCATGATCATATTTATCATCATCAACACCATGATCGTCATCATCAACTTCCTGATCATCATCATTGTGAGGACGCAGATGATGATGAGGATGATGGTGATGATGATGATGATGATGGTGATGATGGTGATGATGACGAAGATGGTGGATGATGATGAGTATGAGTATGATGATGAAGAAGATGATGTTGATGATGACGAATATGATCATCATCAAAATCATCATATTCATCAAAATCATCTTCACTAGTCATCATCATCACCATCGTCATCATATGATCATGGTCACGATCATCGTTGTCTTCGTCATCACTATCTTTAGTCATCTTCATCTTCGTCATCGCCATCTTCCCCCTAATCATCATCATCATTGACATCTTCGTCATCATCTTCGTATCATCATCATCATCAGTGACATCTTCATATCATCATCATCATCATCATCATCATTGACATCTTTGTATCATAATCATCATCATCATTGACATCTTCGTATCATCATCATCGACGATGATGATGATGATGATGATGGTGGTGGTGGTCGTGGTGGTGGATGATGATGAATATGAGTACGATGATGATGATGACTAATTTCAAGATGATGATGATGATGATGACTAATTTCGAGATGATGATGATGATGATGAAGATGATGAAGAATATGCAGCACATCATCATCATCAACAACATGATCATCATCATCAACAATATGATCATCATCAAAATCATCATACCCATCATCATCATCTTCACTAGCCATCATCATCACCATCGTCGTCATATGATCATGGTCACGATCATCACTATCTTTAGTCATCTTCATCTTCGTCATCATACTCATCATCGGCATCTTCCTCCTAATCATCATCATCATTGACATCTTCGTCATCATCTTCGTAAAATCATCATCATCATTGACATCTTCATATCATAATCATCATCATCATTGACATCTTCGTATCACCATCATCGATGAAGATGATGATGATGATGATGAATATGAGTACAATAATGATGATGAATATGAGTACGATGATGATGATGATGATGACGATGATGATGATGATGACGATGATGATGATGATGGTGAAGATGATGAGGAATATGCAACACATCATCATCATCAACACCATGATCGTCATCATCAACTTCCTCGTCATCATCATCATCATCAGTGTAAGGACGCGGATGATGATAAGGGTGATGAAGATGATGATGATATGATGATGATGATGATGATGACGATGGATGATGATGAATATGAGTACGATGATGAAGATGATGATGAAGATGATGATGCTGATGATGAATATGATCATCATCATCAGCAGCAAAAACATCATATTCGTCGTCATACTCATCTTCATTAGTCATCATCATGATCATCTTCATCATCTTCTTCATCATCATCAACACCATGATCATGATCATCAACTTCATCATCACCAGCATCATCATCATTGTGAGGACAAGGATGATGATGATGATGATGATGATGATGATGATGGTGATGGTGATGATGATGACGATGGTGGATGATGATGAATATGAGTACGATGATGGAGATGACGATGATGATGATGAATATGATCATCATATTCGTCATCATCATCTTCATTAGTCATCATTATCACCATCATCATCATCATCATCGTCCTCATCATCATCATCATCGTCATATGATCGTGGTCATGATCATCAATGTCTTCGTCATCATAATTTAGTCATCTTCATCTTCGTCATCATACTTGTCATCGCCATCTTCCTCATAATCATCATCATCATCGACATCTTCGTCATCATCTTCGTATAATCATCATCATCATTGACATCTTCATATCATCATCATCATCATTGACATCTTCGTATCATCGTCGTCGATGAAGATGATGATGAATATGAGTACGATGATGATGATGACTAATTTGGAGATGATGATGATGATGATGAAGATGATGATGATGAAGATGATGAGGAATATGCAACACATCATCATCATCTTCATCATCAACAACAACATGATCATCATCATCAACTTCCTCATCATGATCATCAGCATCGTCACTGTGAGGACGCGGATGATGATGAGGATGATGAAGATGATGATGATGATGATGATGATGGATGATGATGAATACGAGTATGATGATGATGAATATGAGTACAACAAATATGATCATCATCATCATCATGACCATCAAAATCATCATATTCGTCATCATCATCTTCATTAGTCATCATCATCGCCATCTTCGTCATCCTCGCCATCATCATCATCATCATATGATCATGGTCACGATCATCATTGTCTTCGTCATCATAATCGTCATCTTCATCATCCTCATCATACTCATCATCGCCACCTTCGTCATCATATTCGTCATCATCTTCCTATCATGATGATGATGATGATGATTATGACGAAGATGTTGTTGATGAGGAAGAGGGTGATGCCAAATATGACGATGATGATGGTGGTGGTGGTGGTGGATGATGATGAATATGAGTACGATGATGAAGATGATGATGATGTTGATGGTCATCATACTCATCATCAACATCAATGGTGATGATGAGGATGATAATGATGACGTTGACGATCAAGATGATGACCTAGATGTTGATGATGATGAGTAAGAAGAGGGTGGTGACGATGATGATGATGGTGTTGATGATGATGATGATGATTATGATGGTGTTGATGATGATGACGATGATGATGATGATGATGATGATGAAGATGATGATGATGGTGATGGTGATGAGGATGAGGAAGATGATGATGATGGAGATGAAGATGTTGATGATGATGACGATGGTGATGATGATGATGATGTTGATGAAGAAGATGGTGATGATGAAGAAGATGACGATGATGGAGATGTTGATGAGGAAGGGGGAGATGACAATGATGATGAAGATGTCGATGATGATGGTGATGATGATGATGAATATGATGATGATGATGATGATCGTCATCATCATCATCTTCATCACCATCATCATCATCATCATCATCTCATCATCATCATCATCATCATCTTCATCACCATCATGATCATCATCCTCATCACCATCATCACCACCATCATCTTCATCATCATCTTTATCACCATTGTCACCATCATCTCATCATCGTCATCATCATCTTCATCACCATTGTCACCATCATCTCATCATAATCATCATCATCAACATCTTCATCATCATTGTCATGTCCCCCTTCCTCATCAACATCTTAATCATCATTGTCATCTCCCCCTTCCTCATCAACATCTCCATCATCATCATCTTCTTCATCATCACATATTCATCAACTTTATGTATCCCCGTGACAAAGGAAATTACATGAACGCGTGCATGTTGTTAACCACGCGTGCGCACTTCCATGGACGTGTGCGCGCCTCTTTGCATGCACGCGTGTATGAGTTCAAATTATTTTTCGCGCCCTTGCAGGCTTGGAATTAACTTTGGACTGCACCTTTAGGCTTGGTCTAATTTATCTATGATTTATGGCAGAACACATCAAATGTTGCAACTTCCTATTTTTCACAGCTAGTTGTGCATAAGCTCCACGAGTGCACTGCAGATGAAATTGCACACACTTGTCGAGCTCTGTGTGCAGATTCCAAGTATATAATTTTTTAATAGATCTATTGTTGTTCTCTATTTTTAAATCATTTTAAACTGCACTCATGTCAAATTCGTAAAAAACATAGGTCGTTTATCTGGCCTATAACTTTTGATTGACTTACCTATTTCGAAAACGGAAAAGAACCCACATAAGAGCACGAAAATACCTACAACCTAAAAAAAAAAGCATTTTGATTATTTTTAGACCATGATATGGTGGCTCGACAATTGACCATGTCGTTTTAGGGCTTCACTGACTTCGGTAATTTAAAAAAAATATAAAATTGACTTTTAAAATTTTGGAAAAATAGCCCCGCACAAGATTTTTTTGTTGCCTATGCCTCTACATATTTTTTTTCTCGTAAATTGAAAATTTACATAGCAAACAGGTGGGTCAAAAAAAACATGTGCATTATGTTTTAGAAAAAAATAACATATCAATCTTCGAATAATGACATTTTGGGGTGGTTATACCACTTTTCCATAAATAAAAATTACATATTCCGGAAGGTCATCCGTTTTTCTATGTTTCATCTTTTTACACCTAATCGGAAAAAGTTTTGTAGGTACCTCTAATAATTGATTTTAATGATAATATTTCTATTTTTCCAGAATGCCATTGCAACTAACATGTCATAATTGGGTATCATTACCTTGCACCAGCCCATATCTTAATTAATTTTATCTTTGTTTTATAATTATTTATTATATCTTAATTAATTTTATCTTTAAAATAATTTCCAAAGACCTATAATTTTAGGAAAAACTACTTCAAAACTATAACTTTGCAAACTACTTCTCACATCCTATGCGGTATATCTTTCCATTTTCTCTTTTAAGTTTTATAATTATTAATTATATTTTAATTTATGTCATCTTTAAAATAGTAAAAAAAAATCTGAATATATATATATATATATATATATATATATATATATATATATATTGCACGAATATCTAGAAGTCTTTATAGAACTTTACCTCTCTAGCACATAGGAATTCATATTGTGGTAGAGACATCGTTATTTTTATAGTCACATCTTTCTACTTCATATATAGAATTGATACTAAATTTATTGATCATCCTTATCGCATCCAGAGGCCTTTTCTACAACCCAAAGTGGATGAGATGTGTATGAGATGTGCCAGGTCGACTTCAAATTTAAATTGGCTAGATTGTAAAATACATTTATATAAATATACATTGAATTTCAATTACAATTTCCATTCATGCATCCTCACATTTTAAATAATTTTTTTCATAAAATAGTTGACACATGGACCATTGAATTTGGGTAAATAACTATTTTACTTCATAACCAATGAATGAATGCAATTTTTGTCTATTTGTAGGATTGATTTGTTATACTTTAGAACATGTAATAGTTGGCACTTCAACCATTAAATTTGGGTAAATAACTATTTTACTTCATAATTAATTAATTAATGAAATTTTTGCTTATTTATAGTATTTATGTGTTAGCATTTACAACATGATTCCAAATTGGAATAGTTGGTGGTTAGATATTAGTTTTGGGTGAATATTTATTTTACTTCACAATTAATTAATTAATTAATGCAACTTTGGCTTATTTGTAAGATATCCAAATTGGAAGAGTTGGTGCTTGAATGATTATAACCTAAAATATATTAGATTAAATGTATTTTTAAGTTGATAATATAACAATGAGCTAAATATTAGTTTTATAATAATTGCATATTAATAAACCATCATAGGTACATCTTAAGTCTCAGGGATCAAATCCCTTGAGGTGCAAACCCTCTAAACTTCCTCAAGAGATAGAGCCAGAGTTAAGATGGATCTATGCTGGTATTTATAATGACTTAGTGATCCACAAAATTTCCCATTGAGAAATGGGAAATGTCTTATATGTTTATGAAATTAACCAACACTTTATAATGGCTTAATGATCTACAATTAATTCATAAGTTAAACTCTTGAATTTCAAAATGAGCAACATATTGTATGTTTATGTATTTTTCCAAATAAAGAAAAAACAAATTATGTAGATAAAATTACTATTTCAAACAATAAATATTTTTTTTTTGACTTTGCATTATATTTGTATATTTATATGTTTATTTAAAGATGATCAATTTATATTTATATATAATCCCAACAAAAATCTATAGTGTATGCAATTTTGGTTAACTATATTGAGTATACATCAAATCCATTTGTAATTAGGTTGGTTGATTATTGCATCAAGAGATGTATTCTATAATCAAGTAGGGGGATGTGTAACTCCTTCACTGCTCATGGTGGATTTGAAATGTGTCATTTATAAAAAATATATATATAATATTATAAAAAATAACATGTGGACTCAAATTAAATTTAAAATATTTAGAAGACCATATATATAAAAGAACACAAATTATAATCATTAAAAACATAAACATTGCATACTTGATTTGAAGAGTGAAAATGTTGAGGAAGAGTATCTCTATCCCTCTCATCACTTGGTAGATCCTTTTTTAGAAAATAAATTAATTTATTGAAAAAATAATGTTTTTCCAAAATAAAAATAAAAATGTAGATATTATCCACATATAACATAATTGCACGATATTGTTAATAGTTAAATTATATTTTTAACATAATAGCATGATATATGGTTTGTTTTGATTAAAAATATAATTAAAAATAAAAATTTAAAATGAATATTATAAATATATTTTCCCAATAAAATTGTTGGAGAATTTAGGTGACTTTGTTTCCTTTACCAATTTTTGCTTGTTTTAATGTGTAAATAGTTTTAGAATTCATTTTTTAATCATGGGATGTGATTAAATCAAACAATTGTTTTATTTCGATATTTATATAACTTGTTTAGACTTTATTTATAATATTTAATATTACATTAATATATATCTAGATATACACTAAAATCAAGATCCTTCCATGAGAAAGAAACACCACAACCAGAAAAAGTTCGGAACCCTAACCGAGTGCCTCACATTGCTGCCCTCGGCTGTCGTGAGCCTATGGTGTTTCCAAACACAGGTCGATGTGTTCTTTCTTTTTCCCTGGAACCTCATCAAGGGTTCCTTTAAGGATGGATCCTCCTCCGGATTCGTGTCTGGAGGATCGTTGGCGGTGTCTAGATGAAGCATTTCAGGTTTTGGTGGCCTCCATGCCTCCCCTTCCCCCTTCTGCTTCGGATCCAAATGATGTGATTTTCGTCAAGCGTTCAACCACCCCTCGAATCCAAATCATGTCTGCGGCTTCAAGGTTGAAAGATATTGATTTGAGTGAGAGAGGCCTGATAGGCCAGTTTACTAGAATTTGGCCCTCGCCAAAAACAATGGGCACATGGATTTAAACAAGAACTGGATGCCCCTATCTCTGGGGGGCTACAGCATTGCTTCTGTGGAAAGGGGTTCTTCACCTTCCTTTTCGAAAATAAATTCGATCGATATCTCATCTTTAGGAGCGACCCTTACTTCATGTGTGCTCGTGGTCTTTACCTAAATCGTTGGAGCTTATCTTTTGATCCAAAAAAATATGTGCCCTCAGCGGTTCCGGTTTGGGTTCATCTTCCCCACCTCCTGTTGCATTGATGGAATGATGTAACCCTACAAGCAATCAGAAACTCTCTCGGAAACTATATAAATAAGTTGAATCAAAGGGACCCTTGTTTTCCTATGGAAGGATTTGTGTGGAATTTGATTTGGAAAATGGCCTTCCAGAAGATGTAAATATTCATATGGATGGATTGGAGCACATGCAAAAGGTAGATTACGAATAACTACCCTTTAAGTGCAAGAAATTCCATGAATATGGACACTTTGTCAAAAATTGTCCAAAAGTCGTTCAAGAAGCCCCAGAAAAAACCCAAGAGGAAGGATGGAAGCGAGCAAAAAGGGGAAAGAAAATACCCCCATTAGCTCCTCCATCAAATGGGCCACAACCTAAGAAAAGTAAGGACAAGACCCAAGAAGGAAAGGAATCCTCAGCCAACAACCAATTTCAAGCTTTACAATGGAAGAAGGAGAAATCCCATCCTCGGAAACCATTCTAGCGGAAACAGAAGTGGAAGAAATCCCTTCCTCCACTAGTATTTCTCCCCCCTCTCCTAGAGAGGAAAGGATTGCACCTGTCTTGGAAGGATCCACAACACCTGGAAGCTCCTGGGAGGAGATGGTAAAGCTTAGCAAAGTCATGCCTCAGATCTTCTCCCCAGAGCATTCACTTTCACAAGAAACTCTGGATTTGCATGAGGTAATCCTTCCGCCGAACACTAGAGGAAGAAAGTCTCAAAGATATCATAGAGAGTAGGAAGATGAAAGAGAAATAGAATTGGGAAGAAAGAGAAGCCTTGACAAAACGAAACTTCTCCAGAATGCCAAAAATCCAGGAGGGGAAAAATGGACGGTAGATCCCGGGCAGGATCCCAGTCGATCAAGAAATAATGAAAGTTGTCTCTTGGAACTGCAGGGGTTTGGGAGGCTCGAGAAAAATTGAAGAAGACATGATAAAATATGAGAGACCAGACCTATTGCTAATCCAAGAGACAAAAATGCAGGACATGGAGACTATAGCACTCACACGTCTTTTCTGGAAAGACTACCATGGCAAAGCCCTGAGCTCCAGTGGAGATAATTCAGAGGGTATAACTACCTTACTTTCAAGCAAATTCTTGTTAAAATCAACTAGGGAAAGCCATCACTGGATCCTAACGGAAATCCAGGAGAAGGATAATGAAAATTCAATTTTCATCTATAATGTATATGGGCCAATGCATTACAGGGACAAAATCACTTTCTGGGAAGATCTCTCCAAGTTAAAAGACGACCTGCATGGAAAATATATTATTATTGCAGGGGACTTCAACACTACCAAGTCCCAGCAAGAAAAACATGGAGGAACAAAGGTTAGGGATCCCTTTGGTGATAAGCTGTAGGACCTGATTGCAGATCTGGAGATGCTAGACATTCCTATGAAGAATGGGAAGTATAGCTGGAGAAACAGAAGAATTGGCATAGGTCAAATAGCGGCAAGGTTGGAAAGATTTCTAGTAAGCTCTTCCTTCCTTCAAAAATATCTACTCCCAGCCTCTCTTGCTCTTCCTTCTTTTGTTTCCAATCACAATCCAATATCTTTGATCCTCTCTGCTCCGGTCAACCTCGAGACCATTCCTTTTCATTTCAATCTGATTTGGCTACAATATGGGAAAATCCTTGATTTAATCCAATCCACTTGGAATCTCCGTTGCTATGGATCTTCGAGTTAAATTTGGGATACAAAACTCAGATCTGTGCATTTTTCTCCTAACAGTTGGGCCAAATCCGCTTTCAAAAATCCTGGTCATTTCAAGTTAAAACTCAATCAAAACTAGTTTCCCTTCACTCCAGAATGGAGCTTGAAGAGGTGACTCCTTCATCTCTGAGCTTGGAAAAGGAGTTGAACTTGAAAATTCTAAATGCTTCCAGACAAGAGGAAGAAGTTTGGAGATTGAATTCCAGACAGTTGTGGCTAAAAGGTGGGGAAAACAACACTGAGTACTTTCACAAAAAAAACAAGGCTCAGCTTAGCCATAATGCCATCAAGGAGATGAAAGACAAAAATGGAAACAAGATTTCCAGACAGGAGGAGTTAAAGATTCACACCTTAAATCACTTCCGCGATCTCTACACCGACAATGATGAGGTTGATCCGGAAGCTCAAGACGACCTCCTCTCCGGTATCCCCTTACTCATTTCTGATAATGAAAACATAGAACTTTGAAATCCAATCCTGGAATATGAGATTAAAAAATGACATATGGTCCCTTCATCCTGATAAAGCTCTCAGACCAAATGGATTCACCATCAATTTCTACAAAGCAACGTGGGAGATTATAAAAGAAGATTTGAAAAGAATGCTCAACTGGACCAGAAAAAAGACAAAATTGGTGGGGCCACTAACTCATCCTTCCTGACCTTAATTCCAAAGGAAAAAAGCCCCCTTTCGCTTGATTGATTCAGGCCTATTTCTCTTTGCAACACCTCCTACAAGATCCTTTCGAAAATCCTAGAAACTAGAATGAAAAGCATCATGTGTCGTCTCATCTCTGATTCCAAAGGAGGTTTATTGTGGGGCGCCAGATTCTCGACAATATCATCATCGTTCAGGAAGCTATTCATTCCAACATGAAAAGAAAGAAACAAGGTATGTCTATAAAACTGGACATGGCTAATGCTTTTGATAGAGTAAATCATTTTTTCTCTTTGAAATCATGTCCAAATTTGGTTTCTCCAAAATATTTGTTAGATGGGTTAAAGCCTGCATTAGCAACCCTTGGATTGCTCCATTAGTAAATGGAAGATCTACTAACTTTTTCCAAGCTACCAGAGGACTTAGGCAAGGTTGCGCTATATGTCCCCCTTCATTTACCTTCCGGTGGCAGAATACATGAGTTGGAAGCTCCAACAACTCCAAGAGTCTGGTGAATTAAAAGGATTAAAGATCGCAAGAGGAGTCAAAGCAGCCAATCATGCTCAGTTTTCATATGATACCATTGTGCTATGGGGTGCGTCATCTATCATTGTTTAGAGATTCAATTGCGCTTTATCCTCCTTTCTAAAAGCTTCTGATGGAAAAGTGAATTCTGCCAAGTCAAAAGTTTACGATTGGAATTGTCCCCCTGGAAGATTGGCCAGGATAGCTAGGATTCTTTCAAATACCTTGGGATTACTATTTTCAAAGGGAAAAAAAGGGTTGCTGACTAACAAGGGTTGGTTGACAAGATCAAGAATAAGATCACCTCTTGGGGGACAAGATGGACTAACCCATCCAGTAAGCTTGTGCCTATTAACTCCATACTTTCAGCTTCCCATATACGCCTGTTCGATCTCCTTAGCTCCCAAAAAAGTTATGAAAGACGTTGCAAGAGAAATCAGGATTTTTTTATTGCAAGGAGGCAAGTCCAATAACTCAAAAAAATTCCATCTGGTGAATTGGAAACAGTTTGCAGGCCTAAAATCTATGGAGGTGCTGGGGTAAGAGATCCAATGATTATGAATTTGGATTTAGGAGCCAAAATCCTTTGGAGAGTAGTCTCTAGGAAAAAATATTGGTGGAAGGATATCCTTCATAAAAAATATATGAATGGAAGCAGAAGAAGGTGCGTGGACGAAATCGACCAAGACAGAAGCGGTACTCCAATATGGGACTTATGCAAGAGGGTATTGTACATCATCCAAGACCACCTCTACTGGATCCCTGGAAACGGAAAACAGATAAAGATTTGGCAGGATAGCGTTGGTCCAACCTCCCTTGTCAACTACACGCAAGCATTCTCATAACTAAAGAAATGGATGGATCAATCAAATATATCCTCTTTATACCTCTTGTCATCCTGGACAATTCGAGGAAGATGGGCTAGTTGGATAGAGTTGAAACCCCGGAACATCTCCTTCCAGTATTTAACGCCTTCCTCTCCTTGATCCACGGTTTGATTCCTGTTCATCGCAACTTGAACGACAGAAGAGGCTAGGGCAAGTCGGGTGCTTACTATGTTAAGGATGGATTTCGGATGGTGGACGACTCCAACTTCAGCAGAAGCAAGGATAAAAAATGGAACAAAGTCTGGGGTAAGGACGGGTTACCAAAAATCAACACTTTCACCTGGACTCTTTCCCACCGCAAAATGCTAACCGCAGAGAACCTGAGGAAAAGAGGTATAGAAGGACCTCTGAGATGTATTCTATGAAAATATTCTGAAGAATCACTCTAGCATCTCTTTTTAGAGTGTAAGTTCTCCCAAGAGGTATGGCATCAAGATTATCAAGATTTGAATTTTAGTTTGACTCTGCCAACAAAATGGAATGATCTTTTTGCTTCTTGGAAATATTATTACCATGGAAGCCTTTTCAACAAACTAGATTTCAAAAGAGCCTAGGAAGCTCTTCCAAAATACATCTGTGGGAATATTTGGATAGCTAGGAACAAGGAAAAATTTTATGGAGAAAGATCCACCCCGGGAAAATTTCTTTCCTCTGCAAAGGCTCTCTAGGTGGAATCCTTATCCTTGAGGGGAATGTTAAACATTTTAAAGTAACCCTTGTCTACAGAGGAAAAAGTTTGGGTCTCTGATTTTCTAACTCCTTCCCCCTCTCTTTGTGTGACTCATCCCTCCATGAGACCTAATTCTCAGAATTGGCATATAAGAATGAGATCTGAAGACTTCCAACTCTAGAGGAAGAACATCGGCTACAACACTTTGTTCTTTTACGGTGCCTCGAAAGGAAACCCTGGGTTGGAAGGTGCGGGTGGAGTCTTCTTCGACTTTGAGGGAAATAAGCTGAAAGAGTACTCCTGGGGAATTGGAAATAGGACAAATAATGGTGTTTAATGGCTAACTCTAATTAAAGTATTGGAACTAGCTAGGATGGAAGGAATTGAAGACTTGGTGGTCTTTGGCGACTCAATGATGGTTGTTAGGGAAGCAAGAAATTTGATGAAAAAATGCAAGATTCCTGTCACCAAGATACACCATATCCTAAATTACATCGTCAATGAATATAAATCTATAAACTTTCTACAGGTGATGAGATATAATAATCAGCAAGCTGACACAATGGAAAACGTAGGAGTTAGACTCGATTGTGGAGTCTTAGTTTGAAATCAAATGGTCTATGGCAAGAACTAGGTTCCGTAATTTTGCACATCCTACTTATGGAGAGAAGGATTCTATTGGTTTCTTGTATAAAGAGGAGGATTGCCTCCTTGGATTGGAGTGAGCATAACTACTTAGACCACAACCCCTCAAATTTGAAATTCGCCTGTTGTAATGCTATGGATAAAATCGAGGTTGTTCCCATTACTCTGAATCCCCTCTGCGTATTTTCACCAGATTGGGGTCAACTCACATGATTGAAACACATGGGATTCATGCATCGTTGCAATGTGGTGTCCTGTCAAGGAGGAAGCATCTTAAATGTTGGAAGCAGGTGTATTTACCTCTGTTGTGCCAACCAGGACAGAATGCATCAGTGTGAGAGCATATTTGAGGTTTTCTGTGTCGATATGGGTGACCCTGCATGCCCTCCCATCGTTATGGATTCCTTCTCAACCCATTGTTTGCGTTGCAAGAATCCGTTTTCAAGCCTTGGGGGACTTGCAAGCGTGGGTGTTAACACCCAAATCGTACCCCCTAGGTTGTGGGAGAGGGAAAGTCGAGGTAACCACTAACCACTTTCGACTTAAGCTACTGACCCAGCTTAGTCTGAGAGGGCTCTCTCTATAAACTCACAGAAAAACTGAAAAATGATCAACAATTTAACAGATAAAACGCATGTTCAGAACTCTTGCTCAAGATATGCAATCATAGCACGTTGAGAGGGTCAGATCTCTATTAGGACAGATTGGTTTTGAACAGTTTTGGTAAGACATTCATGGAGGGAGACCATTAGGCAATGGAGTCAATCAATCAGGTCTGAATTAGGTTTCTAGAGGTAGGATATGGAAGAGATCATGGACAAAGGCAGGGTAGACACCAGCTCTTCCGTGTTAAGGTTTTTTGCAAGTGGATTGGAGGAATGGGGAAGACAGCCCATCAAGCAGAGCACCTAATTGGGGTGAATTCTACAAGACTTTAGAAGAAGATGTTTGAATGCTTGAACAATTAATTCATAACATACTAGATGAATTATGATCCATAACCCTAGTGCTCAAACATGAAAGCAAAGACACAATGAAATGTTAAACAAGAAGACAATCACATAGGAAATTACTTACTAAAGAGACCAATGGCACAAGAATATCAACCATGGAAAACTTCAAAGCATTCCATCTCTGTAACTTTCATTCATATCTGAAAATAGAAAAACATATACAATGCAAAGCCTCTCAGCTCTTGGTAATCCCCCAAAATGAAAACCCAACCCCTTCTACTTCTATTACATTGAACTTATAGGTGCCTTGAGCCCTAGGCTCAACTCATTCAGACCAGAAAATGGTTATAATAGAATGCCACCTAATCAGAGCTTATTTCCCACCACCCCTACAAGACAAAAGCGAGTGAGACAGGCCCAACTACTTTTTACATTTACTAGCACTTTTTAACTAAATGACAATTGACTCATCCAAAAGACAAAAAGATATTTTTGAGATGCTCTCCAGGTGGCTGCCCCACTAAATGACTTCCCCCACTAGCTTTTAGACCCTTCATTTATGTCTAACATTCCAATGTCAGGTGCTACATCACTTAATCCTTTAAATTACACTCCAAGGCTTCGTTGAGTTTCATTTCAAGAGATGTAATAGTAGCTTTTGCCAAAACTTGAGCCATTCTTCACAGTACCATTTGCAAAACTGGGGCGTGACTGAAAATGGCAAGAATTACCCAGCTTCCATTCTCCCTCAATGCCCTCTCTATGTCATACTGAGAGACCGATAGAAGTGGTTGACATTCAGATCTTGGAGAAACGGATATTGGTACAAGGATAACAATGAAAATATGATTAGCTGCTACACGCGTTTGAGCATCAGGGCGCAACATAGCCTGCAAAAGTTGGTGGAAAAGAGCATCTGGAAAAACCCCGTTGTACACATGACTGAACAGAAACTAATATCTGAGCAAGAATTAACATTGCCCCAATTGAGGCCCTCGTTGAAACTGGCACAGCCGAGACTTTTTCCAATGTTTTGGCCATCATGTCGAATACTGGTCCAGGATCTCCACCTCTTTTCATGAGTTCCATCAGATATGCTTCAATGGCATTTTGGAGAGACATGTTACAGCTATCCTCTGGAGGACCCACGGCCCCCCCATCGTGGCTTGAAGACTTTTCCTTGAATGCCTATACAGACCATTGAATACTTCTTGGCCAAGATAGCAGCGATTTTAACCATATTAGTTTTCATCTGAGGTCGGCGCACTACATTTTGTGAACAAGATGTCTCTTAGGTGTGTCCTCTTCTTCCCTTGAAATGAAAAAATATTACAGGTGCCATCACCCATGCCTCGGGATCTACGAGCTCCAGAATATGCAGTTGGTGACCAAAGCTCGTGCCTGGATTATGTGTAGGTGTTATGATGGGCATACAATGAGTCTTATTCTGGGGGCCTTTGTTTGAAAATCCCACACTAGAACCCTAATTTATCCTCCTTTATCGAATGAAAACACCATACGAGTTGGCACCATTGAGTATGGATATGAAGAAACGAGATACCCCCATGCTAGGAACAGCACTGGGAAAGAATGGATAGACCTGAGCGATTAGAAACGCTAGCCAAAAACCTGTAACGTTTGAATATACACTGCGTGAACAACATAACGTGGGGAAGAATGAAAAAATGATCTCTGTCAATCATCTGCCTTAGTGTAATCTCCTCCTAGATTAATTTACTTGACCTAACGTAGTTGGACACGTCTCTTCAACTGCTACAGTAAATGTCGGTAGCACCAAACCCTAGATGTGGAAATGCCAAATCTGGAGGGAGGGGAGGAAGGTCGTGGATACACGAATCTTGAAAAAACATATTAGAGAAGACGGGCGATTTCCTTTGCTTATCCAGACTCCTGATGTCGCAACAAACTTCATGGATCTTGTGTAAATGGCATTAGGGTTTTGAGAGCTGGACAACTCAGTCATATAAAAATAAATCACTAAAAATGGGACCAATTCCCTTTATAACCCCGCAAACAGCCTTTATTGCTAAAAGGTGGTATCGCATGGGCTTTAGGCTGTTTCTAATACCATTTATATGCATGCGACACGCCCATAGCATGACACTCGTGATAGTGGTCTCTCATCGTAGCCTGCCCCATCTCCTGTCTCCCGAGCACTTGGGGCAATGCGATAATCAACGTGAGCCATCCATTTTCATTTGCTTCTTTCCTAGATCAGCTTCCGACTTGACTAATATGCGTTTTTCATTTTTAATTCTGAGGGACTTATCCCACATGCAACACAAAAGAACCCCCCTTCACTCTTTATATATCCCATGGCTCCTCCTATATATCAAGTAACAAAAGAAAGAGAGGCCCTAGGCCTTAGCGCTTGGATGATGGAGGATGCATGGGGCACACCATTCGACTTGGTACTTGGTCATATGCGCTGAGCTCATGCTGGGCCCACCATAATTTTGGTCCGCTTCACAAATATAGTCCATTTCACAAATATAACATTTGCCCATACTATAAAGTTGAAACTTTAAAAGACTATAATATATCAAAAACCATATTTCATCCAAGGTTAAATTAATTCTTTCCAAATTGCAATACAATTCCCCTTCTTCTTCTTTTTTGACAGTAACATCGGGGAAGATTATATTAAAGCCGGTGTATAGCTACCGAATGCTTAGTACATAGAGAGCATAGTTACAATACGCATCAAAAAGATATAGAACGACCGTTCAAAGATTACCCAAAACTTGGCAGGGCTCCACTCCTCCCATTTGCCTGAAATTATTTAAGTATTACAGTGGAGATTGGCGTATTGCACTGCTAGAGTCATAGTTCATTTTTCCAATTTAGCTTTCAGCTTTGTAACTTCAGCTTCCAGGGTTGCAATCCTGTGTCTGAAGTTTCCATGGAGATTAGCTGTATCCTTGAATCCGGTGCGAGTTTGGTCTTTCAGGTCTTCCATTTGGTCTGAAAGTCAGCGCGAAGTTGCATTAGCTCCTTATTCAGCAGGTCCCATGACTGCTCTCCTGCCTTTGAGAGCGCTTCCGGCTTTGTATTCTGATCCTCGTGCTTGGCCCTGAGTCGGCCCAGGGCAGCTTCCAAAGCTCCGATCCTTTCTTCAGCAGTGATTCCTGAGCTTGATGAGCTATCAGACGCCATATTGGCCAGGAGAACTGAGTGAACTCGAGCTGTGCCCGATCTTGACAATGGGAATACTCGGAATGCTTGAACACCTTAAGTCCAGTGACTGAGCTCGCCAGACGTTGAGAATGGTTTCGAGACAGGGGAGGAGCACCTTTAAGAGCATACAGGGAGACTCCCGAGGGGCGAAAGGACCTGACGCAGTGCAAGTATGCAGGGAATCTCTGCCAAACTCAAGGAAAATGTGGTTTGGGGAAGTCCAATGAGCTCGGTGTGAGAAGATACTGGATCCCCTGCAGCTATGGGATGTCACATCTCTGAAGAGTGCCATCTATGCTTAATATGACTTGAGCCAGCTTGACACCTTTATTTGCTTCATTGTCTGCTTTCCTATTCAGCATACGAAGCACATGGTAAAATCTGATATTTTGGAATTGTTTGCTCAGCTGAAGGATTCTTTGAAAGATATGGCGTAGTTTAATATTCGGAGGGATCTTCTTTGTTATGAGGGCATTGATAAGAATCCTGGAGTCCCCGAAGACTGTTAAATTGCTAATTCCTTTAGCATGCGCTAGATTTAAACCTTGCCATAGACTGCAGAATTCAGCTGTGCTATTAGACTTAATTCCAAGGCCCCAGGCATAATTGGAGATAGAGATCCCCCTGGCTGATCGGATTACTCCTCCGGCACCTGCAGGGCCTAGGTTTCCTTTCGATGCACCATCAAAGAAAAGGCAAGGCTCGTTCAAGGAGGTTTCCCAACACCTGAAATCGGCTTCCTCAAGTCTAATTTCCCAGTTCTCTGACTGTGGAACACGGCAAGTGGCACGAGATGGAAGATTGGTCATTAGCAAACTTAACCAACTTATCTCCTCTTGCAGAAGCTGCGCAGAGTTTTTTAGTGAACTGTTGCATTCCAGGGCTTCTCCAAGAATGGCTCTAGCCTTCACTGCAATTTTTCGGGGAGGGGATTCATGGCTCCTGAATATTCTGTTGTTTCTCTCAAGCCATAGTTTCCAGCAGATGGCTTTTGGGAGCCATTCCCAAGCAGTTTGAAGCAGATTCTTGTTGTTTAGCTTGAAGGGAGACAGGGACTTCCAATTGGAGAAGAGGATTTGAATAGTTTGGGGCAGGATAGTGGCATATTTAAGGCTCATAGCATGGAGCCAGACTTCATTAGCATAGGGACACTCTAGCATGATGTGATCCATAGTTTCTTCATGGCATTTACAGAGGGGGCATCGGGAGGGTCCTTCCATTCCTCTTTTCTTGAGGTTGTCACCGGTGAGGATACTCTTATGGGCTAAAGACCAGCAGAAGATATCAATTTTCGGGATGAAAGGTTTGGACCAAATAAACTTCCAGATAGTTGGGTTTGGGGCAGCATAGGGAATGGCCTGTATTTCCTTGTAGCCTTCAGTAGTAGTGTAAACTCCAGAAGTTCCCCAACCCCTTCTATCTCTGGAGTCAATCTTGGAGGGGGACTTGCCTTGGAGGAGGACAATCAAAGCTTCTGCTTCAGAGTTCAAATCAGGAGGAAAGTGGCCTAAGTCCCAACCTTTCCATATATCGCCCTCCCAGACAGAAAGGTCCCATAGCGTGGTGGAACCCTTGTCAAGAAGCCAGTTTTGGATGTTACTGATATCCGTATTAGAACCAATGGGGGGGTTCCCAAGGATAGAGTCTTCCCAGACGTTGATTGAGATCCCATTTCCAGGGATCCAGTAAAGTTTATTTTGGAAAGGAATCAGAGCTTTTATGCATAATTTGTAGATTGGGGAGCCCTTCCCAGGAGGAGGTTGCCGGTCCAGGCATCTTTTCCTAGGTCCAAGGAAATATTTTTTGCGGAGAACTTCTTTGCTCCAGCTAGTTTTTCCGGAGATCAACTGCCAGAGTAACTTAGCTCCCAAAGCAAGATTTTGGGTTGTTAAACTGCTCACCTGGAGACCACCTTCATCCCGGGGCTTTTTAATCTTTTCCCAGCTGACTAGATGGATTTTATTCCCATTCCCTTTACCTCCTTCCCAAATGAATTTTCTGAGAAGCCCTTCAATCTTGTTAACTACTGAGCAGGGAGCAAGCAAAATAGAGGATTGGTAAATAGGCATGCTGTTGAGAACAGATTTGATGAGAGTAGTTTTACCTGCAAGATTGAGTCAGCTGGCCCCCCATTTTTGGATTTTGCGTTTGAGCTTGTCAACAATGGGTTCCCAGTCTGCTGAGGTGATTTTGTTTTTACAGATGGGGATTCCGAGATAAATGAAGTTGTTCCATTCTTTGGTACCTTCCATCCCCAACATTCTGATGATGTTCCTTAGTTCCCTGGCAGTACAATTCCAGCTGAAGATTTTGCTTTTTTGGAAATTTATTTTGCTTCCTGAGACTTTTTTGTATAACTCTAGTTCTTTTTTGAATTGCTCCATAGAATGGACCGAGGCTCCTCCCAGAAGCAGAGTGTCATCAGCGAATTGGGCATGGTTAATGTCCCTGACATTGTTCACTATTCTTAGCCCCGGAAGCATGTGGATGTCTTGACTGAGGTTAAGTTGATAGCTGAGGATAGAATCCTGGATAGCATAGAGAAGAGGAGAGAGCGGACAGCCTTGCCTTAATCCTCTTGAGGCTTTGAAGAAGCAAGTAGGCCTTCCATTTACTAGAGGGGCGATCCAAGGGTCCCCCACACAACCTTTGATCCAGTTTATGAAGTTGATGGAGAAGCCGAATTTAGCCATAACAGCAAACAGGAATTCATGTCTGACACGGTCAAAGGCGTTGGCTAAGTCGAGTTTGATGACCATGCCTTTTTCCTTACGCTGGTTGCTAGAGTAGATTGCTTCTTGGACAAGTATGATGTTATCCAAGATTTTCCTTCCTTTGATGAATCCTCCTTGATTCTCCAGGATGATCCGAGGGAGCATTCTTTTCAGTCTGGAGGCAATGATCTTTGTTATAAGTTTGTAGCCCGTATTGCAGAGAGAGATGGGCCTGAATCGGTTGAAGGTATTGGCTCCTTTTTCTTTTGGAATTAGGGATAGGAAAGATGAGTTAGTGCTGCCTCCCAGTTTGCTGGTTTTCTGGGATTGCCGAACCATTTTGAGGAGATCATACTTAATAATTGCCCAGCAGCAGATGAAGAATCTAGTTGTAAAGCCATCCGGGCGCGGCGCGCTATCAGGTTTCATAATAGAGAGAGATTTTTTAACTTCATCCATGGTGATAGGCGCTGTAAGGAATTTATTATCCTCCGAATTAATGAGCTGAGGGATGAGATCGAAGGCGTGGGAAGTGACATCGATAGGCTCTTCAATAGGGGCAGTGAAGAGTTCGGAAAAAGTTTCCACAGCTGCTTTCTTGATGCCTTCAGCATCTTGGACCAGTTCTCCCTCAAACTGTATTTCCGTGACAGCTTTGTAATTCTTCCGGGCCTCTGCTTGTTTGTGAAAGAATTTTGTGTTTTTGTCTCCACTCAAAAGCCAGAGGTTACGGGATTTTTGACGGTGGAACTCTTCTTCAGTCCTACAGGCAGAGAAGAAGTTTTTTTGCAGGGTCTCTTCTTTAATGAAGAGCAGATCAGACGCAGGGGAGGAATCAACTATGGCTTGATGCGCTTCTAGCTCAGCTTGGGCGAATTCTCTATTGGAAGCCGGAGAGGGTAGATTTTTAGCCCAGGTTTTAAGGGCGAATTTGAGTCTTTTAAGTTTGGATTCCCAGATAAATGAGGGCGAGCCAGAGAGGTGGGCGTTCCAAGATTCAGCTACCATTTGCAGAAATTCATCCTATTGAATCCAAATTGGATTGAACCGGAAGGGGATTGGTCCAAGATTTTGATCAGCAGCAAGCTCAAGCATGATCGGCTTATGGTCAGAAGTGCAATGAGGGAGGATTTTGGAGGAGGCTAAAAGACCCAAATCGAGAAAAGAGGAGTGGACAAGGAAGCGGTCAAGCCTTGCTGCAACATGGCCTGGCCCATTTCTTTTGTTTGTCCAAGTAAATTTACCATTGATGGGCTTGATGTCAATCAGATCCCAGCCAGAGATGATGTCTTCGACCCTTTCTCTTGAGGGATCTCTAACCAGATTTCCTCCTTTCTTTTCATTAGCCGCCAGAGTAACATTCAAATCTCCAGCTATAATAATATTTTCTCTGTTCTGCAATTGAAGAAAGGATTCAAGAGTGTTCCAACACTCTCTTTTTTCCGCATGCAAAACAGGAACATAGAGATTAAAGAGGCTTACCTTATGTCCAGATTGCTTGTGGTTCAGTTTGGTGAAGACCCAGTGGACAGTTCGTTCTTCAGCTTCAATATCATATAGAAAAGGATCCCAGAAGGTGGATATTCCTCCTGAAGCACCTCTTGAGTTGTTGCCAATACCAGTACCTTTTTTCCAGAATCTTTTCCCAATTTGGAGGGCAGCAGTCTCCTCCATTTTAGTTTCCTAGACAAGCAGAATCTCTGGCCTATGTATTCGGATTAGATCTCTCATTGCATCTTCCTTTAGGGTAGAGCCAAGTCCTCTGCAATTCCAGGAAATGTATTTCATTAAGAGTTATGGGGGGAGGGGTTGGCCTCTTTGGAGGCCTGGAATGTACTTTTTTTTGAACGGGTATTCATGATGCCTTTTAGAGTTTTTTGAGAGCCTTCGAGGACTGCAAGATAGGTAGCTTCTTCTCTTTGTTTCTTTTTGGATTTCCTTCCTCTTGGAGTTTTGATAGGGATGGAGTAGAGACCACTTGAGGATGTCTCTTCCTCAGTTTCTTCACCTGGATCTGAATCTTGCATCAGAGGTTCTTCATTAACTTCTTTGGGGGATCCTGGATTATCAGCTCCTGCTCGAGGTTGGGATAGTTCCCCTGGCTCTAGTTGAGCAGCGTTCAGGGATCCAGTCTCTTTCCTGTTGGCTTGCATGGTCGGCTGGAGCTCATCACTTGTTGTAGATTGCTTCTTCTCGTTAGGATTGGGCTCCTGAAGTTCTTTAGGGTTTGAAACCACAATTGGATCATCTTTTGAAGCTTCACTGGGGGGCTTATTTGAGCTTGAGGGCTGATTTTGCATGTCCATTGTGGTCCTTTCAGGATTCTTTGGATTTTCTTTGCCTTTCTTGACTTTTTGCCATCCTTCTTCATCTTCCGAGCTTTGATTTTTTGGGCAGTTTCTTTGGAAGTGACCGTGTTCATGACATTGGCGACATTTGAATGGGATTTGCTCGTAGTCAAGCTTTTGGTAGTATATCCAGTCTCCAACTTTGAGTTTAACAGCTTCAGGAAGGCCTGCTTCAAGGTCAACCTCGACACATATTCTGGCACATGAGTATTGGCCCTTGTTATCGGCTTTGTCAATGTATTTTCCTAGGGTGTTTCCAATTTTTTCCAGGGTAGGAGTGTTCCAGCAGTGGACTGGGAGATTAGGGCGCCTTACCCATATGGGAACTTCTTTCGGCACATCAGTTTCTGCATTTAAATCAGGGGTCCATCTGTTGAGGTACAGTCCTTGAGGTCCCATGAAGTATGGACCATTTCTGAAGATCAGATCTCGGTCTTCTTGGGCTATAAACTCAAAAATGAAGAAGCCTCGGCCAACAGGGTAACAGGTGACACTATTCTTAATCTGGGGTCTCCAGTTCTGTTGGATCCAGTCGTCTGTGGTTTTGTTTGAGGACCAAAGCCCCATAAACTGGCCAACCAGTCCCCTATCAGCTAGAGCCAAAGCAACTTTGATGGGGATATCGCATGGCAGATCGATTTCAGGGATTGAGTCGAGTTTTTTGATGAATTTAGGGATGGCAGGGATCTTGGGCTTGGATCCAAAGGGGCGTAGGAGCCGGTTGAAAGCTTTGGATGCAGAAGAAGAGGTGGGAGGGGGAATCCCTCCCTCATTTGCAGGCATGACACCTAAGAAAACCAAAACGGCGGCTGCGAGCCTGCTAGGGCACGGCCATCAATCGCGTCGATCCTCTCCTTCCTTATTTGATTATTCCAATTCCCCTTCTTTTTGCTCAAACCTAGAATTCCCTTTTCTTTTGCAACCCTCGCAGCTACACCCGAGGTAAAATGCTTCTTTTTGGCCAAGTTTGAAACTCCCATCATGAAAAAACGCTCTATTTTGCATTGCCAATGCTGCCAGAAGAAAATTAATCATAAATTTTTTTTTGGAGTGCTAACAACTGGCTCCAACTAGGGATGCTATCCTCCCTGCGAGGTAGCAAAGAACCCCTGGTATACCAAGTGCCCGATCCATTGGGCGGCTCCCAACCCTGGAAACTGCAACCTGCAACCTGTAATCGATCCTCCATCCTAAAATTGAAACTGAAAACCGCTAACTGACGAAGATTGAAAACATACATGCTAAAACTGAATCGAAAAATAACACTATACATACCGAAAAATGATTGCCCAGCAAACTTATTCCTCCTACCTACCCTACTTCGCTAAAATGCAACTGCTAAATCAAATGACACAAAAGTGCCAATGAAGCCAATCTAGTAACTGGCCATTTCCTCGAACCTTGCTTACACTTCCTTTGAGCGAGCAAAGAGAACAGAAGATAGGCCACTCCAAGTATCCACCGACAATGAGCTCATGTCCCACAAATGCAAGAAAATTCATCTTCCCTTTAGACTGTAGTAAATTAGTATAAGGATCTTCAATAGATTGAAACATTACCATGTCTTGAGATTCAGCAAAAATACAAGTACCTCTTTCAATTTGACCTACAAGAATACTCGGTTGCAGCTCTATAAGAATGCATAGGGAAGTGTGACTTTATGCTACCTGAGCGTTGACCGTACCTCCCTCAAGTATGAGAAACTTTGGTTCCCCCTTTGGCATTCCATCTATCTCATATTCATACTCTTCCACATCATAATCTAAAGCCTCTTCAAACAAAAAACATTGATTTCCTTGCGGAGAATCATTGTCACAAATGGGTTCCCTGAAAGGAACTTCCTGTATAGCATCATTACTCCCATGGATGTCATCATTTACACATAGATATTCATTTTCAATACTAGAAGAAATGTCATTCACATAGTAAGTACTGTGTGAACACTGCAAATCTGTATAAGCAGGGGTTGTAACATGACCCTACAGAAGCTGATCTATTTCTTCTTCAGTTAAAGGAGGAGGTGGTCTGTGTATTTTCTGGATTAAACAACTATTGTTTTCTTTCTCTTCTGCAGATTGACCATCATGCTGAATGTATTCTTCAGTTGTATACAAAGGAGCAGATGAATCATCACTTGTTTCCGAAGAGAGATCATGGGAATCTACTATCATTTCTTCATTGATTTCATCTACAACTAACTTCTCTTGATCATCATGGCAATGGACTTGCGAAGAAAAATGATAAAGTGCTTCAAACAGGTTCTCATCATTCATGCTTTCCAGATCTTCATCAATACTTTCAAGGTACTGTATGAAACCCTCAAACTGATCATAGCAATTTTCCACTAAAGACAAAGATGGGAAATATACTTTATAATGCTCATAAAAAGCTATGTGAAAATCCTATAAAGAAAACAAGCTGCCAGATTTCAAACCTTCAGACCATTCCCTCGCTTTTCCTTCTAAAGAAGCCATGAAAATCTTTAGAAGGAAATCCTCTTGAAACCTAATCTTCAACTTGTGCACATGTACATGAAATTTCATCAAATGAAGTGTAGCATCATCATTTTCCTCATCTCTGAATTCTGGAAAACAGGTTAACCAATCCACATGTGGCATACGAATTGGGAAACCAGGAATGTGAGCACGATTCATAGGAGCATACCTTCAAACAATGGAACCCATCTAGAGACAATGGGGCTGCAAATGTTGACTGAAGAGTGAGTGTAGCAGCTTGTGAATTAGAGAAACTCTGGATTTCTTCAATGTGGAGTCGCCATGAGACCTTCAACATCTCAATTCTGATATGGAGTCACTGATCCTCCCAATTGAGTCACCTTTATATTGGAATTTTGATGAGTGGAGTCGCTAGGTGAATGATACAACCTTCTTGATGTCTGAATGTTGTTCACCATCAGCATTCAGAGCTGAACTTTGTCATTCTCCCAGGGATGATAAGACAATCGTCCCCGGCAGCGGCGCCAATTTGTTAACACCCAAATCATACCCCCTAGGCTGTGGGAGAGGGCAAGTCGGGGTAGCCACTAACCACTTTGAACTTAAGCTACTGACCCAGCTTATTCTGAGAGGGCTCTCTCTATAAACTCACAGAAAAACTGAAAAATGATCAACAATTTAACAGATAAAATGCATGTTCAGCACTCTTCCTCAAGATATGCAATCATAACACGTTTAGAGGGTCAGATCTCTATTAGGATAGATTGGTTTCGAATAGTTTTGGTAAGACATTCATGGAGGGAGACCATTGGGCAATGGAGTCGATAAATCAGGTCTGAATTAGGTTGCTAGAGGTAGGAGCTGGAAGATAACATGGACAGAGGTAGGAGCTAGAAGAGAACATGGACAGAGGCAGGGTAGACACCAGCTCTTCCATGTTAAATTTTTTTGCAGGTGGATTGGAGGAATGGGGAAGACAGCCCATCAAGCAGAGCACCTAACTGGGGTGAATTCTGCAAGACTTTAGAAGAATATTTTTGAATGCTTGAACAATGGATTCAGAGCATACTAGATGAATTATGATCCATAACCCTGGTGCTCAAACATGAAAGCAAACACACAATGAAATGTTAAACAAGAAGACAATCACATAGGAAATTACTTACTAAAGAGACCAATGGCACAAGAATCTCAACCATGGAAAAATTCAAAGCATTCCATCTCTGCAACTTTCATTCATATCTTAAAATAGAAAAACATATACAATGCAGAGCCTCTGAGCTCTTGGGAATCCCCCAAAATGAAAACCCAACCCCTTCTGCTTCTATTACATTGAACTTATAGGTGCCTTGAGCCCTAGGCTCAACTCATTCAGACCAGAAAATGGTTATAATAGAATGACACCTAATCAGAGCTTATTTTCCACCACCCCTACAAGAAAAAAGCGAGTGAGACAGGCCCAACTACTTTTTACATTTACCAGCACTTGTTAACTAAATGACAATTGACTCATACAAAAGACAAAAAGATATTTTTGAGATGCTCTCCAGGTGGCTGCCCCACTATGTGACTTCCCCCACTAGCTTTCGGACCCTTCATTTCTGTCTAATATTCCAATGCCAGGTGCTACATCACTTAATCCTTTAAATTACACTCCAAGGCTTCATTGAGTTTCATTTCAAGAGATGTAATAGCAGCTTTTGCCAAAACTTGAGCCATTCTTCACATTACCATTTGCAAAACTGGGGCGTGACTGAAAATGGAAAGAATTACCCAGCTTCCATTCTCCCTCAATGCCCTCTCTGAGTCATACTGAGAGACCGATAGGAGTAGTTGACATTCAGATCTTGGAGAAATGGATGTTGGTACAAGGATAACAGCCAAAATATGATGAGCTACTGCACGCGTTTGAGCATCAGGGTGCAACATAGCCTGTAAAAGTTGGTGGAAAAGAGCATCTGGAAAAATCCCGTTGTACACATGACTGAACAGAAACTATTATTTGAGCAAGAATGAACATTGCCCCAATTGCGACCCTCGCTGAAACTGGTATAGCCGAGACTTTCTCCAATGTTGTGGCCATCATGTCGAATACTGGTCTAGGATCTCCACCTCTTTTCATGAGTTCCATCAGATATGCTTCAATGGAATTTTGGAGAGACATGTTACAGCTATCCTTCGGAGGACCCATGGCCCCCCCATCGTGGCTTGAAGAATTTTCCTTAAATGCCTAGACATACCGTTGAAGACTTCCTGGCCAATATAGCAGCGATTTTAACCATATCAGTTTTCATCTGAGGACGACGCACTACATTTTGTGAACAAGATGTCTCTTAGGTGTGTCCTCTTCTTCCCTTGAAACGAAAATATTACAGGTGCCATCACCCATGCCTCGGGCTCTACGAGCTCCAGAATATGCAGCTGGTGACCAAATCTCACGCCTGGATTATGTGCAGGTGTTATGATGGGCATACGACGAGTCTTATTCCGGGGGCCTTTGTTTGAAAATCCCACACTGGAACCCTAATTTCTCCTCCTTTATTGAATGAAAACACCATACGAGTTGGTGCCATTGAGTATGGATATGAAGAAATGAGATACCCCCATGCTAGGAACAGCACTGGGATAGAATGGACAGAGCTTAGCGATTAGCAACACCACCCAAAAACCTATAACGTTTGAATATACACTACACGGCCAACATATCGTGGGGAAGAATGAAAAAACGATATCTGTCAATCATCTGCCTCAGTGTAATCTCCTCTCGGATTAATTTACTTGACCTAGTGTATTTGGACACGTCTCTTCAACTGCTACAGAAAATGGCAGTAGCACCAAACCCTGGAAGTGGAAATGCCAAATCTGGAGGGAGGGGAGGAAAGTCGTGGATACACGAATCCTGAAAAACCATATTAGAGAAAACGGGCGATATCCTTTGCTTATCTAGACTCCTGACGTCACAACAAACTTCATGGATCTTGTATAAATGGAATTAGGGTTTCGAGAGCTAGACACCTCAGTCATATAAAAATAAATCACTAAAAATGGGACCACTTCCCTTTATAACCCCACAAACAGCCTTTATTGCTAAAAGGTGGTATGGCACAGGCTTTAGGTTGTTTCCAATACCATTTATATGCATGCGACACGCCCATCGCATGACACATGTGATAGTGGTTCTCTCATCGTAGCCTGCCCCATCTCCTATCTCCCGAGCACTTGGGGCAATGCGATAATCAACGTGAGCCATCCATTTTCATTTGCTTCTTTCCTAGATCGGCTTCCGACTTGACTAATTTGCATTTTTTCATTTTTAATTGCGAGGGACTTATCCTACATGCAAGACAAAAGAACCCCCTTCACTCTTTATATATCCCATGGCTCCTCCTATATAGCAAGTAACAAATGAAAGAGAGGCCATAGGCCTTAGCACTTGGACAATGGAGGATGCGTGGGGCACCCCATTCAACTTGGTACTTGGGCATATGCGCTGAGCTCGTGCTGGGCCCACCATAATTTTGGTTCGCTTCACAAATATAGTCCATTTCACAAATATAACATTTCCCCATACTATAAAGTTGAAACTTTAAAAGACTATAATATATAAAAAACCATATTTCATCCAAGGTTAAATTAAGTCTTTCCAAATTGCAAAACAATTCCCCTTCTTTTTGCTCAAACCTAGAATGCCCTTTTCTTTTGCAACCCTGGTGGCTACACTCGAGGAAAAATGCATCTTTTCGGCCAAGTTTGAAACTCCCATCATGAAAAAATGCTTTATTTTGCATTGCCAATGCTGCCAGAAGAAAATTAATCACAAAATTGTTTTGGAGTGCTAACACGCGGATACCCTTAAGATGTATTATGCGAAGGATGACTTCCAGGCCATGGCTCATGATGATTCGAATATTTCTTAGCATTCTCTACTCGACTTTAGTAAGTCTGGCTTTCTACGGTTGGAAAACAACATGCATCTGGATTCTACTAAAGAGGGAGGTGGAAGCAACGGTTCTGCGCAAAATTTTGACAGTATCCCAGATAAGTTCAAGATTTATATGAAGGACATGGAAAATCATATTCGACTACTCCATGGGGAAAACTATGAATTCAAGAGGGTTCTCTCTCATTTGTACACTCTTGTGCAAGCTACGCTCTCTGAGGTTCGAAGTCGTAGCAGTAAGGTCAATAAGCAAGTCGTTAGCCTGGCATAAACTATTGAAAAGGGTTGTCCCGACTAAACCATCTTAGATACAAAAATCATGGCCGTTCACAGTAGCGTCAGTATTATGGAGGCCAAAATTGATAGTATGAGAGCCGAAATCAGGCATAGTACCCTGGATTTGCAAGAAGACATTGGAGGAATAGCAGGCGGGAATGAGGGGACTTAGGCTGCTACTCCCCAGCAGTAGTCACATGGACAGTGTCTACTCCTCATCTTTTGTTTTGGATTTTCCTGGTTTTTCCGGATCTTTTTTTGGCTTTTTATATGTTATCTCAGTTGTATAGTTTAGGAGTTTTTTTGGTTCTACATGTATAAATAGTAGTTCAGAGATCTTACAGGACAGATGTCACTCCTTATTTACAATGTTATGCTTTTGTATTTTGCTTATAGGGCAGTTTGTTAGGAGATATTGTCTCCATAGAATAGGAAAGTATCATGATAATTATAGTTTGTTAAAAGACGAACAAAGGGTCATGGTAGTTCTTCTCATCTGGGAACAATCTCTTATCAGAATTTTGTAACCTCTTTTTTTTCATTTTATATCAAATATTTTTACCCGTTTCTGTAAAATATATATATATATATATATATATATGAATGCTCTTAATTTATCACCAGTCTCATTGTTAATATTCTCATATTTCTTTGTTATTATATGAAAAATGACTATCCATATTTAATAAATTTTCTAACTATTCATTTCAAATAGAGATAGTTCATTCAACAAATAAGCAATGCAACATATATCATTTTTCATTGCCTTCAAAGGTTGGTGGAAACCTTACTAGCAAATCAATATGAGCCCTAATCCATTGATATACTAATATTCCTCTCATTATGACGCACAACACCATCTTCCTTACCATGTTTCTAAGAGATATGCCCCATCCTCCTTATTGCATTTTTCATTGATATTGGATGATGCTTTTCATATTTAATTTTTTAAAGCTTATTTCTTTTAATATGTGATTCATATTTTTAATTTTTTCCATATAAGAGATTCCGTTTTTTTTTCCATGGGAAAAAATTCACTACTGTTTGACGAACAATCCACTCGAGCAGACGCGAACCGGATCTCCCTAGCTCAATGTGAGTCTAGAACAAATAGTATAGACTATAAACCACTTTCCTAGATCTAATTAAGGATTGAGTCACTAGATGTCTTACCTTAAACTTGTAGTCCTTTCTCCTGGATGTTTCTTCATGCCTTGCGGTCGTCAGATCTCAACTGCAAGACCTATCAAGATACACAAAACAATGCAAACAAGTAAAGAGCATCTATACAATAATATATCTAAGTAAACAGTTAAGCCGGTAAACCACGTAATACTATCAACACAACAATATTGGTGGAAAGCATTTATATTACTGTAAATATAGGGAAAGTACATAGAAGAATGACTACAACCAAAGCTTAATGAAGCAGCCTTTCTCCATCCAAGCCAAATGCCATATCCTCCTAAGGAAGTGTGAGTATCTCAATGGATGAGTAGAGATCTCTCAATGATGATTTCACCAGCATGTAGACACTATAGACTTCCTGCTTTTGGAGAGGGGTAGAGCTTCACTTATATAGGACTAAGTGGATAGGGTATGGATAGGTTAGGTTGAGATATGGTAGGAGAGAGATAGGGGATCCTCCCAAGATGTTAGGAACCGAGTGCCAGCTCTCCCAAGAGGTCAGGGATAAGGATCCAAGTTAGCAGGCTTCGAGAATGGGCTCGAATAAGCTATTTTTTCCTATTAACTGACATCGTCGCACCCTGCAAGAGAGAAAGATTCGACGTCGCAGGTTGCATGAGTGCAGCCTGCGATGACCTCTCAAAACCTAGCATGAATTCAATGGCATCTCTTCCAAGTTAATGACTTAGCCAATGAAACTTTAGGGATGTATACACTGAGTCTCTTGATGGTAAGATTTTAGGTGTAATAGAATTCCCCCCAAAGCATGAAGCTGTTGAAATTTGGACAGGTGAAATGTTTTGACAGAATGAACGGCAATGGCTTATCGTACAAAGGACACTACTGCAGTACAACTGACTCTGAGTACACAATCTCATATGACGTACAACATGGTTGGCGACCAATACAATGCAAATCCATGGTAGTAATGACCGACTAAACACAATCATGGCTACTAGACATAAGCGTAGATCCATGATGAGATGATAACACAGCCACAACCAATACAAATGTGGATCCGTGTGACATGACTCAATACAAACTCCATCGCAACCTGGGTAAAACATGACTCCCCAGGGTCTTCAAGCTGAACCCGCAATGATATGAATCTATCCATGGTAGAAACCACTTGATTACCGATCATTGATGTATACCATTAACAAGTGCGAGGGAAATCACCATTGACGTCAATGATCCCCAAGGTATCACAGTACATATCATCAAGCGTGAATAAATGAGTTGAATTCGAACACGAGATGAAATCTTTCAATCAAGAGTCGATGATGTAAACTCATGTTGAAAGCAAGGTAACCTTCCATTGAGGCATGCAGGGCCAAGGTACTTGGTTGGTTTCTAGATTCGATCCTCGGATGATGTGTTGAAGTCGACAAGGATGAATCCGTCGAAGGAGGGCCATGATGAATCCCCCATCATCGACATGAAACACGACAAAGGATGTGTAGAGCAGATTGGATGGTACAGTAACATGCAAGACTGAATCAGAGTAGACCGACATGATGGAAGGTGTACTGAATACAGATAATTAATAGTGAGAGTATTCTTAAGCATGGGCATGGCATGCCTTGGCAGTATTGACTTAACGATTTATGGTACCAACTCCTAATGCAATTGATGATGGAAGCATTCTTTGAATGACTCAAAGGAGTAACAAGACTTAGGAAATAGGTAAAACTCAAGGACAAACAGATGATCCAATTGCATTATGCAAATGAAAACGAGTGCCATGTTTAAGAAATGACTAGGTACTGCCACTGATAAAGGGTGTAACAGAAAATCTTTCATTTTTCCCCATCATGAACGATGAGTGCCTCATGTGTTTTTTACGAGCTTGATGAGGGTAACCAGATGCTCGATATAACTCATCTCATAGATGAGTCCAATCCCAAATATTTTTTGAACTTGGGATAGGAGGGGTTCATCCCATGGCGGGCCCTTCAATGTAAAATTTTAACGAGACCATAGAAGGTAAACTCGGTCGTCATTTCACGTTTAGAGAGTTTGAAAAGAACTAAAGGAGACTCCAAAAGGTCCTTTTTCATAAAGTTAGTCTCTTCGCCTTGAAAACGATAAAACAACACAAGAGAGAACTCTTCCAGCCATGGTTGGTTGGAGTATTCCTTTTTCGTAAATAGTGCTTCCTGGTCCGAAAAAGGGGTAAACTATCACCTGAAAGACGATCATTCAAATGCTCTTACAAACGTGAAAGCATCAAGTTCACTTGACAATCTTTTCCTATTTAGGGAGTCTTAAAAGAGCTTAAAAAGACTCCATGAACAACTTTGTCATGGTTGATGACTGAGTACGACAAAGGAAAAAGTAAAACTCGGCATGGTTCCTTTTTCGTAAATAGTCTAGCGAGGCCAGATAAAGTGATAAACCTATACTCGTTAGACACACCTTTTTCACTCAAATTTTTAACGAGCACGAGAATGGTATCAAAAGCACTCGGAATCTTTTTCATATTTGAACCAGAGCACGAAAAAGTAAAAACTAAGCTCAAACCACTTTTCATGTTTCAACCAGAGCATGAAAAAAGTGAAAAGTAAGTTCAACACCATCTTACTATTTTTAACGAGCTCGAAGATAGGTTGGAAGAATGCTCATGATGTATGCTTCATTTTTTAATGAGCTTGTAACAGAAAATGAACTATGCTTGAAATAATTCCCATTGGCAAGTTTCTTCCCAACATGATGGCTAGAGGTTGGAAAGTTGGCCCCCAGTACAAGAAACAGACGACTTACTTCTAGTATGATTTCTAGAGGTACTGTTCATTTTTTAGCGAGCTCAAAAACCAAAAAGAAAGTATGCTTGAAAAGTATTCCCATTGGTGGATTTCTTCCCATCATGAAATCCAAAGGTCGGTATATGCCCCCAGCATGATTGCTAGAAGTAAGTGACTTATATCCAACATGGTGTGGAGAGGCGATTGAGTTGAATTCAACGTAACTTCCAGAGGTTGAAGCCAGGCCCCCAAGCTTCAGTTCATTTTCCTAATGCATAGGAGGGTGAAAGGAAGGTTTAGGTACTAAGTCTACGAGGAGACTCGACTCAAAGGGAAAGGATATGTTTCATTTTTTAATGAGCTTGACACAGGAATAGAACTCTGCTGAGGGTTAAGGCCCATTGATGGGTTCCTTCCCAACATGATGCCTAGAGGTTGGTAAATGCCCCCAACATGATTGCTAGCGGCTTATCATGGTAGTATTCCCTCGACATGATTGTTGACGGTACGACATGTGGCATGCCCCCCAAGCTTCATTTCGTCTGAAAATTTTGCTTGTTAACCCAACTACCAACCTGGCTACTAATATGAAAATGTTCACCAAGGGGGGAAAACGAGAATTAGATGAAAAGAAGGTTCAAGTTCTAACTCTAGTGAGAGACTTGGAGGGAGATCTATTTCATTTTTACACAAACTTGAAATAGACAATAACTATGCTTGAGGGGGCCCATCTTATTTTTTAACGAGCTTGAAATGGAATAAAACTATGCTCGAGTGGATGGTTTCATTTTTATGCAAGCTTGAAACCAAAGGTAAACTATGCTTAGAGGGGTCTATTTCATTTCTTAACGAGCTTAAAATAAAATAAAACTATGCTCCAGTGGATTGATTTCATTTTTATGCAAGCTTGAAACCAAAGGTAAACTATGCTAGAGTGGTCGATTTCATTTTTTAACGAGATTGAAACATAACATAAACCGTGCTCATACACCCCATCCTTAGGGGGAAGAAACCACTAAAACATGCGGAACATTCAGGGAAGTCTGATGACTAGCATTCATGCGATGATTGGGTGTCACGAAGGAAAGTTGATCAACGGTCACAATCCTCCTATCGTAGGTAAAATACATCACTCGAAAGAGTGTGGACACGACGGCTTTCATAGAATAGACATAATCACGTCCAAGGAGTAGATTGAAATCTAAACGACCTTGGACAACCATGACATCAACATAAACATTTTTACCTCTTAACGTGACAGGTATCTGTGGGAGAATCCCTAAAGGTCCGGTAGGCCTTCTATTAAAATCCAAAATCTAGTCAGTTACTGGCACAAGATGAGGGGAACCTATAGCTTGCCAAGCAGTTGAGGATAAAATACTAACAGAATCTCCCTCATCAACTATCGTACAAAAATTTCTTTATCGGAAACTCCTACAGATATTTGAAAAGGAATACTCGAAGGAAGACGAGATTCTGATAGACCATTCCAATCAAAGGAAATGACTTCAGTACTCAGGGGGGGTCCTGTAGGAATGGACAGGGTTTCCCCTTTCCTAGTACATTATAAACTAACTAGGAAAACATCAACAGTTTCCAATTCACTCTCACTTGGAAGATAAGAATGAGACAAATATTTTGTCATGGTGACTGCTTTAGTCTGTACTTTCGCCAATGAAAGAGCGGGATCGAGTGGAGATGACATCGACTCGATCACTTCACTCTTGGAAGGAAGAGTGGGATTGATTACAGATGAAACTAAATCGATCACTTGGTCAACCAGCGGGGGGTCGAGGGACAACTTACAATCACTTGTTGGAAGCACCTATTGAGAACTAGTAATATCTTCCAACCACCGTGAAGCTTCATCCATGCTTGGACAAAGGTAAGTACGATGCATGCCCTTGCATAGCTAGCAAGGGTCTATAACTGTACCCTTCCGACCCTTCACCAATGGGTCACTGGTCGAGGGAGTATCATCAACATGATGGTCATAGGTTGATGATACAAGCAGTTTGGGGTTTTTAGACCACACTTCTGACACACGGTAAAGACCGGGACAATCCCTAAGAAGGTGATCACCCTTGCAAAGTTTGCAAGGGAACTTGGGCTTACGAGGTGTTCTCATAGAATGAGTACCATAAGAGGCAGATGGTTGACGTTGGGTCTCTTCTTATCCTTCTTCTTCTTTATCTTCCTTTTCTTCTTCTTCTTCTTTTCCGCCTTCTTACTAACATCATAGTTTTCAGTAGGAGAATAGGAAGGGACGGAAGCCGATTCAACTTTCGACGGAGAAGGAGAAGGGTCACCATGATATTGATGCTCATGTGCTAAAGGACCTAGGTTTGACACAATTGGTGCACTTGGTGTAACTGGATTGGAGAATAACCATACTAGTAATCCTATCGTCAATCCAGGAAGATTCAACGTAGCCATAAAGGGAGGACCAACAGCTCCATAAGGGGGAATAATAAATGGCATACCCTGGAAAGGGGCCTCTTGGTTGGTAGTCCCGGAAGAGTCTTCCATATCTAAACTTCCTAAGAGTCTCTAAAGTACCACACAAATCAAACACTACTCAAGTCTAAACGAAACAAGCAAACTATGTGAATAGGAGTGGATTTAAAGTCTAGAACCTCACAGGATTATCAAGGCTTTGCAACTTGCTATATACCACAAGGTACAACAGTAAAACGCGACAAGGAGGATTGGGACCGTACCCTTTCCTGAATACCCGACTACCTAGACAGTACGTGCGTAGTAATCTCCCCGAGTGTTGTTCTCGGTGTATTGCTCTGCCAAGATGGACAAATGGTTAACTCAGTTGGTTTCAGGAATCCTAATGGTCCCTCCCGCTATACACAAGGTATGTGGGAGCTCAAATCCGTAGTGGTGTTGTCTAATGCACAAATGTTCGACCAGAGACCTTCCGATATACTACCGAGTACGTGAAACACCTTTCGATATACGCCAAGTACATGTGGTACTTGGTGGGTACGTGAAAGAGCTTGATATACCGATAAGTACGTGGAAGACTACAATACCCCCGTGATACAGTGCTTAAAAATAACGACAGCTGCCACACTTAACGACGCCAGAACACATCTCTAACTTACACACAGTTACTAAATTATTTAAACCTAAGCTAGCGTTAATTTTATCTTGCACGGTTAGGTGGATGCATGAGGTGAGTACATAAATGTAAACATAATGCAATCCTCAACTACATGATAATGCACATTTTCCTTTCCTTTTCAATGAAAACTACTTAAGGTAAGGAGAGATTTTTCTTTCTTTCAAACCAAAAGTACTTAAGTAGTAGTGAAAAGAAGAATTCCTTCCTAGAGTGCAATAACTCTAACTTTCTGCAATAATCAGCTAAAAAGCGCAAAGAAAATGAAAGATGCAAGTAATCTTAACAATGTATAAGACAAAATAATGAAGCACTTTCAATTTTCAAGTGCATGTACCAAAAATGGAATTTGATAGCTAAACGCTTTTCATATCTATATACAGAAAGTGAGAGAATATCTACAACAAGCTAATCATTCAGAAATTCCCAAAGAAAAATGACAAGCACCCAAACAACTCAAAGACACTCAAGAAAGGCTCAAAATCTACCAAATGCAATAATTATAACTCATTTCCTATCTTTTTACACTTCGAAAAAGACACATCTAAGGTACGGAAAGAAGGATTCCACAAACATTTCCAATCAAATGCAAGACAAAGAAAAGCACTTAATAATCATGTCTAACTCAAATGTACACAAAACTGACACAAGCCTTTTCTTCTTCCTATGAGTGTAAGACCAAAAATGCCAAATGATCGAATTAAAGTAAGAAGAATACTTATGTTTTCCAATTTCATGAATATAGAAAAAGAGTGACAAAATCAAGCTTTTCTTCGAACTAAAGTGGAGACAAAGAATCAATCTTCCCCAAAAATTATTGAATAGCTCAACATGTAAGGGAAACAAGATGCATAACCCAAGAAAAAGAGGCTAAAAAAGACATGGATATCCCACACTCTTCAAGTCTTTAAAACAAGCCAATCACGCCAAACCAAAAATGATCTCAAAACCTTGAGATGGGTCAAAACTACTAAAGGATGCACGATTCATGGCCCCCCCCAGCCATGAGGGGGATTTTTTTTTCAAAAATAGAACCCGTTTCGCTTAAAAATGCAAGCAAAACACTAGTTTTGACTCAAAGGGCCAAACATGAATCCAAATCTCAAAAGACCCAAAAACCAATACAAACAAGCCAAACAAAACACTGCTGGACAAAAGGGTCTCTTCCTGGAAGGTACAGTGTAGAGGAATCTGCACACAAACCAAAACTCAAATCAGAAATGGAGAAGGGGTGCCTGTATGGCAATTTTGGCAGATCAACGCAGTCTGTGCTTGTACACAGTGCGACATCGCAGGTTACCAATGCGGGAAGTGCAACAGTGTCGCAGTAGACCAATGAAAGGGTTGCGACGATAGGCCCACAGACAAAGAACAGAGTAAAAAATGACACAATATCGCTCTGAGTCCACTAACCAGGTGCGACAGTCGAGATCTATGTTAAAAAATGAACCAATTCTCCAAACAATGAGCAATGAAATGGTTTGAAAATGAGAAGAACAAACTCAAAGGAAGGTAATCAAACTCTTCAAAGTGAAGATCTGATGGTGAAACCAGTTTAGGAGGAAAATGACAAATAAGATGGCTTGTAACAAGAAATCAACCCTGGGGTGGCAGGTGCGGGTGGGGTCTTATTTGACCCCGGAGGAAATAAAATTGAAACTATCTCATGGGGATTAGGAATCAAGACAAACAATGAAGCTGAATGGCTTGCTCTCGTCCTATCTTTCAATATGATCTCCTCCCTCAGCATTGACAATCTCAGAGTTTATGGGGATTCCAGACATGTCATTCAAACAATGAGAAGGGGTGCCACCCCGCAAGGATCTAGAGCTTACAGGTACATGCAAAGAATAAAATATAATCCTCATTTTTCTCAGACTTCTTTCTTCCACATCTGTCGAGCGAACAACAAGTTAGCAGATGAAGCAGCCAACAAAGGAACGCTGCTAGATATCGGGCACATGGAGGGTCTAAATGGTGCCTTGGGATTTCAATTTATACCATAATCTAATTGTTTAATGGCAAAAAACGTTATTGATATGGGTTTGAAGGGGCTTAGTCGTTTGAGGGTCCCCCTCCCCCCGTCCCCGTCCTCTTCCGTAGACGAAGTATCGTGTGCCCCTGCCACACGCCCTCCTCTCCACCGCGCATGGCACATGGGCCCTCGTGGTGCTGTCAGCTCCCACGAGTAGTTATTAACTCGGCCATCCGCCCCTCCCTCGCAGTATCACGATATGGCTCGCCCCATCTCCAGTGCGATGAACCGGCTTTCCCTCGGCGACTTGGGCTCTCCATCCTCCCGTTCCGGACTGTTAATCCACCCTAGGGCGGGCACTATGCAGAACATTATGGCGGCCATAGCCGCGTTGAGTCGCACCATGGTTGACATTAAGCTTTCTGTGCGAAACACCTACAATGAAGTATGCACCAGTGTCAATCAGAATGAGGAAATGGCCAAGGACTTGAGCTACACCGTGAACCAGCTCGCATGCCAGGACTCCAGAATTGACGACCTGGAGAGAAATCTGTTCGAATTGATGGGCAAGGTGGATAATATGCAGGAAGACATAGCAGTCATCACCGGGAAATCGCAGGGAAGCTGCGTCCATGGCAGTCTGACGGTTAATCAGGAGATAAAGCAGGAAAGGCAGGATGCGGCTTCTGTCTACCTTAAAAAATATGGATAGTTAGCAGTCTCAGTTCAGGTTCCTCTTTTTTGATGTTTAAGACTCTATGTTTTTTTGTATATTCCTAAACCAGCAGTTCGTCAGGGTTTATTCCTGCTCTACTTTGAACAGTTTTAGTAAGGTTTTGTTTAGAACTCTTACAGGTAGACAGCTAGAATCTTCAGCTATAAATTCTCAGGCACTTGTTACTCTGTCAAATTTTTGTGAAAACTTGTAATGAATGGCTGTGCAAAGCCTTTATAAATACATCTATTTCCCCTGTTCTTGTTAAAAAAAAACAAGAAATCAACCGAAAATGGCATTCAAATTGACAACTACAAAACAATGTTCCTCCCCAGTATGGTCGCCAGATTTGTTTGATGGACAATCCACTCGAGCGGGCGTGAGTCGAATCTCCCTAGCTCAATGTGAGTCTAGAACAAATAGTAGAGACTATAAACCACTTTCCTAGATCTAATTAAGGATCGAGTCACTAGATGTCTTACCTTAAACTTGAGGTCCTTTCTCCTGGATGTTGCTCCACGCCTTGCGTTCGTCATATCTCAGTTTCAAGACCTATCAAGATACACATAACAATGCAAACAAGTAAAGAGTATCTATACAATAATAGATCTTAGTAAACAGTTAAGCAGGTAAACTACGCAATACTATCAACACAACAATATTGGTGGAAAGCATTTATATTACTATAAATATAGGGAAAGTACATAGAAGAATGACTACAACCAAAGCTTAATGAAGCATCCTTTCTCCATCCAAGCCAAATTCCATATCCTCCCAAGGAAGTGTGAGCCTATCAATGGATGAGTAGACATCTCTCAATGATGATTTCACCAGCATGTAAACACTATAGACTTCCTCCTTTTGGAGATGGATAGAGGTTCACTTATATAGGACTAAGTGGATAGGGTATGGATAGGATAGGTTGAGATATGGTAGGAGAGAGATAGGGAATCCTCCCAAGAGGTGAGGAACCGAGTACTAGCTCTCCCAAGAGGTCAGGGATAAGGATCCAAGTCAGCATTCTTTGAGAATGGGCTCGAAGAAGCTATTTTTGCCTATTAACTGACATCATCGCACCCTGCAAGAGAGAAATATGCGACATCGCAGGTTGCATGAGTGCAGCCTACAACGACCTCTCAAAACCTAGCATGAATGCAATGGCATCTCTTCCAAGTTAATGACTTAGCCAATGAAACTTTAGGGATGTATACATTGAGTCTCTTGATGGTAATATTTTAGGTGTAACAACTACTCTTCATATTAATAAATGAACCACATTGTTCATAGGGAAAAGAGGCCATACATATATACCATCAACATCAATGTATCATAGAGACCATAAATCACCATATCTAGAACATAAATACATGTTTATTTGTTTTATGTACTAACACGTACCGACAAAACTATGCACAACATAAATGTAAACATTGACCAAATCAAGTGCACTACTAAAATGTAACAAAAAGCATGAGAATATAGTATTCCATATGTAGTATGTCAGCTAAAAAAGGATCAACCAAGATGTGGTCTTGGGTCTAGCTCAATGATAATGTCATCAAGTCCTTCCCACAAATTCCAAGTTCCTTCACCAACCTATAGCTTCATTTCCCTCTATATGTGTTGATATGATATGTCCTAAAATAAGCTTCCTATTTTGATGAGTTCTTCATATAAAGGCTTCATAATGATGCTCTTTGTGGGATTTTTCATTTTTAACCATTCTATAGCCAGCATAAAATCCCCAAATATTTGGAGCTTCAGACCCCCTTTTGAGACAACCAAAAACATATAACTTACTTGAGAGCCACTACCAATTCCAACTGCAAAATTATACCAATCAATATCAGATATGAACAAATTCCCCCCAAATCCTCCCATGAAATACCTACCTTGGGAGGCACCATCAAAATAGGCCCAATCAACTTTTTCAATAATCTCCTCAATGACCCTTCTCTGCTTTGAAGGACCGGAAGTCTCTGGAAATTTATCTAAGATGGACAAAATTTTAGTTGAATATACCTATGGGGGGGTATGTATATCCTGAAACGTGATCTTATTCCTAGCCAATCATACCCCCCATATCATGAGAGATGGAAGTTTCATGTAATCAAAGAAAGATGCATTATTCATCCATGTTTGTAGATCTTCCTGGAGACCAATACCACTCCATATAAAGAGTATACCTTTTACCTGTGAAACATGGTTCCACATACTAAACATGTATGGGTAGAAAACAAAGACATGATTTATATTTCCATATTCTTCATTGCAGATAGGACACCTGCTTGGTCCATAGCCTTTTTTTTTTATCAAATTATCCCAAACTTGAACCTTGCCAAATAGTGCCATCCATAGAAACATTTTGTTCTCGGGAGCACACTGAAGCTTCCAAATCACTTTTGTCCACCAATCAAGCTCAATTAAATCTCATCTTCCCATATCACACTATAACCCAAACTAGGCACATAATTGCCACCACCAACATTCCTGGACCATAGCAAATCATCCTCTTTTTCCTTCATCCCGATCTAATTGTCATGTAGATCATTGGTGTACCTCTCCCACATAATATTTTCTTCTATCATAAATCCCATTTCATCAACTAGAAACCATTCTTGTCTCAAAAAAGTAGAATTATGAAGATCATGTATCTAACTCAAAAAGAGAAAATCCCTTTCCATAAGAGATTCTACCATCACCTCATGAAGTCTATAAATCCTGAGCATCCAATCTAGGGATCCTGAACCATCCTAACTCTTCTCTTGTTTAATATATCCCATGCAATGAAATCCCTTATTAACCCAAAAACCAATATCAAAGGCTTCCACATTATGAAAATATTTCTTAAGGACTTTTCTCTTGATCTAAACCATTCTTCAATAGTGAGGGGAAACATGCATTTTTGGTGAACTACTTTAACCCGCAACCCTTCACCTTTCAAGACTCCCCAGACCCCATTTACTACTAAAGCTCTAGAAAAACATGAATGATGCTTCAAACCCTACCCCCTAACTCTTTTGGGAGAGCTATCTTTTTTCAAGGTACCCAAGAAAATGCTTTCTCATCAGACTACCCTCTCTATAAAAAGTTAAAACACAACTTCCTTATGCATTCCATGACACATATAGGTACAAAATATAAGGATGTACCCAATAAATAGGTAAGGCCCCCAAAGCGGACTTCATCATAACTAATCTACCTCCCCTTGATAACCATTTATTACACCATAGGTGTAATCTCTTCTCAATTTTGTTGATGATCCATACCCAATCCTTTTAGAGATAGTCACTAGGTTTGATAAAATATACTAAGTACTTTAAAACCATATTAATGTCATCAAGAACAAAAACAACTTGAGAGGCTATCATAATCAGCCACCTCTTGATAAGGGTCATAAAGCAAAAATAAGATTTTATTAAATTGCACATCATACCTATAGCTTCAATAAATAAGGTCAAATGTTTTTCAACTTAGAAATATCCCTTATGGATCCATCGAAAAAAAACACGATATCATCTACAAAAATCATATCAGTCGAAACTCTTTAAAGGGAGAGGTGAAATCAGCGATTTCTTGCTGAGAGAATGACACACTAATTGAGATAATTTCAATGACTCCTGGTGTGATGAAAATATCAACTTGAATTGTGTAATATATCTTATATAGGTTACCATATTCAAAGGCATAAGGGGTCAAGATGGGTTTTTTGATCCAATCGATATGATTGGAGGGGTAGAAGGTCTTTTGATTCAATTGTATATTATTGGGCCACTGAAGTGATAGGTTGGCCGCAAGTAGGGGTAAAAGATAACCTATGATGGAGTTCATTCTAGTGGGGTGCATCTAAGTGCATGGATTCTATTATTTATTCATCTATGGAGAATAAATATTCCTCTAACATGTCTTCATTGGAAGAGGAGTTTCAGACCCGATATGAGTGGACCAACCGTTTTTAGTGGAAATTGGGGGACCTCTTGGTTGGGTGAGGTCAACATAAAGCGGATGATCACTTGGTGAGCGAGGTGTCGATTCGATATGAAAAATATCCACATAGTATAGGGGGATTTTACTTGGAATTTAATCTTACGTCAAGAAGGTTCTCAACCCTAGTATTTCCTTCCCCATCTTGGACCGTTCAACCTGAATGTTGATTAATCGATTGGATTTTTATCCTCTCCAGTCATCTCATATCATGGTTTTGTTAAGAGGTTGTTTGTTCTCGATGACGGCTTTTTCCCTAATCTTGTATTGGTTGGTTTAGAAAAAATTATTCTTAGAGTGATAATACCCTAGAAGATTTGGGATATTAGTATGCATATTTTGATTGGTTCTATGAACTACTCAAGTGCCCCACCTCTCGGTTCTCATGCGTGAACATTCTCTTTAAAATCTGCTTCAAATGGTTTTGTTTTTGCATACAATTTATTTTTTAATACTTGACTAGTGATGGGTCCCTATTGTCCTTGTGATGGGATCCCATGAGGTTTTTAGCAAGCTTGGAAATGCATTCAAGAGGTTACAAAGATGCATTTGACCTATTGTACAACTATTGTGCTTTAATTGACCTTGGTATTCAAGTATAAAGAATGTATTTCTATTCTAGTGTGTGTGTGTGTTTTAAGTTTGATACCCACATTATTTTAACACTAATTCCATTTGATTATGTATGTGTTGAGGTCTTGTTTCCTTTATTAGATTTTAAATGGGACAATTTACCTTATTGTAGCTTGTTCTAATGACCCCAGTATTGAGGATTATGAGTTCTTTACTTTTGGCTTAAGTTTCCCTGTAACGCTTGTAATAATCATCCCACTGAGTGGGTAATTTTTAGTTTATGGTTTGGCCAATGGTTTAGCATACAACCTTGTTGTTGACTCTATAACAAATTGGAGCATATTTTTCTTTTATATATAAATGAATAAGCCTATTATATTAGGTTATAATACCCTTGTATAATCCTGTATTAACATTTTTGCAAATCTATTTGACTAGTCGCTATGTTATGGTTGTATCGACCTAGGTTATAGTACCCATACTTACCTTCTATTAAATCTTATAATTTTCTACTAAATTCATTTTTGCCTCTGTTTTTTATCTAATATTTACTTGGTAGATTTTATTATAAAATTATTTCCCTATCTAGGCATCATGATGGAAGATTTGGCACAATCGATAATATATATAATCCATTTTTCCAAAAAAATCTCTTCAAGGACGTTGCCCCTGAACCCCCATAAAGGGGAATCCAAAATGTTTTCTTCACCCCCCATGGACCCCCTAAAGATAATAGTGGGGGGGGGATCTCCCCCATTACGAGCTAGGATCCAAACATATCTCAAACAAGACATTTAAATCAAGAATATCATTAAGCTCCACAACTAACAATCTACCACTTAGAGAATGATCACAACAACTCTACCACTGATTGCACCCATTGGACTATGATCCAAACCAAACCTAGAAAAATTCGCATATCCACCTTCATGCTTGAAGGTCAACTGAAAATGACCAGGAACTCAGTTTCTACCTAGTTACTACCTTTGTTAACATGTCTATAAGATTCAGGCTAGTAAGTATCTTTTCCAACTTCAACTGTCCATCTTCCAAAATGGATCACATGAAATGGTAATTGAGTTGTATATGTTAAGTCTTATAATGGAAGGTTGAGTTGTTTGCAAGATGAAGGGAACTCTTGCTATCACCGTATAACCTGATATTCTCATAATTCTTACCCAATTCCTCCATGAACCTATGTATCCAAGTCATCTCTTTACTAACCTCTATAGAAACATCATACTCTGATTTTGTTTCTGAAAGTGCAACAACCTTTTGCAGTTTCAAAATCCAACTGATTGTTATTCCACTTACAATAAAAAAAATACCTTGCAGTTCTCCTCCTACTATCTTTATCATCAGCCATATTTGAATAAATATATCCTTGTAGAACAATGGTTGAACCTCCAAAACATAATGCATGAGTAATAGTACCTATCAAATATTTGAGAATTCACTTTATTGCCTCCCAATTCTACTTACCTTGATTGTTCATATACCTTCTCACAACTCCCATTTCATGTGCAATATCTGGTTTTGTGCACACCATCGTATACATGAAGCTACAAAATAATGATGAATATGGGACCATGGACATGTATTCTATATGCTCCTATGTTTTGGGACACATCTCCTTAGTTTGAACTGGATGGCCAAAGGTGTACTAACTGGTTTTTCATCCCGCATTCTAAATCTTTCCAACACCTTCTCTATGTAATCACTCTGAGACAATGTCAATTTGTGATTTTTCTTATCTCTTGTTAATCCCATACCAAGGATTTCATTGCAGCACCCAAATACTTCATCACAAATTAATTAGGTAATTTTCTTTTGAGCACATTTATATCCTACATGTTAGACCCTACAACAAGCATGCCATCTACATACAATAACAAGATAATATAACCTCCATTATACATCCTCTTAAAATAAACACAATGGTTGGAATGGCACCTACTATAAAATTGTTATGTCATAAACCTATCAAATTTCAAATACCATTGCATTAGATCTTTCTTTAGTCCATACCATATGTTATTCAACCTACATACTAAATTCTCCTTCCATTTGACCTCATACCCCTGTGGTTGCTGCATATAAATCTCTTCCTCTGAATCCACATGGAGAAAAGTTGTTTTTACATCTAACTATTCAAAATGAAAATCTTCTACTTCCACTAGACTTAAAATAGTCTTAATTGAATTCATTTTAACAACAACAGAAAATATTTAATCAAAACCTATACCTCTTCTATGCAAACCCCTTCACAACAAGTCTAGCCTTGTACCTCTTTTTGCCTCTATCATCTTCCTTTAACCTATAAACCCATTTATTCTGCAATGTTTTATTTCTTGTAGGAAACATAACCAAGTCCCAAGTCTGGTTTCTTACCAAGGAATCCATCTCCTCTTTCATCCCTTGCTTCCACTTTATTCTAGTTTCTACATGCATTGCCTCTTCATAAGTTCGAGGGAAATTTTTAGGGGCGAAATTTCACCAATTGGCTATTTTCTGGGCCTTTTTTCAAAAAATAAATTTGCTATTTGGTCATTTTTAGTCGCTAATATCGCATATATTTACATAAATTGTGTTTTTTATCATAATATTCGCCAAAATTGACAAGTTTCAATAAGAAATTGTATGTTTCATATTTAATATTCTCCTAACAATCTATATTTATGCTTTCTTCAATCCAAAATAATCACCTATAATACTATACTTAAGTATACTTTTATAATCCTTAAAAAATACCCTATTCATAACTCTCTAGTTCACCAAAATCGGTCAACAATAAATAATACAATGAATGATAGTATCATTCAAGGGATCTACTTAGCCTGGTACATCTTCTAACAACACTTGCAGGACTTTGAGGTACTTGTTGCTATTATTGTTGTATATTTTGATTTTCTTGCACCTTTGGAATTTCATTTTCTTTGATTTCATCAAGCACTATGTATTCTTTGTTTTCTTTTTCTTGTTTCTTTCCCTGCAATTGATCTTTGTGCATGGCCTTTTCATTGAATACCACATATCTACTCACGATGATTTTTCGATTTTCATAATCCCATAAGCGATAACCAAAATCAATAACCCCATATCCAATAAAAGTACACTTGGATTTTTCCTCAAGCTTTGTTCTATTTTCTCTATCCATATATGGACAAATGCTTCACAACTGAAATTCTTCATAAATGAGTAGTTTACCTTTTTACATGTCCATGCCTCCTATAGAACGCCACCATCCAAGGACCTTGAATACCCTCAATTTATTAAGTAGACAACAATATCTACAACATCTACCCAAAATTATAAGGGCAATCCTGCATGCAATCTCATACTCCTTGTATGCTCCATGATTGTCCTTTTCATCCTTTCTAACACACCATTTTCTTGTGGTGTTCCTAGAACTGTCTTCTCTCTACAAATCCCATAGTATGAATAGTTACTATCAAAATCCTTATTGTAGTATTCACCTCCATTATATGATGTGAAACACTTTAGCCTTTTTCCAGTCTCAATCTCAACCAAAGATTTTCATTTCTTAAAAACATAAAATACATCATTTTTTTGTTGAATGCAATAAACCCAAGTTTTTCTTGTTGTATCATCAATAAAAGTAACATAATAATGAGAGCCACCAAGAGATGATACCTGAGTCGATCCCCATACATCTCTATGCATAATTTCCAACTCTTCACTATATTTTTTCTTTCCAACTCTGAGAAATATGACTCTCTTATATTTTCCATAAACACAATGCTTTTAGAAACCCAAATCATCTTGCTTCAAATCTAAAATAACTTCCTTGAGTGGAGAAACTACATCCCCTTCTTAGTCATGTTCCCAAGCCTATGATTCCACAACATTGTATCCACTCCTGTAGAAGCTAAAGAAATCAAAGAGTCAACATTACCAATACATAAATACAATGTACCTACCTTCTCTCCTTTCACTATTACCAGTGATCCTTTAGTGTCCTTCCATGCATTTTCTGTAAATGTGGATATACATCCTTAACTTCCCTATTGAAATAATATTTCTTCTCAAAGAAGGAATGTGCCTTACCCCTTTCAGTAACCATTGGTTTCCATTCTTTAACTTTAATTGTATCTTACCATTTCCAACAATTTTACACGGTTCATCATCACCCAAATAAACATGTCCAAAATCACCTTGAACATAATCTTGAAAATATTTCATATGGGGTGTGAAATGAAATGAAGCCCCTACCAGAGTCTAACACCCAAGAATAAGTAATATTATCTAATGAAAGGATCAAAGCATCTTATAACACATCACCTGCTACATTTGCTTTCTAGTTATTCTTTGGTTGTCTATTTCCTTTTTTTTAGAGATCTATAGTATTTCTACAGATGTCCTTTCTTCCCACAATCCCAACACTCTAGATTCCCTAGTCTGGATTTAGATATTCCATTCTTAGACTTTATGTGGTTCCCTAGGTTCTTTCATCTCTCCCTTTTTCTTCTCTTTTTCTCCATGTTCAAAGCATTACCTAATGTCTCACCTCTGCTTTTCCATCGCATTTCCTCTCTAAGGATAACACCACAACATCATCAAACTTTATCCTTTGTTTGAACCAGAGACAAAGTTACTTACATCCATGACCAAGCCATTCCATCTTTCTTGCAATGAACACAAAATCAGAAGATTTCTAACCTCATCATCAAAGTTTGTTCCTACAGAACTAAGTTGATTGGTGATTTTATTAAATTCGCTTAAATTATCAGCAATAGACCCCACCTTCTCACATCGTCATATTAAATCATCACTTCATAAGAAATACCTTATTGGAGGTTGGGGGTTTTTCATACAATTTATTCAATGTCTTCATTAGATCCTCCATTGTCTTTTCTTTTGAAATGTTGAAAGCCATCGGCATTCCTAGGCACATCCATATCATTGCTAGTGCCTTTATATTAATAACCTCCCATTCTTCATCATTCATATTCGTTGGCTTCTTTGTTTTTCTTCCTAATGGTAAGAAGAGATCCTTCTAATATATATAGTCCTTCATTTTCATATTCCATATATGGTAGTTTTGTCTGTTAAATTTCTCATTACCCTATGTTATCATTCTGAAATTTTTTGTGGTGGCATCCTAAATTACTCTACATATGACAAGGAACTATATTCCCTATTTTAAGTTGTTAAGAAGTGGAAGCACTATTCGATGGTAAAGAAGACCATCATTCACATTAATCATCATTCACCACAGTATTTGTAGGCCCAAAGTAAGCTACACTAGACCAAACTTTATAAATGGATGGGATTCTTACAACAATTCCATCTAATCATCAAATATAAGAAGTGAAGTACAAACAATTTGGCATACATGCTCTCAAAGGCCACCTATAGCCAATATTACAGCTTTGGAAACTCTTATTCACATGGAACCTTTCACCCATGATGCATACAAGGAGGAATACATGGAATATGAGGACTTCAAGGAGGTATTTCAACAACTGTAAGTCCAATTCCATGTATAAGAAGGTGAAAACAAGGATGACTATCATCTCTAGGATGGGTTACTCTACAAGATAGACAAGATATGTGTTTCTAGAGTCAAGATATTGTAGCTTATCAAAGAGTCACACACCTCCAAAGTTGCAGGGAATTTTGGTGTAGGGAAGATAGTTGAAAACTTACATAGGTATGTTTACTGGCCTAAAATACAAGAATATGTAGCATGATTTATTAAAGGATGCATACTTTGATGTACAAGAAATCCCATTAATAGGAAGCAAGGTCTGTACCACCCCTTACATGTTCCTACTAGACCATGGGAGAGCATCTCCATGGATTTTTTGGGTGATTTACCAACCACTGGGAAGGGACATGACTATCTATTTGTGGTAGTTGACAAATCCAGCAAAATGTGAATTCATATTCCTTGCAATGAGACCATAAGAGGATAGACAGGAACAAAAATGTTCTTTGAACAGGTCTAGGTGAACTTTGGGATACCAAGGAGCATCATATCAGACAGGGATACCATATTTCTCAATACCTCTTGGACTATACTTTGGGAGAAAAATGAACACAAAGTTGAAGAGATATTCAACATTCCATACAAAGACAGTTGGACAAACAAAAGTAGGCAACATGACTTTGGTACAACTTTTGAGGGGTTACAATTAGAAGCATTCAAAGACTTGGGATGAAAACTTGATCTATATGCATCACTCATATAACAGAGCATTCCACACTTCCATTGATAATTCACCTTTTGAAACTTGTTTTGGATATTTTCCACCATAACCTCTAGATGTTATATATGGATAGCAAGAGGGGATGAGGGAAGACTCCACTGATGAAGCATTAAGAGTTGAAATTTTTATTGATAAGATTAAGCAAATCCATTTGCAAGTACATGAAGCATTGGAGAAGTCACAAGAAAATTACAAAGGCCAAGCATGGCCAACACAGGGTTGAAAAATCATTCAAAGTGGGAGATAGTGTATGGTTACACCTGAACAAGGATAGACTACAAGGTCTTGGTAAGAATATAAAGGCTCTTAGGTATGGCCCTTTTGAGTTATTAGATAAGGTGGGATATAATGCGTACAGACTCAATATACCCCCATACATGCGTATTTACTCCATTGTGAATGTGGAAAACCTGAAACTCTATGAACCTTCCATGTTGAATCAAGAATCTGTGCAGGTCTTACTTTCTATAGAGGACTTAGCACTACACGCTCAGGTAGAGTTATCAGAAGACACAGTGTTATAGAATAATTCAGGAAAAACCAGGCGGGGATAGTATGAACCCTGGCGGGTGGGGTTGAAAGGAGAACTTCTAGACAAGGCTAAATGGTACTCCAAGGCAAAGAAAGAGGAAAAATTTTCTCACCTCATTCAATAAAATATTGTGGGGACCAAAATCCTCCAAAAATGGGGAGGTTTGATTTGAAATGGATCAATATATAATTTGTCACGCATTTGGATATTTCTCAGTCAGAAGATTGGATGAATTGGCTTGTAGCTGCCCATTTTATGGGCAATTCTCATTTTTCATAATTGGGGTATGGAACCTTCTAAGCCTTGTTTTAGGGTCTAAATGGAAATTTTGAGGGTAAAACAACCAATCTCTAATTCCATTGTCCATGAAATAATTGTACACTCGAAGTGCTTTCCAATGGTCAAAAGATCGCCTCAATCGGAGTTCGTATGATAAACTTACGCCTCCCGCAAGTTTCCCCATCCAATTGACTATTAAGCTTAGCCTAAATTAACAACCAGATCACTGAAAGAAACACAATCACAAGATAGACAAATATTTACCCTGGGAAACCCTCATGGGTTAGAAAACCCAGCAAACCTTTCCTCAATATAGATAATCAACCCAATACAAGATGTAGTCCTCAACAAGAGCTCCTTCTCCTCCTATGCAAACCTATCTCTCTCCTATGCACCAATCACAAGTGAGTGAATGAATGAGATAAATGAGGAACACGCCTCCTCTATTTATACTCATGTTCTAACTGAATTTTCTCCCTAATGGGGCCAACCTCTCCTAAGAGAGTCTAATAACCCCTAAATAGCTAACTCAGGGCCGACCTCACATGGGAGATCTAACAACCCTAGTTGCCACACTTCCTCGGAGAAATAAACATCTTCGGATATACAATAGGGTCTCCTCGGACGAATGCAGCATCTCCGGAATAATAAAATACAAATATAATATTCTTTGAAGTTACAATATTTCAACACTCCTCCTTAACGAGAAGGATATTATAACAACATCTACAGGAGCAAGGAGTCATCAACTACATGGTACATGATACATCTATAAATCATTGGAAGCTTTCTTTATACATCATCATCAGTAACTTATACAATTACTGGAACATCAACATATTCAGTACTGAGTCTTCATCTTCTGCAGCACTTGAACAGCTACAGCAACATCATCAACATCTGGATCTTCTGGATCATCTCGATCGACAGCATCTGGATCATCTCGATCAACAGTATCATCATCTCGATCATCATCATCTGGATCATCTCGATCAACAGTATCATCATCTAGATCATCTCGATCAACAATATCATCATATCGATCATCATCACAGCATACTCTGCAATACACATGATCCTCCCTTTCGGAATTATGGGATCCTAGACAGTCCTTCCTTTCGGAATTACGAGACTCTAGTCCATCAACTCTGGTGATCCTTCCTTTCGGAATTACGAGATCATGGACAATCCTTCCTTTCGGAATTATGGGATTCCAGTCCATCAACTCTGGTGATCCTTCCTTTCGAAATTACGGGATCATGGACAATCCTTCCTTTTGGAATTACGGGATTCCAGTCCATCAACTCTGGTGATCCTTCCTTTCGAAATTACAGGATCATGGACAATCCTTCCTTTCGGAATTATGGGATTCCAATCCATAAACTCTGGTGATCCTTCCTTTTGGAATAACGGGATCATGGACAATCCTTCCTTTCGGGATTATGGGATTCCAGTCCATCAACTCTGGTGATCCTTCCTTTCGGAATTACGTGATCATGGACAATCCTTCCTTTCGGAATTACGGGATTCCAGTCCATCAATTTTGGTGACCCTTCCTTTCGTAATTACGGGATCATTGTCTAAGGATGATCAATCCTTGATCCATTTAAGACACCTCTAATGTCTATGGACGATGCAATCCAGATCTACTTATAGGATGATCAATTTTGGTCCATTTAAGACACCTCTCATGTCTAAGGACGATGCAGTCCTCTCGTCCACTTAGATAAAGTCTAAGGACCACGCATCGACTTCATCATCGGTATCACCAATACAGGTATCCACATCATCGACCTCACTGTCGGTATCACCAATACAAGTATCCACATCATCGACCTCACTGTCGGTATCACCAATAAAGGTATCCACATCATCGACCTTACTGTTGATGCAGCAAATCTCATCATCAGTGACCACATCACTCCCCCTTTCGGGGAGGGTCCTTTTGAACTACACCAAGCTTGTCTCGAAAATACTCAAACTTCACTCGAGACAGAGGTTTGGTCAATATATCAGCAACTTGTTCATCAGTGCTCACATACTCGAGCTTGATAGCTCCTTTCTGCACCATATCCCGTATATAAAAATATCGGATCTCTATGTGCTTTGACTTATCATGGAACACTGGATTCTCTGTCATCTTAATACAACTTTGGTTGTCACACAGGATCATAGTGGATTCCATCTCTAAGTCAAATAATCCTAATAACAACTTTCGAAGCCATATTGCTTCACAACTAGCAGAGCAAGCAGCAATATATTTTGCTTCAACTGTACTGAGAGCCACACTAGACTGCTCTTCCTGTCTGATACACTTCCTGCCCAACCAGCATCTATGTATCCATACAATCTGAAATCATGATCTCCAAGATAACATAGACCAAAGTCTATTGTACCCTTTAGGTACCTCATCACATGCTTTGCAGCTATCAAGCGAACTCGTCTAGGTTTCACTAGATATTGACTCAAGGTGTTCACAACAAAGCATATATCTGGCCTGGTATTTGTCAAATACATTAGTGACCCAATAATCTATCTGTACAGAGTCATATCCACTAACTCTGATGAGTCATCATCTAACAGCTTCAAGTTGGAATCCATGGGTGTGGCCATGGCTTTACATTCCAACATATCAAATCTTTTCAAGATTTCCACGGCATAATTTCCCTGGTTGAGAAAGATTCCTTCTGGGCCTTGCCACACTTCCAGACCTAGAAAGTAATGCATCAATCTGAGATATTTCATCTCAAACTCTAAAGAGAGTTTCTTCTTGCACTCAATAATATGTTTCTCATTTTCCTGTCAGAAATAGATCATCCACATATAGCAACAATATGACAGGTTCATCATCCATAACCTTGAGATAAATATTAGGATCAGCTTTACTTTTGGTAAAGCCCAAGCTTGTCAAGAAATTGTCAATTATTCCATACCCAGCTCTGGGAGCTTCCTTCAACCCATACAAAGCCTTCTTTAGTTTTCCCACATGGGTTCTTCCATCTTCCACCTCAAATCCTTGTGGTTGTTCTATGTACACTTCCTCCTCAATCACACAATTCAGGAAGGCTATCTTTACATCCATCTGGTGTAATTTCCACTTCATCATGGATGCAAGTGCCATGATAGTTATAATGGAAGTGTACCTTGCAACTGGTGCAAATGTTTCTTCATAGTCAATCCCCTCTTTCTGAGAGAACCCTCTGGCCACAAACCTTACCTTATACTTTTCAATGCTGCCATCCGCAGCATGCTTTATCTTGTATATCCATTTGGAAGATACCACACTTTTGTCCTTTGGATTGGGAACTATATCCCAAACATCATTCTTCATTATTGACTGATACTCCTCTGTCATTGCCTCAACCCACTCTTTCTTATGGGATGCTTCTTCATAACTAGTGGGTTCTTGATCTACAAGGTTACACATTAAGGCCACATAGTTGGAGAATGTCTTTGGTTTCTTGCTCACCCTAGTGGAGCCTTCAGGAGCTCCATATTTTTCTGCTCCTAGAATAATGTCTCTTGCCCATGCTGGCTTTCTCTTCCTTGATATGTCTATAGCAGGGGGTTCTTGTGGTTCTATCATGTCATGATCTTTAGGTGTTACATCTTCAGGGGTAGGTGCAGCCTCTGTAATTTTGGAGGGTGCATCTTCCTCATATACTTCTTCATACTAGCACTTCCTGGATCTCTTAAGAGCTACCTCTTCATCAAATGTCACATCTCTACTTATTTGTCATGTCCCAAATTTGGAATTGGGTCACAATGGCCTAATCACATTAGCCATATTCATTAGAGTTTGCAAAGTTGATGTTAAGGGTCAAATAATTGCCAAGGAGGAAAATTACTAGTTTCCTAGGTTTGGGGTGGAAGCTTTGGGATTTGGAATAATGGGGATAATAAATGATGTTTGAACATTAGAATGGCATAAATATTTAATAAAGGATCTAAATAAATATATACAAGTGAAAATCAAAGTGGCATTTCATCATGAAGACACATGGAGGAAGTGGGACCCACATATGGCTAGATTTCCCCACTACATTTGGCATCATTCTCTCACCAATTCGAATTCAAGGTGAATGGTAACATACTTGGGGAATTCCAAAAGGTATTATTCATGGCATAAATCATCCAAGGTCGAAATATAGAGGAAGAGTAACTCCCATGGAAGAGGAAGAGGCAATTTGGAGCTAGTGAGACACTTGGGCTAGATTCCCTAGCTCTATGACAACAATGATGAAGATGCTATGACACCTATGACACAAATCAGACCTGAAGGCTGACATATGACATATATGACATGTCAGGGCTAAAAATAGACTCCAAGAGGGCGCTCAAGGGTGTTAGGGAAGCTAAGATGCTTCCACATGTGATTTGGTGGAAGTGGGAGACTAGGAATTGTTGTACAAGTGGCGTTCTTTGGAATCTCTTCCCAACTTGAGTTGGCATGAGTCTCTTGGAAGGAATTCGACCCATGGAGGCCATTATAACTTTATAAATGTCAATAACAAAGAATGAAACCAGCTTTTGATCATTTGTAGAATTTGTAATTGCATTTGTGAAGAGGGAGAGCTAGTGGATGACTAGTTTCTTGCCTTAGCCAATTTCGAGGGTGAAAGATTCCCATCCAAGTTGGTAATTGGAAAGGCCATTCAGACCTTTCATTTGGAGCTTTAATGGAGTCTTTATTTGCAGGTGTAAGATACAGGGCAGCTCATGGTTTCTTCTATTGCAGCTCACTCCTTCAACCATTTCCGGTTTTGATGGCATATTCTTGATCCTTGAGGGAGGGCATTTTTGGTGAGCTATTGTACTCTTTGGGGAAGCTTTCAATGCCCCATTTATTTTGTAATATGAATTAAATACTCTGTTCTTCATCTCCAAAAAGTTTCAGGTCGAAATTCCAAGTAGAAATGCATAAATCTCATTTTTAATGGAAGAACAATGCCATTTCCCCACTACCTTGTTGTGAGCCAATGTATTGATGATGATTTCGAATGGATGGATGATTCTCTGATATATTTGTGGTCAATATAATTCCATGGATGTCTTCTACAAGTTTCATGTACTGTACTTGAGCATTTGAAGTATTTTTACTTAGTTTAATTGCACTGGGAGAAGAAATAGTGCCATTTCCCCAAGGGTCGAATTGGTGATTTTTGCAGTTGAATGGGAGAGGGTTGGAACAGATATAATAATCAATTAATGGTGCACATGATACCTTAATAAAATCCTTAATACATTCCCTACCTCTTTTCAGAAATTTGAGTGGCTTTGGAGGCATTTGGGAAGCCATTTTCAATACTTACCCCAGGGGGATTTGAACCCCAAATTACTAGTAAAATTGCATACTTGGTCCAGAATCTTAAGAGAGTTTGCAGAGGTATTTTGGTGGCCATATATCATCCCTGGACATCATATTCAAGTCTTAATATCATTCATACACCTTCCTTGAATATTTGAAGGCATTTGGAGTCAATTCGAGACATAGAGACCAATACTAGTCAAAGGCAAATTACTAGTAAAGTTCCCTACATTGGCCAGAATTGAAAGAGTATTTGCAGAAGTATTTTAAAGGTCCAAAGGCATCCTTAAAACACATATTTATGTTCTAATCTCATTCATATACCTTCTCAGAAGATTTGAAATCATTTGGGGCAAATTTGGGACCTAGAGATCAAACTAGTCAAAGGTCGAACTAGGGAAAAAAAGTGGAAAATTGGGCATTTTAATAAAATTTGAAAAAGGGACAATACAGTGGTATCAGAGCATGGTCCTTGCACCTGTGTATTAGGTACATACATTCAAGAATAATTGGCAGCCATGTCTTACTATTATGATGAATCCTATGAGTACAATTCTTATGATGAATATGCAGATGCTTATGAGCAATATGAAGCAGAATGTGAATGGTATGAGGAAAAGGTGCCATCATGCAACACTTCTTACAATTTCAAGAGAAATGAAGATTATTCTTATGACTTTAAATCTGATGAATATGAATGTGTCACACCAACCAAGGATAATTCTATGAGTGAGTTCCAAAAATGGAGAGCAAATTATAAAACCTTGCCCCAGCAATATCAAAAATATCAAGAATATCTTGCTTCGAGCAAAAATACACAAAATGCCATGTCTTTTGAGTACTATGCTGAACATGTTTATGAAAATAGGCCCAAAAATGAAGATGTGGAGTTAGTGAAGAAAGGTTTATGCCCTTCTTGTAAGAACCCTTGGAGCGAGTATCATATATGTGTGCATGAAATGATGTCCTCTTTGATGAGAGCTTTTGAGATTTATTCAAGAAGGGATTCCAAATATACCGATCCTAAGGAAAACAAGGGGAAAAATGAATCAGCTTGCTTGAAGGAGAAAAATGAAGAGACATCACAAGAGCATGAAGAAGATTCTATTGAAAATATGGAAGATCATTTCGAGACACCTTCTAGCTTATACATGAACCAAAGAGCATCTACTGATGGATGCTTAAACTATGAAGGAGTACCTACTGATGGGTGCTCACACCTCTATGTTGGTGACATAGAGATCACTTTTGAAAGTGTTGCTGCAAGCCCAAGTTCCATTAAGCATGATAATGAAGACCTTGTAGCAGTTGAAGAAGAACCAAGATCAACTTCCCCATCACCACTTGAGCTTCATGAAGTTGGTCCAAGCAAAAATGAAGAAGATGAGGAGGTTCATTTACAAGAGCCTCATTTTCTTGAAGGGTCCTTAAAGATGAATGAAAAGAAGATCCAAGAGTCCCTCAGCATTCTCCATGAGACTCAAGCATTGGTGTCAAATTCTTGTTGGAGAGCTACTTCATTGGAGGAAACATCCTTCCTTGAAGATATGGAGAAGATTCAAAGAGCAATGTGCCACATCAAAGGTAATTTCATGTCTTTGCTTTTTGATAGAAACCATTTGTTTGAGCTTAATGAATTGTTACATGATGGATACTTGAAGAATAATGAGGATATTCATAAGCTCACAATTCAAAATGAGCAACTTCTTGAAAAGTTGCAAGATACTTGTTTTTCCTCCTATGTTTCAGATTGTCAAATGGTAGATTGTTTGGAGGATTCTCATGACATGGTGGATCATGAGAAATGTGAAAATTTGAATGTTCTTGATGTGTTTGGAGATGAACTTGAAGAGATCCAAACACTTGATGTGGTGGAAGAAGAATTTGAATTGCCTCTTGATGAAGGTTGTGCAATTTTTAAAGAAGAGCATGATTCATCTACGTTGGAACCAAACTATGACAAAGAGTTCACACTTTTGAAGGAGCTGCATGATACTACCCATATGGATCCTCCCCATGATGAAACTTCTGTACTTTTTGATCATTTGGGTGATTTGGTTCATTCTCCTACATCCTACAATTCCATGTTTTGCAACATTAGTCTCAATGAAGTATGGGTGAAAGGGTTCTTTTTGATGGTGCCACATGAGGAGTATGATATGGTTGGAGCACATTCTTATTCACATTTGCAGCAGCATACTTTATTACTTTATGATGATGCACATCTACATGGATGCACCTATGATATGCATTTGAGTCACTTGAAGACTCATGGTTTTTCTTGCTCAACACTTGATTCATTTGATGTTGGAGGAACTTCAACCAACACTTGGGTGAATAGATTTATGATTGGAGAACATTTTTGTTGGAAGCCACATACTTTGTTATATCTTTATGATAATCACATTCAGGGATGTATGGGTGAGACTTCTTTGAGTCATTTGAAGTCTCGTTTTTTCTGCTCATTATTTGGTTCAGATTTTAGTGGAGATTCTTCATTCACTTCTTGGATGAAAGAATACAAGGCTGAATATTTTGATGCATATCACATCCTTTTGGAGCAGCTTTATAGGACATGGGATCCTCACCTATGTCATTGGAGCAGATTTGATTGGTCACTTGAAGCTTGTATGCACTTGGAAAACGGTGGTCTACTTGCTTGGAGGTATAAGCACTTTCATGATTCTTTGATGAAGCACCTCCTTGATATTAATTTTCATTATGTAGTTATGTACTTTGATGATATATATTTTGTACTCATGATGTTTGGAAGAATGCATACAAGAAAATGGGATCCAGGAATCCTCTTATATGATGGTATGGGTTGGAGAGCACTCTTAATTGTTCGGGTGCAATACAAGCAATGGGACCCTGGAATACTTTTTATCTCATTGGTTTCAAATTTTTTGGGGAAACAAGCAGTATGGGAGATGGATTTCCCCACTTAATAAAGTGATTTTTATCAGAGTATTGCAACAGCAAGCATGTTGGTTCCTCTCTAAAATATTCACGGAAACTCAAAGACTCAAGGTTTGGCAATTCAATGGCAACTTCAAAGAATTATACAGAAAGCAGGTTCTTCAACACCCATGTTTGAAATTGCTTGAGGACAAGCAATATTGGGAAGGGAGGATTTGTCATGTCCCAAATTTGGAATTGGGTCACAATGGCCTAATCACATTAGCCATATTCATTAGAGTTTGCAAAGTTGATGTTAAGGGTCAAATAATTGCCAAGGAGGAAAATTACTAGTTTCCTAGGTTTGGGGTGGAAGCTTTGGGATTTGGAATAATGGGGATAATAAATGATGTTTGAACATTAGAATGGCATAAATATTTAATAAAGGATCTAAATAAATATATACAAGTGAAAATCAAAGTGGCATTTCATCATGAAGACACATGGAGGAAGTGGGACCCACATATGGCTAGATTTCCCCACTACATTTGGCATCATTCTCTCACCAATTCGAATTCAAGGTGAATGGTAACATACTTGGGGAAGTCCAAAAGGTATTATTCATGGCATAAATCATCCAAGGTCGAAATATAGAGGAAGAGTAACTCCCATGGAAGAGGAAGAGGCAATTTGGAGCTAGTGAGACACTTGGGCTAGATTCCCTAGCTCTATGACAACAATGATGAAGATGCTATGACACCTATGACACAAATCAGACCTGAAGGCTGACATATGACATATATGACATGTCAGGGCTAAAAATAGACTCCAAGAGGGCGCTCAAGGGTGTTAGGGAAGCTAAGATGCTTCCACATGTGATTTGGTGGAAGTGGGAGACTAGGAATTGTTGTACAAGTGGCGTTCTTTGGAATCTCTTCCCAACTTGAGTTGGCATGAGTCTCTTGGAAGGAATTCGACCCATGGAGGCCATTATAACTTTATAAATGTCAATAACAAAGAATGAAACCAGCTTTTGATCATTTGTAGAATTTGTAATTGCATTTGTGAAGAGGGAGAGCTAGTGGATGACTAGTTTCTTGCCTTAGCCAATTTCGAGGGTGAAAGATTCCCATCCAAGTTGGTAATTGGAAAGGCCATTCAGACCTTTCATTTGGAGCTTTAATGGAGTCTTTATTTGCAGGTGTAAGCTACAGGGCAGCTCATGGTTTCTTCTATTGCAGCTCACTCCTTCAACCATTTCCGGTTTTGATGGCATATTCTTGATCCTTGAGGGAGGGCGTTTTTGGTGAGCTATTGTACTCTTTGGGGAAGCTTTTAATGCCCCATTTCTTTTGTAATATGAATTAAATACTCTGTTCTTCATCTCCAAAAATTTTCAGGTCGAAATTCCAAGTAGAAATGTATAAATCTCATTTTTAATGGAAGAACAATGCCATTTCCCCACTACCTTGTTGTGAGCCAATGTATTGATGATGATTTCGAATGGATGGATGATTCTCTGATATATTTGTGGTCAATATAATTCCATGGATGTCTTCTACAAGTTTCATGTACTGTACTTGAGCATTTGAAGTATTTTTACTTAGTTTAATTGCACTGGGAGAAGAAATAGTGCCATTTCCCCAAGGGTCGAATTGGTGATTTTTGCAGTTGAATGGGAGAGGGTTGGAACAGATATAATAATCAATTAATGGTGCACATGATACCTTAATAAAATCCTTAATACATTCCCTACATCTGTTCAGAAATTTGAGTGGCTTTGGAGGCATTTGGGAAGCCATTTTCAATACTTACCCCAGGGGGATTTGAACCCCAAATTACTAGTAAAATTGCATACTTGGTCCAGAATCTTAAGAGAGTTTGCAGAGGTATTTTGGTGGCCATATATCATCCCTGGACATCATATTCAAGTCTTAATATCATTCATACACCTTCCTTGAAGATTTGAAGGCATTTGGAGTCAATTCGAGACATAGAGACCAATACTAGTCAAAGGCAAATTACTAGTAAAGTTCCCTACATTGGCCAGAATTGAAAGAGTATTTGCAGAAGTATTTTAAAGATCCAAAGGCATCCTTAAAACACATATTTATGTTCTAATCTCATTCATATACCTTCTCAGAAGATTTGAAATCATTTGGGGCAAATTTGGGACCTAGAGATCAAACTAGTCAAAGGTCGAACTAGGGAAAAAAAGTGGAAAATTGGGCATTTTAATAAAATTTGAAAAAGGGACATTACATTATTTCCATATTATGGAACCCTGGGATGTATATTCTGAATGCTTTGGATGCATCACAATATCCAACAAATATTCCCTTCTTCCCAGAAGGATCTAGCTTGGTCCTCTTTTCTTTTGGAATGTGAATGTATATTGGGCATCCAAATATCTTGAGGTGACTTACCTCAGGCTTCTTTCCTATGAACACTTCTTCTGGGGTCTTGAAATCAAGAGCACTATGAGATAGTCTATTTTGTACATAGACTGTTATCCTGGCTACTTCGGCCCATAGATACATAAGTAGGTCTTGATCATGTATCATTGTCTTTACTGATTCCATGATGGTTCTATTCTTTCTCTCTATAACACCATTTTGTTGAGGATTGTAGGGAGTGGTTAGTTCCCTCTTAATTCCAGCTTCTTTACAAAAGACTTCAAAGTCCTTAGAAGTGTATTCTCCACCATTATCTGTCCTGATTATCTTGATCTTCTTTTCTGAATGGTTTTCTACCAAGGCTTTGAATTCCTTGAACTTTCCAAAGATTTCATCTTTTCCTTTTAGGAAGTATATCCAAGTCTTCCTTAAGTATTCATCAATAAATGTAAGGTAATATTCATATCCACTCAAGGATGTGGATGGCATTGGTCCACATACATCTGAATGAATCAATTGCAAAGTACCCTTGGTCTTTGTCTCACTCTTTGGAAATGGGTTCTTGATATTCTTCCCTTTTGCACATCATTTTCATGTGCCTTCATGATCAATCTTTAAGTCTAGTAGTCCTATAACTACTTTGCTCACATGAGGTAGTGCTTTTATAGTTAATGTGAGCAAGCTTTCTATGCCATAGCTCACTTGGGCTAGTGACTTCATGAACAAGGGCAGCTTCAAAATGAGCCTTGATTTTATATAGCCCACCTTCCTCTTCACCAATAACAATTGCATCCTCAATTGATTTTCCTTTGGACCACATGAGTACTTTTCCATCTATGAATGCAACCCTATAACCTTTCTTATCTAATGCAGAGTTAGAAAGTAAGTTCTACTTCAAACCTGGTACATATAGGATTTCTTTCATCTTTAGTGGATTTACAGAATCAAGCTTGTAGCTTGCTTCACCAATTACCTTGATGGGATATTTATAGTCATCTCCCAAGGATACCTTCTGAGGAGAGGACTTTTCTTCTAGATTTGAGAGAGTTTTATTTTGACCTGTCATGTGCTTTGAAGCACCACTGTCAATGAGCCATGTATCTTCTCCAGGTGTTACTGACCCAAAGAGTGCAGAGAATAGAACATACTCTTCTGCATCTTCTTCTACTACTTTAGCTCTCTTCCTTTTAGGCATTTCCTCTTCTTCTTATTCACTATCATCTTCTGCAAGGTGTGCATGATGTCTTTTGTGAAGATTCTTCTTCTTTCTTGAGGGACAATTTCTGGCAAAGTTGTTGACACCCAAAAAGCTCTCAATAGCTCATTTCCCTATGCACATGACCCCTTTGTCCATTTTTCCTGCCATTTTTGCCCCTAAAACCTTTAAAAGGTCACCAAAAATATCATAGTACACCTTTTTCCCCTCAAAATATGTATTTTTCCTCAAAAAAACCCTCAAAAAGGGTCCAAATTCTCAAAAATCAATTAAAAGGGAATAATATTCAAAAAAAAAGGAAAAAGAGATCTAAACCACATTTAGCAATACCATTGGTTTCCTTAAAACCATAATGGTATTTCTCATCACCAAAAAACTATAAAAAGGTGATAGGGGCTCCTCACTATTCACTCCATATACATCCTATCCTCATGCTGCCAAAATCCATCTTGAGCTTTGCCCAACCATTGAAGCATTGGAGAAGAAGAGACCATTGGACATTGGAACATATCAACCTTGGAGTTTCTCAAAACTCACCATCCTCACCATTTGAGGTAATACAAAAGTTTTAATTTTTATTTACATGCTTATGAATCAATTTTGTTCATTGTTATCAATCTAGAATTCTTTATTTTACTGTTTACTGTCATTAATCTATAGTTTATATTTGCTTACTTACATTGCTTTATTTGAGACTGTTGTTACAAGTTAGCAGGTGCACCATTTGCACATGCTTAGGAGAAATCCCAAGCAACAGTTTTTGGCGACTCCGCTGGTTTTAGAATTTTCAATCTTTGCTTTAGATCTTTATTTTAGTCGTTTTTTCCATTTAAAACTGTAGATCTGCCATACTAGTCAGCTTCTTGATAGCTGCCCTAGCCATTGGCCCTTTCTGCAGCCCGAAACAGCCCAAAATTTCAATTTTTGGGTTCATTTTTCATCAGCCGATTTTCATCCGTACATCACGACTTTCGGGACCCACAATCCCGCAGTCCATCGCGGTTGTGCGCCTTTTCTCCGCGCGGTCCATCGCGGCTCTGAGCCTTTTTTCCGCGCTGCGCATCGCGCCCGTGCGGCTTTTTTCTGCGCGGCCCATCACATTTGGGCGGCCTTTTCTCGCATGGTCCATCACGACTTTTCGGCATTTTTCCGTGTTGCTCATCATGGCTTTTGGCCATAGCGCTGCGATACACATCACGGCTTTCACCCACATCGCCCCACGGCTCATCGCGGCTTTTGACCTCACAGCCGTGATATTTCCTGTTTCGGTTCGGCCAATTTTTTCTAGAAATTTTTGCCCAATCAGCCCATTTTTTCCAGCATTAATTTCTGCAATTTTTTACAGTCTACTGTGTCATTATAGCAACATTATTAATTAATATTCGGCTATATGCTTCACTTATCTTTTTGAAAATTTTCAGTTAATTGAAAGAAAGATTTGTTAAGTGTTTCTCAAGTTGTAAGTTTCATACATTGCAAGGTTAGAACCATATTTCTAAATTGCTCAATATTTTGCCCAAGAAAGACTTTAGAAATCCATTTATGTTTACATATGTTATTTGCTTTACCTTACAAAACTTTTTAAAGAATCCATATTTTTGAAAAGATTATTAAAGCATTTACATTTGAAACGTCTTTCATTTTTCGCAAATTGGAATCATTATTTTAGTTTGTGATTAAATCGCCCATGCGAGGCAAATTGTTTTGGTATACACCCACACCAGGACACAATCTGTCACAATAATTACAAGTGAGCCTTAAAATCCTCTTAACTAAACAAACATTCTAACCCCACTTGGGGAACACCAAAAGAATTTTGTAGCTAGGTAGGACTGAGGGGATAAGTATCCTAATAACACCCCTCACTCATTTTTCATGTTGAGACATAGTGGTTGACATTTACGGTACCAAAATCCCTTATTATTTGTTGACACGGTTTAAAGCCAATTCGTCGGGAAGGCATCTCCCTTAGGAGGGTTGAAGTAGCCAGACTGGTTCCGGAAGCCTGAGTGGAATACCGCAATCCATTCAGTAACCGAAGGATACATACTCGTTGTACCACCCTTATGGGAGTACAATGGTGATAGAATAAGAGCTTCAGATTCACCCAACCGAACGTGTCATGAACGGGCTATCTTAGTGGCTAAACTTATAAGATTGTCTACCCGGTGTCCCTCCCGGTAGGGGGATATCTAGCCTTTGATTCTACAATTTATATTATCTGACTTGGATTTCATCACCTTGCAGAGGATATACCTTGTTGAGTCATAATACTTTTTAGTTAGGTGTTTGCATGCTCCATTACCTCCCTTTGGTCGGTGAGTACACCTTTTTCTATTTTTAGGAGTCGTTTGCATGTTGGTTTTCTGACCACATTTTTTTATTGCTCCACTTACGATAGCACAGATGTTATAGTAAGTGTTTTGAGTTTGGTTGTTGTCCTGAGTGCCATTATTTTTTTTTTGCGCTACCCTCTTGCACATACGGTTGCATTAGGGCTTTCGAGCTTTCCACTCATCACCACCTAGTAGATTTAATTCACAACTGACACCATTGAGTCCCCGACATGTTCTCGACGTTTCCAGGGTGAACCCCCGCAGTACAATTCCCTTGACTCCACATGTCATCGGCATGGAACCCCGTCATCCGATTCTGACGCGCCTCATTTCACATCTGACTCTGAGGTAAAATCTGAAAACCCCACATACACCGCACCCACTAGCCCCATGGCTGATTTTTCTTCCAACCCTTTCAACACATGAGGGACTATTGGTGGAACTTCTTCCACCATCCCGGCTACTACATTAACCACCACCACCACAACCAATGTTGGTATGCCCAACTTGGGAACTTCTTCCACTCTAGGCATGCCTAATATGGGAACTACATCTACTCTAGGGATTACCAACACGGGACCTACACCTGCTATAGGTATACCTTTGACTGGAACCACTTCCAGCATACCAAACCCTGGGTCTACTATACCCAATACAAACCCATCTGTAACTCAAGCTACACTTGGGAACACAGGCTTCACCCATACACCTTTGATTGGGGGACAGATCCCCTTCACAAATCAGATGCCCTTTGGGGGCAGCGGCCCACACCATAATGCTACCACTATCACATATGCCCCAACCACTACGTCACACCCCTCGGCCAGTCTGCCATTTATGGCAAGTCTGAATTTTCCAGACTTGGAAAGACTAACTAATGATCCTATTAGACATGACCCCACTTGGCCCCCCATGCCCATAAATCTCCCCTCAAACATCCCAAAATTTGAAGAGAAGGCTAGGGAAGACCCCAAAACCACATCATGTCCTTTCACCTATGGTGATCCTCAAACTCCATAGTAGACGATTCCATTCGTCTTCGTTTATTACAATGAACTTTTACCGGCTCGGTAGCCAAATGGTACATCAAGCAACCCCATGGGACACACCCTACGTTCACATCCCTTGCCTCAACTTTCCTACAGTTCTTTCAATTACCTATCCGCTATGATGCAGTGGAAATACTACTGTCTTGTAGACAGGACACCGCTACACACATCACCGATCATATCCATGAGTGCCCTAAGCGCCATAGTCTCTGCAAGATAAAACTTTACGATCGTATCTTCCTGGATTGGTTCCTAAAATCACTCCTCCCTCTCATAGCCAAGGATGTAGCTTCTGAATGACCCTAGTCGGAAGAAGAAGCCATTTTAACAGCTCAGCAGTTCGACCTGATATATGCACAATCTGGATATTTATAAACAATCTTATCGGATGCCCCTCGTGATGATCCATCCCTAAGCGACGCGCCGGGGGCATCCCATGTCGTTGACGGTATCATTGGCCAAGTTATGGCATAAAACAAACCTTTCACAATGATGAGTACAAACAACGCCCCAGACCTTTCTAGGGCTACGTCTCATTCTGGAGCTACAACGTCGTATTCTCCAGTAATGCACACCCACCACACTCATGGACCTTCATGTCCACCACAGTGTTATGGGCAGGCACCATCAGTTTATGTGCCACCTCCATATTATAACCAGCATGCCCATTAGACTCTGATTCACCCACAAGCACCATCAGCTTATTATCCTCAACAGGCAGCACCTCTTGCTCCAACACTTCCAGTAGCTCAAGGTTACCCACAACCGCAACAAGCACCAGGTCCACCTCAGAACCCTCCCGCTTATTACCCACCGCAGCCTGCTCCAGCGCCTGCACAACCTCAAAACCCACCTACTTCCCAAGGGCATGTATACGCACAGCAAAACCAACCTCAAAACCAGAACAACTAGCAAAATAAACAAGGTCAACATAATCGTGGAAGAGGATGCAACCGCGGAAATAACCAACAACAAAACCAAGGAGGACAACCACCTAATCCTCCCAATAACAATAACGTTTCTCCTGCAAATCAAAACCCTGATCGTCCACCAAAACAGGGAAAAATCCTAATTTGAGAACAAACCACCCGTGTTCCAAATGCGGAGTCTACGGCCATTACACACATAATTGCCCCCATTTGGACCGAGCACTTCAACTCTGGACTGATGATGCCCAACGACAAGGACATGATGCACAGCAGGCACCACCTCCTCAACCGCAACCCATGATATTATAGAATCCTCTGCCCAACCAAGGAGTAGTAAACACACATCCAATTGATCCCCCACAAGGATCTGTTGCCGCACAACAGCATATCACCTATACTGCAAACGATTACCAAAATACAGAGTCGAGCACTCACCATTTGTTAATGATGTCATCTAATGATATCAACCTTCAGACCCGTCGGAACCAATACGGTTCAGCTCCTGAAACCACGCCCACTGATCCATCCACAAGCACTCTTCCAACAGATTAGCCATTGCGCATACCTAATATGCCAATGGAGGGAGGTCCCGAAGCCCCTCGTTTCCCCCTACGATGAATAAGCAACAACCCTAATGCTCGTGCAGCTTCAAACTATAACATTTTAGAAAACTTAGCACAATCCCCCGCTGCTATGTCCGCTCTAGAAGTCCTAAAGAAATTCCCTGCACAAAAAAAATTATTGTTGTCTTCCATTGGTGCCATAGACCCTAACGACTCCCATATGCTGGCATTTGACTTAGACCAGGATCAACCTCGGTTACCTTCAACACTAGCTTTTCAAGTTTTTGTATCCATTCGAAACCTTGTCGTTCATCGATGCATCATCGACGAAGGTGCCTCCACCTTCATCATGTCGACTCTTGTTTGGAAGAATCTTGGATCCCCCACACTACAGCCATCAACTATCGCATTACGAGCCTATGATGGTCGTTCAACACAACCGCAGGGCCTGTTAGTTAATGTACCTGTGCAACTCGGGGGAAAACTGGTACTCATAGATATAGAGGTCATCAACGCCCAACTTGATTACAATCTCATTTTGGGATGAAGCTACATGTATAAAATGAAATCGATTGCTTCTTCAGTCTTCCACCTCATGATGTTTCCCCATGAAGGACGTATAGTCAGAATCGACCAGATAACATACTATGATCCCAATGCCCCCGCAACACCTGAAAATGTTCTCCCTATGATCGAACAACCCGTTCAGAGTGCACCCACATATTTTGTCTCCTCAGTCGGACCCGGGATATATTTGGACACTCCCATGACCACCACTTTCCCATCTATCCCACCCCCTCTGCGGGTGACTAAAATATCAGATTTATGTACCCTCTCGCACAACGAACAACAACATAGTCAGCAACCCCAACTGTTGCCACAACCCCCAACAGTGCCTAGTCACATCAGAGCAACACTGATTCACACTATCCCATTCTTGTTTCAATTTTCAGGAGTTGTTAGCATGGCAGTAATGGCTACGCTTAACCTTCCATGGTTAACGTTAGGATTACCTGTATGGTACCTACCCGCCCCAACCCCTCCCCCGATACCGACCATTGTTTTACTACTAGTGCAACCCATCAATACTTCTAATTGTCCACCACCTGGCGTACCAAACCCCCAAAATCGAGAACCTCCAACCGGGGCCACCACATCAACCTCTAGTTATGTTCCCCCTCACTCCCGCTACAATGGGGGCAGAGGCCCACAAACCTATACCACTGGGCCCACAACCCGCACCACCCCATCACCCTCCAAGTTGGAAAAGAATCCCCCAACAAGCCGTGTGCTCCCCAAATGCTCTTTGTGTGACGATATAGGCCATGCTACCCATCAATGTCCACACTTACCAACACTTCAAGAACACATGAATATATTGGATGATGACACTAACGTTCCAGTTGTCAAACTAGAACTACCCCCTCAGCCTCGCGATAAATCATTGCGCACAAACCACCCTTGTGCGATATGCAGCATCTACGACCATTATTCACATCACTGCCCTAATCTCCCATATTATAGAGAAGCACTATACGAATTGAATAATGTCGACCTCGAGATATCACCCCCACACATTGAAGAAATATTCCCCCCAGAATCTTCCCTTTCAGAAGAAATCAATACCATTTATATGATTTCAACCACATACAAGCCTGAACCGATTGATTTGATGACACACTACTTCCGTGCGATGAGGAGATTCTAGAAACACTTACTGCATCGGACTACCCCTGGGATGATATGCATCATCGGTCATATTTCATCCCTGAGGCATCTTCCTCCACCACGGCAAACCAGCTGTCTGTCGAATCAAAATATTTTTTACCAACCAAGGTAGATTGGTTTAAAGATCCAATCCCAGCACCTAACGCCTTTGAAGAAGGTAATATGGCCAACATTTCGCCTATTATTAAAATCGACATCTCCACCACCCCTAGAAAACCTGAGCTTATCTCTTTAGGCGCATCATGCACTGAAAAGGAAACCCAAGCCTATAAGAAACTCTTCCAAGAGTTTCGAGATGTATTTGCCTAGTCTTACACTGAAATGTTTGGTCTTGATCCTAACATTGTAGAACATCACATAGACACGTGGCCCAACGTACCACCTGTCCATCAGAAACAACGCCCCATTCACCCATCTAAGCTTTTGGCTGTCAAAGCTGATATATGCAACAGGGTTTTATATACCCTGTTGCATATACCACCTGGGTTTCAAACCCAGTACCAGTCAATAAGAAAGTAGGCACCATCCGCGTCTGTACTAACTTCCATGACCTGAATCTAGCTTGTCCCAAAGACAACTTCCCAAAACCATTTATTGACCAACTAATCGATGCATGTGCGGGGCATGAGGTACTTTCTTTTATGGATAGTTTCTTCGGATACAACCAAATCAAAATCCGTAAAGAAGATCAATACAAGACCGCTTTTACTACCCCATGGGGCACCTTCACCTATCGCGTCATACCTTTCGGTCTCAAGAATGCTGGAGCCACTTTCCAACGAGCCATGACTTATTGTTTTCACGACCTAAATGAAATCATATTAGTTTATCTAGACGACCTCGCGGATCGATCTAAGAAAAGATCTGACCATTTAGACGATCTTCGACAAGTCTTCTTGCGTTGTCGAAAATACAAAATCCTCTTGAACCCACTCAAGTGTGTCTTTTGTGTTCCAGCAAAACGTCTGTTGGGTTTCGTCATTTCAGAAAAAGGAATCACCGTAGACCCATTAAAATTCCAAGCCATCGTGGACCTATCATCACCTCGCACACTAAGACAGCTACAAAGCCTTCAGGGGAAGTCCAACTTCCTCCGCCGCTTTGTCCCCGATTATGCCACGACCATGCATGGTTTACTTCGTTTACTACGCCTTCATACTCGTTTTGCATGGGATAACCAAGCGGAAGGAGCTTTCACGGACCTGAATAAAGCACTCACGAATTCCCCCCTGATTTCTCCTCCATATTTCACAAGAGACTTCATCCTTTACGTCTCGGCATCTAACTATGCCGTTTCTGGAGTACTCGTCCAAGAAGACTCTGCTTGTCAAGAGCATGTCATTTACTATGTAAGCCAAACCTTATCAGGCCCACCACTACGGTACCCACATGAAGAGAAAATGGTCCTCATCATTGTCTTTTCAGTACATAAGTTATGCCACTACATTCTCCTTAGCCACACTACAGTTGTTGCAAATTGCAACCCAATGGTCTATCTCTTGACACGTCGCCTTTTGCAAGGCCACGTAGCTAAATGGGTGATTATCCTACAAGAATACAACCTGAATTTTAAAACTCCAAAGAGCATCAAAGCCTTAGCGCTTGCCCAGCTCATTACGGACCTACCATCCTCATCGTCATCACCAGCCATCCATACAAACATTACTGACGACCATTTATTCATCATTTTGTCTAACGACCCTTGGTACGGTGATATTTTGGTTTACCTCTGTACACAAATGTTTCGACCCAATGTCAACCGTGACGGACGCCATTGCATTCGCCACCATGCCCCCCGTTATATCCTTTTAGGTGACATCCTCTATCGACGTGGCATCAACACAATCCTAAGACGTTGCCTTTCTCGAGAAGAAGCTGAACAAGTCCTTAATGACTGTCATGGCGGCGCCTACGGAGGCCATTTTTCTGGAATGGCCACTGCCCAAAAGATAATCCGCACAGGTTATTTTTGGCCCTCATTATTCACGGATTCCATCACAGTAGTCAAACATTTCCAAAACTGCCAGCTCTCTGCCCCGAAGACAAGAACACCCCCCGCACCCCTACATCCAGTAGTTACCGTTGAACCTTTTTGCAAATGGGACATCGACTTCATGGATTTTAATCCCACATCAGTGAGCAGCCATAAACACATCATTGTGGCCGTCGATTACTTTACAAAATGGGCCGAAGCTATGCCTACTTATAACTACAAAGCCGACACTGCAGCCTGTTTTTTCCTCAACCATGTTATAGCTCGTTTCGGAGTACCAAAGCAACTAGTCTCAGACCATGGTTCTCACTTTGAGGACTCTGTCTGGCGAGAATTATCAACCCTGCTTAAGTTTAAACATGATTTCTCCTCCGCCTACTACCCCCAAGGGAACGACCAAGTTGAAGCTATCAACAAAATTTTGAAGACCATCCTCCAGCATACTGTCGACCGACATAAGTCCAATTGGCATCACATGCTTTTCCCCGCATTATGGGCTTACCGCACATCCACTAAAACTGCCACTGGTTTTACCCCTTTCCATTTGGTCCACTGCATGGAATTCGTCCTCCCTATCGAGTGTCAGATCCCGACATTACAAATTTCCATAGAACTCCTCTCGGATACTTCACCGATTGAAGAACGCTTACTTCTTCTAGAACAAGCTGACGAGGATCGCCGCGCAGCCCTACAAACAATCGAAGCTGCAAAGAATAGATCAAAACTCCACTACGATAAACATGTTCACCCACCAACATTTAGTGAAGGAGACCTTGTACTCGTTTACGATCAAGCCCACGACAAAACAGGGAAAGGAAAATTTGAATCCATGTGGCAAGGCCCATATATCATACAGACTTTCCTTGGACACGGGGCATACATTTTGACGACTCAGAAGGTAACCCCATGCGCAACCCCCATAGTGGGTTGTACCTTAAACGATTCTACCCATAAAAATAATCTGGACACCAAAGTCCAAATTGTACAGTTTGTTTTAATTCATTTTTTCCCACTGTAAACTTTCACAGTCTTACATTTTCGTTTTTTATGCATGAACACAGATGGATCCTATTCCAGTCTACTATGTTGGTTTTGCCGACGCTGCAAGTCATTGGTCTCCAAATCTCGCCTTGGCAGCTTGGGTACTTTATTCCCCCTCACATGAGTTGATCCTTCTCGACGGAGTGTGCATAGGTGCTGCCACAAACAACCAGGCTGAATATGACGCCGTAACCGGTCTCCTGACCGCTGCTCTCCAAATGGGCATAAGTTACCTTAACGTCTTCTTAGACTCCCAATTTCTTGTTTCCCAGCTCAATAATTGGTACCAGGTACGCGATCCCTGTCTCTTTAAAAAATTCTTGCGCACTAAACAAATGATTCGACAGTTTGAATCCATTTCCTTCACTCATGTCCCAAGAAATCTGAACAATGTCACAAATCAAATGGCTAACAACATCCTAGATTGGCACACCAACCAAAACATGCATCACATGAGCATCATCAAAAAATCAAATAAACAAACTAGCCATCATAGTATTGCATCCACGTGCATAACATGTGCCTCCACGGGCATACAAAAAACAAAACACATATCATTGCATCGATGTGCAACACAACATAAAATGAAAAGACAAGATGTGCATACTTGACTATATACCAAAAATGCATACATATATATATATATATATATATCATAAGAGTCACAATTTCAGGAGTGCTCGTAGTACCCAAATATACAAAAGGTACACCAGCCAAACAAAATGTGTATCAACAAAATACATCCCCATATACTCATCAGCATTTGGGGGAAGGTACAAGATAACCTAATCATCATGATCACCGGGCTCCTCTGGATCCTCTGGATCATACAGAGCCAGAGCCCTCCTCTTAGCTGTCACTACAGCTACTCTCCGCAGGATCGATCTCCACCCACGAGGAGCATCGTAACAACGATCGAGAACATGCTGATCTAGATCACTCCAACCATCATCCGGTACATCCACTAGCAGCGCCTCCAAGGTATCACGTACGTCCTCTAGTGCATCATCCCGATGATGCACAACTCCCCATGCACGAGGTGGGGGTGCCACTACCGGTGGAGGTACCGCCACCATCACTTGTCCCCTACGGCCCATATGATCCACTGGAGGCCTTGGACCAACATCTGCCATGACCCACACCAAAACAAGTCAGTATCATGTAAACATCTCTACCTATACTCATAAAAAAACATCTAAACATGATATAACAAGAACAACAAAAACATGACGTACCATCCAATCCCCAAGCCTGTCCTTGAGCCCGGGGCATCTCGATGTCTCCTCAGAAGTCCATCTCCCAATATAGATAGTCATCAATCACGACGGGCATCTGCTCCCACTGGTCGTACATCTCCAATGAGAAGAACCACCGAATTCCACCACCACCCAGGGGCATCATCTCCCCCCACCGCACCATTCGCGGCTCACTCCTCAGTCCATCTCAAACCAGCACACATGGCCACAAGGTAGGTACTCGCTCAAAAAAGAAACAACTGAGGAAAGAGGCATAACTAAACTCTCCTCCCTCTCGCCTAACCTTGTTCAGCTCTTGCTGAACACAAGCCAGAAACATCTGGCCCGAAGCAAAATATGTCCCTGTCATGACACGATGAACCATCATCATTCCCCCCCCCCCCCCGACAAACGATGGGGCATCTGTGCACCAAGCACCCACAAAACACAAGCAGCTACTGCCTGCATCTCCACCTCTTGGAGATCTGAGACCCTCAGTGCGCTATTCTGCACACGGGCCCCTCGAACACAAAATCTCTCAAGGGGATCCTCAATATCCATACCAGTCGAAATCCTCAGCTGGGTATCCCCTATCTCACCCAAACAGGGCAAGCCAGTAATATAGTACACATCAGTCAAGGTGAGCTCTAGTCGCTCACCTTGGACCATGAAAACCACCTCCTCCGGATCCCAAAAGTCAATCAATTTGTTCAGCAGCTCCCTGACTAAACGCATGAGAGGGATCTGAGCAAACTTCAGTAGTCCACCCAAAGCTAAAGCCGGCCGCACATCCGAGCTCTCCCGAATACTGTCCATCAGCCCCTCATCAATCTCCCTCTCCCTCCACGATACCTGCGGCCTCCTCAGCATCCTGCCAAAACAACACAAAAAAATTTAGAAAAATAAAACAAAATTTTTTTCCCTAACCAAGTGATCCCCATCGCGACTTTCAGACCCCTAGCCGCGATGCACATCGCGGCTTTCAGCCCTCACAGCCACAATGTGCATCGCAGCTATAAGCGCCCACAGCCGCAACTATAAGCACCCACAGCCGCGATGCACATCGCGGCTGTAAGCATACACAGCCATGATGAACATCGCAGCTGTAGGCACCCACAGCCGCGATGCACATCGTGGCTATCCAGCCCATACCCGCGATGTGCATCGCGGAAAAAGTCCCAAAACCCGCGAGATTCCGCGTTGGCAAGCCAATGTGGAATATTCGCCGCTTCTAAGACCCTGACACTCATCAAAAAGTAAATAAATTAAAAGGCCAAGGCATATAGGCTTACCTGAAACTCGCGGAATGAAAAATCGACGGTCGAATCTCCCACAAATCAAGAAAATGCTCTGACTCAACCAAATTACACTGTGAAACCCAACGGTGAAAATGACACTTGTCACATTGGGTCCACTTTCTATTTATAGAAATTTGACCAATTTTCAATCAACCATTTCGGCATCATACGACATCGGTTTTCAAACCGTTGGTACCGTTGGAATCGGCACAACGAGAACTTCATGATAGTCCACTCCTTTTCTTGATTCCACTAGTTCTGGTTTTGGGGCATTTTTTACATGCCCCTCGTTGCCTCGATTTACGTGCCACATCAGTTGTCGTCCATTTTTTACGATTCTTATATCGCCGGATTCAGTTTTCTGTGCTCATGACGATGCTTGAGATCATTTATCACTCTCACCACCATATTTTTTGGACATTTTTCCCATGCCCCTCATCGCCTTGATTTGTGTGCCACAACGGCCGTTATCCGTTTTTGACAAATTTTATATCGCCGGATTCAGTTTTCCGCGCTTGTGACGATGCTTGAGATCACTTCTCGCTCTCACCAATATCTTCTTGTTCGTTATAATTTTATCCCTTGTTTGGGCCAAACAATTCCTTTACAAAAAAGGCACTTAGGGAGTTTCTGTTAAGCTCTTTTCTGACTCCTAAAACAATGAAAAGATCGCCGAGCAATCTTGCTTCCCTTAATGCTCTCTAAAAGTATTTGAAAGGGCATTTACCTGGTATAAGTTTACCCCTTTTCTGAACCTTGTAGACTAATTACGAAAAAGGAATACTCTAGTCACATCGGTTAGAAGAGTTCTCCATTTGCATCATTTTATGCTTTTTCGGGCCTTGGAGACTAACATACGAAAAAGAACACCAATGGAGTCTACTTATCGCTTTCAGACTCTCTAAAATTGAAAGCAACCATGAGCAATCACCGTCTTGGGCTCGTATAAATCCACAGGACGGTACTCCTCCACCAATTCAGAGTCTTCTTATCGTTTTCAGACTCCTTAAAAATGAAAGCACTCACGAGCATGAACAGTCCTGGGCTCGCAAAAATCCACAGGACAGTACCATTTCAGAGCACACTTTTATCCCTTCTTGGAGCTCATTAAAACTACGAAGAAGGACCCAATGGTGCCTCTCGACACCAAAACACATCATGTCTACTCACATGGCAGCTTCCCCATTATGGTCGCCTTTGTTCAAAGTATTCTGTAATATGTCACCCGGAGAGCCTCCTAATATCATCCATCAACTTGTCCCCCAGAGTCACTCCAGTCTGCAGAACTCCCCCATGATCCCTTAAAGCTATGATCCCCACACCTAAAAATCAATTTCATATGCTGCCAGGTAAACCATGTCATCATGCTCTGAACAAAGGAAGTTTGAGTCCACCCACTCTATTTTCCCAGTTATTCCCCATCCCCACAGTATGTCAGTCCTACCATCTGTACTATTACACTTCAGTTGTACACCTCGTGCTCCTATCAAGGAAACATCATTGCCTTGGTAGTTGCAAGGTCTCCCTCTGTCGACACGAACCAATCTATTCCAGAGGATAGACCCAGAGGTCCATGTGCCTTGGACTCATCACCATTAGTGGTGAGTGCCTACAGATCATTTTGAAAGGACTCCTCAATGCCTCTCCAAATGATTGTTTCTCACATGCTCGACGTCAACACCTTGATCGCATCGTTGAGACTTGTACAGGGTATCGATCCTTTCATCTATTTGTTGAAGACCCCGGATATCACCTGACTCTACGACATTTATGTGTTTTTTTTAGAAAACAACCAGTTACATGTTCCTATGGATATCCGGGTTGCTCTTAGCGACAGTATTCAGAAGTACCCCAGTTACATACTCCCTTGAGTATATAGGTTCCATATTCTCTTCAAAAATTGGCTCACAGTTTTTGAGTCCCTACAACTATTGGATACCTTCATATTCAGCAGTTCATCAACCCTTCCAATACTTTATTCATAATGGTTGTTGCTCTTTTCTAGTGTATCAATTATTCAGATCAGTCATGGTATGACCATGAGTATATCCCAACTTTGTGTCCCCTCTAGACCATCATGATGTACCAGCATATTTTTATGTATTATTCAGGTCCCCCCTTCTTGGGCCTAATTCTTATTTATATGTCTTGATACGAGCATGGGTATGCTCGCCTCGTCCATTATCAGAGATTATTCCTCATTCATTTTGAGGCCATGTATTTTTTCAGTTTTTGCAGCTTCCATGGGCCCAGTGTTCCAATCTCCAATCGGTCTCTTCTCTCCTCCAAACCCCAGGAAAAAGACAAAGAAAACTATGATGTATATCGGCCATACGATGAGCTCTTTCCCTCACACATCAGGGGGCAATCTGTTGACACCCAAAAAGTGCTCACTAGTTCATTTCCCTATGCACATGACCCCTTTGTCCATTTTTCCTACCATTTTTTCCCCTAAAACCTTTAAAAGGTCACCAAAAAGACCATAATACACCTTTTTCCCCTCAAAATATGTATTTTTCCTCATAAAACACAAAAAAAAACCCTCAAAAAGGGTCCAAAATTCCCAAAAATCAATTAAAAGGGAATAATATTCAAAAAATACTCAAAAAAAGGAAAAAGAGGGAAAAAGAGACCTAAACCACATTTAGCAATACCATTGGTTTCCTTAAAACCATAATGGTATTTCCCATCACCAAAAAACTATAAAAAGGTGATAGGGGCTCCTCACTATTCACTCTATATTCATCCTATCCTCATGCTGCCAAAATCCATCTTGAGCTTTTCCCAACCATTGAAGCATTGGAGAGGAAGAGACCATTGGACATTGGAGCATCTCAACCTTGGAGCTGCTCAAAACTCACCATCCTCACCATTTGAGGTAATACAAAAGTTTTAATTTTTATTTACATGCTTATGAATCAATTTTTTTCATTGTTATCAATATAGAATTCTTTATTTTATTGTTTACTGCCATTAATCTATAGTTTATATTTGCTTATTTACATTGCTTTATTTGAGACTGCTGCTACAAGTTAGTAGGTGCACCATTTGCACATGCTTGGGAGAAATCCCAAGCAACAAAAGTGTCTGGGTTTGTGACAACTATAACATTTAACTGAGGAGAGATCTCTTTCTGAGCTTACTCCTTCTTTCTTTTGAAATCTATGTGGAGGATGAGATTTCTTATGGCCATTCTTCATGGAGTTGAAATGACTCCTTCTTCTTCTGGTGTGAGTGGCCAAGGCTTGGTCATCTTCTTTCAGTAGGGCTTCTCTATTGGCTACCCTAGTCTCTTCCTGAATACAATCTTCCCATACTACAGCAAACTTCATACTTTCTTTTCTTGCACACATAGTTTGGATAAATGACTCCCAAGGTCTAGTGAGACCATTGAGTGCAGTCATGACTAGTTCATCTTCATCAAGGGTGTCTCCAATGGCTTATAGTTGTTCCTTGAACTGGGAGACCCTTGTGAAATAGTCTTGAATATATTCTCCTTTATTCATTTTGGTATTCTTCAATTGAGTTCTTAGATTCATCTTTCTGTTGATGTTCCTCCCTTCATACATTCAGCCTAGGGAATCATACATTTCCTTTGGATTCTTCTTGGATGTCACTTGGGCATTCAAGTGGCCCTTGATAGAATCAGCAATGATTCTCTTTGCCCTAATCAAGTCCTTCTTATACTTCTCTTTGGCTTCATCTTCTTCAGGTTCTACAATTTAATCTTTGATATATTGGACAAGATCATTCTCTTCAAGAATGAGACCAATCTTGTATTTCCATGCTCGGAAATTCTCTATACCCTCTAGCTTGTCTTCAAGCTTAGTGCTTGGAGCCATCTTATCCAGGGGGTTACAGAGATTGAATTTTCTCAAAAGATAGAATAACACTTACCAGGAGATATGCTTGATTGGATTGAGATAACTGGTGAGCTCTGCTTCTGGAAACTTCAACTTTTCACCCTTCAAAAAGTTCGATCTAGGGCTCAAAAGTTCGATTTTGAGGAGGGCTATCTGGCCATGCAATCAGATTCCAAAAATTCCAACTTTTGCAGAAACCCTAATTTTCATCGGAGGAGGAGAGAGAGATAGTTTCACCTTGTGAAAGATGTCCTAGTCAGGCTGGCTCTGATACCATGTTAAGTTTAGCCTAAATTAACAAGCACGATCACTGAAAGAAACAAAATGACAAGATAGACAAAGATATCCCTGGGAAACCCTCATGGGGTAGAAAACCTAGCAAAGCTTTCCTCAATATAGATAATCAACCCAATACAAGATGCATTCCTCAACAAGAGCTCCTTCTCCTCCTATACAAACCTCTCTCTCTCCTATGCGCCAATCACAAGTGAGTGAATGAATGAGATAAATGAAGAACACACCTCATCTATTTATACTCATGTTCTAACTGACTTTTCACCCTAATGGGGCCGACCTCTCCTAAGAGAGTCTAATAACCCCTAAACAGCTAACTCAGGGCCGACCTCACATGGGAGATCTAATAACCCTAGTTACCACACTTCCTCGGAGGAATAAACATCTCCGAATATACAATAGGGTCTCCTCAGAGGAATGGAACATCTCCGGAATAATAAAATACAAATATAATATTCTTTGAAGTTACAATATTTCAACATTGACCACCATAGTTCCAATTGGATTCCACGTCAGCTCTCATTTCTCACACAAGTGAATCTAGTCATGTGTGGAATTTCAATAATATTCTAGACGGTCCAAAACCCTAACATTAAATAGGAATCAAGGCATGTACAAACCCTACAAATTAACCCTAAACGGTTATCGTGCTATGTTAAATACAGATCTGTTAGGAAAAGAAGGGGTTCCATTTCTATTGTATTGTTCCATAGTTGAGCGGAAATAAGGAGTGGTCGTGAAGCATACAAAGGTAGTAATGGATAATGTAGAATCCATATGGGCCATAGAATCCAAGGTAACTCCATTGCGAGTGTTGATTTCCTTTTGTATTTTCATTCTACATAAAAGAGCAAGGCATAGTCCTCATTTCATTTCGAATGTGTGTGGATTGTGTAGTTCTTGTTCTATAATTTCTATTACAATTTTAAAAATAAATTAATTAAAATAACAAGTGGTAAGATCCATTATGACAAACTATTCCAGTGGAATATCCACGGTAGTTTATGGATCATGTTGGTATCATAGCAGTTCTCTTTTGGATTTTGTGGTTAGTCGCAAGAACTAGTAGTTGGTAAAAAAAATATTCAAACCCTAGTCATGGCAGACGAATATGTTCAAGGAGCGGAAAGCGATTATGAGCAGCGATTTACAAAAGTGGAAATACAAGTCATCCATATCTCACACAACATGTCAATCCTTATGGTGGTTCTGGAGATCAAGTTTGGACTTTTCAGGAATTTTTGAGGATCTAACTCAGATTTCAGATCAAAGGGGAAATCAGAAAATAAAAGTGACCTAGAAAAGGAGCCAACGAAAGAGCCCGAGAAAGAGAAACCAAGTTCCAGCACCAACATTCCTTCCTAGTCTCTCTTCAAGATGGAAGTCAAAGTCGACATAAAGTCGTATCAAGGTGGGATCAATGCTCTAAAATTGAATCATTGGTTGCAGTAGTTAGATGGTTATTTTAGTATCCATCAAGTAGCCAAGGAGAAAAATATCTCATTTTCCTTACTGAAGTCAGAGGGTCATGCATTAACCTGGTGGGGAAGCCAGATGGAAACACTTACACTAGGTCTTGTAAATTCAAATTAATAAAGTTATATGGGTCATGCCCTCACTCATCCTATTACATGTTTGACATAATGAAGGGTTATGGGATGGGATGGATTGATGTGTGTGGGATATATATCACCCCTCACCATTCAAGAACCTTCTATTGATATCATGTCAATACACTTCATGGATTCTTTGGAGGAATTCACTTCATTGGGACCTTTCGTTTGGCACTCCTTTGTAAAAACTAGGGGCCATTTCATCGTCTCCTCCTCATGTGTCTCTAGTTTGTTGCTTGAGCTTTAATTTTGGGGTATTGGGTTTAGGAAGGTCCCCACACTATCTCTTTGATTGCAAAGGTGAAAATTGGAAGGGAAATATCTTTGGAATTTTTCATACAATTTTATTGCTTGGGTTTCAAGTATTTACTTTGTTTAGTGTTTTAGATGCTAGTTTTCAAGTCAATACTTTGCAAGTATTCACACAATAGAATGGTTTGTACTCTAATAGCCCATTTCCTAGCATAACTATCTAGTCTCAAGGTGCAAAAGGAAATCAAGTGCGAACCCATGTTGGAAAAACATTGAATTGGAAGGATGGCCTCTTCCAATGGCCACCCAAACATATATACCAAATGCAAACATTCGAGATGAGAAGAGAAATATGAAGATGCAAGAGACATTGTGATGATTGTCGAGAAATTATAGTTTTGACCATGAGGAGATAAGAAACATGGTAAAAAGATTGGGATCTAAACAATGCAAGGGAGTTAAAGGCAACAAGAAAGAAAATGGTTCTAATGAAAGAACAACTTGGGAAACACAAGGCCGGTAAGTCGGTATTACTAGAGGTTTGGAAGAGACCCATAAGGAAAATCTTGAAGAGGAAGTTGCAAAATTCAAGGAGTTACAAGTAAAGTATTACATTTGGAAATGGAACAACAACTTGGGTTTAAGGAGTTCAAAAGTTCAGTGTCTCATAAGACTGCTTTGGGCTCTCTTAAAATGAATCAAGTAGCTACTATGGAAGAAGACACTATGGAACAACAATCTGAGTGAATTGGAAAGTAGGATCCCTCCTATATGGCACCTATAGTAGGTCAAGAAAAATTTGAACAGCATGAGCTTGATTAATTATCTATGTTAAAAATAGAATGTTTTAAAAATCTATTATTTTTCTAGGATAATATATATGACTACATACCAATCATATAGTGATCGATTGTCTTAATACTAGGACTCAAACAAAATCAATAACCCCCTATCCAAGAAAGAAAAAGAAAAACTAATATGATTGATGCTCATAATGTCAACATAGATCCATCTTAAACCCGAATCTATCAAGCACTGAGAAAAAATCATTTATATGTCCAGAAAAAATTTACACCTTAGGAAATTTGATCCCTCTCAGTGCTTGATAAATCTAGGTTTAAGAAGGATATATGCTGGTTTTTTATTTTTTATTTTATGAGCCAACACGGATTTTTTTAATAATTTTGCATTTGGTTTTAAATTTTTATTTTATGAGCTGACATGGATTTTTTTTAATACTTTTTATTGGTTTTAATTTTTTTATTATGTGAGTCTACATGAATTTCTTAATTACTTTTTATTTTTGATGACATATTGTTTTGTTATTTTACGTTGACAACATCTCCCCCATACTAAATTGTAAAGCACCTCGCTACTTTATATGTAACTAAAAAAACTATAATTATTGTCTACTCAAGCTAATTAATAGCTTGAAAAGAAAATGAAAATGTGAAAAATGAGACAATTTTACTCTATCACATTAATTATTGTTTTTTTATTACAACTACACATAATAAAGAAGAAGAGCCGCCTTTGACAAGTTTTCATGGTCAAATTCCACCCTTTTAATCTACAAGTTAAGAAGTCTAAGTTAAACCAACTCCACATTGCTTTGCCCATGGTTTCCTTTGGCAATACGTAATGACCAAACCTTAGCGTTTTTTCATTATTTATCCGACTTATGCGATCATCCTTTTAGTATATGTTTTCTTTATAACATACGCTTCTCCATATTTAAATACATATATTCATGATTTCTTGAATGTTGTGCTCTCCACAAAGAAAAGTTTGCAACTAATTGTTTAACTTTACACATTTGTTTTCTTAATAACATACGTTTCTATATTTTAATAGATAAATTCAACATTTCTCAAGCACTTTGATTTTTACATTAGCTTAGCTATATATCTGATTGGATAAGTTTAGAAGTTGCTTGTTTATTGATAATTTAGAAGTTGCTTGTTAATTGATTGTAGCTACTACCCTAGTTGGGAGGAATGATTGTTACCTTCCTCACCCAAATTCAATTTTGGTAAATGACATGATGCTCTTGTTGAGCCCCTATTGTAATGATTGTATTTCTGGCCATACCTTGATTCTCTACCTGGAATAGCAGGTGTTGACATTTCTCCCGATGGACTAGCCTTCTAACAAATGGTGAACCATCATTTTAAAAAAAATTGTTTATTTGTGCCAAATGCTATAAAAAAGTATTTGTATAGGAAAAACAATTCCAAAAACATACATTTTTAAAGATTTCCAATAACAATGTATATTAAATTGCACTTATTTTCATTGTAATTAATGAAAATGTAATTATTATGTCTTGTGTGGCATGATAAATATGGATCAATCACCCCCTATTAATCTACCCCCTACAACATTTTAATTTGTTTGATCAATAGAGTTTTATATAGTTACAATTCAGTTTATTAAACTAATTTTTATGAAAATCTATTTATCTTAAATATAATTGGCTCTGAAATGATGACGTGACTCTTGAAATTGGTGCCCTAGGAGAGGGCGGCGCGACATCATCATCTTTTTGCATTGTGCAGACTTTCTTTGTTGCGGAAGACTTCCTTTTTTGCAGTCGATGCACTGCATATAGAAAACGTGACAAGTTGCATGCCTACCATGCTAGGCGACTGTGTCACTAAGGTAGTGTGAGATAAATACTAACTCTTAACCCTACATATTGTTATTTTCCAACCCACAGTGGTCAACGACATTTGCAATGTCTCCCTTTTACACATCTCAAGTGTCTCAACCTACGGCACAGACAATAATGACATCTAGGAAGGAGGGAGAAGTGCCTTTTAATGACACAAGAGACAATAATTTACAATGTCCGAGGGTATAATAATATGTATTTAGTTTACATTACGTGATAGTAATATGTATTGAGAATCCATTGTTTTATCTTAAACGTAGTTTTAGTTTTTCTTACTTAAATTTATGTATCCAATAGTGAGATGATTATACATTAAATACCACTATGATATCTTAAACATAGTTTTAGTTTTTCTTACTTAAATTTATGTATCCAATAGTGAGATGATTATACATTAAATACCACTATGATATATCATAGCACTTCTCTTTGAAAATTATTACTCACATCCTTTGTTACTTAAATAGAAATTTTGGTCCACTTCATATGTATAAATACTATGCCATGAATGTCATTTTGTGAGTCTCCAGAATGTGCAGCCCCAATAACCTTGCAATGGCCAAACACTTCATAATAAAAAAATAATATTGTTTATATAGAGTAATTCAAAAACTTGTCCTTTATTGGAGATTGCAATTGAAATGCCATGAACATTACTGTTTATATGGATTGTTTAGAACTTTTTTAAAATGAATTTGATATTGAAATACTACAAACTCAAAGATACACAAGAGACATCTAATCCATTACAAAGCGAAAAAAATACTACTAAAACAACATTATGATTAAACTAAAATTTACATTTACTTAGTTGTTGGTTATGAGTTTTAAGTGTTATGTAAATAAGGATGTGATATATCTACTTCTGTGTTATATTTAGTATCAATTTTGATGATTATGTATATTGAATTTTTGGCATAAAAGATCACTAAATTAACCATAAATGTATTCTACATTTTCAATCATTTACATTTACTGAGATTCATATTTAATTAATTACAAATTAAAAATGTAGAATCTATATATGTTAAATAAAATCAATCATTTGTCGATTAAATGGAGTTAACCACTATCTTCTCTGCAAGGACGAAGAGAAATTAATGAGGCCTCTTTTTTTACATACATCCATCATCTGAGTACAATGATAATCTAATTACTTCATGATTCACATGCTAGTTTGCAAATTTCAAAAAAATCTAATTTGCACAGGACATTACCACCTTGTGGCTCTTGTTCATTATTTAATTTAATTTGGTAAAATAAAGATAAATTTGAAATTCATTTTAAAATAGTTAAATATGATCTCGAATATATAACAATTATGTAATTTTTATAAAGAAATATATTTTTATATTAATATTCTAATATCATTTTAGTTATATTCAAAAGATTGATTTTCTAATAAAAAATTAAAGAATTTCAATACATTTAATATTGGCATCTCCTTACAAATATTTGCTTTGATATCATGCCAATAGATGTATTATGATAGTCAATTAGGTGTAGCTCAAGTGTCTAAGAGGAAAAGATTCTTTTCACCCCTATCTAGGTTCACATTTCACTTTGTGACATGATTGTTTTGCACGAGCCAATTGTTTGTTCATTAATTCATTAGTTCATTCTTTTGAAGCAATTGTTATCAATTTCATCTCAGATCAAAATAACTACATAGTTGTTCTTGTAAAAACCTCAACTTTGTGAGCGTCTACATTAGCATTGCAGCTAATGCAACTAGTTTTAAAGACTGTAAGTAGCTTCCTCATTTTGATGAACACATCTTTTTGTGTCAACAATGCAATCATCATGGCCATTGATAGAGTTTGAGGTTGATTTGTGTTATCTACAACATCATTCATCTGAGTGGCTTAAGTACATAAAATCCTTCAGAGACATGTTCATATAAGGTCAAAGGATCCTGAGGATCTACTTGTCTGGTCAAAGAATCATATTGGAGGAACTTACCTTCCTAGACTTGGATACAAGGTAATAGGAGAAGAGGAGGACCATCCAGGTCTATTCTGGTGGCATGAAGCAGTGTGGATGTTCAATTGCCCTCTTAAATGAAAAATCTTCCTTTGGTTGGCCTTATCAAACAAAATCCTTGTTTGGGACCTCCTTCTTCATAAAATATGGAGTGGACCAGGTAGATGTCCTTTATGCAAAGAAGGTAATGTATTTGTTAAGCATATTTTTATTCCATGCCCTTATATTTCTAATATGTGGGATTATACATCTCAAGTTTGTGGACTTCCTTTCATTTGGACAAGTTTGAATCTTGAACAAGCTTTAGCTGCTTGGACTAACAATTTGGTTTTAAGTCTCATCTTACTCTGCCAGTTATCTACATTTTGGGAGTGTGGCTAGCTATAATATATATGGTTGTGTTTGAGGACCTATCCATACATCCCTATGTTTATGCATCGAAAGGCTTGGCAATACTTAATCATTTCCTTCAAGTGGTTAACAAGCCTAGTTGTAGAAGGATAGTGGAAGAATGCATTGATAGAGAAATCCCATGACTTTATTTTGATGGGGATTCTGAAGGCAACCCATCAATGGGGGGGGATGGGGGAATCCGACATCTTTCATAATCACACAAGATTAAATTTGCAGGTTGTATGGGAAAAATCACTAATAATAGGGCAGAATTGGTTGCTCTAATATTGACACAAGAGGAGGGAATCATGACTCTTCAAGTATATGGTGCTTCAAGCTTGTCATCGATTGAATGAAAGAGGGGAGACCTCCCAAAAACATTCTCTTACTTCCTATATATGAGGAAATTATTAGATTGAAGGATATTTTTGGGTCTGTTGTCTTTGCCCATATTTATAGAGAAAGAAATACTCTAGCTAATAGTTTGTCAAAGACGGTTCTTGAGGTTGAATAAGGACAATGGATTAGATAGGGAGGACATGAAAATGATATTGAGACTTACAATGGGCCCAGCCCTTTCCCGGGATAGATGGCCTAGGTCGCTTGATAGATAAGTCTTTCATTCTATAGTTTTGTACTTTATTTTTCCCCTTTTTTGGATTATCTATATGGTTTTCTCAAATGATGTACTGTATTGAGTTTTTCTTAGTGTTGTTACACTCATGGTTTTTCCATTAGAAGTATCTGATGTAACTGCTTTCCATAGTTTTTTATGGAATTGAACCATACCTAGAAAAGATGAAGAGTAATTCTATCTGTTTAAAAAAAAACAGATATATAGTTCATTGTCTTGTTTTTTTTATACAATTTTGAAACCGAACCTTGATTGTAAAGATCTTAAAGTCTTCTACTAAATACACTCTATTAATACAAAATATACTACATTTTTTTTCAAAAAAAATATTTCTTTTCATTTAATCATATTTTTAATTTAATAATCTAGTTCATAATTTCAAAAGTATCAACAACTTTTAAATTCAACAACTCAATCTTCTATTATATTTATTAACCGCCTCTTTCATGACTTGAGTGTCCCCCACAATTCTCCCGAGACATACATGTTATATCGAAGCTTACGTTAGGAGTTTCGAACCAAGGTGAAGAATATTGTGACATTCCACCTATTTGATGGAGATGGGCTAATCTACCTAAGCTTGGGATAAGTACCACTCAAGTAGATACCCATGAGTTTCGAACCAAGGTGAAGAATATTGTGACATTCCACCTATTTGATGGAGATGGGGATAAGTAAAGACCACTCAAGTAAATACCCATGAGTTTGCTTGATTGGCATTTATCTGCTCTTAGGCAAAGTACCATGTGTCATGTCTAGCCCACATAAGAATGCTTTTTGTTAATTGCACGTTTATTTCTTTAATGTTAATTTTTGTCATCTCGATTAAGATGTTTTAGCTTCTTAAAATTAATTTTAAAAGTATTAATTATATAAAACTTTGTCGATTCATAAATTGATTTTAAATTACAAGTTTTTTAAATGATGTGATGTCATTTCTTCAATTTTATTATAAATATTTATTATATCTGTTGAAGGAGTATATAGCAATGGGTTTGTAATTAATTTCAATTAACTTTTTAATTAATATGCAACTTCTAAAATATTTTTTCATAGTTTTTAAATGTTTTATAAAAAATAGAATATTAAACTAAATATTTTAAAAAATAAAAATTAATTTTTAAATTTTGGAAATACAAATTTTTAATTTTTGATTTGAGGAAAGTTTTGATGGGACAAATTTTCCTTGTTATTCACATTATTTTTCAAAAATAAAAATTAATAAAAAAATCATTAAAAAACAAAAAAATAAGCATTTGCCATTTGTCTATTTGTTATACTAGACTATTATTATTATGTCCTGCGTTTCAGCTGTATGGATTGATGCCCTGGGTTCTAAATCTGATAGGGGTGGTGGGTCCGTGGCCTATAAGTCCGCGTTTTCACAAGGTTCGCCAGCGGTCATTTAATAGTAGGGATAGCTGGTATTAAAAGAAAAAAGAGTTGGAATATTGCTGTCCTTCTTGCATTTTTATATTATATTAATATTAACCAGAGTTGTTAGTCACTTCATCCTTGAACTTGGCATTATTTTACAGTGGTGAAGCACGTGTTGGAGTTGGAAAAAGTGATGTGAATGGCTAAAAATATTGGTTGATTTGCCAATCATCTTTTGAGGGATAGCTGGTCATCATTGGATAACCTTTATGCTAATTTGCTTGCTAGTCAGCTCATCTACTGCGTCCCTTTTATCCACTTGCTTTTATTCCCTTGTCGACCCATCGCTTATTTGTTGTGCGATGTTATGGCTTATTCTTAAGAGTAACAAATGTTGAGGGGCATATGTATAGCCCGGGTGGTTGGGGCGGTCGGCTGTTGCCATCCCCACCCAGGTTCGACCCCGGACAATGTTGACTGTGCTGCGATTTGAACTCGGAACCTGTGATCTTCTGTTGTATTCACGGCGCATGCACTCAATGAAGCACGCCATTTCACCTACTATGAAAAAAAAAAACAAATGTTATTAGTATTAGACATGATAATACGTAGGGCCATAGTAATGGTTGTAAAGTTCTTTTTTAATTATGGATAATGGTAATTTATTAGTATTACTTAAACAAGGATTAAAACAAACAAGTTTAAAGATACTTTACTATTAATAAATATAATAATAATGATTATACTTTTTAGTAAATGGATATTTATGATCATAATTAAACAATATTTTCATCAGATTATCCAATTGCAAGAATATCTAATTTCTTCTTTTCAGAACCAAATTAAATCTCATATATAATTTTGCATTGAGTTTTTTCCTTGTAAGTTTAAAAGTCATGGAGCAAGGTCAGCCATTCCATGGACAAAATTTGCAATCGAAATAAACGCACTAAAAACAAGTTTAAAGTTATATAACTTTTTATTATATTAAACATTTTTAAATGTTTATTTAAAAATTTAAATTTAACTAGTGTATAAAATTATTTGTTTATGAAACAAAGGATACTGCTCTCTATGAAAATTTATACATATTCTATTGCCTCTTTAAATCTATAACCCTAAAAAAAACACACTATAAAATATATATACAAAAACAAATATAATTAAAATACTTCTTGATGATGATGATGATCTTTAATGTCCACTAGACCAAACTTGGTCTATCGGACTTTAAGAAGGCTTACAGAGGAGCGTCTCTAGCTCACTATAGTTTTGGGGATCTAGAAGGTTAGAGAGGTTAGTATCGAAGCATATATTTTGAAACTGAGATTGAATGTGAGTGAAAGCCGAGCACTACTTTGCAATTGGTTGTCCCTTTATCTCATAGAAGACGTGGTCATTTTATCCCTATATAACTTAAAGCCATGCTTTAATGCTTTGCAATTGGTTGTCCCTTATCTCATAGAAGACGTGGTCATTTTTATTCCACCTTCTCTCTCTCCCCCTATTACAAGGTCTTTCTCTTATAGCATTGGAGAGGTTACTTTCATCACCAATCAAGCCAAGCTTTTATTTTATACACAACTACTATATTAAAACATCTTTAAACTATTACATTAAAACATTTTTAACAGGCAGGTATAAGCAGCTTTGCTGCTAATTTTACTTGTTTAGATTTAATATATCATTTTTTTCCAAAAAGAAACAGTGTTTTTTTTATATGGAAATAGACCACATTATATAGAGATCCAATAATTTGTTTATATGGAAATAGACCACATTATATAGAGATCCAAAAACTTTCAGTTATAGTAACAAAATCCAAAACAAAGGATTTAGTCCTTCATCAACTACATTCCAAATAACATAACTATCTAAAGCCATTAATCAGTTATCATGACATCAAAAAACTAGCTACATAGGACTGATATAAGAAAAAACTTATGGTCTAAATGTAACTATCCTGAGTAAGGTCATGGGTCAAAAACTGTCACCCTATCAAAATTTTCCTTTTCCGATCTGTGCCACAATCCTTCTCCCACCAGCAAGCCTATCTTGGACAATTGATCTACTTGACTGTTTCTTTCTCTATATATATGCTCAAAATGAGCATTCTGCATAAGGCCCATCAATCGGATGTTCTCCTCATAAATGGGAATTAGGAGAATGTTTTTAGGAGGTCTCCTCATCTTCATCCAATCTATGACAATTTTTTATTCCCCATATACTTGTAGATTCTAAACTCCCTCCATGAAAGTCAAATTCAAAGACAACTTTAATGACATTAACCCTATTCAATTATTTGTGCTTATCCCCACACTAGCTACAAACTTGATCCAATGATGTTTATTAATGAAAAGATGTCTCCTACACCCCCAATAGCTGAGGTCCCCTTAGAAGCACCATCAAAATATAGCCACAAAACCGATCTATCAATGAGTTCTTCTGCTATCCTTATAAGTCTGGGAGGTTTATCCACTTGAGGAAAATGACTGAGAACTACTAAACCTTTAGCTGCATAAACAAAGGGGGAAATAAAAATATCCTCAAATATTGCCTTATTCTTAGAGGGCCAAACCCCCAGATGAAAATGATAGGCAGAGCCAAATCTCCCTTTATATTCAGCGTTACCTCTCCAAGAATCCAACGCTTGATCAAGAGATTGACCTACCCAAATAAAAGGAAGGCCACAGACATGTGACACATGATCCCACATCTTTTTAATATAAGAATAAGATATAAAAAGATGTTTTATACTCTCATTACTTTCTTTACATAGAGGGAATCTACCTAGGACACACCAATATTTTCTAAGCATGATATCCCAAACCAGGATCTTGTTAGAGAGAGCTAACCATAGAAAAATATTACACTTAAGAGGACACTTATACTTCCAAATTGGTGCATGCCACCAGAACAGATCGGGTTGATCCTCCTCCTCTCTTATAACCATATATCCAATTGTGTGTGAGTAAGAACCTCTAGTAGTATTTGTAGAGAAAACCAGTGCATCCTCATTATCCTTTAATCTAATATGACTTCCTTTCAGGGATTTAATATACTTGTTCCAAGATGCCTTGTCCTCCTCTCCCAGTCATCTAACTTCATCTGCATTTAACCATTCCTGTGATAATACATTAGTGTTGATTGGATCATTAATCTGAGGCAAAAATATGTACCACTAGTCCCTCATATCCTCCACCATAGTAGAGGGGAGTTTATGGGATTCACCACATGCAATACATGGATCCTACCCTAGTCTGACCTTTCTTCCATTGCCAATTTTCCATTCCAGCTAGTCACCTATTACTTCAAAGGTCAATAACAAAGCTCTCTAACTAATGGAAACATTCTTGAATGATTACTCTCTAGATTTGACCCATTCCTCAACAGATAAAGGTGCTATATATTTATTATATATAGCCTTGAACCATAAGCCTTCACCTCTCAAGATTCTCCAAACCCCTTTAGATACTAATGCATTGGAAAAACAAAAAGGGTTCTTTAACCCCCATCCATCCAATTCCTTTGGCCATGTTAATTTGTTCCAAGCTACCGAATGAGGAGAGAAACCATCTCTATTCCCCTTCCAAAGGAAATTATAGCTAAGATTCCTTATTTGTTCCAAAGTACCAATGGGAACATATGCCATCAACATCCACTACATTGGAATGGCTTCTTGAATAGATTTAACCAAGACCAGACTACCTCCTCTACTAAGCCATTTATTACACCAAAGTTGATATATTTTCGCAATCTTGTCAATTAACCATGCTAATTCCCTTCTCTAGTAGTCATTAGGCTTTAAAAGAAAGCCTAGATACTTGATCCCATTCTCAATGTTCACCAGGGTAAAGACTAACTAAGTGCAAATCTAGTCTATATCCTCATGATCTATATTCATAAATGAAACGGATGATTTTCTAACACTGTAGCTCATTCCATATGCATCTGCAAACAATTTCAAGAAACCCTATAACAAAACAACTTCTCTCTGAGATCCATAGGTGTGTAACATAAACAAGACCCCCAACAGATATACCTCTAAATGAGCCACTTTTCTTTGCATGCAGGATTATTCTATTCAACCCTTCAACTACCAAAATAAACAAGAGGGCGGGCATCCTTGTCTAAAGACCCTTCTAGGTCTAAAAAAGGAGTAGTAAAACCATTAATTAAGGCACCAAAATATATCGAAGTTACACCCGATATTATGCAATTCACAACATGTAGCTGAAAGCCAACCTAAAGCAATACCAATCTCAAATTTAATCAATTAACTCTATCATATGCGTTTGACAAATCAACATTCACAATTATTATTGGTAAAGCACAAAATGCATAACATATATCAGATCATAGCTTACCAATCTTTTAGAATTGTGATTTGTTTATTGTATACTACTTATTATTCCAAGTCCACATACATGAAATGCAGTGCCATATGTGTAACTTGCACATTAAAAGCGCATAAATATTCGTTTACACCTTTAATAGGGTTAGTATATAGAGTATTAAATATGTATTAATTTTTATATTAACACATTTTTTGAGATTATATGATTAATTAAAATTAATTTTGAGAATAATATTTTAAGATAAATTTTAAATTTAAAAATATAAAATAAAATTTAAATTTAAATAAAAAGAATAATAATTTTTCTCGCAACTACTCACATCCAATTGACTTATATCCATATATATTAATTGTTAAAGCTCAAACTCATTATAATTAAAGGTCAATTTCATTATCATTATAAAACTAGAATCGTATAAACAATCTAGCTTAAAAATTAATTGTTAATTATTTTGTTCTTAATTAAGTTAGAAAAAAATATATATTATCATTATTGCTACTAATTATATATGAATTTATTACATTACATTAATCGTTAAAGTATTATGTTGATTCTTTTATTTAAAAATTTAAAATATATATTATCATTATTGCTACTAATTATATATGAATTTATTACATTACATTAATAATTAAAGTATTATGTTTAAATTTAAAAATAATTATGTAAATTAATAGCGTTTAATCTTAATTTGAAAATAATAAGTTTTAAGAATTTTTATTTTTCACAAAGCAATTCTACTAAATAATACATAATTGTTAGTTAGGAACTAGTGTGGCTAGATAGGTTGGAATTTATCCCAATGTTCCAAATATAATAGTATTTTACTAGTTTTGTAATAACAAATCTTAAGAATTTTGATTTTACTTAACATATAAGTTTTTTTAATTTTATTTCAATAATAGTAAAAATAAAAAGGCTAAAAAGCTTTTTATTCCATGTATCAAAACAAAATTAATCTTATTTCAAAGTTCCAAAATGTGTAAAATAAATATATGTTGAACTTTTCAAATTAATCCAGGGTTATTTGATTAAAATATGATGTAGTTAGATAGATGGCCATTTATTCCAAATGTTCCAAATACAATTGAAATCTAACCATTTTATTTAAAAATCTCTAAAATAACAAATTTGAAAAGTTTTTAATTGTATTTAACGATTTTTAAATTCCTTAATCATATTCCAAAATTCCAAGGTACATGGGTTGGAGTTTATTCTTAAGGTTCTAAATATAGTTATAATATAATTATTTTATTTTAAAATCTAGAAAATAAAATAATAAAATTTAAGAGTTTTTAATTTTACTTAACATATTTTTAATTTTCTTAATCATATTCCAAAATTCCAAAGTATATGGATTGGAATTTATTCTTAAGGTTCTAAGTATAGTTGTAATCTAATTATTTTATTTTAAAATATAGAAAATAATAAGTTTCAAGAGTTGTTTTATTAAATAATTATAGTAAAGGGTAGGAGTAATCTATTTATTCTAGGTTTTGGACTTCTTTCAATCAGAAAAATTGCTATACTTTATTGATACATTTTGGACTTTATGATGTGGTGAGTTTTGGTGGAATTTGGTAATTCTTTTTAGTAAAATCTAAATTTAGAAATGTTTAAAAAAACTAAAAAATAGAATATTTAAAGTACACCTTAAAAGAGTATATAGTTAATAATTAAGATATAGTGTTCTTGGATGAGTTGGAGTAAATACCATACAATTGTACTTCAACGAATTATTTAAATTAATATCTTATATGTTTTGATTTTATTAAACATGTTCTAAAAAAATTTCATAATATTTCAAAAATATGAAAAATAATAAAATTAATTTTTAATCTTATTTCACAAATCTTGAAAATAACAAACCTTTAAAAGTTTTTATTTTACTCAACATCTCTCAAAACTTTTTATTGATATTCCAAAGTTCCAAAATCTTGGAAATATATATGTATTTGAGCTTAATACAAATTTATCTAAGTTAATTATTAATTATAACTTATTAAGATATGATATAACTAAATAAATAGAATTTATTACAAATGTAATTAAATTTTCATAACTTTATTCAATATGTCTAATTTTTTTTTTGAAGTTCTAAAATAATTAATTAAAAATTTTAAAATTTTCAAAAATAATTATATTCTATTTAAATTTTCATAACTTTATTCAATATATCTAAATTTTTTTTATTTGAGAGTTCTAAAATAATTACTTCTTGTACTTCATGCGTCATGCTTCTTGTCCTTTGTTGACCGTGCCTGACCACGTGCCATATTTACATTTTTTATAAATTTTAATTTTTTAATTTTATTTTTAAGTTTAGAAAAGTAACATTTCAGCGAGGCTTATTAGTCAAATCAAGTCTGTTAGCCAATAAAAAATAAGAATAAATAAGAATAGCTAATAAAAAATGAGAATTATGTAATTTATAAAATTTAAAATATAATTTTTTATTTGTTTAGAATCAATTTAATAATTAAAATTCATAAAACTACAGGCAACTATATCAAAATTTTATCACTATCTTTGTACTATTTGATTCAATGGAATAGCATTAGTACGATTTTTTCTGATGGAAAAAAAACTATATCAAAATTTAGAATGGAAATTTGTAAATTAATTTAAAGTAAAATCCAAATCGATTGCTATATAGTATAAATATACATGTTGACGATTTAAATTTTTAAGGGAATTTTAATTTCATGACTACAATGAAAATTATTTGTTATTATACATTTTCAAAACCATTGCCTTTTTATTAATTAATTTAAAGTCTTGAATTATAATTTTATCTATTTAAATATTTAAATAAATATATTTATAAAAAGAATTAATTTGTTACTCATTTTTATATTTCTTTTATATAAATGAAAATGAATTATTTTGCTAAAACTCTAAACTTTACCTCCAAGCACAATTACCTCTCAATCCATAGTTGTGATTACATAATGGTGATTCTTTGTTGATTCATAAATAAGATGATGAGGTGTTATTAACAGAATAATTATCTTATAACTGGGTTTTGATCTTGATGATGGGTGGAGTGTTCACTCAAAAAGTTGATCGTTTCAAAACTCCAACATAGTAAATTACATAAAATTTTGGTATGAAGAATAACTATCCATTCACGTTAACTTTGGTCTATTGGACTTAAGAATGATAAAAATCACTTGGTTTGGTTTATAGTTTTGATGAAATAACAAGTTAGGAAGATCGGTATTGTAACCAATATTTTGAAATTGTGATTTAATGTGGATGTACTTGAGACATTCTAATAAAAAGAAATCATCTTCAACCCTCTTAGGATTAAAAAGATGACAAATTATTTTTACGGCACTTAAGAATTGTCCAATGCCCTATTTCAGTATGCAACTCATGAGAGTTGGTTCTTATTTTAGTATTGTTGATTTTCTTCTCTATGCAATTAAAACTCGGAGATATTTTTACATTATGTTTTATGTTTGATCACCTCCTTGTAGGATCTTAATTTTCTCTTAACCTTAAAAACTTTATCACACCACGATTTCTCTTTAAATTTAGATGTAATGATATTTTAAGATTATCATAACAAGTACTTTAAATATAAAAATATATGATAGAATGATATTGCTTATAAACAATATTAAAAGAAGTAAGTTAATTAGTGTATAAATTCAACTTTTTTTCTTTCAAAAAAAAATTCAAATTCCATAAGAATTTTGCTAAATATTATAAGTGCATTTAGTTGATGGAAACTTTGTTCATGGAATTATTTGAGAATTGATAGAAACTTTGATCATGAAACTTTGATTCTAAAATCTTAACTTATTTTAAAAAAAAAAATCTTAACTTATTTTAAAAAAACAAAAAAATTTAATGTAAATTTATGTATGTAAAGATAAATAAATAAATTTAAAAATATTAAATTGATGCATTTTAAGATATTCTTTATTAATTTTATTTTTTTGGGTTTTATGTTGATGACATATAGAAACAACTTAATACAGTGATTTTATGTTTTTTTATTTGGTTAGGTGAGCACATGGAATCAACTTTTGTTGAATGTGCACGAGGAAAAGTTACAAGTTTGACCATTGACATTGAAGACCCCAATAATTGTGATAGCGACTAAGCATTTATTCATGTTTGTCTTGGCGTGCAAATAACCAAATGCACTTTTTCATATTTGTCTTGGTGTGCTGGACGGAACTAATATTTAGGATCCTTATTGTTTGGGTTTATATTTGAATGCGGATCATCCTAGTGGCCTTAGTTTAATAGATTAGTCACGGTCGCCTTATGTATTAGGAATATCAACGAGGAGTAACTTTTGTGAATATCTATGTATATATATATGTGTTAACTAAAATCGTTATATGAGGTTTTTTAAAGAATATTGATATAAATATTTGATTTATATTTATATATATTTATATTTTTCATTAATTACTTATTAAACTAGAATTTTACTTTTCATATCTCTTTAGATTTTAGAATAGGAAATTTGTAATTATTCTCTTTATCTTTGTTAGTCTTACTATCATGTGTTTTCCACATTTAGATGTTCAATGCAAAAGCTTTAATGTTATCTTTATCTCGATTGTGATTATGTCTATAATGACATAGGTTAAATAGATTTCTACATGTTTATGATTGCTTTTATAAGTCTAAATTCTTTCGACTTTGAAGCTTTATTTGTAATAACATATTCTTCATTCTTGGTATAGACCGTTGAGAATATTAACTTTGTGTTATATTTCTGCACAAATTTTATTCACACAGTGATACTAAAAAACAAAATGATAAATGTTTCAAAACAAAATGATAAATGTTTCAGAAAAAAAAACAGAGACAATAGACATACATTGTTGAATAGCTTACTCATTATTGTGAATGTGTAACATAAGCAAGATTTTTTAAAACTTCGTGAATATGAAATGAATACCTTCGATGAGTGCAGGTCATCATCGAATATCTTTGACCTCTATAGAGTTGAATGAGAAAAATCCATGCATCACATTCTTTTGCATATGTATTCATTTTTTATTATGAAGATCATAGGACTGTTGCACTTTTTGTTAAAATCTTACTCAATTTCGAAAGAAGTTGTTACATACCCTCAGTTCCAACACCATCTAATACCTCTCGTCTTACCATCCCATCTTTCTAGCAAAATAGATAAGACATGTGAATCATGACAACTTTTAAAGGAGCACTTTATGTTAGAGGAATTGTACAACACAAATCTTAGGTCCCACTTAGTGTACATATTTATTCAATGTATTGCTAAGTTTTCTCAACCTCAAATATCAATAGACAACATTCTTCACATCTTTCTTAATAAGACTCTGGTTTATCTCAATCTTGCATTATCTCATCATCTTTCTCCTCAAATCGAGTTTTCACGTCCTTACTTCCATCCTACTCTTCACATATTTGTTTATAAACCTCCAATCAAGTTCGATGTTGTATCAGTGTGTCTCTTCTTTCACCATGTTTCTTCATTCCTCAAGTCAAATCAAGTTCGATGATGTATCAATGTGTCTCTTCTTTCACCATGTTTCTTCATTCCTCAAGTCAAATGTCAAAATACTTGCTTCTTTTTATAAATCATCTTAAAGATTTTTTTTTTTTAATATCTTACTTCCCAACTTCCATCACCAAATTTACTCACTCACAAATTATATCAATATTAAATTATATTTAATATAATAATATACTTTACATCAACATTCTGTAGAAAATGGTGTATTGAACAAGACCCTTATATTTTTTTTTCAGAAGAAAAAAAACTGTGCTTTTGCTATTAATAAATAAAAAATTACTCCACCATACATAGAAATTTCAATGTAGAACAGTTATACAGTCAGTGTTCATATTCTAGACTCAACCAACAGTCAAAAGCAAGATCCAAGACTGAATCCTATTCCAAAATATGGCAATGCAACAAAAAGTAGCATAAGATCAAAAAAGGATAAACCAAGTATCTCATCCATTAACCAAGTAGAGAGTTTAGTCATCAAAAAAAGGGGAATAACCAGATGATTCCAAAAGACCATCAATCTATTCTTCCCAGAATAGAAGTCCTTCTTGTTTTGTGAGGGCCTCCTTAGGTAATGCATCAGCAACATCATTCAGTTCCCTGTAGATATGTTTAATAGTCCAGTCATAGAAAGTGGATAAAAGAGTCTTGATACGAAGACACCAATGATGTAAGTAGATAGAACTTAACCTGTGGATCTTTTTTACCCAATTCACAACCATTAAAGAGTCGGTCACCATATATTTTTATTGTGTCCACGCCAAATCTGTTAACAAGTTTTAGTAGACACCAAAGGCTGATTAGTTCAGCCTGAGAATTTGTACCAGCACCCATATTTAATTTGAATTTGAAATAATGGTGTTTGTTAATGATCAAATACATTCTTGTTGCACCAGATCCATTGACTACTACTCCATTGAAATAACCTAAAGCCTTCTTTGAGTCTTCAATTCTCTTAAAAAAACGCACAGCTTTTGAAAGAATCTGAGATGAGTAACTTGTATACATGCCAATGATTTTGTAAGCCAACTGATGTATTAGAAGCTTTTTATTTTCAAATATAATATAAAGAAACCACAAAGATGAATCTCTACCACCTATAAAATAGTTTACCTATAGAATAGTTTAAGAGATAAATATATATACTCGATAGAATAAAGCTCACTTATCCTCTACAATATTTAATATAACTAATAATTACATCCAACTCGACATCGCAAAGCTCACTTATCCTCTACAACATTCAATATAATTAATAACTACATTTAACTAAATATTGTAAAGCTCACTTATCGACTACAACATTCAATATAATTAATAATAAAGTACATCCAACAAACCTTATAAAAACGAGAAACATATTTATTAAATTCTAAACTTAAATCGTTGTCACAATAACTAGTCTAAATTACCACTCAACCAGAAATTAACAATAAATATTGTAAAGGATATTTGGTTTAGGAAGGTCCCCACACTATCTCTTTGATTGCAAAGGTGAAAATTGGAAGGGAAATATCTTTGGAATTTTTCATACAATTTTATTGCTTGGGTTTCAAGTATTTACTTTGTTTAGTGTGTTAGATGCTAGTTTTCAAGTCAATACTTTGCAAGTCTTCACACAATAGAATGGTTTGTACTCTAATAGCCCCTTGCCTAGCATAACTATCTAGTCTCAAGGTGCAAAAGGAAATCAAGTGCGAACCCATGTTGGAAAAACATTCAATTGGAAGGATGGCCTCTTCCAATGGCCACCCAAACATATATACCAAATGCAAACATTCAAGATGAGAAGAGAAATATGAAGATGCAAGAGACATTGTGATGATTGTCGAGAAATTATAGTTTTGACCATGAGGAGATAAGAAACATGGTAAAAAGATTGGGATCTAAACAATGCAAGGGAGTTAAAGGCAACAAGAAAGAAAATGGTTCTAATGAAAGAACAACTTGAGAAACACAAGTTCGGTAAGTCGGTATTACTAGAGGTTTGGAAGAGACCCATAAGGAAAATATTGAAGAGGAAGTTTCAAAAGTCAAGGAGTTACAAGTAAAGTAGTACATTTAGAAATGGAACAACAGATTGGGTTTGAGGAGTTCAAAAGTTCAATGCCTCATAAGGCTTCAATGGGCTCTCTTAAAACGAATCAAGTGGCTACTATGGAAAAAGACACTATGGAACAACAATCTGAGTGAATTGGAAAGTAGGATCCCTCCTATATGGCACCTATAGTAGGTCAAGAAAAATTTGAACAACATGAGCTTGATTAATTATCTATGTCAAAAATAGAATGCTTTAAAAATATATTATTTTTCTAAGACAATATATATGACTATATACCAATCATATAGTGATCGATTGTCTTAATACTAGGACTCAAACAAAATCAATAACCCCCTATCCAAAAAGAAAAAAAAAACTAATATGATTGATGCTCTTAATGTCAACATAGATCCATCTTAAACCCGAATCTATCAAGCACCGAGAAAAAAACATTTATATGTCCAGAAAAAATTTACACCATAGGAAATTTGATCCCTCTCAGTACTTGATAAATCTAGGTTTAAGAAGGATCTATGCTGGTTTTTTATTTTTTATTTTATGAGCCAACACGGATTTTTTTAATAATTTTGTATTTGGTTTTAAATTTGTATTTTATGAGCTGATATGGATTTTTTTAATACTTTTTATTGGTTTTAATTTTTTTATTGTATGAGTCTACATGAATTTCTTAATTACTTTCTATTTTTGATGACATATTGTTTTGTTATTTTATGTTGACAACATCTCCCCCATACTAAATTGTAAAGCACCTCACTACTCTATATATAACTAAAAAAACTATAATTATTATCTACTCAAACTAATTAATATCTTAAATATCTTGAAAAGAATATGAAAATGTGATGAAAAGAATATGAAAATGTGAAAAATGAGTTATTTTTACTCTATCACAATAATTATTGTTTTTTTATTACAACTACACATAGTAAAGGAGAAGAGCCGCCTTTGACAAGTTTTCATGGTCAAATTCCACCCTTTTAATCTACAAGTTAAGAAGTCTAAGTTAAACCAACTCCACATTGCTTTGCCCATGGTTTCCTTTGGCAATACGTAATGACCAAACCTTAGCGTCTTTTCATTATTTATCCGACTTATGGGATCATCCTTTTAGTATATGTTTTCTTTATAACATACGCTTCTGCATATTTAAATACATGTATTCATGATTTCTTGAATGTTGTGCTCTCCACAAAGAAAAGTTTGCAACTAATTGTTTAACTTTACACATTTGTTTTCTTAATAACATACGTTTCTATATTTTAATAGATAAATTCAACATTTTTCAATCACTTTGATTTTTACATCAGCTTAACTATACATCTAATTGGATAAGTTTACAAGTTGTTTGTTCATTGATAGTTTAGAAGTTGCTTGTTCATTAATTGTAGCTTGGGTAGTTGGGAGAAATGATTGCTAACTTCCTCACCCAAATTCAATTATGGTAAGTGACATGATGTTCTTGTTAAGCCCCTATTGTAATGATTGTATTTCTAGCCATATCTTGATTCTTTACCTAGAATAGCAGGTGTTCGCATTTCTCCCGATGGACTAGCCCTCTAACAAATGGTGAACTGTCATTTTAAAAAAAAGTTTTATCTGTGCCAAATGCTATAGAAAATATTTGTATAGAAAAACAATTCCAAAAACATACATTTTTAAAGATTTCCAATAACAATGTATATTAAATTGCACTTATTTTCATTGTAATTAATGAAAATGTAATTATTATGTCCTGTGTGGCATGATAAATATGGATCAATCACCCCCTACAACATTTTAATTTGTTTGATCTATAGATTTTTATATAGTTACAATTCAGTTGATTAAACTAATTTTTATGAAAATCTATTTATCTTAAATATAATTGGCTCTGAAATGATGACATAACTCTTGAAATTGGTGCCCTAGGAGGGGGCGGCGCGATATCATCATCTTTTTGCATTGTGCAGACTTTCTTTGTTGCGGAAGACTTCCTTTTTTGCAGTCGATGCACTACATATAGAAAACGTGGCAAGTTGCATGCCTACCATGCTAGGCGACCATGTCAGTAAGGTAGTGTGAGATGAATACTAACTCTTAACCCTACATACTGTTATTTTCCAACCCACAGTGGTCAGCGACATTTGCAGTGTCTCCCTTTTACACATCTCAAGTGTCTCAACCTACAGCACAGACAATAATGACATCTGGGAAGGAGGGAGAAGTGCCTTTTAATGACATAAGAGACAAAAATTTACAATGTCCGAGGGTATAATAATATGTATTTAGTTTACATTACGTGATATTAATATGTATTGAGAAGCCATTCTTTTATCTTAAACGTAGTTTTAGTTTTTATTACTTAAATTTATGTATCCAATAGTGAGATGATTATACATTAAATACCACTATGATATATCATAGCACTTCTCTTTGAAAATTATTACTCACATCCTTTGTTACTTAAATAGAAATTTTGGTCCACTTCATATGTATAAATACTATGCCATGAATGTCATTTTGTGAGTCTCCAGAATGTGCAGCTGCAATAACCTTGCAATGGCCAAACACTTCGTAATAAAAAAATAATATTGTTTATATAGAGTAATTAAAAAACTTGTTCTTTATTGGAGGTTGCAATTGAAATGCCACGAACATTACTGTTTATATGGATTATTTAGAACTTTTTTAAAATGAATTTGATATTGAAATACTATATACTCAAAGATACACAAGAGACATCTAATCCATTACAAAGCGAAAAATATTACTAAAACAACATTATGATTAAACTAAAATTTACATTTACTTAGTTGTTGGTTATGAGTCTTAAGTGTTACGTAAATAAGGATGTGCTATATCTACTTCTGTGTTCTATTTAGTGTCAATTTTGATGATTATGTATATTGAATTTTTAGCATAAAAGATCACTAAATTAACCATAAATATATTCTACATTTTCAATCATTTACATTTACTGAGATTCATATTTAATTTTTAAATTACAAATTAAAAATGTAGAATCTATATATGTTAAATAAATTCAATAATTTGTCGATTAAATGGAGTTAACCACTATCTTCTCTGCAAGGACGAAGAGAAATGAATGAGGCCTCTTTTTTTATATACATCCATCATCTGAGTACAATGAAAATCTAATTACTTCATGATTCACATGCTAGTTTGCAAATTTCAAAAAAATCTAATTTGCACAGGACATTACCACCTTGTGGCTCTTATTCATTATTTAATTTAATTTGGTAAAATAAAGATAAATTTGAAATTCATTTTAAAATAGCTAAATATGATCTCGAATATATAACAATTATGTAATTTTTATAAAGAAATATATTTTTATATTAATATTCTAATATCATTTTAGTTATATTCAAAAGATTGATTTCCTAATAAAAAATTAAAGAATTTCAATACATTTAATATTGGCATCTCCTTACAAATATTTGCTTTGATATCATGCCAATAGATGTATTATGATAGTCAATTGCGTGTAGCTCAAGTGTCTAAGAGGAAAAGATTCTTTTCACCCTATCTAAGTTTACATTTCACTTTGTGACATGATTGTTTTGCACGAGCCAATTGTTTGTTCATTAATTCATTAGTTCATTCTTTTGAAGCAATTGTTATCAATTTCATCTCAGATCAAAATAACTACATATTTGTTCTTGTAAAAACCTCAACTTTGTGAGCGTCTACATTAGCATTGTAGCTAATGCAACCAGTTTTAAAGACTGTAAGTAGCTTCCTCAGTTTGATGAACAAATCTTTTTGTGTCAACAATGCAATCATCATAGCCATTGATAGAGTTTGAGGTTGATTTGTGTTATCTACAACATCATTCATCTGAGTGGCTTAAGTACATAAAATCCTTCAGAGACATGTTCATATAAGGTTAAAGGATCCTGAGGATCTACTTGTTTGGTCAAGGAATCATATTGGAGGAACTTACCTTCCTAGACTTGGATACAAGGTAATAGGAGAAGAGGAGGACCATCCAGGTCTATTCCGGTGGCATGAAGCAGTGTGGAAGTTCAATTTCCATCTTAAATGAAAAATCTTCCTTTGGTTGGCCTTATCAAACAAAATCCTTGTTTGGGATCTCCTTCTTTATAAAATATGGAGTGGACCAGGTAGATGTCCTTTATGCAAAGAAGGTAATGTATCTGTTAAGCATATTTTTATTCCATGCCCCTATATTTCTAATATGTGGGATTATACATCTCAAGTTTGTGGACTTCCTTTCATTTGGACAAGTTTGAATCTTGAACAAGCTTTAGCTGCTTGGACTAATAATTTGGTTTTAAGTCTCATCTTACTCTGCCAGTTATCTACATTTTGGGAGTGTGGCTAGCTATAATATATATGGTTGTGTTTGAGGACTTGTCCATACATCCCTATGTGTATGCATCCAAAGGCTTGGCAATACTTAATCATTTCCTTTAAGTGGTTAACAAGCCTAGTTGTAGAAGGATAGTGGAAGAATGCATTGATAGAGAAATCCCATGGCTTTATTTTGATGGGGATTCTAAAGGAAACCCACCAATGGGGGGGGTGGGGGAATCCGACATCTTTCATAATCACACAAGATTAAATTTGCAGGTGGTATGGACAAAAGCACTAATAATAGGGCAGAATTGGTGGCTCTAATATTAACACTAGAGGAGGGAGTCATGAATCTTCAAGTATATGGTGCTTCAAACTTGTCATCGATTGAATGAAAGAGGGGAGACCTCCCAAAAACATTCTCTTACTTCCTATATATGAGGAAATTATTAGATTGAAGGATTTTTTGGGTCTATTGTCTTTGCCCATATTTATAGAGAAAGAAATACTCTAGCTAATAGTTTGTCAAAGACAGGTCTTGAGGTTGAGTAAGGACAATGGATTAGATAGGGGGGACATGAAAATGATATTGAGACTTACAATGGGCCCAGCCCTTTCCTGGGATAGATGGCCCAGGTCTCTTGATGGATACGTCTTTCATTCTATAATTTTGTACTTTATTTTTCCCCTTTTTTGGATTATCTATATGGTTTTCTCAAATGATGTACTGTATTGAGTTTTTCTTAGTGTTGTTACACTCATGGTTTTTCTTTTAAAAGTATCTGATGTAACTGCTTTCCATAGTTTTTGATGGAATTGAACCATACCTAGAAAAGATGAAGAGTAATTCTATCTGTTTAAAAAAAAACAAATATATAGTTCATTGTCTTGTTTTTTTTATACAATTTTGAAACTGAACCTTGATTGTAAAGATCTTAAAGTCTTCTACTAAATACAATCTATTAATACAAAATATACTACATTTTTTTTCAAAAAAAATGTTTCTTTTCATTTAATCATTTTTTTAATTTAATAATCTAGTTCATAATTTCAAAAGTATCAACAACTTTTAAATTCAACAACTCAATCTTCTATTATATTTATTAACCGCCTCTTTCATGACTTGAGTGTCCCCCACAATTCTCCCGAGACATACATGTTATATCGAAGCTTACGTTAGGAGTTTCGAACCAAGGTGAAGAATATTGTGACATTCCACCTATTTGATGGAGATGGGCTAATCTACCTAAGCTTGGGATAAGTAAAGACCACTCAAGTAGATACCCATGAGTTTGCTTGATTGGCATTTATCTCAAGACCTTAGTGGATTCCATCTGCTCATGTCTAGCCCACATAAGAATGCTTTTTGTTAATTGCACGTTTATTTCTTTAATGTTAATTTTTGTCATCTCGATTAAGATGTTTTAGCTTCTTAACATTAATTTTAAAAGTATTAATTATATAAAACTTTGTCGATTCATAAATTGATTTTAAATTACAAGTTTTTTAAATGATGTGATGTCATTTCTTCAATTTTATTATAAATATTTATTATATTTGTTGAAGGCAGAGTATATAGTAATGGGTTTGTAATTAATTTCAATTAACTTTTTAATTAATATGCAACTTCTAAAATATTTTTTTCATAGCTTTTAAATGTTCTATTTTTAGAATGTTAAACTAAATATTTTTAAAAATAAAAATTAATTTTTAAATTTTGGAAATACAAATTTCTAATTTTTTTATTTGAGGAAATCTTTGATGGGACAAATTTTCCCTGCTATTCACATTATTTGTCAAAAATAAAAATTAATTAAAAACAAAAAAAAAAGCATTTGCCATTGTCTATTTGTTATACTAGACTATTATTATTATGTCCTACGTTTCAGCTGTATGGATTGATGCCCTGGGTTCTAAAACTGATAGGGGTGGTGGGTCCCTGGCCTATAGGTCCACGTTTTCACAAGGTTCTTCGGCGGTCATTTAATAGTAGGGATAACTGGTATTAAAAGAAAAAAGAGTTGGAATATTGCTGTCCTTCTTGCATTTTTATATTATATTAATATTAACCAGAGTTGTTAGTCACTTCATCCTTGAACTTGGCATTATTTTACGGCAGTGAAGCACGTGTTGGAGTTGGAAAAAGTGATGTGAATGGCTAAAAATATTGGTTGATTTGCCAATCATCTTTTGAGGGATAGCTGGTCATCGTTGGATAACCTTTATGCTAATTTGCTTGCTAGTCACCTCATCTACTGCATCCCGTTTATCCACTTGCTTTTATTCCCTTGTCGACCCATTGCTGATTTATTGTGCGATGTTATGGCTTATTCTTAAGAGTAACAAATGTTATTAGTATTAGACATGATAATACGTAGGGCCATAGTAATGGTTGTAAAGTTCTTTTTTAATTATGGTTATTGGTAATTTATTAGTATTACTTAAACAAGGATTAAAACAAACAAGTTTAAAGATACTTTATTATTAATAAATATAATAATAATGATTATACTTTTTAGTAAATGGATATTTATGATCATAATTAAACAATATTTTCATCAGATTATCCAATTGCAAGAATATCTAATTTCTTCTTTTCAGAACCAAATTAAATCTCATATATAATTTTGCATTGAGTTTTTTCCTTGTAAGTTTAAAAGTCATGGTGCAAGGTCAACCATTCCATGGACAAAATTTGCAATCGAAATAAACGCACTAAAAACAAGTTTAAAGTTATATAACTTTTTATTATATTAAACATTTTTAAATGTTTATTTAAAAATTTAAATTTAACTAGTGTATAAAATTATTTGTTTATGAAACAAAGGATACTACTCTCTATGAAAATTTATACATATTCTATTGCCTCTTTAAATCTATAACCCTAAAAAAAACACACTATAAAATATATATACAAAAACAAATATAATTAAAATACTTCTTGATGATGATGATCTTTAATGTCCACTAGACCAAACTTGGTCTATCGGACTTTAAGAAGGCTTACAGAGGAGCGTATCTAGCTCACTATAGTTTTGGGGATCTAGAAGGCTAGAGAAGTTAGTATCGAAGCATATATTTTGAAACTGAGATTGAATGTGAGTGAAAGCCGATCACTACTTTGCAATTGGTTGTCCCTTTATCTCATAGAAGACGTGGTCATTTTATCCCTATATAACTTAAAGCCATGCTTTAATGCTTTGAAATTGGTTGTCCCTTTATCTCATAGAAGACGTGGTCATTTTTATTCCACCTTCTCTCTCTCCCCCTATTACAAGGTCTTTCTCTTATAGCATTGGAGAGGTTACTTTCATCACCAATCAAGCCAAGCTTTTATTTTATACACAACTACTATATTAAAACATCTTTAAACTATTACATTAAAACATTTTTAACAGGCAGGTATAAGCAGCTTTGCTGCTAATTTTACTTGTTTAGATTTAATATATCATTTTTTCCAAAAAGAAACAGTGTTTTTTTTATATGGAAATAGACCACATTATATAGAGATCCAATAATTTGTTTATATGGAAATAGACCACATTATATAGAGATCCAAAAACCTTTCAGTTATAGTAACAAAACCCAAAACAAAGGATTTAGTCCTTCATCAACTACATTCCAAATAACATAACTATCTAAAGCCATTAATCAGTTATCATGACATCAAAAAACTAGCTACATAGGACTGATATAAGAAAAAACTTATGGTCTAAATGTAACTATCCTGAGTAAGGTCATGGGTCAAAAACTGTCACCCTATCAAATTTTTCCTTTTCCCATCTGTGCCACAGTCCTTCTCCCACCAGCAAGCCTATCTTGGACAGTTGATCTACTTGATTGTTTCTTTCTCTATATATATGCTCAAAATGAGCATTCTGCATAAGGCCCATCAATCGGATGTTCTCCTCATAAATGGGAATTAGGAGAATGTTTTTAGGAGGTCTCCTCATCTTCATCCAATCTATGACAATTTTTTATTCCCCATATACTTGTAGATTCTAAACTCCCTCCATGAAAGTCAAATTCAAAGACAACTTTAATGACATTAACCCTACTCAATTATTTGTGCTTATCCCCACACCAGCTACAAACTTGATCCAATGATGTTTATTAATGAAAAGATGTCTCGGACACCCCCAACAGCTGAGGTCCCCTTAGAAGCACCATCAAAATATAGCCACAAAACCGATCTATCAATGAGTTCTTCTGCTATCCTTATAAGTCTGGGAGGTTTATCCACTTGAGGAAAATGACTGAGAACTACTAAACCTTTAGCTGCATAAACAAAGGGGGAAATAAAAATATCCTCAAATATTGCCTTATTCTTAGAGGGCCAAACCCCCAGATGAAAATGATAGGCAGAGCCAAATCTCCCTTTATATTCAGCGTTACCTCTCCAAGAATCCAACGCTTGATCAAGAGATTGACCTACCCAAATAAAAGGAAGGCCACAGACATGTGACACATGATCCCACATCTTTTTAATATAAGAATAAGATATAAAAAGATGTTTTATACTCTCATTACTTTCTTTACATAGAGGGAATCTACCTAGGACACACCAATATTTTCTAAGCATGATATCCCAAACCAGGATCTTGTTAGAGAGAGCTAACCATAGAAAAATATTACACTTAAGAGGACACTTATACTTCCAAATTGGTGCATGCCACCAGAACAGATCGGGTTGATCCTCCTCCTCTCTTATAACCATATATCCAATTGTGTGTGAGTAAGAACCTCTAGTAGTATTTGTAGAGCAAACCAGTGCATCCTCATTATCCTTTAATCTAATATGACTTCCTTTTAGGGATTTAATATACTTGTTCCAAGATGCCTTGTCCTCCTCTCCCAGTCATCTAACTTCATCTGCATTTAACCATTCCTGTGATAATACATTAGTGTTGTATGGATCATTAATCTGAGGCAAAAATATGTACCACTAGTCCCTCATATCCTCCACCATAGTAGAGGGGAGTTTATGGGATTCACCACATGCAATCCATGGATCCTACCCTAGTCTGACCTTTCTTCCATTGCCAATTTTCCATTCCAGCTAGTCACCTATTACTTCAAAGGTCAATAACAAAGCTCTCTACCTAATGGAAACATTCTTGAATGATTACTCTCTAGATCTGACCCATTCCTCAACAGATAAAGGTGCTATATATTTATTATATACAACCTTGAACCATAAGCCTTCACCTCTCAAGATTCTCCAAACCCCTTTAGATACTAAGGCATTGGAAAAACAAAAAGGGTTCTTTAACCCCCATCCATCCAATTCCTTTGGCCATGTTAATTTGTTACAGGCTACCGAATGAGGAGAGAAACCATCTTTATTCCCCTTCCAAAGGAAATTATAGCTAAGATTCCTTATTTGTTCCAAAGTACCAATGGGAACATATGCCATCAACATCCACTACATTGGAATGGCTTCTTGAATAGATTTAACCAAGACCAGACTACCTCCTCTACTGAGCCATTTATTACACCAAAGTTGATATATTTTCTCAATCTAGTCAATTAACCATGCTAAGTCCCTTCTCTAGTAGTCATTAGGTTTTAAAAGAAAGCCTAGATACTTGATCCCATTCTCAATGTTCACCAGGGTAAAGAATAACTAAGTGCAAATCTAGTCTATATCCTCATGATCTATATTCATAAATGAAACGGATGATTTTCTAACACTGTAGCTCATTCCATATGCATCTGCAAACAATTTCAAGAAACCCTATAACAAAACAACTTCTCTCTGAGATCCATAGGTGTGTAACATAAACAAGACCCCAACAGATATACCTCTAAATGAGCCACTTTTCTTTGCATGCAAGATAATTCTATTCAACCCTTCAACTACCAAAATAAACAAGAGGGCGGGCATCCTTGTCTAAAGACCCTTCTAGGTCTAAAAAAAGAGTAGTAAAACCATTAATTAAGGCACCAAAATATATCGAAGTTACACACGATATTATGCAATTCATTCACAACATGTAGCTGAAAGCCAACCTAAAGCAATACCAATCTCAAATTTAATCAATTAACTCTATCATATGCTTTTGACAAATCAACATTCACAATTATTATTGGTAAAGCACAAAATGCATAACATATATCACATCATAGCTTACCAATCTTTTAGAATTGTGATTTGTTTATTGTATACTACTTATTATTCCAAGTCCACATACATGAAATGCAGTGCCATATGTGTAACTTGCACATTAAAAGCGCATAAATATTGGTTTACACCTTTAATAGGGTTAGTATATAGAGTATTAAATATGTATTAATTTTTATATTAACACATTTTTTTGATATTATATGATTAATTAAAATTAATTTTGAGAATAATATTTTAAGATAAATTTTAAATTTAAAAATATAAAATAAAATTTAAATTTAAATAAAAAGAATAATAATTTTTCTCGCAACTACTCGCATCCAATTGACTTATATCCATATATATTAATTGTTAAAGCTCAAACTCATTATAATTAAAGGTCAATTTCATTATCATTATAAAACTAGAATCGTATAAACAATCTAGCTTAAAAATTAATTGTTAATTATTTTGTTCTTAATTAAGTTAGAAAAAAATATATATTATCATTATTGCTACTAATTATATATGAATTTATTACATTACATTAATCGTTAAAGTATTATGTTGATTCCTTTATTTAAAAATTTAAACTATATATTATCATTATTGCAACTAATTATATATGAATTTATTACATTACATTAATAATTAAAGTATTATGTTTAACTTTAAAAATAATTATATAAATTAATAGCGTTTAATCTTAATTTGAAAATAATAAGTTTTAAGAATTTTTATTTTTCACAAAGCAACTCTACTAAATAATACATAATTGTTAGTTAGGAACTAGTGTAGCTAGATAGGTTGGAATTTATCCCAATGTTCCAAATATAATAGTATTCTACTAATTTTGTAATAACAAATCTTAAGAATTTTGATTTTACTTAACATATAAGTTTTTTTAATTTTATTTCAATAATAGTAAAAATAAAAAGACTAAAAAGCTTTTTATTCCATGTGTCAAAACAAAATTAATCTTATTTCAAAGTTCCAAAATGTGTAAAATAAATATATGTTGAACTTTTTAAATTAATCGAGGGTTATTTGATTAAAATATGATGTAGTTAGATAGATGGCCATTTATCCCAAATGTTCCAAATACAATTGAAATCTAACCATTTTATTTAAAAATCTCTAAAATAACAAATTTGAAAAGTTTTTAATTGTATTTAACGATTTTTAAATTCCTTAATCATATTCCAAAATTCCAAGGTACATGGGTTGGAGTTAATTCTTAAGGTTCTAAATATAGTTATAATATAATTATTTTATTTTAAAATCTAGAAAATAAAATAATAAAATTTAAGAGTTTTTAATTTTACTTAACATATTTTTAATTTTCTTAATCATATTCCAAAATTCCAAAGTATATGGGTTGGAATTTATTCTTAAGGTTCTAAGTATAGTTGTAATCTAATTATTTTATTTTAAAATATAGAAAATAATAATTTTCAAGAGTTGTTTTATTAAGTAATTATAGTAAAGGATAGGAGTAGTCTATTTATTCTAGGTTTTGGACTTTTTTCTATTAGAAAAATTGCTATACTTTATTGATGCGTTTTGGACTTTATGATGTGGTGAGTTTTGGTGGAATTCGGTAATTCTTTTTAGTAAAATCCAAATTTAGAAATGTTTAAAAAAACTAAAAAATAGAATATTTAGACGACACCTTAAAAAAAAATATAGTTAGTAATTAAGATATAGTGTTCTTGGATGAGTTGGAGTAAATACCATATAATTGTACTTCAATGAATTATTTAAATTAATATCTTATAAGTTTTGATTTTATTAAACATGTTCTAAGAATTTTTCATAATATGAAAAAATATGAAAAATAATAAAATTAATTTTTAATCTTATTCCACACATCTTGAAAATAACAAACCTTTAAAAGTTTTGATTTTACTCAACATCTCTCAAAACTTTTTATTGATATTCCAAAGTTCCAAAATCTTGGAAATATATATGTATTTGAGCTTAATACAGGTTTATCTAAGTTAATTATTAATTATAACTTATTAAGATATGATATAACTAAATAAATAGAATTTATTACAAATGAAATTAAATTTTCATTACTTTATTCAATATGTCTAATTTTTTTTTATTTGAGAGTTCTAAAATAATTAATTGAAAATTTTAAAATTTTCAAAAATAATTATATTCTATTTAAATTTTCATAACTTTATTCAATATGTCTAATTTTTTTTTATTTGAGTTCTAAAATAATTAATTGAAAATTTTAAAATTTTCAAAAATAATTATATTCTATTAAATTTCTTTAAAAATATCAAAATAACAAATTTTAAAACTTATGATTTTACAGACATTTTAAAAAAAATTGAGAATATGTCAAATTAAAATTAATGAATTCTCGAACGTGTATTACATGAGATCATCTAACGCATGGAAGAAAGAGACGGGTCGTCTTTTTATGTATATTATTATTTTATTTTATTCCGGTATCTTTCAATCAACTACAGCATAGATGAAATAAATAAAATAGTATTTTGGACGGTACTTCATGCGTCATGCTTCTTGTCCTTTGTTGACCGTGCCTCACCACGTGCCATATTTACATTTTTTATAAATTTTAATTTCTTAATTTTATTTTTAAGTTTAGAAAAGTAACATTTCAGCCGGGTTTATTAATCAAATTAAGTTTATTAGCCAATAAAAAATAAGAATAAAGGTTTATTAGTCAAATCAAGTCTGTTAACCAATAAAAAATAAGAATTATGTAATTTATAAAATTTAAAATATCGGTTGAAAAAAATATAATTTTCTATTTGTTTAGAATCAATTTAATAATTAAAATTCATAAAACTACAAGTAACTATATCAAAATTTAGAATGAAAATTTGTAAATTAATTTAAAGTAAAATCCAAATCGATTGCTATATAGTATAAATATGCATGTTGACGATTTAAATTTTTAAAGGAATTTTAATTTCATAGTGAAAATTATTTATTATTATACATTTTCAAAACCATTGCCTTTTTATTAATTAATTTAAAGTGTTGAATTATAATTTTATCTATTTAAATATTTAAATAAATATATTTATAAAAAGAATTAATTTGCTACTCATTTTTATATTTCTTTTATATAAATGAAAATGAATTATTTTGCTAAAACTCTAAACTTTACCTCCAAGCACAATTACCTCTCAATCCATAGTTGTGATTACATAATGGTGATTCTTTGTCGATTCATAAATAAGATGATGAGGGGTTATTAACAGAATAATTATCTTATAACTGGGTTTTGATCTTGATGATGGGTGGAGTGTTTACTCAAAAAGTTGATCGTTTCAAAACTCCAACATAGTAAATTACATAAAATTTTGGTATGAAGAATAACTATCCATTCACGGTAATTTTGGTCTATTGGACTTAATAATGATAAAAATCACTTGGTTTGGCTTATAGTTTTGATGAAATAACAAGTTAGGAAGACCGGTATTGTAACCAATATTTTGAAATTGTGATTTAATGTGGATGTACGTGAGACATTCTAATAAAAAAAAATCATCTTCAACCCTCTTAGGATTAAAAAGATGACAAATTATTTTTATGCCACTTAAGAATTGTCCAATGCCCTATTTCAGTATGCAACTCATGAGAGTTGGTTCTTATTTTAGCATTGTTGATTTTCTTCTCTATGCAATTAAAACTCGGAGATATTTTTACATTATGTTTTATGTTTGATCACCTCCTTGTAGGATCTTAATTTTCTCTTAACCTTAAAAACTTTATCACACCACGATTTCTCTTTAAATTTAGATGTAATGATATTTTAAGATTATCATAACAAGTACTTTAAATATAAAAATATATGATAGAATGATATTGCTTATAAACAATATTAAAAGAAGTAAGTTAATTAGTATATAAATTCAACTTTTTTTTCTTTTAAAAAAAATTTCAAATTCTGTAAGAATTTTGCTAAATATTATAAGTGCATTTAGTTGATGGAAACTTTGTTCATGGAATTATTCGAGAATTGATAGGAATTTTGATTCTAAAATCTTAACTTATTTTAAAATAATAACAATTAAAAAGAATTTTGATAATAAAACTTTGATTTTAAAGTTTTAGCTTATTTTATAAAAACAAAAAAATTTAAATGAAAATTTATGTATGTAAAAATAAATAAATAAATTTAAAAATATTAAATTGATGCATTTTTAAGATATTCTTTATTAATTTTATTTTTTTGGGTTTTATGTTGATGACATATAGAAACCACTTAATACAGTGATTTTATGTTTTTTTTATTTGGTTAGGTGAGCACATGGAATCAACTTTTGTTGAATGTGCACGAGGAAAAGTTACAAGTTTGACCATTGACATTGAAGACCCCAATAATTGTGATAGCGACTAAGCATTTATTCATGTTTGTCTTGGCGTGCAAATAACCAAATGCACTTTTTCATATTTGTCTTGGTGTGCTGGAAGGAACTAATATTTACGATCCTTATTGTTTGGATTTATATTTGAATGCGGATCATCCTAGTGGCCTTAGTTTAATAGATTAGTCACGGTCGCCTTATGTATTAGGAATATCAACGAGGAGTAACTTTTGTAACAAAGTCCTAGATCTATGTATATATGTGCGTATTTTTAGGAATATTAATTGTTAACTAAAATCGTTATATGAGGTTTTTTTAAAGAATATTGATATAAATATTTGATTTATATTTATATATATTTATATTTTTTATTAATGACTTATTAAACTAGATTTTTACTTTTCATATCTCTTTAGATTTTAGAATAGGAAATTTGTAATCATTCTCTTCATCTTTGTTAGTCTTACTATCATGTGTTTTCCACATTTTGATGTTCAATGCAAAAGCTTTAATGTTATCTTTATCTCGATTGTGATTATGTCTATAATGACATAGGTTAAATAGATTTCTACATGTTTATGATTGATTTTATAAGTCTAAATTCTTTTGACTTTGAAGCTTTATTTGCAATAACATATTCTTGATTCTTGGTATAGATCGTTGACAATATTAACTTTGTGCTATATTTCTCCACAAATTTTATTCACAAAGTGATACTAAAAAACAAAATGATAAATGTTTCAAAACAAAATGATAAATGTTTAAAAAAAAAATAGAGACAATAGACATACATTGTTGAATAGCTTACTCATTATTGTGAATGTGTAACATAAGCAAGATTTTTTAAAACTTTGTGAATATGAAATGAATACTTTCGATGAGTGCAGGTCATTATCGAATATCTTTGACCTCTATAGAGTTGAATGGGAAAAATCCATGCATCGCATTCTTTTGCATATGTATTCATTTTTCTTATGAAGATCATAGGACTGTTGCACTTTTTGTTAAAATCTTACTCAATTTCGAAAGAAGTTGTTACATACCCTCAGTTCCAACACCATCCAATACCTCTCGTCTTACCATCCCATCTTTCTAGCAGATAAGAAAAGACATGTGAATCATGACAACTTTTAAAGGAGCACTTTATGTTAGAGGAATTGTACAACACAAATCTTAGGTCCCACTTAGTGTACATATTTATTCAATGTATTACTAAGTTTTCTCAACCTCAAATATCAATAGACAACATTATTCACATCTTTCTTAATAAGACTCTGGTTGATCTCAATCTTGCATTATCTCATCTCTTCTCTCATCATCTTTCTCCAACTCCTTTTCAAATCGAGTTTTCACGTCCTTACTTCCATCCTACTCTTCACATATTTGTTTATAAACCTCCAATCAAGTTCGATGTTGTATCAATGTGTCTCTTCGTTCACCATGTTTCTTCATTCCTCAAGTCAAATGTCAAAATACTTGCTTCGTTTTATAAATCATCTTAAAGATTTTTTTTTAATATCTTACTTCCCAACTTCCATCACCAAATTTACTCACTCACAAATTATATCAATATTAAATTATATTTAATATAATAATATACTTTACATCAACATTTTGTAGAAAATGGTGTATTGAACAAGACCCTTATATTTTTTTTTCCGAAGAAAAAAGCTGTGCTTTTGCTATTAATAAATCAAAAATTACGCCACCATACATAGAAATTTCAATGTAGAACAGTTATACAGTCTGTGCATATTCTAGACTCAACCAACAGTCAAAAGCAAGATCCAAGACTGAATCCTATTCCAAAATATGGCAATGCAACAAAAAGTAGCATAAGATCAAAAAAGGATAAACCAAGTATCTCATCCATTAACCAAGTAGAGAGTTTAGTCATCAAAAAAAGGGGAAGAACCAAATGATTCCAAAAGACCATCAATCTATTCTTCCCAGAATAGAATTCCTTCTTGTTTTGTGAGGGCCTCCTTAGATAATGCATCATTAACATCATTCAGTTCCCTGTAGATATGTTTAATAGTCCAGTCATAGAAAGTGGATAAAAGAGTCTCGATACGAAGACACCAATGATGTAAGTAGATAGAACTTAACCTGTGGATCTTTTTTACCCAATTCACAACCATTAAAGAGTCGGTCACCATATATTTTTATTGTGTCCACACCAAATCTATTAACAAGTTTTAGTAGACATCAAAGGCTGATTAGTTCAGCCTAAGAATTTGTACCAACACCAATATTTAATTTGAATTTGAAATAATGGTGTTTGTTAATGATCAAATACATTCCTGTTGCACCAGAGCCATTGACTACTACTCTATTGAAATAACCTAAAGCCTTGTTTGAGTCTTCAATTCTCTTGAAAAAGAGCACAACTTTTGAAGGAATCTGAGATGAGTAACTTGTGTACATGCCAATGATTTTGTAAGCCAGCTGATATATTAGAAACTTTTTATTTTCAAATATAATATAGAGAAACCACAAAGATGAATCTCTACCACCTATAAAATAGTTTACCTATAAAATAGTTTAAGAGATAAATATATATACTCAATAAAATAAAGCTCACTTATCCTCTACAATATTTAATATACCTATAAAATAGTTTAAGAGATAAATATATATACTCAATAAAATAAAGCTCACTTATCCTCTACAATATTTAATATAACTAATAATTACATCCAACTCGACATCGCAAAGCTCACTTATCCTCTACAACATTCAATATAATTAATAACTACATCTAACTCAATATTGTAAAGCTCACTTATCGACGACAACATTCAATATAATTAATAATAAATACATCCAACAAACCTTATAAAAAGGAGAAACATATTTATTAAATTCTAAACTTAAATCGTTGTCACAGTAACTAGTCTAAATTACCACTCAACCAGAAATTAACAAACCATTTTAAATTATAATGATATAAACTTTAATAATTCACTTTTTTATTTTTTTTTTCCTTAGAAAAATTCGTAATTTTATTTCATATAGAGGAACAAAATTACATTCTGCACATGTAATAGAATCACTAAGATCCCTACATTGTCACATATTACAGTCCCTATTATTGGCAACAGGAATCCAATCATAACAGACTGCATCCTGCTACTGTCTCTAAGTGATCGTGACCATCACTGATCAATAAGATGATGCTGTCCATACAGCCCACAAATGAAGTCCCATACAAATTCTATATATATTTCTTTTCACCATATACAGTTGCTCTGATTGGAGGTCGTGACGCTGCTTATTAATACAGCACGTCATTACAGTGAATTGTTTCTCTAATACAAGCAGGTTGTGCCCGTCACAGCTCCTAATTGCTGTCCATACAGCCCGTCAATACTTCAATCTATACAGAGTAGTTACAGTAAACAGAGGGCGTTTGATAGCATCATCAAGTTCCATCCTGTCCTTAATATGCCAGTGTGATGCCTCCCGATGAGTGGATTTCAGCGATCAGCCATCCCATATCTCCCCAATCATCTGGTAGATCAATGCTGTGCCTCATTATCCTCATTATCCTCATAAAATGGTCGGTGGTAATAGCTGTACGTGCCTTCCGGAGAATGTATGGTTATCCTCCATGTTCCGTGAGCTAACTCCTGCTGCGTTGCCTCCTTGGATAGCTGGTCTGCCAACCCATTCCGCTCCCTGTATACATGTGTAAAAGTGATGTGGTTAAAGGACAATTTTAACCGGTTCACCTCCTCCAGGATAGGTAATAGAACCATCACATGACACCGTGAGATCTCCTTTTCCCAATTGATGACTAACAAGGAGTCACCAAAAATCTGGAGTGATAAGCATCCTTGTTCTAGAGCAAATAACATCAGTAATTTTAGAGACATGAGTTCTGCATAGTTATTTGACCCTCTTCCCAAACCAGCCACCAGATGGAAATAATGTGCCTCTGTTTTGTAAAGGACTCCCCCCCCTCCACATACCGATTGTTGGTTTAAGGAGGCGCCATCAAAAAAAGCCCACGGCAAGGAGAGATCAATCGATTCTACCTGCACAGGTCTGGCTATGCTCACTTGTACAGGGGCCACATAATGTAGATAAACCGCCACCATTTGTGCCACAACCGATTCCAGTGGAGCCCTGCAGTCCTGGAATAACACCTTATTGCGGGCAATCCATATGCCCCAAGTGTATATACACGGGAGTGCCCGGGAAGTGGAGGAATGTTGAACAGACCACCACAAATCGAATGCTTCCAGCACACTCGTACCCCTCCACCTCACCTTAATATCCAATAAATTGCAGATTTCATTCCAAACAGCCTGTGAAAAACTACAATGAATAAAAAGATGAGCCATGTTCTCTTCGGCATCCCTACAAAGAGGACATATCCCTGGACCCTGGAGAAAACGTTTTTGCAGAATGTCCCAAGTAGGTGCCTTATTTTCCAGGATCGCCCAGAAGAGTAATTTTGCTTTACTCGGACATCTTAGCTTCCACAAGTATTTCCACCACCACACCAATTCCCGGTTATGTAGTTCCATATTGAGCTGGATATATCCATATTTAGGTGTATATACTCCGGAGGGATGGTGATCCCAGATAAGTACATCAGACCTATCGGACAATCGAATGTGAGTATGTTTTAACATCCGTAAGTAATCCTCCCAGCCCCCCTGTAGTTCAGCCGAGATCCCAAGATGTCGTGCAGACATCCACCCCTGTTGCCAAAGTGTAGTAGCTCCCGGATCCGCTAAATCAGCCAGATAAAGACATCCTCTAGTAGCCAAATAATTTCTCAGATCCACAGAAAGGACATGTCCACCCCTGCATCCGACCCAAGGGTCCATCCCAATTCTAAGGAGCCGCCCATCGCCAATCCGCCACACTAATCCAGATCCGACTAAATTGAAATGCTGTACCACCGCTTTCCAGACCACAGAACAATTTGCCCTCGTCTTATTTCGCAGCCTGATCCATTCGAGAAGAGTTAAAGGGGCAATATATTTATGATAGACCACACTAGTCCAGAGACTTTGTGTATGAATTAATCGCCACGACACTTTGGCCCCCAATGCTTTGGCAAACATAAAAATATTCTTTAATCCCCACCCTCCCAATGCTTTAGGAACAACGATTTTCTCCCATCGGACCCACACCAATGCACGATGATCACTAGTACCCTTCCAAAGAAAGGTAAAACACAGTCGCCTTATCTGCTCCAGCACTCCAATAGGTATCCAAGCAAGAGACATCCAATACACCGGGACTGCTTCCAATACAGATTTTATCAATACCAGCCTCCCTGCCCGAGAGAGCCATTTATGGCTCCAACCATGAAGTCGCTGTTCTAACTTTGCCATTAACCAGCACCAATCAGCCTTCAAGTATGCATTCGGTTTTAAGTGAAAACCGAGGTACATTAAACCATCATCGATTTCCAAAATCCTATATGGTAGTTTGTTAACCATACTAAGGATCTCCTGCTCGGTTAAATATGAACAAGTGATAGTAGATTTGTCAATATTCACTATCATACCCGCTGCAACTTGCAATAGTCGGAGGCCTTCAACCACCCTGTCTATATCCTGTCTCGAGCCATCACAGAAAATCAGAATGTCATCGACAAAAAGGAGGTGTGTAATGAACATTACCTGTGAGATAGAAATGCCTCTGAAGGAGCCATCAGCTTTTGCATTCAGTATAAATCGGCTAAGACCTTCGGCAACAAGGAGAAACAACAGCGGAGACAGGGGACATCCCTGTCGAAGCCCCCTCCCAGCCTGGAAGAAAGGGCTAGCAGAACCGTTAATCAGAACTGCAAAGTTCACCATTGTGAGGCAGGCCATTATCCATCTGATAAATTCATAGCAGAACCCCAGATGGGTAAGAAGCATCCGGATATAAAGCCAACTCACCCTGTCAAATGCTTTGGAGAGATCTATCTTGATCACAGCACCCTTCTGCTTCTGCACCTTGAGAGTGTGTAATCCTTCCTGTGCAACTCCAATAGCCTCATGAATTTGGCGACCTTCCAAGAAGCCAAATTGCTCACAGGAAATATGCTTGGACAATATTTTCTTGAGTCTACGCGCCATCACCTTAGAAATGATCTTGTAGATGCAATTGCAGAGCGATATGGGTCTGAATTCATCAAAGCTGACAGGCTTGTCCGTCTTCGGGATAAGAGTTAAAAAGGTGGAGTTGAAAGGTCCATGGACAAACCCAGCCTTTCGTGATTCTTCCACCACATTCAAAATTTCCTCCCCGAAGAAGTCATAGAATCCTAAGAAGAATTCTATCGGCCAGCCATCTGGCCCCGGGCTGCTATCTTTATTAAATGAATTCATAACCAAAGAGAGCTCATTCTGCGTTACCTCCTCCATCAGCAGTCTGTTATCTTCCTCCCCCACAAAACTGGGGAAAAGTTGTGTCACTCGAATGACCTCAGCGATAGAGACACCAGGTGGAGCCGTGAGTAAATCTCCAAAATGTCGAACGCCCAACTCTGCTAATCCATCAAAGCTGGAAACCTGTTCCCCATTAGCAGCAGATAGTTCCCAGATCGAGTTGGTGAATTTTCTCCCCTTAGCATAAGCTTGAAAAAATTTAGTGTTCTCATCACCACACTGAAGCCAAACCGCCCTGCTTTTCATTCTCCACAGCTCTTCTCTCTCACACAGAATCACATTCCTGTGCCTCTCCCATTCCAACAACTCACCTTTCTGCAGATCATCCAGGAATCCCATGCCCCAACTGTTAAGTATCCTAGCTATGTTTAATTCAGCCGCTTGTAAATTCAGGTCATCCAACACCCTTTTGTCATGAGCCCATGTACTCGTGGCCTCTTTAATTCTCTTAAGATTGTGATAAAAGTGGGCACCAGCCTGCGTCTGCGATTCATGTGGACGATGAACCCAATGCTCCTGAACCAGATTTCTGAAAGTCTCCTCCTTCATCCAGCTAGGATTGAATTTGAAAGGGCTGGGTGGTTTTTTCCTGCTGCCGCGAAGCTCCAGGAAGATGGGGCAATGGTCAGATATCCCACCTGAACCTACCCACTGTCTGACAACATCAACACCAAGTGCCAATCCTTCGGCCACCAGAAACCTATCCAGTCGTTTAGCCACTCTATGAACACCAGCTCTCATATTCCTCCAGGTAGGAGATAGCTTGGATGGTATAATGTCGAGGAGATCCTTCCTGACAAAGGCATTAATAAAATAGTTTGCTAAATTATCCGGAGCAGCCCGCGTCCCCCAAATTTCAGAAGACCCCAGGGTAAGATTGAGATCCCCACACAGAATCACATCCCTGCCATCAAAACAATCCATACCTAACAAGGAGTCCCAGTAGCCCACCCTATTTAAGTAGGGCCCGTAAATATTGAGAACCGTGATCGTCCGACCAATTTCTGCATCCCAAACCTCCAAACCGAGACCAGAGGATATGCCCCAAGAACAATCACATCTGCAGCTCTTGACCTTCCACCCCGAGGCCAGGCCTCCCAAACGCCCCCGAGCATCCACTCCTACAAACTTCCAACCCGTCAGCAAAGATTCTAAAGTACGTACTACTTCCTCACTGCCACCCAATGTTTCTTGCAGCATTAAAACATCCAGTTGGTTTAATTCAACCAGACGCCGTAGCAACGATTTTTTAATGGGACTCGCCAACCCACGACAGTTGAAGGACATAATTTTCATAATAAATCCCCATCATGGGCTTTCACTGCTCTAAGTGCCCACTCGATAGAAGATTGAGTACCCATCACTACATCCACTTTAGCCCTTTCTTTTGCTTTGGACAAATGGGATTTTCGACCACGACCTTTCCCCCCAACACTGAAGGCCAATTCAGGTAGACCCTTGCCCCCCTTTCCACTAGCAGGAATCTCCCTATTACGAAGAGCATAACGGATGCTTCCCTCGGAGCTGGAAGAGTGATTGGTTGAAACCATAGTCGGAGTGACCATACCATCCACATCCGGCCGATGATAAGGAGCAACCGGACGCGGTGGAGACCCATGGCAGCCCCCCCCCAATACCATAGAATCGTCCAAAAGTGAAACAGAAGGGGAAATTAAAGGAGACATACCTGAGTGATTCGCTGATGTATCCCAACGAGAATTTGGCAGCTCCAGTATCATAGTAGATGGAGGTATGGAAGAAGAAACCCCCTCAGTAACAGGGGGCGCCCGCCCATTATGCTCCAACCCAATGTTAACCAAAGGTGGCACCAATACCTCTGATCCTAGCCTTCCACAATGATCGGGTGGCACCTCAGAGACATAATTCACTTCCCCCTCCAAAGCAGGCCCACTCCCATCATCCACCACCGCCGGAGAGGCCACCTTCGACACTAGAACAGCCTCTTCAACTGCAGCAACACCGGACAGAGGCTTACAGTTCTGAAACGGTAAAGGACAGCCGGCTACCAGATGACTCTGCGAGTGACAGCGATGACACCGAAACGGCACACCCACATAATCCAGTAATTGTGTAAAATCCCCATCCTTGGAGTGAACTTTAATCTCAGCCGAGAGTCCCAACCGAATATCGATTTTCACCAATATTTTAGCAACCGTGTAGATGCCAGTCTTTATATGGGAGGAATCAGAACACACATATTCACCAAGATAATTCCCAATCTCAGTAAACCGTGTTTCATTCCACATATGCATGGGCAGGCCAGGAAGCTTCACCCACGGAGGTTCTTTCGCAACTCTCTCCGTCTTAGAGTCAAAGAAGGGTGACCATCGTTTCATAACAAGAGGGATTCCCAGAATCGACCAATTGCTACTCAAGACAGTCTGGACCTCCCCTGGGTTCCTGAAGATAAAGGCAAACCAGCCTTTCGTCAATACACGGACCTCAGGAGCTGATGACACGATGTTCATCCACTGTTCAGACACCCAGCGTTGAAGGAAACCACGGCCAAATCTGCGTCCCCTCACATGACCAACCACAGCAGTAATCGAGAAATCCTCTGCCTCTGCCATAGTCACATCTACCCCCAATATTAACAGGTCTGGTCTCTTTCTTTCCTTGACCGTTTTTACAGGGTGTTTAGGAGCTCCAGCGTTTGCAGTCTTCCCTGATCGAGGCAGGGATGCATCGACAGGAAAGGCTCCTCTCCCCTGGGCGACCATCGTAGCACCAGAATATATGCAAATCACAAAAAAAACCCAGCAATGGAAGCAATCTTGAAGATCCAAAGCAGAATCAAGAATCTTCACCACTTCATCTCAGATCTCCAACTTCACCAGCGATCACAGGGGTATCCGATCCAAAGAATTACGACCCTCATCTCTGTCATTCCAGCGTATACTTCCTCAGCCAAATCCAGAATGAATGCAGGCCAGTCGATTAGTAGAGAATCGCTTCTGCAAACCAACCGCGAGCCCAATGCAGGTGTCTTCAGCTCAATCAACAATGGTGGGCAGCTGATAATCCTCCTCGAAGACACCCAAAACCTCTGTGTAATCCCATTCTTGGTTGAACGTACACCTTCCTACTGTCATTCTTGCAGTGTTTCTTGCTCCGACCTCCCCCGTCTTGGGGATTCACTTTTTTATTATTAACAAAAATATTTTTAATTATAATGATATAAATTTTAATAATTTTTTATTATTATTATAAATTAAATATAGGGCATCATCGTTCATTGTACATTGGGCATCTTCATAATATTTCCCCAAAAAACATATAAAACATTACGTAGCTTATATTTTAAAAACACTTTGTTTAAAGGTAACTTGTACAATGAGTCTGATGATGTTGAGTTCATAAGTGAAAAAGGTAAAGAAACAATTGAAACTTGAGGCACACTCTAAAACATGCTATGAATTATGCGAAGGTATTTTGGGAATTGAGATCGTCCTCAACTTTTAGATGCTTGGTTTCATTTGCTCGTTAATGTCCTTTTTTAAATGCATAAAGATAAATTATATTTGATATTTAGCTTTTGAATCAAAATACAACAAATTGTTGGCAATCTCATAACAAAAATATATATCATCCAAATAAAAAATTGATGAAACTATATACTAGGAGAATATAATACTATCATAAAGACTCTATAATCAATCCATAAAAAAAGACCCTATGAAGTATGATCATCTACTCATTGATGTCTAAGTTCATAGTAGATCATCTACTCGTTGATGTCTAAGTTCATTACTATGAACGATAACTAGGATGTAATAATAAAACTTGGATAGTTGAATTGTTCATTATATGGTATTTTGGTGGCATGGGTTCACAATTTCGAAACTCTAAATTAGATTGTTGTTAGTATGATGTTCAAATTGTTATTTTATTTTTTTTTAATTCTAGAATTTATCTTTTCTATAAAATGTTTAAATGGAGAGTGATTCAACTGTGAGTAACAATAATAAGAATTTGTTTTTTTTTAATGAATTCCTCCTTTTTAGTTGTTGAAATCGACTTATCCCTTCAATTACCAACAAGAATAGAAAAAAAAACATTAGCACTCTTACATGATTCCTTTTATTACATAAAATGATTTTGAAAGAAAATCATTAATAATGACTACAAATATGTTGAAAACAAACATCCCATAATCCAATTTAGAATTCAAACATTCATCCCAATTTGCATAAAAAACAATCTTAAATACAACCAACAAAATTTAACATGAACTTTTGCTAAATTAATTTGCATTAATAGTACATAATGATTTTTCACCTGTATAGTGTGCATGCCTTCCTGTGTTGAGCCTACAACATTGTGACTCTACTTATTAAGGAGAAACCAAAATATTTCTTGAGAAACCAAAATTGTCTTCCAATATAGATCTTTTTTTTTTGTAAGTTGCAGACAAAAAATTAATTAATAGAGCCGAAAAAGGTGGCAGGAAATACATAGAGAGTTGAAGTGTCTTTATCAGACCAGGGAGGCCTCAGATGATGAAGCCATCATCCCAGTTGCTCAAAACTATTGAAATAACTGTCATTATACAAAATAAAGACCCCCTAGGTAAGGTTCGCCCATAAAAAATACTGGGACTTGTTCCAAAAATATATTACATATTATCTAGGAGTGTTGCGGATTAAACCATACAGTAAATTAAAACAAAAAAGCTGGAAATCACAGAGATAACCCGGAGCAATGATAGCCCATCTAACGATTTGCAGGTACTGCGTCTGGTTCCTCCTCAAGGATGGGACAGGCAGCATAGAAGTCTTCAAAGGTCCCCGGAGGGGGGAGAGTAGGGGAAGGAGAACCTAGAGCACCCAGACCTTCATGAGCAGTGTCGTTGGCGAGTGTTACAGGAGCAGGACCCTTGTCTTTTCTGACGGTGGATTTTTTCTTTGCAGACCCTTCCTTCGGAGCTTCTGGTTCAGCAGCGTCCGCAGTGTTCTCTTGCATAGCCTGATCAGAATTGTCGCCCAGGGAGAAGATATCTCAAGTCATGTTGGCATCCAGGGTGTTTGAGTGAACAGAGGCCTCTTTCAGGCTAGAGTTGATATTCCTCACAATGCTGGTGCTAGCTTGCCAACTTGCCTCCATTTCTTCTACCATAGTGCTCATCATGTTTTTCAACATCCATTAGTGATTGATGGCACCTCCATTACTGCCCGAGGCTAGGAGAGCCGCCACCCTACAAGCTTCCAAACAGTCAATGAGATTGTGAGTCCGCACAGAGATGCGCTCAGCATATCCATCCATTATGGTCTAGTCCATAGCCACCTTAGGCCGTCTACCAGAACTTTTTCTACCACTGGCGCGATGAGAGATGCCTCTGTTGCGTGGTGTCATGGAAACGAGAGCGGCAAAGGAGGCCACACGGAAAAACCAGAACACAGCAGAGGAGGCCACAGGGAATAACCAGAACGTAGCAGTGAAACCGGAATGCATGTCGACATATGGCTTTAAAGAGTCGAGCCAAACCAATTCCCTCCCATGGAGGTAATAAATGTTGTAGGCCGTCATCCTTGATTAGGGTGGAAGAATTAATGGCACTTCACACCAACAGAGAATAATCATCGTTCTAAACTCATGCGAAGGAGATTGGGATCCGAGGGTTCGTCCTCCTACCTTAAATAATCGTCGTCACCCTGGTTGGAGTGTTGTCTAGTGGAGCAAGTGGACAGATGTGTTGCATTTGTCGTCACGTGGCCCGGAGCATGCATGCTAGGGCCAATGTCACGTGAGGCTTATTCCGTGGGCACCTATTCCGTGTGCACGGGGGTCGATGCATTGGGCACATGGTCACCTGCATACGAGATCTTCCAATATAAATCTTAATAACACATCCTTCAATCTATTTTATAGGAATTTTGTAATAATCTTATACACTAAGTTGCATAAAGAAATAAACCCATTTTATCATATGATTTTGAGTCATTCTTCTTTGAAATTAAACCTCTAAAAGTTGCATTCAAAGCTCCCAAAATCTACCGTGATGTTCTAGATTCCTTGAATACTTTAAACTATTTAAACTAATCTATTCTAGTATATTTAATAGTTTAAACTAATTAAACTAATATATTCTACTATATCATAGAAACTCAAATAAAATTCCACCATTTAACCATCTTAAGTCAAGACTTCTTTTAGCCTCTTTAAAGGAGTACAAAATCATTTTTAGTTATTATTTAGAGATTTATTCTTCTAAATCTTCATTTTGCTCCTCATATGTGAGTTTAGGAAACATAGACACTACATGGAGGATTTCAACAATAGTTTATCTTGATAACTTTTAGGACTAGGCTTTAAAGTACTTCTTGGGTAACTGAATGTATATATAAAAGATAATATGAATACTTAAGAGGTACTCAAAGGTGATAATGAATATAATGTGGGGATAATCATGAAATAAGCTTACTATGTAATTAGAGGAGAAAAAAATATATTAATAAAAGTTATTTATCTTAAACCCCATCAAGAACAAAGCTTATTCATAGTGTCTAAACATACACCATATATGGGTAAGTGGCATTGTTCTACATATACCATCTATTATAATATTAGTGTAACACATAAATAACAATTATACACTTTATGATAGTATCAACCACAATTTGACATTATAACCCTGCACATGTTAACTTTATAATACAAAAAAAGATTGTTGATCATCATCTCAAATAAAATAAAATAAATCCATGTTTTCAAGCTCCCACCTGCAATGCGTAGGAAAAAATTAGGTTGTTTGTACCTTATTGGCCCCAATCAACAATTAGCTCAAAAAGTCTTCCAATTAACAATTTTTTTTAACAAAAACGCGAAATAGATTTGTATTAAACAGAGGATAAGTTACAAAATTCTCTTCCTTGAAGGGTAAACCATAACCTGGACAATGGGTAATCCAATATTGAAAAAATAACCTTTTCATCCTTGGATATTGTTCTTCCTAATTGTTCATATCTACTGTCTTTTATCAAGTAAATCCTTACGTATTGGTTACATATAAGAGCATAAAACAACATTTAACAAAACAAAACAGATAGTATGCATCAACATTCCTAGAATTAAGCGAGTGGGATTCCTTCATGAGTCTGGGAGTCATCTTCCATCATAGAACTCTCTTCACGTCGATTTCTTGGGTCCGCAGGTTCAGAGTGCTTCTCGAATTCATCCCTCAGGACGCTTAAGGACTCTTCCAGCTGAACCAAGCGAGCCTCAATCCTGTCATTTCCAGTTTGGAGGGTATCGAATAATTGTCCCTTCGGAGAAAACATAAATTGTTTGAGACCTTTGAAGTTGGCATGTTGGTAGTCTTTCATGCCTTTGGCATCCTTCTACAATTCCTCAAGCTCACCTACATGGACATGGACATTGGTTTCCACATCCTCCATTCGTGAATCCATCCGGGTAAGATCCAAATCGATTTGCCTGCTCTCTTCAAGAGCGGATTTAGAAAATTCAAAGGCATTATGAGCATTCTTCTTGATGTCCTGGTGAACCACCTTAATCTCCCGAAGCTGCGTCATCATATTCTCCAAATTCATACTCTTAGAGGTTGTGATAGACCAGGGAATATTTCGCATACCAACACTAATATCCCCACCGTTGCAAGTGAGAGCTTCAATAGCCAACACCACCGTTTGAAATGTAGTACCATCTCCCTGAAAAGGATCGTGTGAACAGGGGCCTCGAGAGTTCAACATTACTTCGCATGCTTCCGTACTACCACCACACCAACCTTCATTAATACGAGGGGATATCCGTGAATGGAATTTAAAGCTCAAGTTGTGGTGGAATCCACTTGTCCGCATAAGGAGATGTAACGTTCCCTTCCATCAATCCGGTGCAAGGAAGGAAACGTTAACCAAAATACTGGGCTTATTGGGAAATCTCAGACCCAGTCAATTTCTTTAAAAATGCATGGTTAAATAAAACTTGTGCATACCTATTCATACTCAACAAGCATAGCGGAATTAAACACCATTTATGCACACAGTTTCATCATGCAATCAGCATGTAAACAACAGTCATTAATTAAGACATTGCAGAACATGGAATCAATACAACTCAATTAGTAAACACAACAGAAGAACCATATTGACACACACACGAACTGGAATGTATCAGCATATTTCTTCCAGGCATAATGATGAAACAGTCATACAATAATCAATCTCATTCTCATACTATGCACAGGCTTCATGCCAACTAGTTTGAGATAATCATTTCATTCAATTTACATGAATAATTAGACCTGCAGAACATAACACATAAGGATCATAATTTAAACCACAGAGACTACTTATCTTTGAGATGAAGTTGTCCAACAACTGGCTATGTGAGAGCAACGTTCCACCCAACCATAGATCTCTGTCCAGCCTCTATTCTTTCAGCTGAGACATCACCCTTGAGCTGGGTTGTGTATCCACTAAGGAGTAACTAGTTGGGCTCACTCACAGCCATGGTTTCACTTAATAGCTATGCTAAGCCAACACCTAGTTGGGTTTATCAAGCAAGCAAGAAGATAGAGGAGGGTAATGCTAAGACAGTGAGCTCAACAGCAAAGCTATAGGCATCCCAAATGAACTCAACAGTCAGGCACCCACATTACCTACCACATCCAACACAAGGAAGGTCCCCTTCTCTGCTACACAGTCCCTCAGGAAACTCTTCCCTCCAGTGCTCTTCAGGATGGGCATAAAAAGGTCCAGCTGCTAGCTTCCTGAGATTTCAGCCTTCACTGGGTTTATCGAGCAAACCCAACCTCTACTCAATCATTCACACTTGGATTTCTCAAAATTTTGTCACAAAATAACTCAAATCCGTCACTGGTTTTCTAAGCTGAAAAAACTGGGTTTTCCTATGGATTTCAGGGTAGCTAATACTCTCAATTTCGCCCCAAGGTTCATACCTATGGATCCCCCATTGGATTTCACTGTCAAATACCAAATCTGGGCATTTTTAGCTCTTCAAAACGTGGGTTCTTACACAGTTGCGATTTCTGGTTTTTCTCACTGCTGGGAATTCGTTTTGGATGGAAAATGATGTTGGTCCCTTTCACAATGGAATGGGGATGAGGAAGAAGCAATCCCCATGAGGTAGAGTGACTTGTGGTATAAGAAATCAGAGCCCATACTCTGCCATACGAATTTATGGGCTACCCATGCTCCATTAAATCCATGGACTGTTTTCTTCAACCACTTCCTTACAACAGAATTAAATGTCAGCAAGGAAAGTCAAATGGGTTCTCAAGGTGACATATGGCAGCTTATGGTTCAATCCCACAGCCCCCTCACCACTCCCTAGTAGATACACATGGCCCCTTCTCATTCTTTGCCTCCATAACCAGTTTTGCTATTTTATTGCTTGATGTTTATTTACATCATTTTTACAATGTTCCATGGCTAAATAGCACATGGGTAACATAATGTCCAATGCTTTGCCATTTTAAATAAAATACGAACATACACTAGCGGGGGCCTTGGCCTTGAGCTCCACGCTAGGTAAACATGCATCACATGTATACATTATTTACATTGAAAACTAATATATCCTAAGGGTCAAAATGGGGTATTACAGGAAAGAGGAGCTTTGCATGCACGCCCCCATTAGGAAGTTAGAGATCAAAAGCATAGGGAACATTTGGTGTGGGGAGGTTCTTTGTTCAAAACAATAAGCCCTTCTTTTAACCTTGCTCCTTGGTTAGCCATGGTGTCAGCCTCCACATTATTGTGTCTTAAGATGTCACTAATGGTGGAGACAATTTGTTTTTGGATTCTGTTCATATGCTTGTCATGACCTCTTTGAATGTTTATCATTTTATGTATTACAATCTTGGATTCTCCGAGGATAGTATAATGATCTATATGCAGGGAGACCATTGTTTCAACCCCTTGGAGGAGAGCCGCCCATTCTGCTTGATTGTTTGTTCTCTTTCATAATCCCCACGCGTACTGAAATAACATTTTACCGCCAGGATCGTAAATGACCCCTCCCGCACCTGCCACCCCTGGTCCTCCAATTAACAATTGACTCACAAAGACTAAACAAATTACAAGTGGGGTTTGAATTCAAGTAAAAAGAATAGCATTTGCTTGCTACCACTCAAACTAAACCCAATTAACAACTATCTCAAATAATTTATATGATATAAAATTAAAAAATAAACCAAATATTAAAACAATCATGATATCTTCTTAACATTAATTTAATAAACATTTTTATAAGAAGTATTAACCTTATTAATCTTGTGTCAATTCCCGCTAGCTCATTCGGTTAAGGTGTGGGTCTCATTTCAATTTTCTTTAGGGGTAAACTAGTTGGGAGGAGACACTCCAAAAATCCAGTAAGTTGATGACTGGTGTGGTTCAAACTAGGTGCAATCCCCGGGTGATTTTGACAAAATAGATACCCCTAAATCATGATTTATGAGACCAAAAACCACTCCTATCAACTAAGAAAGTTTCGAGCAAACAAAACAAATACTTATTAATCTCCTAACTAAAACTAATTTAATAAACATTCAATTAAATATTAGAAGAAAAACATACCTACACAAAACATATAATAATACACAAAACATATAATAATAATATATTAAATTACTAAGTGAACCTTATTCATTCCATTACGTCAATATTGTTTTGCAAACCACCCTTTCACAATATTCAACCCATTAATATATAAAGTGAATTATTAATAGAAGTCTCAATACTACCAGCCTCATATTGGTTTGCCCATCAAGAAACGTGTCACGTTAATTGTTTATTCTTTCTTCGGGATCGTTTTCAAAGGTTGTGATCGGTAACAAGTTTGCAACTATTTCTTTACTTTGCACTTTGGGTGACAGCGAATGTGAGATTTCAAATTTTACACGTTACTTAGAATACAATTAGTTGACAACAAACATGATATTTCTAAAAACTATGTGCAACATATGGGACTTTTGCCCATTTGAATCAACTCTTAGTTGTCAAATTGCAAGTTGTTTGAAAATCTATACAATAATTATGTTAAAGAATAAATATTTATATTATATTATAAAATAAAAGATATTATAAAATAATATTTAAATTATATTATATTTAAAAGGTCAAATACATATATAAAATGAAAAATTTAGCGAATTTAATATTAACATTTTTTTACAATTTAAAATGAAAAAATTTAGCGAATTTAGTAATATTAACATTTTTTTAATGTTTAAGAAAAATTTATATATTAAATTTTTTTTAATGTTTAAGAAAATGCTTTGTGTCTCTTGTCTCTTGTGTTTGATATGATGTACATGTTGTTCTCTCAGTTAAGATCATAGATTAGATTGAATTAAATGTTGAAAAACTAACATGGTATCAAAGCTAGCCTGAAGGAAGGCATGGTATGGACTTTATGACACTTATTGCACTTGCGACAAATTGGAAGCTACGTCTTGGTATAGTAAAAACCAGTCATCGTGGCACTTTCGCTATAAATACATTTTGGAGAAGGTTCAGGTTCTGAAACTTGTACAGGTCGAATATAACATCCCCATGTACCTTGTGTCCGAAGCACAGCATCTAATTCGCTGTACTTTTAGTTTTATGATCCGTACAATTTAGGTTTTCTGCCTCTTCCATATCTCAGTCATAAACAGGTGACCTAGGAAAAAAGGTCACAACTTTGGATACGAAGCTCCAAATGAAATTCTCTAAAAATTGACAGTAAGAGCACGGACTATAGTTTCACAGGTCCAGGTTTCAGAGGCAGAAGTTGAAACAGTGACATGTTGCACTCCGTACAAGTTCGCTATACTGTTTAGTCCCATAAACAGGTCACGTTGCGACATTTGGCATATATATCTCTTAGAGAATCCATTCAAGGTCAGACCTGTGGGGTTGGAAAGATGACAGGTTGGAAACCACAGGCCGAAGTTTCAGACCCTGTGGATCCAAAATTTCAGAGATGCACCAGAAACAATAAGTCACATATTTCTGTGAAATAGAATTGGATTCTGAGCATTCTCATTTTTGGTTTGTCACTGCTGCGAGAAATTAGGGATTTTGACATAAGTGAAATTTTGGAGTGATATTAGCATAGGATTACTCTCCTAATCAAAATAGAAATTTAGAGACCAAGTTCAAATTTTTTGGTTGGGTAGAACCCTAAGCATTATCAAACACTAGTTTGGGATCTTGATCGGAAAGGTGGAAAATTAGGGTTTCTGCAAAAGTTGAAATTTTTGGAATTTGTGACCACGGCTGGATGCTCCTCAGAAAAATCGAAGTTTAAAGCACAAGATCGAACCTTTTAGCTAGGAAGAACCCCAAGCATTATAAAAACCTAGTTCGGGATTTTGACCAAAAGATCCGAAAGTTTCAAAGGCAATTTTGAGGGGTCAAATTTTGGAGATTTCAAAATTGAAGTATACCAGCTTGATCAGCTCAACAAGGCACATCTTTTCATCCAGAAGTTTGAAATTCAAAGTTTGAATTTTTAGGGTTTCTCTGAAAAACCCTAATCTAGCTCCAGTTTCAGCAAATCAAAGTGGATTGAAGAGAATGAATTGGACACCTACATAAGTGAAAAATTTCCAGTTTCAGAGGGAGATGAGGCTAAGGCCTTACATAAGAAGATTACAAGCAATCCCGACAGGTATGACTTGAAGATATATTGGTATGTTTTGAAATCTGTTGATGATTAAATTTATGATATGTTTGTCTTCATATTATTGAGGTTAGTACAATCTTGATTAATTTTAGACTTGTCTTATCACCTTAGTAAGAGTATGAATGCATGTAAATGATAGAAGACATTCATTGATTAGGTTTATGACACTTATGATTGTACTAATGCACTGTGGTGTTGTATGAGGATGATGTTGTCCGCTAACATGAAAGGTACATCAAGAAAGAAAAATCAAGTTCTAGATCAAGAACATATGTCCATGGTGGCATGAAGACAAAGACTCATCCATATCCATTGATTACATAGAAGCTCTACTTACGAGGTATGTATAATTTGGTTCTTCAATGCTTAACTTATGAGATATACAGGTTACTAGCACAAGATTGAAGAGAACAAGGAGACATTGTTTGGGTATGTTAGACAAGCATGATAATCCAGATAATCCAAGAAGCAAATATTAAGAGGGAGCTCACTTCAGTAGTTCCTGCAAGGAAGCAAAGACCGAGAGGGAGCTCACTCCAGTAGTTCCTTCAAGGAAGCAAAGATTGAGAGGGAGTCCACCCAACAAGCAAACAAAGATAAGTATTTAAATTGTCATTTCTTGTATATATGATTTTGTTAAGACATGTACATACTTATGTTCCTAGATTTAGGATGTATATTATGCATTTTAGAAAAGGTTGCATTAATGAACAAGATACTACTAATATAGTAATGGGTAAGTGACCTATGGTACTGTACAACATTCCATTGCTACTTATCTAGAATGAAACCTCTTTGCTGACATGTTGGGAGTTGTGCACACTCTTAACAATGTTCTGGTAGAGATGGAAGGAATCTAGAAAGTTACAAGATATGGATAAACGTTGTATTGAAGCATTGGCTAAGATAATTGCATGACTCTATGACATATGTCTTTATGTGTAAGAATTTGTTCTGAAATCTATAAGAAGTTTCTAATCATGCAATTGAATTTGACTTGTAGGAAAGATCATGTATAATCACCTACAAAAGAAGGACAACGACATTTATTCCAGCAACGAAGTTCAAGAAAACTACCGAGTGAAGATATTGAAAAATCTGAAGTTCCCAGGATCAGGGATGCAGTAATGGAAGGATGCCATGATCGAGGAGTACCATTCGATCATGAAGAATGATGTTTTGGATGTGGTCCCAAGACCAGAAGCGAAGTCTGTTGTGACTTCCAAGTGGATCTACAAGATCAAGCATGCTGCAGATGGTAGCATAGAAGAATACAAGGCAAGGTTTATGGCTCGTGGCTTCTCCCAGAAAGAAAGGATAGATTGATTGCCGACACGAAGAGAAAGCTTGCTGTCGAGTTTGAGATGAAGGACTTGGGTATGATGCATTACTTTCTAGGTATGGAGGTGTGGCAGAGTGCAGATGGAATCTTCCTTGGACAAGGGAAGTATGCAGTAGAGATCCTGAAGCGGTTCGGGATGATGGACTGCAAGGCCATGGCCACACCTATGGCATCGAACCTGGAGCTATTGATTGATGCTTCATCATACTCGGTTGATGTCATGATGTATCATAAGATGATTGGGTCCTTGATGTACATGACAAACACTAGACCAGATATTTGCTTTGCGGTGAACACATTGAGCCAGTTCCTGACGGATCCTAGACATGTTCACTTGATTGTTGTAAAGCATATTCTGAGGTACCTGAAGGGTACGGTTGATTATGGCCTCAAGTATGATGCGAATCAAAATTTTAACCTATAGGGTTATTTTGATTCAAATTGGGTAGGCAGTGCTACAGATAGGAAGAGCACTTCAGGGTGCTGCTTCAGTATGGGATCAGGTGTGATCTCTTGGTTTAGCAGGAAGCAATCCTGCGTAGCACTGAGTACAGCCGAAGCAGAGTATGTTGTAGCTTGTTCGGCCAGTTGCGAGGCAGTATGGCTAAGGAAGCTACTGTCTGATTTATTTGATCTCTAGTTGGATGCTAATTGTATCTATTGTGACAACCACAATTGTGTGAAGTTGTCATAGAACCCGGTGTTCCATGACAAGTCAAAGCATATCGAGATTAAATATCACTATATTAGGGATATGGTGCAAAGAGGAGCAATGAAGCTCCTGTATATTGCAACGGATGAGCAAATTGCAGATGTGTTGACCAAACCACTAGCCAGAGTGAAGTTCGAGTACTTCAAAAAGAGGCTTGGTGTACTTCAAATCGAGGTCCTTCCAAGGGGAAGTGATGAGTCCGGAAGACACAAATGCACATAGGATTTTCTGACATGGTTGTAGGTCTATTGGACTTAAGAATGATAAAAAGCACTTGGTTTGGTTTATAGTTTTGATGAAATAACAAGTTAGGAAGATCGGTATTGTAACCAATATTTTGAAATTGTGATTTAATGTGGATGTACGTGAGACATTGTAATAAAAAAAAATCATCTTCAACCCTCTTAGGATTAAAAAGATGACAAATTATTTTTACGGCACTTAAGAATTGTCCAATGCCCTATTTCAGTATGCAACTCATGAGAGTTGGTTCTTATTTTAGCATTGTTGATTTTCTTCTCTATGCAATTAAAACTCGGAGATATTTTTACATTATGTTTTATGTTTGATCACCTCCTTGTAGGATCTTAATTTTCTCTTAACCTTAAAAACTTTATCACACCACGATTTCTTGATATTTTAATATTATCATAACAAGTACTTTAAATATTAAAATATATAATAGAATGATATTGCTTATAAACAATATTAAAAGAAGTTAATTAGTGTATAAATTCAACTTTTTTTCTTTTAAAAAAAATTTCAAATTCTGTAAGAAGTTTGCTAAATATTATAAGTGCATTTAGTTGATGGAAACTTTGTTCATGAAATTATTCAAGAATTGTTAGGAATTTTGATTATGGATCTTTGATTCTAAAATCTTAACTTATTTTAAAACAGTAACCATTAAAAAGAATTTTGATTATGAAACTTTGATTTTAAAGTTTTAGCTTATTTTAAAAACACACAAAAATTTAAATGAAAATTTATGTATATAAAAATAAATAAATAAATTTAAAAATATTAAATGATGCATTTTTAAGATATTTTTTATTAATTTTATTTTTTTGGGTTTTATGTTGATGACATATAGAAAAAACTTAATACAGTGATTTTATGTTTTTTTTATTTGGTTAGGTGAGCACATGGAATCAACTTTTGTTAAATGTGCACGAGGAAAAGTTACAAGTTTGACCATTGACATTGAAGACCCCAATAATTGTGATAGCGACTAAGCATTTATTCATGTTTGTCTTGGCGTGCAAATAACCAAATGCACTTTTTCATATTTGTCTTGGTGTGCTGGACGGAACTAATATTTACGATCCTTATTGTTTGGATTTATATTTGAATGCGGATCATCCTAGTGGCCTTAGTTTAATAGATTAATCACGGTCGCCTTATGTATTAGGAATATCAACGAGGAGTAACTTTTGGAACAAAGTCCTAGATCTATGTATATATGTGCGTATTTTTAGGAATATTAATTGTTAACTAAAATCGTTATATGAGGTTTTTTAAAGAATATTGATATAAATATTTGATTTATATTTATATATATATTTATATTTTTCATTAATTACTTATTAAACTAGATTTTTACTTTTCATATCTCTTTAGATTTTAGAATAGGAAATTTGTAATTATTCTCTTTATCTTTGTTGGTCTTACTATCATGTGTTTTCCACATTTTGATGTTCAATGCAAAAGCTTTAATGTTATCTTTATCTCGATTGTGATTATGTCTATAATGACATAGGTTAAATAGATTTCTACATGTTTATGATTGCTTTTATAAGTCTAAATTCTCTTGACTTTGAAGCTTTATTTCCAATAACATATTCTTGATTCTTGGTATAGACCGTTGACAATATTAACTTTGTGCTATATTTCTGCACAAATTTTATTCACAAAGTGATACTAAAAAACAAAATGATAAATGTTTCAGAAAAAAAATAGAGACAATAGACATACATTGTTGAATAGCTTACTCATTATTGTGAATGTGTAACACATAAGCAAGATTTTTTAAAACTTCGTGAAATGAATACCTTCGATGAGTGCAGGTCATCATCGAATATCTTTGACCTCTATAGAGTTGAATGACATAAACAAACAAAAAAAACTTATTAATCTCCTAACTAAAACTAATTTAATAAACATTCAATTAAATATTAATTTAATAAACATTCAATTAAATATTAGAAGAAAAACATTCCTACACAAAACATATAATTATAATAATAATATATTAAATTACTAAATGAACCTTATTCATTGTATTACGTCAATATTGTTTTGCAAACCACCCTTTCACAATATTCAACCCATTAATATATAAAGTGAATTATTAATAGAAGTCTCAATACTACCAGCCTCATATTGGTTTGCCCATCAAGAAACGTGTCACGTTAATTGTTTATTCTTTCTTCGGGATCGTTTTCAAAGGTTGTGATCGGTAACAAGTTTGCAACTATTTCTTTACTTTGCACTTTGGGTGACAGCGAATGTGAGATTTCAAATTTTACACGTTACTTAGAATACAATTAGTTGACAACAAATATGAGATTTCTAAAAACTATGTGCAACATATGGGTCTTTTGCCCATTGGAATCAACTCTTAGTTGTCAAATTGCAAGTTGTTTGAAAATCTATACAATAATTATGTTAAAGAATAAATATTTATATTATATTATAAAATAATATTTATATTATATTATATTTAAAAGGTCAAATACATATATAAAACAAGAGCCACGAGGTGGTAATGGCCCCGACATTGTAGTTGAAAAGGATGTTTTTATATTCTGCATTTTGTAATTTATGATTATGGAAAGCAAGTTTTAGAGAGAAGCATTTGAGTTAACTGGAGGAGGTAATTGAAAACATGGGGAAGACTCCTCTTAGCTTTACAGAGGGCGTTGTATTGTAGGAAATCTTTCAAATGCTTTGTGTGGATTTCATCTTCATAAACAAAGATCGGATTATCTTTCAACAAAACCATAAAACTGAGTCTTCTGTTAACTACATGATTTGCACATCAAAACTTGCTGTCATTTTGACAATTGTCTTTTTTGAAAGGATCTTGTTACTAGCTCAAAAGTGATGCTTGTGCATATCTTTGTCTATTTACTTATATTTATGTTCTTAATAACAAAGTTTTTAAATAACAACAAAACCTACTATGAATTTTAGATATTTTAATTTAAATAATCTAATTTATATAATTAAAATATTTTGAAATAATTAAAATTTAGAAATAAATTTAATTTAAAAAAATATTTAAAAATTAAAAATTAATCTATTGATAACTTATTAAAAATTCATAAACATAAAAAACAATTTGAGTAATAGAAACAAAATCAAATAAAATTATTTAAAAATAATTAAAATTTACAAATAACATTAATTAAAAGATATTTAAAGAACTAAAAACCAACAACACTTTTTATAGGCAACTAAAAACTAACTCTATAACTCACTAAAATCCATTAAAATGAAAAAAAAAACTTCAATAATGGAAATGTCTTCTATGCATATTTAGTTATGGAAAGGTGTAGCTTGTATAAAGGCTAACTAAAGGTCTTCTATACACATTGAGTTATCAATATATATTATGAGACCTATGTTTCTATTTTTGTAAAGTAAAACATATTTTTAATTAAAATTTAAAACCATTAAGTAAATGTTAAAGTGATGCGGATCAAAAACTCATATTTCCCACACAAAGCACATTTGCATTAAAAGATACTTATTGGAAAAGACCGATTAAGGCGTGAGTATCTAAATGAAAGCAAGTATATATTTTGCACACAAACATAAATAAAAAAGAATATGTCATAGATGATTTCTTTTCAAGGAAAGGTTGAGGAAAATCCAGCGAGATACATTTACATTCTAATCGGAAGCATTTTGTAATGTGCACAAGGTAGATAAGCCTATCATATTTTCGCCCAAGGATATTTTTCATAGGGTAATTATTCTATATTAACATAGGAAAATGGATAAATTTATTGCCAATAATAAACTTACTCCAATTTCATTTGCGTCCATGGCAAATATACAAAAACCGAATGAAGAAAGTCTTGAATGAATTTTATTATATAGCAATCATTTAGGATTCTTGTTTAGCTTTTTTCCTAAGCGTCCAACTTTTATATACGATTTTATAGTTATTACAACTTAGGTCTTTTGTCATAGAAAAGTATAACAATATTTATACTGTTCAGACTTTGTAATATTTTTATGTTTATAGTAATAGAATAGAATAACTCAAATAGTAGAGATTTCTACATACAATCCTAATTGATGTGATAGGGAAATCTTTTATTTTTAGAAAACAAACAATCTAAGAATCCTTCTAAGGCCTTTTAGTTTCCAGCCCTTCAAATTCTATCAGTATCCAAACTCAAAGTACAGTTTTATACAAAGCAAGTTATGACTTGAAAATAGTACAATATAAGACCGAACCTAAGTATATCAAATAAACAACACTATTGTTATATTTATACATATATCTTTGAAACTACAAATCTAAATTTAGGGCAATTGCCTAGAATCTCAATCCTAGCTATTCAAGTAATACTAGGATAACATTTTATCAATTTAATAAATTTCAATAAAATTTCCAAGACAAAGTTTAATAACATAGACGGACCTCATTTTACAGGTTACATATTTAATTTTTGCATTCGAAACCCTTATTCTTTTTACAGTTAATTTAGTAACTAGTGTCGGTTAGGGTTTCACAACCTGTACAATCATAACGCTTAAAATCCCAAAACTTTTTAGACAGGGTTTCGAACCAAGGCACCTTGCCGATGTATAACTGGTAGTCTTAAAAACATTCACGATTCCATATCTAAATCAAGTCTAATCTAAAAACAAAGAAATTATATCAAACTAGACTTGGTCATTTCAGCTCTTTGCTTTTATATATACCTTACAAGTTATTTTAAACACAGTAACCACTTTAATCCAGCGTTTCAACCATTTTAGCGCTTGGATTTTCTAAAGTATTTCAAAATAAAAACTTATGGTCTCAGCCGTTACTAATATAGTATTAAACATTTCATAAATTCATGTAGACTGTCGAGACTAATGCTCTCAGGCATGGTTGATAAATATTTAAAAGACTCAAAGACAAATGGGTCAAGGCCATAAGATATCAAACCCTGTAACTACTTTGCTTGTTAACCAAAACAGACCCTAAAGGCCGCATATTCATCTAGATATCCACATCACAATAATAAAAACACAGTTTTAACAAATTACTCCCAAGTCTGAGCTTGTAATTTATTTATTTCCAAATCTTTACATATTACGTTGAGAAAACCAATGAAGGAGAACTGGTCGAGGGTTCAACCCTCCCAGACCAAAGTATTGCCTCACAGCTTCAAAAAGCATAAACTATTACATTGAACCAAGAACGAAAACCGAGACTTCAAGAAAATCAACATAGAACATCATCACGTCAAAAGAGACTTCTTAAGAACTATGGAGGCCACAAGGTTACCACCGAGGCTTACCAGGTTTCGGAGGCTTCCCACTTTAGCATTTTATTTGCTTAACACTCAACCGGAAAATCACCTACAGTTCAACAACAATGTGATTAAATCAGAGATTACAATGCTAAAAACACTTAGAAATAAATATTTTCGACCTAATTGTTAAGTTACCTTTTGAAAGAAGATTTCTTGCCACTGGTCTGAGCAACCTCATAGCTATCGTAAACATGGAAAACATTCAAACGCTAGAAAATGCAACAAACAGTAGCTCGGCTTCTGAAAAACTGAAAGGCAGGTTACATAGCCTCAGGTCATGGTATCAAAACCAGGGAAGCACCTTAAAAAAAACCTGTTATCAAACCCTAAACACTTGCAGGCCGGTCGACCTCTCCATCACTCCACCACTGCAAAATGAATGCCGTAGTTATGGCCTCGTCGAAGTAAGTTCGATGGAAGCTAGGGTTAACATCACTACCGAGGAAAAACACGTGATAACCGTCCACGGTGGATGCCATTAGGGACTCCACTACCAAAACTTTTAATGCGCTATAACTTTCATAGTTACCATAGTGACAGTAAAAACAATTAGCTGCAAATCGAGACAAATTCCTTTTCCATGTCGTGGTTTTCAAAAATAATGCGTGGAATTAATGGTTCAGGCGACACGTTTAAACCCCTGCAACACCTCAACCCGACACCAGCGGGCGCACAACAGAGCTCGACGAAAGGCACGATAAATGGACAAGACTGGTGAATAAATCGCACAGGAGTCTTCAGTCCCAAGACCATTTAAACCTCATTTAAACCGGCAAACGTCACCCTGCCGCCGGGGCCTGGGGCACACAGCCCCAGGCCAACGTCACTGTGTACGGATGAAACCACAACCACGTAAAATGAATTTTAAAAAAATCAAAAAATACAAATAAATATAAACTTTAACAAAAACTTTGCAATTTCATAGCCGCGATTTTAGCCACCCCAACTAATGCCACCCGACTCAAAACTATATGTTGGGGACATAATAAAAAATTTAGCAAATTTAATATTAGCATTTTTTTACAATTTAAAATGAAAAATTTTAGCGAATTTTTAATATTAACATTTTTTTAATGTTTAAGAAAAATTTATATATTAACATTTTTTTAATGTTTAAGAAAAATTGATATGTAAATCTAGTGTTTTGGTTTATTGATGTTAAGGGAACTTTGGTCTTCTCGTTTAAAATTCCAAACATGTTCAAGGATCTATGATTTAGATATAGATCTTAGTTTGAGATGATGCTCATTACTACTAGGCTTATTAGACTGTTTCTCCGTAACAACCCCCAATTTATTTATTTTTTTAACAAAAACGGTTTGGGAGATTTTGTATATATAAAAACAAAAATTACAATGTTCTGAGGAAAGAATGTTCCCAGAGAAGGACTGTGTCCATGACTCCTTGTTCGTCCTTTACAAGTCTATAACTATCATGAAACTTTTCTAATCTATGGAGACTGTATCTCCTTACAAACTATCCAAGAAGTAAATGACAGAAACAAAACATTGTTGATATAGGTGGTTTATCTTACTGTCCAAAACGATTTCTAGCTTACATCCGCTTTTGACAGAATGGCATAAAATTGCTCCTAAACTAGACTTCACAAAGTCCTGAAACACTATCATAGATTCCGAGTTGGGGCGTTACTATAAAACTTAGACAGTAGAAAAACATTACAAAAACCAAAATTAAGTGTACCCAAATATCATAAAAACTAAAACTAGCGACGAGACTCCTTTTGCCTGAGGAAATTACCAGCCAAAGGTTCATCGTTTCTTCCTACCGCTGAGCCTCCACTTGCTTGCAGATCTGAGAAGTTTTGTCCAATTTCAGTGCTCAGGAGATCGATTTCTCCCTCCACTTCAGTTACATTTCTGTTAACATCAACGATTTTGGAATCCATATTTGCAGTGCAAGAAGAAACATTATCAATGGTTTCAACTAGGTTGGAAACCCTCCCATTCAAATGGTTGCTGTTATTTCTAACCTCCGAATGCGTGGCTTGGGCAAGGGAAAAGAGATGAGTGATAGCCCCCTCTTTATCTCTAAATTCTCATTTCGAAGCGAGTGAACCTAGTCTTCCATGCCTTTGATGTAATTTTTGAGCTCAGCACAAATGAAATGGTTGTCAAATGTCTGGGGAGAGTCGAAGATTCCATAGTCTTCCTTTTCCGATGGAGAAAATAGCTTCTTTTCCATTCCCAAGAAATCAAAATGACAATGAGCATCCAAGGAGTCTTCTTCATGCTCATTCATCGGGCTGCCTTATTTCACAAAGTAAACCGTCAATGTTTCCCAGCTTGAGATTCCTCTGTTTTTCATTAGGGGCTTCCTGCATCGCAAGCATTGAGACGACGAAGGATCTGGAACACGGTCCATGGACAAGGACTGGGCAGGGATGAAATCACCCATTTCATGGACTATCCAAGGCGGTTTCCTCCTCTCCAGGCGTCGAGCAGAAAAACTAATGCATTTGCTGCTCCAAACAAGAGAATTAATACCAACACAGACCCTACAATCCGTCGTATGGATTCGGTGCATGAATACTATCTGTCTCATGCATTAGGCACGCCCCCTTTCGTTAACTGCAGTGTGGGGGGATATCTAGAAGTGATTTTTGAAATAATTATTAACCATTAATGCACCCCAACTAAAAGCTAAATTTAGAGTTAAAACTAGAAGGAGAAGGATTTGCGAGCAAACACCAACTAGAAGGATAACATCTTCATTATTCCATGGATTTGGAGTGCCAGCATAATTTTTAAAAAGGGACTCTGGATTAGGGGATCCAGATTCTTTCATAGGCCTCCTGATCACAAACTAGGATGCCGCAATTTAGACCTGCTCCTTTATTGGCCATTATATCCTCCTGCTAGTTATTTGCTCTCAGCACATGAAGGAAATTGATTGCTTTGAATTCATTAACAATGCACTTGAGGGGATAATGCATCTTAGTAGACGGATTCTTACGATTCTTCGTCAGATTCCTCGTTTCTCTTGTGACCATTAAAGAGTCGCCAAAAACCACCAATTCCTTGATGCCAATGTTTCTTGCTAACTCCAGTCCTTTGGTTAAGGCTAGCCATTCAGCACCATTGTTTGACTTTCTACCAATTCCCCATGCATACTCCTTCTGCTTGTTCCCCTCGAAGTCATTATGTGAATCCAACTGCGCCAAATGCCATCCCAGGGTTTCCCTTCGAGGCTTCGTTGAAGAACAAAGAACTGCAGCCAAGATTCTTCCACCAACTTTGAAAATCTGTTGAGCTCATTCTTAATAGCTAATTCGATGTTCTAGGTCTTTTAGGAGGCTTGGTCCAGTTGAAAGAGGAGGGAAGCACAAGAAATTATGAATCCCATACTCTTTCCTCTACCGACAGGGGCTCCTTGTTTATGTAAAACATCCCCCTAATGGACAAAGCTTTTACCCAGAGGGCCTTTGCAGAAGCGAGAACTTTTCCCGGGCTAGTATTTTTGTCTTCAAAGATTTATTTATTTCTTGTTGTCCATATCTTCCAGCAAATGTATTTTGGGAGAGATTCCCATGCTCTTGCGAAATATGGTTTCTGGGAAAGGGAACCTTGATAGTAGTCTTTCCAACAAGCAAAGGGATCATTCCAATTTGTTGGCAGGATCAAATTAAAATGCAAGTCTTGAAAAGCACGGAACCAAACCTCATGAGAAAACTTACATTCTAGAAAGAGGTGTTCGAGAGATTCTTTCGCTTCTTTGCAAAGAATACAACACAAGGGTCCTTCACTTCCTCTTTTCCTCAGGTTATCTATTGTTAATGTTTTGTGATGTGCTAGGATCTAAAAGAAAACATTGATTTTTGGCAAGCAATCCTTGCACCAAACTTTGTTCCATTTTGTGTCCTTATTTCTATTGTTCTTGAAACTAGTGACTAAGCGTTAACTGACCTTAACAGAATAAGAGCCCGATTTTCCCCAGCCTCTTCTATATTTAAGGTGACGATGAACTGAAGCTGGCCCTTGTAGCAGAGAGAGAAAAGCACTGAAGTCTGGAAGGAGGTGATCCGGGATATCCAGGTCTTTCCAACCTGCCCATATTCTGCTATTGGTTCAGGATGAGATGTTAAATAGAGTGGATATGTTTAGATGGTCAAGCCAATGCTTAAGATATGAAAACACCGCCATGAAATTTGCAGGGCATATGGGCCCTAAATTGTCTTTCCAGATATTTATCTGTTTTCCACATCCTAGGATCCAGCAGAGGTTATCTCGGATGATATACGTCGCCTTCTTGCATAATTCCCATAATGGAGTTCCATTTATGTTCAAATCAATCTCATCCATGCATGTTTTTCTTGTTCCTTTCAAATATTTTTTTTCGGATAATCTCCTTCCACCAGGATTTTTCTCCGGAGACAATTCTCCAAAGGATTTTTGCTCCAAGAGAGAGGTTCATTAGATTTGGCTCTCTTATTCCAGCACCTCCACAGGCTTCCGGGCTACAGACTGTTTCCCAATTAACCAGATGATTTTTTTTTGAATTGTTGGATTTGCCTCCTTGCCATAGAAAATTTCTGATTTCCCTAGTGCCATCTTGCATGATTTTTTTTGGAGCTAAATAGATCGAACACGCATAAATGGGATATGCAGAGAGAATATAGTTGATGAGAACTAGATTTCCAGCTGGATTGAGCCATCTTTTCCCCCACGATGTGATTTTGTTTTTGATCTTGTCAACCAAGCCTTGCAAGTCAGCAGCGCTTTTTTCCCTCTAAAAATTGGAATCATGAGGTAATTGAATGAATTCCAGGTTGCATTCCCTTCGAAACCAAGGATCCTTGCAATCCTTGCCAGAGTCTTGGGGGGGAATTCCATCTGTAAACTTTAGATTTAGTGGAATTCACCTTCCCATCAGAGGCTTTTAGGAAGGTGGATAAGGCACCTTTGAATCTTTCTACAATGACTGTAGATGCACCCCCAAGCAGAATGGTAACATCAACAAATTGCGCATAATTGATGGCTTTAACTCCTCTAGCTATCTTCAGAACCTTTAGATCACCAGAACCTTGAAGGTAATGAAGCTTCCTTCTCATAGATTTTGCAACCAGAAGGTGTTGAAACAAACCCAGTCGACAAGGGTTCCTCACTCTGTCGACACCCAAACCAGCGCGATCTCCCTGAGCACCAACCCAGACAGGTTTTACCCTGTCCAGCAACACCTGCAGAGCAGATGAAGTCTCAACCGAGATGTTCGAGGGAGAGCTGACGAAACCAGTTTTCCGCTGAATGAAGGAGGACCATGTGTGTCTACTTATCAACTTAGTGTAGAATTATATAACATATTTAATTATTCAACTTATGCATTAAAAAAGTCACTGCATCATTCAACAAATCTCATTGTCAACAAAACCATTAATGCGCAACAGATCTAGCAGTAAAACGTCATTTGGAACAAAGAAGCATCGCATCATTCACATATTCATATTGCATATCATATTCACAGCAGGAAAACAGAAAGAGACACAATGATTCTGCTCAAAACCCCATCATGTCATATTAACCTTCGCAACAAACCACATATACAGCAATATAGTTCTTTTGTTGCATACCCAGATTAACAGACAAAACAAGCACAATTCTCTCTTATCATCGGTGCTCAATCAGTCTTAGGATCGGTCTCCCAACACTTTCAATGCTACATCTATTTATAGGCTTGCACCTTTACATTCATGGTCCACTTAGGCAACCGCCTAACTACTTCTTAACAAACTCGACAAAAAGGATGATCCTAACCCGCACAATGTGGTACAAAATGACCCAAAAATACATAAAATACTATTATTTCCGACTTGTGCGTGGTTCTCCTCCTTGCACGGCATATTTGACCTTGCACAGCATCTATGATGCCGCACAGCTAACTCATCCAAACCGCTTGCCAACAAGCCCCCGACAATCTTGTGGTTTGCCCTCAAGCCACGTTAGCTGGACATGGTGTACTCATTGATCTTCAGTCGAAAATCTTCGTATTGCTGACTGATCTCTCTGTCTTGCTCTTGGGCCGTCGCAGCAATCTCCTGACACTCTGTCAAGTCCTGCACTAATGGATGTTCAATCAACTTATCAGCAACTGTCTTCTTGCCTTGTTGTACGGCCTACAGTGCAGAAAATGCCTTCACCGAAAGTTGCGCTCCAATGTCTTGAACTCATCTAACTGCGTGATGCGCTTCCACTGACGCTCCTGGGCCCTCGCAGTGCGTTGTTCTAACTCCTTCAGCTCTGCGGACTTGGTGACCTGAACCGCCAATGGCAGCACTCTCAGCGAAGCCTTCATTTTTGCGAGCTTCCCTTCTGCCTCCTACGCTAGCTTGGTCAGTTCCTCCAACTACTCATCTCGATGACGTTACCCCAAAATTGTGCAGTCACTTCAGTGACATTTGTCGCTTCTTTCTCCAACTCCCCTAGATGGGTCACCAAATCCTCCATGGCGCTTTTCCATTCTGCCACTTGTTCTGGCAGTGTGCTTGGTTATACCAAAACCCTTAAGTCGACATTGCCGCACTGCAACTGGGAAATGATGGCCCCAAGTCACTGCGCTCTTTCAACTACATCCAACGCTTCGGTGGGCTCCAATATATATTGACAGGCCTCAGCAATTTCCTCTTCCATCCGCACTCTGTTGTCCCATAGGTTTGCTTTCTCCACTGTCAAACGGTCCCGGTCCTTCTTCATCTCCGCAATTGCTCGCGCCTTCTCGGCAATTAGTTGCCCTAGCTTGTTCTACAATTCTTCTACCACCTCCCGCGCTGCTACTGCTTTCTCCTTTAATTCATCTACTTCTGTCTGGGCCGCTACCTCGTTCTCCTGCGATCCAAAGAACTGATCCCTGACATCCTTCTCCCTGTCTGCCATTTCCTGGCTGGCAGCCATCTGTATCTACACCAACGTCTGTGTGGACATCTCATTGATGTTGATGGACAAACCTTATAATTGCTGCAATGAAGCCTGGAGAGCCTCATTGTCGGTTGCAATCGCATTCGGGGGAATTTACACATTCTGAACCCGCGTCCCAATGTTGATTGTGCCAACCGCCTGCACAGTCGCTACCTCTGGTGCATTCTTCAAAACAATATCAAATAAGGAATCAAGTTGAGCTTTTACCTCGTTGAAACCTTCCACCGCATGCATATTCATTGCTTGAGTTGTCGCATTCGTTGGATTTGTTAAAGCCGCAATAAGCCGGTTCAGCTGCACTTCCATCGATGGGGTTGCACCACTGGTCATACTCCGCTCATGATGCATATTTGTTCTGCCCTCCTGAACCTCGTGCTCTACCTCCTCATCAGTAGGTGTCTGTGACGACTCTTGATCCGAATCAGATTTATTCTATTGTTCCATCTCTGGTGCATCCAGTGGTAGCCCCATCGATTATTCTTCCAGACTAAATGGTTCTCACCATTATGTGGGCCAGTCGTCGATGATCGGATCCAGCTCCTCATCGGACAATTTGTATGGTGTCGGCAACCACTACTTCCCCTGATCGCACCGCACTTGTACATGAATGATGTGTGGGCCAACCACAAACCGAGCAATCCCTTATATTTCACTACGGTTTCCTAAGACAACCGTGGAACTCACTCAGTTTTCGCCTGTAGTTCCTCCCAGTAGAACCAGAACTACGCTACGCAATCCTTAAGTTGCTCGGGCTCCTGCACCCACCAAAGGTTCTAGTAGCGTGCTCCCTTACAAACCTTTACCGCGTCTACGTCCATCCCTTGATAGTCATCGGGATCCATCCAAGCGACGAGTGCGATTAAGATCAACAACCATCTATACGCAAATGACCGCTTTCCCTCCTGGACTGCCATCGCATCCTCCGTCAACTGGCTCAGCAAAAATATTGACGAGTTCATTTGTACCCCTTGCGCACACAACTCGGTGCATGCAATGACCCCTGAATTTCCTTGGTTGGGTCAGTTATTCCTGACTATTTTAGTAGCCAAGATCCGTGCCCCGATGAGAACCGTCGGATCATTGATGCCGATGAGGTGGTATGCCCGTCTGTCGTACTGCAAATCGTAGCACGTCCTCAACCTCGCTGCAATATTCTTAGCATTGTTTTCCCCTAAAAATACTACGAGGGGTCTATCCCATCCTTCGGCAACCCCGTGATCTCTGAAATCAGGTCGACCGTGACTGTGACCGGTTTGTCCAACCATAAAATTCCTCCATGAAAACAGGCCAAAAGTTGCTTAACACAGGCATTTTCCTTAGTCAACCGCCCAAAGTGTGGCATGTTGATCAAACCCAACAATCCTGCTTTTTCCAAGCCATGCACCCAATCGTGTGGAATGCGTGGTTTCGGGCCACCTCCTCCTACTGCTCTTGGCACAAAAGGTTCTATCATAACGTCCTGCAGTGCCAACAGATCATGATCATCATACTTCATATGCATCAGCGCAGGCACAATGTCGGTGGTGCATACCATTTCTTATGGGATCGCTGGCATCTTGACTTGGTATCTCTAATTCTTCGTAAACTTCTGGGGATGTGCAATAGGTCGACAGGGAGGTATATACCCAAGGATATTCGCAGCGGATACCCCTACTTGAGCCGTTGATTCCACAACTCCTAAGCTCGATGGACACGCCTGTGCAGGTACCTCCTCAAGCAGTTGTGCAAATGATCTAGTTTGCCTCTTCACTAGCGACGGGGAGCTAGGTCGCTGCCCCCCCCTTCTTCCGCACCACTGATGATGACCCGATCGGCATACTAGTAACTTCCTCCTCAACTATGACAGGGACGATGGGTGATTCTACTTCAATCAAAATCTCAACCGTGTCTGGTTCGCTCTGCATGCCACACCAGTGCCCCGCAACACCGAATTGTTGCTCAACCTCACCCTACTTGACAACTCACTCAACACAATGTAACTCCGCTCTGCAACTCAACTTAGCTTTGCACAATTCAACTAAATACTACTCTGCTCAATTCACACCTTGCAAAATGATGGCTTCCGACTGGCCTCGGCCGATTCTTATAGCGCCTAATCGATCCCGCCATCATCATGACCAAATCAGGCTGATCATCATGACCAAATCATTCATGAACTGCCCGAATCCACTGTCGATCCTGTCAATCTAACGAACGGATCCGCCATAACTACATGTCACTTCATCGAGCGTCGTTGGTTAACTGCATTTAACTATCTGCATTTATTGTTGATTTTACTGTGTTGTGACCCTGCGGCTATCGCAGCATGGCTCCCTAACCGTGCTATCATCGTTCCTACTTGCGCATTCTGTTCCTGCTGGTGTGCCATCCTGCCACCTAGCGTCTTGAATTTTTTTTTCGTGCAATGCGGTTAAGCATTGCGTGATTACAGGCCCGTCCTGTAGGGCTTCAACCTGCTACCATTCACTAGCCTGTGTAACAGTGCTCCATCTAACTGCTGTAGCTGTATTGCGCCTCCTGAAGTAATGCAACTAATGCGATATGAACCAAGCCAATGCATCTATAACTTCCCTGGATGCTTTATGAACTTGCTGTCATACAACAACACCAAGTCGCCTTGCTGAAATTGCTTGTTTTTAATATGTCAATCGTGCCAATCTTTTTGTCGATCGTTCTCCATGCGTTGGTGAAAACCTGCGACAAAACGGTCTTCCTCAAGCCGCACCAATTGCGCAAGGCATTCTTCCAATGTTGCTTCGTCGTCCATGCCTGTCGCGGTCGCTATGCGCAAACTCGGAACAATTTACTCCATAGGCATGACTACCTCTTTCCCATACACCAATTTGAAGGGTGTCTGTCCTATCAATCTTTTACAAGTGGTGCGATATGCCCACAATACTGTTGGAATCTTCAAATCCCAACCATCGCGGTTCGCGTTACATACCTTAGTAAGCACATGCTCCAACATTTTGTTGAAAACCTCCACTTTTCCATTTGCTTACGGATGATATGGTGTGCTCTTCTTATGCTGTATCTGAAGCTCTTCAGTCAATGTGCTAACTGTGCGATTGATGAAATGACTCCCCTGGTCACTCATCAATATCTTCCAGCATCCAAACTGAGTATTAATTTTGTCAAACAAGAACCGTGTTGTTGTCGCAGCGGTGAAATCTACGACAGGTGCAGCCTCCGTCCACCTCGTTAAATAATCAGTCGTTGTGATGATGTATCGTGCACTAGTTCACTTTCTAGGTGGGTTGATTGGCCCCACAAAATCCACCGCCCATTTATCAAATGGCTGCAATGTCACCTGAGGTGTCAGTGACATCTCATCCCTCCGCGAGGGTTTTCCAGTTCGTTGATAGAAATTGTGAGTTTGCGCATACTCTGTTGCATCATTGTGAATAGTGGGCCACCAAAGCCCTGCGCGAAGCACCTTCCTGGAAGTAGCACGAACTCCATAGTGTCCACCAGCCACGCCCACATGTGCCTCTGTCAATATCTGCCCTTGTTCATGAGGCAGGACACAATGCCTCAAGATCTCATCTAGTCCTAGTTTATAAAGTTGTCCAACAATCAACTAAAAATTGGCATCCTTAACCACCAACTGCTTCTTATGACTTGTGGTAAACTCCTCTGGCGCGGTTCCTATCGCCAAAAAATGAATTATTTCTTCATAGTAGTCGTCATCCACCTCGACTTTGAATAGTTTTCCATCTGGCAAGCCATCTTCAATGTTGGTTGGTTCCTCACCTGTCTCAATTTGTGATAAATGATTTGGCCCCGCATTCAAGCAACCTGGCTTCACAATTACCTCAAAATAAAACTCCTGAAAGAGAAGTAGCCAACGGCATATCTTCCCCCCCAACACAGGCTTATTAACTAGATATTTCAAAGTAGAATGGTCAGTGAACATCTTGAAGTGACCCCCCAACAGGTAATCCCTAAACTTCTGTAGCGCATATACCATTTCCATACCTTCCCTCTCGATAGTCGTATAATTTCTTTTCGTAGATGACAGCTTCCAGCTCGTGAAAGCAATAGGGTGGTCAAGATCTCCTTCTCTTGGTTGCACAAGAACTACTCCCAGCGCAATCGATGATGCATCCACATGGACATGGAATTCCTTGCTCCAATAAGGAAATACCAGTATCGGTTCTAAATCCATCTTAGCCTTCAGCGTCTCGAAACTTACTTGACATTCTGGACTCCATAAGAATATTGCATCCTTCTTTAACAACTTTTCCATAGGAGCCGTGATCGCTGCATAACCACAGATAAACTTGCGATAGTACCCTATGTGCCCCAGCGTCGCTCGCAATTGCTTTACATTTGTAGGCAGTGTTAAGCTCAAAATCAATGCAATCTTTGCTGGGTCAACCAACAATCCTTGCTTGCAAACAATGTAACCCAACAACATCCCAAACAGTGCACAGAAAATACACTTCTTCAAGTTCAGCGAGCTCTGATGTTGTCTACAACGCTCTAGCATCAGTCACAGATTTGCCAGATTGTCACTGATCAATCCATAAACTGTCTAGTCATCCATATAAACTTGCAGAAACTTCTGAACAAAATCTTGAAATGCAGCGACAACAACCTGGGAGAATATCGCAGGTGCATTCTTTATCCCAAATGGAATCACGGTGTACTGGAAACAGCCCCATTCAGTCACAAACGTTGTCTTGTGACGATCCTCTTTTGTGATCCTGGTCTGGTGATAAACAGAAAATCCATCCATGAAGGAATACATATCTTGACTGCCCACTCCTTCCAGTACCTCATCAGTGAATGGCGTCGAAAATGGATCATGCATACATGCGTCATTCAACTTCTTCAAGTCGACGCAAATTTGAACCTCACCTGTCTTCTTATCCTGCACTACCATGGACTAATCCATTCCGACTCTTCGACTGGCTCAATTATTCCATCATCCAACATTCGGTCAAGTTCAATTTTGACCCTTTCCTTGTGTCGTGGATTCAGTCGATACGGTCGTTGCCTAATTGGTTTCGCATCTGGTTTCAACGGAATCTTCATCTCCCCTAGATCCTCTAGTATTCCCTTCATTTCGGAAAACTTCGTAGGGAACAAATCTTGGAACTCATGCAATAGGTCTGTGACCTTCACCATCATTCTTCATCCCAGTAGTCCCCAATATTTGCAAACTTTGGGTTCTCCTCCATCCCAATGTTGACCTTCCTAAGCTTCAACGGCTGAGTTATCGGATCTGTCGGTGTATCAGGTGCTACGACATCTCGACTCCCTTCTGATTCTGAAATATTGATATTCCGCGGGTCATCACCATCCTCTGTCCCTCCAGTAATATTATAGCATTCCATTATTGACTGCATCTGACAATGCATATGCGGATCCACAGGGTAGGAAACTGGAACCAACTTCAGAACAACATCGCGGATGAGATGCGGGGAAATATGAACATCTGGATTGGCATCCGCGAAACTGAAGGTATTAGTGAAGCAAACCGTCAATTCCAACCAAGTGGTAATATCCCTACGCAACTCAGCTACGACATACCAAGATCACGGCATTTCATCCAAAGTGTGGACAATGGCATGGACCCATTCATCCATTGGTCACGAGGCCCACATAGTTTGACATTCAATCAGATGGTCGTCGGGGTCATTCCGCCCATCATACTTTCCAGTGTGGTATACTTCTGTGTTTCCAAAGCAAGCTATCATCAATCTTCGACACTGCAACCATATAGTAATCGAATTCTTATGGGTCGTCCACCAACATGCTGGAACAACCTTCAACACCTCCTCCAGCTCCAGCATCCGATGTGGTTCTGACACCTTGTCTTCGAATGCCACTATAAATTCAGACAACTCGGGCAGTCCTTCGTATACCGGTAATTCAACAGTTTCAGTCGCGACACGACACAGCGACTATGTGATCAAACCACACTTTCTAAAAGACACCTCATGCATGCAATTCTGCCAATTCTCTAATACATCATCATAATCGAAAAACGCAGAGCTAAAGCTGCGCCAACCAAGTTCACCGTCGGTAGTCGGATGGATGTAATATTCTGAAATGTTATATGCGTTATCCCATCCTTTAACAACTTCATCCTTGACTAGGTCAACATACCTTTGTCCTTCAGTCGGATCGAATGGAGTTATGACTCTGAGGTCTTGATTTTCAAAAGTCAGCACCCGCTTCTTGAAATTAATTACTTCCATACTGTCATTGACCCATCCAATCCCTAACAACGTGGGATAGGAGCTTCCCCCATCGACAACTTCAATAACATCAAAATCAGCATAGGTTTTCATCCCTCAATGTCCACAACAAGGCACAGAACTCTCCCAATTGGTGTTACTTTGTCCTGATTACTCAATTGCAGGTGTACGGGAGACCAACTCAGCCTTGGGCTCCCCATCTTTTGCCATGCCTGCTTTATTAAAATATTGACATCTGAGCCTAGATCCATAATGAATGAATCTACGTCGTAGTCCCCAATCTGGACATTCATGCGCATCTCTTTTCCTATCTTCTTCCTTTGTAAAGAGTTCACTGCGTACTCTTTCTGTCCCTTGGTTGGTCGATGCAACAGACTCTCAATTTCAGCAAGAGCATCGGGATCGCGTGCCAGTGATAATCAACTTTCAAAGAAGTTCCGCAAGGTACCATACTATCACGATGGTCCTGCTTCTGAAGTTGAGTCAAAAGCAGTTGGCATGTAATAAATAATTGTCTTACCAAGATTTCTTCCCATCGCATTACGTGTTTCAAAGAATGTGTCTCACTCAGCATCAATATCAAACAGCACCTTCTTCTTTCCAGCCAGCCGGATGAGTGGATGCAAACCATCTTCTCCTGTCATCGCACCTCTGCGAGTGATAACAGCAACAAATACATCTTGTGTCCTCGGTTCTGCTGAAATCGCCGTGATAGTTGGTCCCTGATTCTGGTTCGGCGATGGGTTCACAGGTTGATTCACATTCTGATTTGTATTCTGATTCTGCCGCTGATTTTGGTTCTGCGGTTAATTCTAATTCGACAACTGGTTCTGATTCTTAAACTGGTTTGGCAACTAGTTCTGGTTTTGTGACTGCAGTACATTTCCTTCCTGCAATCAACTGTGGATAGTTCTCAACAGTGTGATCAATACCAAAACAATATGTACACTGTGTTTGCAACTTCGGGCAATATCTCTGGTAGTGCTCTGCAATTATAACATTGCACTGGTCCGCGACCTCGTCCTCCTCCTCAACCAAAGCCTCCACCTCGTCCTCCTTGGAATCCTCCAAGAAATCCTCCTTGAAATCCTCCTTGAAATCCTCCTTGTTACTGATATTGCGGTTGATTAAATTGTTGTTGTGGGGATTCGGTTACAGTTGAACACACTGCCCTGGCTGAACATATTGCACCAGCTGAACGTACTGTGACTGCTGTGGAGCCATCTGCATCTGATTATACTGCGGTTGTGGCACAAACTGTTGTTGCGGTTGTGGTACAAATTGCATCTACGGTTGAGGTGGAAACTGGGCCACCTGTGGCTGCGGCTATGGTTGTTGTATTGCACGATGGTCGCCCCCCTTTACATAGTATGATTCATACGTTCTTTCCTGAAGTAGTCCATATGCGCGGCAATCCTTATCTTCATGCCCGACAAATTTGCAGAATGTACAATACAAATTCATCAGCTTTGTGACCATCTTCTGCATGTATTGACACTCCTCATGTCGATGCCCATAGACTTGACAAATTCGACACCATGGCATACCTCCGCCACTCAATGGGTTTGGTGCTCCCGATACTAGGTAGTTGAAAAAATATGGGCAATTATCCCTAGTATATCCCTCTGCACAACAGTGAGTAAACCAAACCTCTTCGCTGTGCTCTTTACCATTCTTGAGATCTTGCAACTAAATTGTCAGGTTTTCCAGTTGCGTCTGGATCTGAGACATGCCGGCTGCATTCTCACCAACAGGTGAAGCTTCTAACCTCATCGCAATCTCTAGAGCCTCACTCGGTGTCGCAATTGTCTGCTGCATCAACGGGAGTCTAATATGAGGTAGTAACGCCGCGATGAACCATTCCTTATGCTGAACATCGCTCATCTCAAAGCTGACTCTTGTAAGTTTTAAACCTTAACAGTGAAGTACAAACTTATATGATTCTTAAGCATTAACAGAAAATACACAATGGCACACACACACTACACAGAGATTTTCACCTGGAAACCCTTGACCGGGAAAAAACCAGCAAAACTTAGAGCCGCATAGCTCCTTTTTCATTATATGTTTTATTTAACCATGTACAATACAATAAATGGTATTCCGCAGCATCTAAGACCCTAATTCGTTTACCCGAAATTAGGTTACAACCCTAATCCCTTTTACCGGGATTAGATAGAGTACAATGGGTCAAAAATCGCGAAAAAGCAAAAAGCAACCCAAAAAAATTTTGCGCTCCGCGCGGACTCCGGGGGCCTAACGGTCCGAAACGAAGGGGGTGGGCCCTGTCGGGCTACCCCCCCCTCCGGACGTGCCGTAGGGATCGTGTTGTACACGCAGCGACCATGTGAAGAGATATAACATACCCAACAACTTTTTCCATTAGCGTTTTAAACCTTTGGTCAAAATCCCGAACAGTTTCATTCGGATACTTCTTGAAGTCCTTCAGTTTCGTAATGTATTGCGCTTCAGACTTCATTTTTCTGAACTCTGCAATTAATCCTTTTCTAACTTCATCCAATGTCTTCTCTGGACTTCCAGCAGGAACTTGAACAAATTTCATGAACCAATCTAGTGCGCGACCCCGAAGAGTCGTCGTCAATTGACCCTTCTTAGCCTCATCATCTGTAATATGGTTAACAGTGCACACAGCTTCACATAAGAACCAGTATTTCTTTGGGTTGTCAGTTCCATTTCCATGGAACATAGGTAACTTCGCATCTTCGCCTGCCATCCTGGGCTTCCTTCCTATAGTCATTGATCCACTAGTAATTGAGTGTTGTTGACACATTGAACACGGTGGTGTCAAAGTCGTATTTCTTCCTGGTTGTGATATAGTGAGCGGAGGTGTGGGTACGTTACTGCTGGGGTTTGGTCTTGCCTCTATCCTGGGTGTAGCCTGGTTTTCTTTGTCGGCACTGTGAGGTCGCTTTGTCCCGTGTGGTCTTCCTTCACGGTTTTGCATTTCAATCACAGCAGGACCTTCCCCTGTCCTCTGCCTCTTCTCTTATCAAAACCTTTCTCCTCCCCTCATAAGACCACTCTCTTCCTCGACATCCTTCACCATCTCGTCGTAACTTGTGCCCATCTACCCCGCATCATTCCATTCTCCTCCCCCCTGCCATCTTGGTATCCACAGCCTCCACCCACCAGGGTTCTTCTACTTGAGGTGCATCTTCAGTATGCCCTTTTCACAGATGAGCATCTTAATGGACAATTGCATTGATAATAGGAACTTGCCTCTTGGTCCGTTGAAGACCCTCTCAGCTTCGCTATAAGATTTCGTTGTGTCGACCGCAAACGTGGTGATATAACCCTCCAGTATACTGTTAAACCAGACTTCAACAACCTGCGATGCTCTGTTGTCTACCTCCTACAACTCATGGATCAATTCTGGGGTCCAGGACGTTGGCTCACCGTCTTGGAAATTTACCTTGCGAAAGGTTAATTGTGCCAACCATTCATACAAAATGATCGGGAATTCGCTGAAAAAATATTCGTGAGGACCATCGTGTATGTACCTTTCCGGCCACCAATCCGTCATCAGTCCAAGGTTGTGATTCTCTTTCTCAGCGAACTCTCGCAACTTTTGGTCGAACCAATCTTGAATTTCCGGACTTGTCGAATGCCACAACATGTCCTTCCTCCACTTTGTGCTATGGTTTCAGAAACGGAACCATTTGTTGACACAAACCCAAACCACTCCGATCTCCCTGAGCACTGGCCCAGACAGGTTTTACCCTGTCCAGCAACACCTGCAGAGCAGATGAAGTCTCAACCGAGATGTTCAAGGGAGAGCTGACGGAACCACGTTTCCGCCGAATGAAGGAGGACCATGTGTGTCTACTTATCAACTTAGCGTAGCATTATATAACAGATTTAATTATTCAACTTATGCATTAAACATAGTCACCGCATCATTCAACAGATCTCATTGTTAACAAAACCATTAATGCATAACAGATCTAGCAGTAAAACATCATTTGGAACAAAGAAGCATTGCTCCATTCACATATTCATATCGCATATAATATTCATAGCAGGAAAACGGAAAGAGACACAATGATTCTGCTCAAAACCCCATCATGTCATATTAACCTTCGCAACAAACCACAGATACAGCAATATAGTTCTGATTTCGCATACCCAGATTAACAGACAAAACAAGAACAATTCTCTCTTATCATTGGTGCTCAATCGGTCTTAGGATCGGTCTCCCAACACTTGCAATGCTACATCTATTTATAGGCTTGCGCCTTTACATTCATGGTCCACTTAGGCAACCGCCTAACTACTTCTTAACAAACTCTACAAAAAGGATGACCCTAACCCGCTAAAATGCGGTCAAAAATGACCCAAAAATACATAAAATACTATTATTTCTGACTTGTGCTCGGTTCTCCTCCTTGTGTGGCATCTTTGACCTTGCGCAGCATCCGCGATGCTGCGCAGCTGAATCATCCAAACCGCCTGCCAACAGAAGGTAAAGGAAGGGAGACAGGGGGAAACCTTGTCGAAGACCCATGGTAGCTTGAAAGAACTTGGTAGGCCTGACATTCACTAATGGAGCAATCCAAGGACTGCTGATACATTCTTTGATCCATATGACAAATCTCTTGGAAAACAAAATCTGGACATAATTTCAAAGAGAAAAAAGTGATTTACCCTATCAAAAGCATTAGCCATGTCCAATTTTATAGCCATACCTTGCTGCTTTCTTTCCATGTTGGAGTGGATGGCTTCCTGGACAATGGTGATATTGTCGAGAATTTGACACCCAGTTACAAAGCCACCTTGTGAGTCCAAGATGAGACGGGCCATGATTTTCTTCATTCTATTGGCTAGAATTTTCGAGAGAATTTTATACGTAGTGTTGCACAAAGATATTGGCCTAAATCAATCAATCGAAAGAGGGCTTCTTTCTTTCGGAATCAAGGCCAGAAAGGAGGAACTAGTGGCCCCACCAATCTTGTCTTTTTTCTTGGTCCAGTTTAGCATCCTTTTCAAATCTTCTTTTATAATGTCCCACGTTGCTCTGTATAAGTTTATGGTGAAACTGTCTGGCCCAGAAGCCTTATCAATGTGCAAGGACCATATTGCTTCTTTTATCTCGTATTCCAGAATTGGCTTTGGTAACTCTCTATTCTCGAGATTGAAAATAAGAGGGGGAATTCCATAGAGGATATCATCTTGAGCATCGGGATCATCCTCATCTTTGTCAGAATAGAGCTCACGGAAGTGCTGAAAGACGTGATTCTTAATATCTTCCTGCCCAACAATATTAATCCCATTTTTTCCTTTCAACTCCTTAATCGCATTAAAGCTTAGCCTTGCCTTAGTTTGTTTATGAAAGTACTTTGTGTTACTATCGCCCCCTTTCAGCCACAGCTTCCTGTATTTTAATATCCATTATTATTCCTCCTGTCTTCCTGCATTTATTATCTTCCTATTCAGCTCCTTTTCCTGGCTCAGACACGAAGTAGTCACTTCTTCCTTCTCCATGCTGGATTGAAGAGCTGCTAGATCATTTTAGAGATGATTTTTAAGATAACTTGGATTCTTAAAGACGGCTTTAGCCCAACTCTTAAGAGCGTAATGCACTGAACTTAATTTAGATTCCCAAATGTAGCTAGGAGACCCAAAGCAATTAAGGTTCCATGCATTTTGGATTATTTCTAGAATTTTTGTGTCTTGTAACCAGCTGGATTGAAGCGGAAAGGGATGGGACCGAGATTTATAGGGGAGGACAAAGCCAAAGATATAGGGTTGTGATTGGAGACAGCTGAGGGAAAAACAAAGGAGGCTGGAAGAATATTTTTTTGAAGAAAGGAAGAACTTACGAGAAACCTGTCAAGTCTTGCCGCAATGTGGCCGATGCCTATCCTTTTGTGGCTCCAAGTGTATTTCCCATTCTTCAAATGAAGGTCCAGCATATACAGATCTGAGATCAAATCCTCCATCTTCTCTCCAAATGGGTCCCTAACTTTCAATCCTCCTCATTTCTCCAGCTGCGACTTGGTGGTGTTGAAATCCCTTGCAATAATAAGATCTTTTCCTCGTAGATCATCTTTTAACAAAGAGAGGTCTTCCCAAAAGCTTAGCTTTTCCTTGTAATGCGTTGGCCCATTACAGATATAGAGAGAGTCTGGATCATCTTCCACTTGAATTTATGTCAGTAGCCAACGAAAACTTTCCTTGACTGATTTTATTGAAAAATTGTTTGAAAAAAAGTTGTTATTCCTCCTGATGCTCCTCTGGAGCTTATGGCTCTTCCTTGGTTGTTTTTCCAGAAATGACGTGAGAGCGCCATTACCTCCACGCCATTCATTTTTTTCTCTTGGATTAGCAGTATGTCTGGCCTCTTATATTTTATAATGTCTTTCATAGCTTCCACTTTGATCGAGCCTCCCAAACCCCTACAGTTCCAAGAGACAGATTTCATTATTTCTTGAGCAATTGAGATCCTGCTCGAGACATGCCCTCTGCTTTTGCCCCTCCTGAGTTTATAGGATTTTGGAGAATTTTAGTTTCCTCAAGGATCCGCTGTCGTCCAAGCTCTAGCTCTATTTCTGCTTCATGTTCTCTATGATACCTTTGCGATTTTCTTCCTCTGGTGGTCGGGGGAGGGCCTAAATCATGCAGTTCCTGAGAACCAAGAGAGGAAGAATGCTCAAGAGCGAAAACCTGCGGTGTGACTTTACTTTTTTTTACCAGCTCAACATAAGAGCCCCCTGGGGTTGAAGAACCCTCAAGTTCTTGCTCGATCCTTCCCTCTATGGGAGAAGGGGCAAGAATATTGATGATTGTAGGAGCCTCTCGATTTTCTAAATCTACTTCCACTAAGGGGGGTTCTATCCTTGGGATTTCTCCTTCTTCTGTATGCAGTTCCTGAAACTGATTGTTAGTTGAGGCTCCTTTTCCTTCCTAACTTTTCTCTTTTCTTTTCTCTGGATGAGACCCATTAGATAAATTAGTAACTGGTGAAGGCATTTTTCTTCCCCTTTTTAGTTGTTTCCATCCTTCCTCTTGGTTTTTTTCAGGGATTTCTTGAGCTACTTTTGGGCATTTTTTTACAAAGTGTCCATATTCATAGCACTTCTTGCACTTGAAAGGAATTTTTTTGTAGTCTACCTTTTGCAGATGCTCCCATCCATCCATGTACAGGTTTACTACTTCTGGTAGGCCTTTTTCTAGGTCGACCTCAGTGTAGATCCTTGCACAAGAAAACAAAGGTCCCTTTGGTTCTGCTTTGTCGATGTATTTTCCAAGAGAGTTCCCAATTGCTTGAAGAGTTTCATCATTCCAGCAGTGCAGAGGGAGGTGGGGGAGACGAACCCAAACTGGAACTGCTGAGGGAACATCCTTTTCTGGATCAAAATATAAACTCTGGCGGTTTAGATATAGACCACGAGGACCCATGAAGTAAGGATCACTCCTAAATATGATATATCTGTCGTCTTTATTTTCAAACAAGAAAACAAAGAAACCCTTTCCACAAAAAAAGTGTTGCAAGCCTCATGAGATTAAGGGCATCCAGTTATTGTTGATCCAAGATTCCATTATTTTTGGCGAGGGCCACACCCCAGTAAACTGACCTATCAGGCCTTTCTCGCTCAAAGCAAGATCTTTCAACCTTGAAGCAGTGGACATGATCTGAATGCGAGGAGACGCAGCCCCCTTGAAAAAACTCGTGTCACTAGACTCCGTGGCAGAAGGAGGGGGGAAGGCATAGAAGCCACTAGAGCCCAGAAATCCTCATCAAGAAGACGCCTCCTTTCCTCCGGAGGAGGATCCATGTGAAACGCTCGAAGAGAAACGCCTAGAACACTGAACCCTAACAGAACAAAAAAAAAGACTTATAACAACCCCCAAATTTGACTCGAGTTCTCCTCTATATATTCAAGTAAATACTCATGAGTTTCCTTAATTTCCATTCATATTTAAGACATGGTGGATCTCACTGGACCACGACTTCAACCTAACATAAGAAAATTAATTGATGGAAATATGACCATGATACCATTCTAGCTGAAATGTCTATACATGAACTAATTTATTGTCTTTTGAAATTGAATTGAGGAATCTCAAACCAAACCATAAATCACCCTACTTAGATGGCCTTAAGTCACAACAAGTATAAAATGTGCATGAAATTAATAGTCGTTAGTCATGCCAAGGGTGGTATGCATTTGGATTCTGCAAACATATGGATTATCAACACCTTACCTTCACAACTAACTGAATAAATTATGTGGATTTCTAAGACAATTTATATATTATTGAAAATTTAGCAAAGGTTTCATCAAGTAAGATTACCTTCTTAATACATTATAAATGACAAAACATATAATGCATATAACAGATTTAGTAAGTAGACCCTGTAACATCTATCAAATATAACCCTTAACCAATATTCTTTTATCTACCTCTTGCTTCCTCTTCATATCTCTACATATCTCTACATAATGCCCAAATGATTTTGGGTAAAAGCATTAAATAAATAATTGAAAGTGACCTTTTAAGATTTTGAAAATAATGTTCACATAATAAATAAAATCATCAAAGAGCCAACACCTAGGGAAAACTCAAATGAGGAAGGGGGGACCGCCACCTAATGCACAGTTTAAACACGTAGTTCATAGAAGTTGTGAACTCCTAGGACTCACAAACACCATATATCTCTTAGGAAGAAGTCATTATCCCTCCTATCTCCTCCTTGTGAGTACTTCTTTTAGAAACATGATTTTAATAAAAGAGAAACAACTCCAACAAGAAAACATTAATATAATTCTATGTTTATCATCATAACCAAATTTCATGTTGTTTCCCAATGTAAATTAAATAAAAATTCACCCAATGCTTCCATAAGATGCCCATGAACTACACTAATCAATATTCATCTATGCAAATAAATATGCTTAGCATTGTGTTATATATTCTTCATTCTATAAGTATATGCATTATCTTGTTCACCCATAGTGCACTTACTTCAAATGCCATTATTTTAATGACTATTTGCTATTGTCAAAAAGTTGAGTGAGTTAATATATGAGAGGACAAAACCTATGGATCATATTCTTCATTATCTAAATAATAATTATGACTAAAACCCAATGATCAAATATCACATAACATGTTTCTATGTAAAAAGTGAGGCTAGAGAATAATCCTATTTTTTATCCAATTTGCATTACTATATGAAGAAGAAAAAAACATAGTTGAAACTTTGAACACATATTCATGATTATTATTTTCATTTTAAACCCACAGAGGAATAACATTTGGTTTTGAACAAAAATACTCATTGACCAAATTATAAGAGGATTGACTCACAAACACAATGATCACACATTTCAACCATTGCTTGAATGTCATAGTAAATTATTTGTGCAATCCAGATCATAGAATATTCATTGACCACTATCCACTATTTCATTAGCCACATTAAAATCACATCCAAGATAAGGTTTCATCATTGGGTTGTAGGTGTCATTTTACAATGCCCTCATAAGGCCAAAATTGTTACTAAGGTTTCCAAGGCCACCCCCTATAACATCTATCAAATATAACCCTTAACCATTATCCATGTCTCTACCTAGCCAATATTCACTTAAGTATAGATATCCAAGTTTTAATTAGTAAAAATAAATAAACAATGTGGGAAAATGTGGATTGATCAAATGTTGAACAAGAGATGCTTATTCCACTTTAAACCCATACTAGCAACACTTATTCGACATATAGATAAACATCTAATCAACGACAATAATACAAATTAAACGTCAAATAAGCATCAAATTTGTACAAATATTTCTACGTATATATTGAGTTTTTCACCAACCCTTAACTCCTAAATAACCCATAACCCCCAAAACCCCTAACCGCAATAACTAACCCCCTTTAACGCATAACTAAAAATAATTCTAATCCACAAGATTTACAACACATGACCCTAGGAACACCTAACACTTAAACACTAACCCCTAACCCCGTAAACATGTAAACCCCTAATCCTAAAAGACCCTAAAGCCCCTAACCCCTTAATCCTAATCCCTTCACTCCCTAACCCCTAATACCCTTAACCTCTAAGTCATTAACCCCTAGAGCCACTAACTCCCAAACCCCTTAACCCTTTTACCCCTAATCCCTTAACCCCCCAAACGCTTAATCCCTAAGCCTTTAACCCCCTAACCCATAATCCATTAACCCCCTTCATGCCTAATCCCTTAACCCCCTAACTCCTAAACCCATAATGCCTTAACCCACTAACCTCTTAATCTCTTAACCCCTAATCCCTAAACCCTCCAAACCCTAACCCCTTAACTGCTAAGCCCTAACCTATTAACCATCATTAATCCCTTAACCCTTAACCCCTTTACATCAAATATTATATGATTTGAAATATGGATGAGGTGGCCATGTGATTATTTTTCTAATCAACGTGCTCCCCCAAGCCCAAATCTTATTACATCAAGCATTATAAACTCATACTTTGTACCCCCTAACCAATTATTATAAGTGTAATACACTATAGTGTGTATGGATTATGTGGGTTAAGGGTTAGAGATGATAAGTACGAGGTGTCATAAATTTTACAAGCTAAACATATTTTACAACTTATATGGGTTAGGGATGAGTGTGTCAAGTTTATATTAGTTAATAGTTATATGGGTTTGGGATAATATAAGTCAATCATTATAAGCATTTGATATAAGATTTCAAGGTTTATAGGATTATGGGTTATAGTGGGTATTAGTAAGCGATTACAAGTTATAGTGAGTAGGGTTAATGTGATTTATGGTTTATTTGGCTTAGAGGTTAGAGTTGATAGGGGTTAGGGGTTATTTAGATTTTGAGGCCATTGAAAGGTTATGGGTTATATATGTTAAGACATAGGGGATATTCTTTAGGTGTTAGTGGTTAGTAGTTATAAGTATTAGTGTTTATAAGGGTTAAGGGATATGGTTGTCATGGGTGTACAAGTTATAAGGTTAGTGTTTCTAGTATCTAGAGGTGATATGAGTTAGGAGTTATAATGGTTAACGGTTATAAGGGTTACTGTTAGTAGTTGAAGTCAATATACATGATCTTCGATGGTGGATCCCCCATGGAAAAAATTTATAAAATGTACCATGATTCTATAGAAACATTTTAAGGTTGTTAGGCTTATGCATTATAAAGGTTACTAGTTAGGGGTTGTAATGGTTATTGGTTAGAGTTCATAGTGATCAAGGTTTATATTATTCAAGGTTATATATGTTTTGGATTAGTGGTGATAGGGCCTAGGGGTTATGTGGGTCAGGAGTCTATTTATAAAAATAAGGGTTAAGTTTTACCAATTAGGGGTTAATAGAGGTTGGGGTTAAGGATGATAGGAGTCCAAGGTTAGCAAATATGATATTGGACAATATCAGTTGGGTTTCATAAGGGTAATTATTAGGTATTATATAGTTAGGATTTACTAGTTATGAGTTATAAGGATTATGTGTTGAAGGGGTTATAGTGATTAGGCTTTGGAGGGTAATAGTTATAGATGTTAGCGCTTAGGGATCGGGGGATATGTATTATGGGTTAGAGGAAATAATGGTTCATAATAAAAGGGGTTAGGTATTGTAAGAATTACTCTCCTTGTTTATCTTCTAAATCCCCTAACCCCTAACTCCTAAAACATTAACCCCTACCCCCTTAACCCTTAATCCCTTAACCCTCTAACCCTTAAAGCCACTAAACCCTAAACTCTTGACCCTTAAACAGGGAAAATTTTAAGGATCCAAGGCTTATATTAAAGTGTAGAAAACTTGGTGAATCTTACTAATTCTTAAAATGGGAATTATATAACTTTTGTGATATTTTTTGTAAAAATATTCAAATGTCTAAGGATTTTAAATAATTTCTAGAAACGTTTGGTGATTTTTAGAGTAAAATAACTTTTCTCATTGTATTTGGGTGAATCACTCTTAGGAAACATGGAATTTATCCCATGGGAGAAATTTTTCCCCTTAAATTTTTGTTGCCCCTAAACCCCCTAACCCCCAACCCCAATAACCCTCTAACCCTTAAACCCCTAACCTCTAACTTTAAATTTTACTAGGTATATTATTATTATTATAAAACTTATAATAATATTATATATTATATAACTATATACCATATCTATAATATATCGTATACATTAATATGCGCCTCCCATCTAATAAATATCATTTATTATTTATTATAAAAACATACATAAAAAAGGAGAGCTCACCCTACTAACCTTATAAACTTATAATATATATTATATATTATATACCATACATGAAAAAAAGAGAGCTTGCCATACTAACTTATGCCTACATTCCCTCGAGCATCCTAAACCCACTCTACAAATAGAGACCCAATGACCATTGGAGACTAATTAATCCCATCGGTTAGAAGTTGAGCCAATGGATACAATTATGACCCCAAGGAGACAAATACAACCCCACCAAGGAGACCAAAGGAGACCATTCGATCCCACAAAGACCAGTCAAGCCTTAGGATACAATTATGACTCCACATTGTCTGGTAATTTAGTAAGTGCCTCATTTCATTACTATAAAAAAATATCAATTAAACCCTTGTTTTGATTGGGAAAATTTGCATTGGGGAAATCCTTAGGGTTAGAAGGAATACCTAGTTCCAGTACTACTTATGGATCTCTTACAAGGAATGGAGACTTAAAATTCTTACTCATAAACAATATATTGGTTGAGGCCCATTTTGATCAAATCTATTATAAGGGTCAAAATTTGTTATTTGGATTCTACCAACAATATATAGACAAATTCCTTACTTTTCCACAAATAAGAAACTTCCTAGCAACAATAGTCCAATCAACACTTCAAACTACATTGTGGTAGCCCATATCAAATTCGGCGAGGTTTTGAAAGGTTTACAAGACATAAGCAATGACTTCAAGGTCAGTGTTACAAATTCTTTAACATGAATTGAAGCTCCTACTACAAAAAAAATTATCTCTCAAGGATCTAATTTTTAAATCAAATCTTCAATGTTTCCATCATCCTCCATTTTAGTACCATGTGACATTTGTTTTATATTGTTCCATTGACTCATTTGTGGTTTCATAAATATTTCTCAATTTCTTCCATGTTGTCTTCGCTTCCTTAATATTTCTAAGGTGTTAATTGATTAAATTTCAACCATACATAATGTTAAAATTAATAAATCCTATATATTATTCTTTCAATATTACTAATTCATTTGCATGAGTGGGTTTATGTTCATCCAATCTCTAATCCCATAATATTTTGATCACTAAGATAAGATAATTTTATTGATGTCCATAAATGAACAAAATATTAGGTAAATAGGAATAGAAGATATAGCCAATTAGGAACATAATGTGGGAGCATTAAGGCAAATCCCAAAATGTAAAAGAAAGAGATAAAACTAAAAATGATATAAAATAGAGTAAGAAAGGGAGACCCAAGAGGGGATATCCTAGAAAAGAGAGAACCACTATTGAGAATTAAATAAAGATGTCAATGTGAGTTGGGAGCAGATCCATATCCAATCACAACAATCACCCTAAACGTATCAATGCAACATCTAACATTGTCCCCTAAGAGTACCCAAGGCTAAGAGGGATTGGCTATGTGATATTGTGAGGAACCTGAAGCGAGTTGATTGAATCTCTTATAATATTTGAGGCCAAAGAAAAAAACCTAGTGATGGTCATCTAGTTCCAATATATAGGTATTCGATCTATGATGAAAATAAACTTTGTATTGAGAATCTAATAATATGTAATTCCACCTCAAACAAATTTGGAACTTATACAGAAACTCCTCAAGTTTTACTTAACATTTGACATGTCCTTCAATAGTTAGGATGGATTCTTTCATGACTCCCTTGGCTCCCTAGGATTCTTTCATGACTCAATCCCTCATTTCCCTTGCTTACCATAAACACAGATTATGTATATAACTCTAGAATATATAACTCCACCCTACTTTTTATGAAGGAACCAAAGTGCTATGAGAATGAAAAATCATGGATCTGTTAATGTATAAGCCCAAAATTCATAAGAATAGTCTCTTAATCAAGGTATACCATCCAAATCTCCCCAATTCCAAATGGTATCAATGATCGACATCAATTTTGGAGGTCGATTGTTTTAGAAACACTAGTTGCACCTTGCAGTCTCACGTCCTTTTGGGCTTGTCTAGCAACGAAATATATGATTGCAACTTGACTATTGTTATGTGGCATTACTTGCAGGGACAATCGATTAGATATCTATAAAATATTGATCCAAATAGAAATGGTATTTCTAAATAAAAAAAGAGAAGGGGAAATGCCAACCAATACATCAAGAACCACTAGAGGCGGTAATGTCAAAATCAAATTTAAAAAATGTATGGAATTGTTAATTATCGAAAGAGGGACATGCTCTTAAGACGATTAAACTAACGGAGACAAGGTAGTGCCATTGAGATATATTCATTATGTGAAGAACTAGGGACCAAACCCACTTCCTTAGTTGAACACCAATTTTTGTATCGATGGGAAAACATATCAATTTGTTCCTTCTAGTTTACATGGGATGTGACTCTTTTCTACAAATGGTTAAATGTTTCATACAATTGTGAAGTTGAATTGATGGACTACGTTGACCCAACGTATGATTATAAACATTGGTTATGGCTAGCCCAATATATACCAAGTATGGACAAATATGGATTTTTCAAAAATTATAACAAAATGAAAGGAAACAATCAACATAAAGGAAATTCTATATATATATATATATATATATATTCAAGGAAGGCCAAAAGCTTCAGGAAATGTTGTTGGGTTTATAAACAAATCACATCCTGGAAGCATGAACAAGCTACCCAATTGTGTGTTGAGAAGCATGATGGAAATAGAGTTGTGGTTTGTGTAATAAAACCTATAAGTATGGGGGAGTTGTTGATCAATTACCATTTAAAAAAATAACAAATTAGGTAAATGTGATTTACTGCTTATATTCATTATTTATTGGAGATCGTTTGAATCTGATCAAATTTTAAAATAGGTTTACATTAAGATATTTTATCTAATTAACATACTCTCATTTTATATATTATAGATTGAAAATGCACTTCCATGTATCGAAGGATTTCTACATAAATATTCTATTTTTACATCAAAAGAAGAAAAAAAATTGCAAAGCCATCATGAATGAATTCCCAATGGAGTCCTATTATATTGATATTTTTCCTTATAATGTTTATTTTGATTCATCACATATTTTGGCAATTATAATCAACCATGGTGAAGGGAAAAAAAAACCAGTATGATTGTTGACATGATATTGAATGCACCATGCATGAGTGCATTCAGCATTGCTATATCTATCAGGTCCACCAATAGAATTTATACAATCCAACTTTACACCTACTTTCCTATCAACTACAAATGGCATAGCATGTTTGGAAAAGAAATGATTTTATCTAAGCGAACTATAGGATCCCCAAGGCAACATTTCATCCCGACCACTAGTCAGTCGCAATTAGAAATGGCTCAACCATACACTTCTATACAGGATTTTGATGAAGAATATTATAAGCCACCGAAGTGCACCTGTGGAGAAGATGAATGTGTATGTTTTAATGATGATGACTATGAATATAATAAAGTTACTTAATATTTAAATAATAAAGTACAGATTTTAATTTTTTTTACATAAATGTTGTGTACACATTCTACTGAGCATCTTGAATATGATCTTCATGTGTCAACTGTTTATTTATGTTTTATGTTTCATTATTTAAATAATTTATTGCCACCATTAATTATTAATATATGATTATGCCTATGATTTTTTGTTTATTTGGCTATGATGTATTGAGAATTATGAGAAAGGACAAGCATATGTTGAGTATGAATGCATACATACGGTTGATTCCTTTGACTAGGATGATTTGAGGCTCCTTCTTCTCTATTTTTGTGTTTGAAAGAAAGCTCTTTCTTTTCTATTTTTTGTTGAAAGCGCATGGCTCAAATGTAGCTATTATCTCATTATGTATCTAAGTTTTTTATTTGATGCTTGTATTAAAATGCAATTTATAGAATGAGAATGAAGGGAAACGAAAACATTTATCCATTTCTAAAGATCGACTTAGTGGTTTTTATGTCAATCTTTGTTAGAAATGCATGTATTTAGTTGAATTTTAGGGCTTTATAGAATTATAGGATTTTCAAGCCCTTTTTTATATATTGTTAACAAGGTGGTGAAGCTCAAGCTTAGGCCAGGTAATGATGTTGTCATTTATTTCATGTTGTGTTTGAATGAGATCTGCATCATTTTTACCTTATATGCATCTTTTATCTAATTAACATATCCTTGTTTATGTTACATGTTGATCATAGGAAATACATTGACCATGAGTAGGTAATATAATATATGACCATTTATATGTTAAATATGATCAATGTTTATTGATGTCTTAATCCAATGTTTATTGTTATTTATTGATGTTATGTGTTTTGACTCTTTGTAGGATCCCACTTCACCTCATCGTGATCATGACAATTTAGACTTCTTTAATGATGCCAACCTCCTTGATTCTATTACAAGACAGTTTAATTCCTAAGTAATTGAAATTATGGGCTTGATGGCAGCTAAAGTCACTCCAGAAAGTGAACAAAGAATAAAATTATTTTTTTCACGAATCCAACAGTTCAAGGCATGTGTTTTTGAAATTGGATTCAATTAATTACTTTAATTAATACAACATTTTTTTATGAATCCAAGTGCCTTGCATAGAGTTATATTTTTATAGTTCTTCTTGAGAACCAAATCCCCGAGCGTTAGGAGTAGCACTGATCCGGATTTGTGTGGGAACGAAGCAAAAGATAGAATATACAGAATCATATACAAAGATATATATTCACATACACAGATATATGACAAGAAACACAGCAATACAGTAAACACATATTCTATTAAATATCGGAAATAGAACAGACTATAAATACAACAGCTAGAATGGTAGTAGCGATCTCTGAGAAGAGATGTGGTCATTGTGCTCATTCGTGCCAAGATTAATACAAAGAGAGACCGAAAGGCCTATTTATCATAAGCATGAGGGAAAGAATCCCAAACATCCAAAAACCTAACCCTAGAAGATGAACCGTCATAAAGTTTGCGGCCCCAAGGTGGTTAGTTGAACAGTCAACTTCCTAAGGTCATAACTTTTTCATACGATCTGCATTTTGGGGCGCTCGGTAGCCAATTGGAAAGATCTATCCGAGGACTACGCCAAATGCAATTATATAAGCAAGTTTCGCCAAACCCAAATTTCCCAAAAAACGTCGTTTAGGGCCTCAAAACGGCCTCGGAAGTTTGGGACTTCGAAAAACTGTAAAAAAATTACTAGAAAATTGGCAAAATGGGAAACTGTTTTGAGCCAGTGGAATAGGTGGGTGGCCACCGATATCCATCTGGATCAATCCTCCCCCCTTAGGAAGCAATGGTATCCATTACTTCACATCCCTTATCATATGTCGAACTATGTGTTGAGTTGAGATCCTGGTGCGGCGTTTGTTGAAGCGAAAAGGTTGCCTTTCTTTGAAATCTTCAGAGGGTTGTAATTGTTGTTGTTGGATGCGCTGGAGATGTTCAACAATTTTGGTTGTTGTGGTATCCTTGGTCTGCACTGGTGTGGATGGTTTCGTTTTGGAGGAGCAACTTGAATGCATGGCCTTACACTGCAGAGGTACTCGAATAGGCGATGCTGCACTGAATTTTTGTTTTTCTTGTTTCTGCTGAGTAGAGGGATAATGGGCAGAGGTTGTGGATGTCTCTACGATCTGATATTCTCCTTTAGTGGAAATCACGAATAGGGAAAATTTCCCATTGTGGGAGATTATCATCCTGCCCTGCTTGGTCGAGGTAGGTGAAACTATCTTTGGCATCCGATAGAGTTGTCCTCCCAAAGTGACGATTACACTGCAAAGTCGTGATTCATATACAGCATGGTGCTTCCACATATATGGTTGTCATAAAATAACATCACATACTTCAAGTGGGGCCACATCATACAATACCTCATCTTTGAAGGGCTTGATGCCGCTTGATGTCGTATGGTAGGCGACATTGGTGGCTGACGCGGATCCCTTGGACTTGGCTTAGCCATCCAATGGTGTATGGTTGTGGGTGTGGTGTTATTGGTAGCTCCAATCTCTTGATGACTTCTGTTGAGATTAGGTTCTTCTGGCTGCCGCTGTCCACAACAAAGTGTAGGGGAATTCCCTTCACCCACATATGTGAGTGGAAAAGGCACTCCTCTGCCTCCGACTCTTCAAGTTCCTCTGGTGGAATCTGCGTGGTGGCAACAACGGCACTAGGTTCTGCATCAATGATCTGCTTCCCTTTTTCCGCAGCTGTGAAATTGGGTTCTGTGTCAGAATCGGAACTGGGATCTGATTCTGAAGCTTTGATCTCAGCCACCAATGACTGTTTTGAGCGACATTCATCAATGTTGTGCCAAGGGATTTTGTGGAACTCGCACCACTTCCTGGTGTCCTTTGTCTTTTCATTACCCTTCTTTGCTTTTGGTTTGGACTAATTGTCCTTTCCCTGCCCCGTGTTCTGCGAGCCAAAGTTTTCCTTGCCCTGCTTCTGCACAGGTCCGAAGTCACGCTTGTTCTTTTGCTGAAATTTCTGCTTGATTTTAACAGCATATCGATAAGCGGATCCGAGTGAAGATATTTCCAGGAAATCCATCTTTGTTCGTATGTACCGGTGTAGGCCACTGCGATATTTTAGTACTAGGTGTCGCTTGGAGTCCTTGATACCTAGCTTTGTGCATGAGCTATGAAAGTTGTTGGTGTACTTCGACACCATTTGGTCCCTCTCTTGACGCAGAATGGTCCATTTTGTGTACTGGTCATCATAGTTTCCAACAGGGTAATATTGTTCCTTGACGACATCTATAAAAGAGGCCCAGGTGGGATTGGAATATTCAAACAATCCAGACTCGTCTGATGAGTTTTTCTCAAAATACGTTTCCCACCAATTTTGACATGGGGGATGGCCTTGAGGAGTGCAAAGATGATCTTTTCCCTGTCGAAAAATGTGTGGATAGAGAAATACCCTTCTAGTAGATTCAACCATTTATCTAGGGCATCGGCATCGATCTGGCCTTCAAATAAAGGGATATCAAAATTAACTTGTACCTTGAAGGGAGTCGCATCTCCGAAATGGCTGCTCGTTGAAGGGGTATTTTCCATCTCCTGCATGCGTCGAAGGATCTGGGTGAAATTATCCATCATCTCATTCCTTTGTCGCGCGAGGGATTCCTCGAGCAACAACTTGATAGGATCTCCTGCCCCGTCGTCTCTCTTTTTGTCCACCATGGGAGGTCGTTTGGGACGGCGAGAGTGATCTTCCCCAAGTGAAACTAGCTCGAGACCCAACTCTCTGTATCCTGACCTCGTCAGGGACATGCACCGAGAAACAATCAAAGAGCAAATTGATCCGATACCATTGATCCGGATTTGTGTGCGAACGAAACAAAAGATAGCATATACAGAGATATATATTCACATACACAGATATATGGCAAGAAACACAACAATCTAGTAAACACATATTCTATTAAATATCGGAAATAGAACAGACTATAAATACAACAGCTAGAATGGTAGTAGCTATCTCTGAGAAGAGATGTGGCCGTTGTACTCATTCGTGCCAAGATGAATACAAAGAGAGGCCGAAATTCCTATTTATCATAAGCATGAGGGAAAGAATCCCAAACATCCAAAAGTCTAGATGAATACAACATGCCCCTGATTTGGAAGAAAATACTGCAATTGAAAAGTCTAGAAAATTATGGGTGAGAACCACAAATAATAATGGTTTTAATGCTTTCATCATTCTAATTTATGTCAAATCATGCATATCGATGTTCCCGGTTAATCCAATTAATGGGAAACCACTACAAAATTGATGTGCAAATAAAAATCACTATTAATGAGCAGTAATGGATGTGAAAATTTTCTAGCACTCCATTGCAACAACAAATTTGGCACAAACAAGAAATCAATGTGAATCATTGGCTTATAATAACACTACATAGGTTGGTAGTATTGGCCAAATTTGGTAGGGAATAAAGTGTTAATCACCACACAACAAAGTTTGCAAATTGTAGGTTATTGTAGAAGTTAAAATCAATTACAAAGTTCACCAACAATCATGGGAGGAATACTTAGCATATGAGAGCATATAGATATTTATTTAATCCACGGGGATCTTGTGTATCACTTATTCTATCAAGTTGGATGGATGTCATTCTTCAACAAAATCATGGTTACAACGATGTGATTGAAATAGAGTTTTCTCACCAACTACGTGGAAATGCCATGATAGTTCAGGTTTCCTGGTGGAGGCTATAAAAGAAGAAATTGTAAAGTTAACAAGTCTCTCCACAACAAGGGAGAAGTAGTTCAAGAGTAAAACACACTACCGCGATACCAAATGAATTTGTATGCATGCTAGTGAATCAATGACATACACGGGAAAATGGGTCAAAAGAGAAATATTATTGAATCCATGGGACCATGTAGCTTTGCATATTATGAGTTGTATCAACTATGGTGTCAAGCACAACATTGTGTTGGCCTACCATTTTAAGAATTTGGAATATTTGACACACTATAGGATCATCAACATTCCATATTAATTAATGAATTCACTCCATAGTATGGCTACAAAATTCCAAGTAGGGAGAGAAGCATATGTAGCACACCATGAGTTGATTAAAATATTGGTTTTGGATGCCTTTTAATGAATACAACCATGTCTCACATGGGACATGCTCATCAACCATCCTAACAAAAATGTAGTATCAACACCACCTGCTAAAGAGCCACCACATGACATGGAACCTATGCCAACACCAGTATCTAAAGAGCCCTCAAATGTTATAGAGCCTATGATGATCGCTAAATAAGTAGTTGAGCCCAACAAAAGAAAAGTATGAAGAAGGAGCAAGAGAATATATCATAATCCTGCTTAGGGCCAAAATAAAATATTCCTAGGGTTGCAAAGTAAAATCCCTTGACCCAAGATAAGCAACCAATTGATACCCCTAATTATCCATGGCAAAAAGAACCTGCTACCCTCCTAGGGATTCAAAATGTTGAATAAAAATAAGATATCATCGACCCTGGTTTTTAAAAGACACGTGTGATAGATTAATACAGTAGTTTTTATTGAATAGATTCCCAAGAATATAAGAATATTTGGTTCAACTAGGTTGTGGAAGTTGTTGAGCCTAGCAATAACAAAGCATGAAGAAGGAGAAAGAGAAGATATCCTAAGCATTCTCAAAACCAAATCAAAGATTGGTAGGGTTGCAAAGGAGAAGTTCTTAGCCCAAACTAAGGAGCCAATTGGTATTCCTAATTCTCCACAAATAGAAGAACATGTTATCTCTCTAGAGGTTCTAATTATAGAGTAAAAAGATGATATCAACAGTGATGTGGTTAAAAAGACACATGTGCCAAAAGAAGCCAATGGTCGTGTTGTTAAACAAATGCCCAACATGATAAAAAGATTTGGTTCAAATAGGTTGTGGTAGATGATTTTAATTCCTACTATGGCCACAAATTTACTACAAAGGAGAAGTTCTTAGCCCATACTAAGGAGCCAATTGGTATTCCTACTTCTCCACAAAAAGAAGAACATGTTATCTCTCTAGAGGTTCTAATTATAGAGTAAAAAGAAGATATCAACAGTGATGTGGTTAAAAAGACACATGTGCCAAAAGAAGCCAATGGTCGTGTTGTTAAACAAATGCCCAACATGATAAAAAGATTTGGTTCAAATAGGTTGTGGTAGATGATTTTAATTCCTACTATGGCCACAAATTTAGTACAAGTTGTTTTGATGAGACATCTATCAATAGCTCAAGTTAAAGTAGCCAAATGGAAGCAAGAAGCAAAATCAAGAGGTGAGACATGATTTCCATCCTTGACCATAGCTAGGTAATCACTCAGCTAGAAGAGAAATTTTCTTTAAACTCAATAGAATTTTATGAAAACTTAGTAATCCTCAACCATGAAAATACCAAGTTAAAAACAAACTTGCCAAAACAAGTGCAAGAAAGTACAAAAAAGGCTTAGGAAATTGCAAGATTAACACATTTATGTGAGGAGACTATTGAAAAGGTTGAAAAATGCTAGCATTTAGGCTATCTGCTAGAGTATATAATTTATACTTAAAAGAGCAATGGAATAAATTTTGGATTGAATGTTAGGTATCTCAAATAAAGAAAAATTTCCAAAACCGTTGTAAATTCTATGGATCGGAATTTGACATAATCATTGAAAGGAGAAATCTCCTATGTGAACTTTACCTAAACAACTACGTATTGCAGCAAAGGTTGAGGTGGGCACCAAACCCCTATGTTGGGGAAGTGAAGCTCTGAGCATTTATGTCTTGGTTGTGTAATGAAACTACGAATTTCACAGCTACAAAATGGTATGAGGTGATATTTCCATATCTCTATAGGGATGTCTATAGGAATTTTTGCCAATCTAGTATTGGCTTTGGATTTCGTAATTGAGTTTATAACTATGTTTTGTATTTTTATATATCAATAAGTACTCATAGATATTTCTTGCTTTAGTGCTATTAGAACTTGATGATTGTATAGGAATTGCTCAGAGAATATTCTTGCTTTAGTGCCATCGGCAGCTGAAGATTGTATTTTTTATTCTCCTTGAATTAAAAATATGTTTTTTTTTCCTAGGAAAAAAATGGTATGAGGCTAAAGAGATTAAACTTCGAGAATTAAATATAAAAAGAGAAGGGGCCAAACCAATTGAGGTCTAGAAAAATCATATTCACCTAATAGAAAATTCGTGTGCATACTCGGTGCTAGAGAGAAGACTATTTGTGATTGCAACGGACTCATCAACACCTCTAAAAATGAGTAATTAAGGAATGTATATAAGAGGTGGAAAAAACTAAGAAAGGAGCTACAAAAAGGAGAACCACACTTACTCCTAGGACTCATGATAAATATCCATAGACTTGGTTTTTATATTGAAGGTCGCAACGGGATCACCTCCAAGTTAATAGGATTTAAGTTAAGGTTCCCCCTCCTTCTACACCCCATTCCATACTCTAGGTGGTTAGGATAACTTGACCTTGAGATTGAGAAGGAAAGATGGAAAAAATTAATTTCAAGTTTTCAGGTTACCACCCAAAGGGAACCTACAACTTATTCCATTAGATATCTCACTACCCAAAATCCTACAGAGGAAGACTTAATGCTACAGGTTACCACCCAAAGGGTACATAATTCTCTATCCACCAAGAATGAGTAGCATTATGTAGTCCCTAGTAGCAAAAGTAGTCATCAACAACAATAGTAGTAAAAATGGAGTCATCATTATCAACAACAACAAAAGTAGAATCATCAGTAACAGTAAAGGAAGAAAAAAATAAAGGGCCAGAAAGAGAGAAAGTAGTTGACGGAGTTACTAACTAAGTAATAATCAACATGAAACCTTGGATTTCTTTCTCTCCCTTTTTCCTTTTCACGAGGATGCACAAACCTTTAAGTTGGGGGTATGGTGGGCTCCTAAATTGACACAAATTTTTCATTGTGAATAGTTAATTACCTTCCCAAAACCTTGAAGATTTTCCCATTATTCATCTTGATGTTTATTAAACTAAGCAATTTTGTAGCTAATGATAGTTTGTTTATAAATAACTTGCAATGGGTAATTTTAGCTACATTTCAAGATATTGTTATATGAATATGTTCGATTTTTCCTTTATATTGATGAGTAGGAGTCAGTGATGTTCTTGACGATGACTTGATTTCCATAACCTTGACCACTACTGTTGTAGAAAAATTTGTTTAAATGTTTTTCAGCCTTTGGCTCCACTGTTGGCAATTTTTCAACCTACAACAAGGAGAAAGGATAAGTGGGAAACCACATTCATTCGACTTTGCATCCCATATGCATTCGTCAATTTAAGGAAGGAGAGAACACAACAATTACTTGAGGATTACCACACACAAACATCAAGTCACCTTGGCGACATGAATAGAGAAAAAAATAGGGCTACAAAAGTGTAATCTGCAATGCTTTACACCAAAAAGGAGGGAGACAACCAAACATTGTACAATAGATTATACCATAGATTGTATATTCCAGCGTTGCAGGAAAAACACACACCCCGGAACCTCGTTCCTCAACAAATTGCCATAATTGATGAAGAGGAAAATGGTGGTTTTAGGGGTAATATTGTTAATACATAGCTTGAACTTCCTCAACAAGAATCAAAGTCCTCTATTGTATATATATGCTCATTTGTAACTTAAATTAAGGTAGGCGGTCATTGATTTTGAAGCTTGCTTATTGGTACGGTTAAAAATATGCATATTGTAATCTTGAAGTTATTAATGAAATAAAAAGTATGTTATTTCTTCTGAGTTGATTTAAGTTTCAAGGAAGGGATTTACTAGACCTCTTCAAGTAGGGAATGCTTAGAGAGGTAGCTAGTGAATGTTGTTGATTTTTGTAGCATCGGACAGGTTCTTATGCATAGGCCAAGTGTTTGGCATGCAAGAGTCATCCATATTACCTCTTAGACTTAGGAGTTTCACTTTAATTAAGTGAACTAGTAAAGTGAATGTACTTTTCTAATTACTTTATCTAAAGTGACCGGTCCCATGGTATTTGGTGGTCCATGTTAGTGGCCCAAGGTATTTACATACTGTAATTTTATAAAAGTCATCCTAGGTGAGAGGAGGTGAAACACAAGTCACATAGAGTGAGTGAGACCTCATTGATTAGTTGACGAAGGATTGTCAACTAAGTGTGCGGGTGTAGGGGGAAGAGGTCAGAGGAAAGGTGCAAGGGTCAGCAAAGGAGTAGAAACTAGGTGATATGTTAGGATATTTTTTTGTGTTGTATTCCTCAGTGAGCCATTATCCTAGGATTGGATCCTAGGGTTTTTATCTTAATAAAAATCAAATTGTTTGTTGGTTTTTCCCCAGTTGTGGTTTTCCAGGGTAAATCTAAAGTGTCAAATGCATGTGATTTCCTAATTATTTTTGTTGTGTTGTTTTGTTGAGATTTCAATGTATTTTTAGTTAAGAATTGAAGTAATTATTCAAGAGTAAGAATCAGATCTAGAATTTATTGTAAAAATCAACATGATATCAAAGCCTAGGTTGCTCTGAGAAAGGGATTAAGAATTTGATGGGGATTTATAAAGAATTACAAAAAAGGTAGAAATTGTACAATCATACGATACGGCCGCAATTCTAAACAGACGGCATGGAAGCTTAAGTGCGTGAGGAGTGGTTGTGGGCTTGCATTGAGAAGTATCGCAAAATGATAACAGTAATTAGTGCAGGGATGTGTCTACACTAGCTTAACTATTTCGCTAAGAGATGGTGAGTCTCTACGTCAGAGATGAACAGATTATCACAAGTTATTTTAAATCTAGATTCATTCATCCATTTAAGACAAGCAAATTTAAGATCTACAGCCATTTAAAATTTTAAATCACACAATACAAGTAACATTTAAACATCATCATGGCAGAAACTTGAATGGATTCATGCTAAAACAATGGAGAAGATACATGATTACCAGGAATCCTGGTGTGAATCCTCCTCCCTTGCCATAAATTCTCCTTCCTTCATCCTTGCTTTTGAAGACTTGGAGCTCTTCTCCTTCCTTTAGAATCTCCTCAACATGCCTTTGCTCTTTTTTTCCTTTTACCATGCCTCCCGTGCCTTTCTTATATAGCATTGGGAAATGGGCCTTAGGTTTCTCTTCTAAATGTGGGATTAGTCATTTTCTTCATTTTGATTATTTTCAAGTGAAAACCCACTTTTGAATAGTTTTTAGGCTTTTTGCTCCACTTAGGATGTTTTAAACACAATTAATGCATTCCTCAGAGAGGATTCGTCTCTGTTTGAACTTGTGTCATGACTTTCCTGTCGTGGGTGCATGGTAAACATATGTTGCTCCTTCACTTAGTTAAGGGTGTCAATTTGATTGTTAACACCAAAAAATAGTTGCAGGAGTGAGCTCATGGGCATGAGCTAAACAAATTGGGCCTATGAGTAGGCCTCTAAAGAAACTGTTGGCATGGAGCTCGCACCTGGATGCTAGTGAAGCAAACAACTTGACCAGGTGTGAGCATCTAGAGCGTGATCAGGTTCTGAGACAGTCCATACGCAAAGGGAGAGTCGAAGTGGAGTCTCGGGCACACACGGGATGGAAAAATAGTGAACAACGTGGGTTGTGGCCAGCAGGTCCTATGGGAAGCAGGACAACACCTGCAGCAAGAAACTTCCAAGGTCATAGGCACCGACGACGGGGGATCTGGAGACGTGGAGTGTGAGAAGCACATGGATCATTGTGGAGTCAACAGATTGAGAAGATCTAGGAACAATCGGCATGATGCAGGATGTGGCCATCAGAAGAGTAAGTAATCAAGTATAGGAATGGCGTAGGTACTGAGGTGCAGGTGATTTTGGGCTTAGTGAGGAGGAATTATCCAACGTAAGGTAAGTCGCCGGCAGCAACAGGCCAACAACAAGCCACACAAGGAGTAGCCGCTAGGCGGGAATCCACCAACCAAATGTCAGGAGGATGACCACCAACCAACCCCCAGAGATGGACATCCAGCAATAACAATTCAGCTACTAGCAGTCGTTATGCAAATAGGCAAGTCAAGGAAAAAATTGGGCAGCCATGTAGGGCCAACGAAAGGCCTAAAAATACGGGCAAAACTCAGGAAACAACCAGTGCAGGCTCAGAAGTGCCCATAAATTTCAGGAAGCCACAAAAAGACTTTGAGCAATCACCAGCAAGGCCAGGGCATCCTTGGAATACCAGAATAGGCCTGGGAAGTTTCTCGAAGAAGTCAGGTATCCCAAGAAGACTACGAACAATACCAAAAAATCATCAGTAACAGTTTGGGCAGAAGTAAGCTACAAATCCTAATAGTGGGAAGCAACAACAAGTTGAAAATGGCTGATGCAATAAGGTTTGAAGACATGTTGTAGGTTACCTCCAACTACAACCCTTGGAAATCGCGGGTCACATTGGTTCTCATGGAAAACAACCCATGGGATTTTTGCAAGCAAATGGGTGACCCCACTGATGGATCCTCTAAAACTAGTAGTTCACAATCTAAAGGATGTGAAGGTCGAGAGGATTATCTTGGACACGGTGAAGGCTCATTTGATCCTTCACATAGTCGAGAATATTTCAGCCAAGGTGATGTGGGATGCTCTGACAAGCTTATATCAGAGCAAAAATCAAAACAGGAAGATGGTATTGCATGAGAAGCTCAGAAGCACCAAGATGTCCAAGACTGATACTGTAGGTTCTTATCTCAATGGGATCACACAAATTTGTGATAAGTTGGTAGCAGTTTGGGAGACTGTGAAATATTCGTAGTTAATGGTGAGGATTTCCCTGAATGGATTCACTAAGCCATGGGAACCCTTTGTTAAAGGGATTGTTGCACGGGAGAACCTTCCTGACTAGGAGAGGTTATGGGATGACTTCATCCAAGAGGAGATTCAAGAGGAGTCTCTACCTGGAGGCCAACAAAAGGATGAGGAGGAGGAGAATGTTGCTCTTGCTAGTCAATCAAAGAGGAGCAAGAACAGTACAGGGTCAGCTTCACAGGGGGTGAAGAAGAAGAAGGACATGAGCAAATTCAAGTGATTTGTGTGCCACAAGTGTGGCCACTATGCTTTACAATGTCTAGAATGAAAGAAAGATACGAGCAAGTCTCAATAGGTAGAAACAACTGTAGAAACTCAAGAGGAGTTTGTTGAGAAGTTCAAGAAAGAGTTCTCGTTAGTCTCTTGTATTTTTTCCATAGATTCTGGTAACTTTTGGTTTGTGGATAGGTAGCTTCTGGTTCGTGGATAGTGGAGATACTCATCACATGACAAGGACAAGTGACTTGTTCACTAGGTTGTTAGGGACATACCCATATTTTCAAGTGGAGCTTATCACTCATGCCAAGTGTGTTATAAAGGGAGTTGGAACAATAAGGTTTTAGATAGAGTCAGGAGGATCTTTGGAGTTGGCATACGTGGTGTATGTCTGGAGCTCATAATTAACTTTGCCTCGGTATCGCCATTGGATGACAATGGGTATGCACTCTCTTTTGAGAGGGGACGGGTTCTCATTCGACCAATAGGATCCAGAATAGATTCAGCATTATTTCATGGTGTTAGAGAGGGAAAATTTTATAAGTTATAGGGAAATCCTGTAATTGGATCCAAGGGGATCTTGGATCATGGATGGATGTCAATGAAAAAGATCAAGGATTAGAGGACTTTGAAGAGTGAGAAAAGTTCACAAACTTCTTGTATGTGGAGTAAACATTCAGAGGGGAAGAGGGAGTTGGTGCCTTCCAGTTCTTATAGGATACTTAACCAGTACGATGTGAAATTGATGGATGCTCAAGAGCAGGAGAGAGATCCTAGGAGCCCAATGAGGGATAGCGGGCCTTTGACAAATTTTTCGAACTTCTTGGCACTGATGTGTACTATGTAGAATCATCGATTTCATGTCTTCCAGTAAACAGGGAGAAGCTAACCAGCAGGGTTGGAGGAATGCCAGAGCGTAGTTTTATTTAAGCGACAGTGTGCAAGGGTCAGAGGGAGAACCGGTTTCAAGTGGCTCTCATAGAAGTACCTTCCTCACTAAGAGGGAGCGTTGATTTTTGTAGCATCGGACAGGTATTTCTGCATAGGTCAAGTTTCTAGCATGCAAGAGTCGCCCAGCTTACATCTCAGACTTAGGAGTTTCACTTTAATTAAATGAACTATTAAAGTGAATGTACTTTTGTAATTACTTTATGTAAAGTAATCGAGCCCATGGTATTTGGTGGTCCATGGTATTGGCTCAAGGTATTTGCATACTGTAACGTTATAAAATTCATCCTAGGTGAGAGGAGGTGACACACAAGTCACACAAAGCGAGTGAGATCTCATTGATTAGTTGACAAAGGATCATTAGCTGAGTGTACAGGTGCAGGGGGCATAGGTCAAAGGAAAGGTGCAAGGGTCGACAAAGGAATAGCAACCGGGTGATAGGCTAGGCTCTATTTTTGTATTGTATTCCTCGGTAGACCATTATCCCAAGACGGAAGTCAAGGGTTTTTATCTTAATAAAAAACAAATTGTTTGTTGGTTTTTCACTAGTTGGGGTTTTCCGAGGTAAATCTAAAGTGTAAAATGCATGTGATTTATTGTTTATTTTCCATTGTGTGATTTGTTAGATCTAGGTATGCTTTAGTTAATAATTGCTAGTAAATTATTCAGGACTAATAACCAAATCTGAGGTTGGAAAATTAACAAATACACCTTTATGTTGTTTTGCATAGCACTAGTTTATAGAGTGTAGGGAAATTGAAAACCAACTAAACATGTTAATTGTTGTTGTAGTGAACTTAATACTAAGATTAATATATTTATCTAGTATAACATAAAAGTATCAAAGAAAACCAAAAACTAGAGATGATCTAGGATTAGCACTAATCTCACAAAGGTCATTGATGTTGTTTTTAAATTATAAGAGTGATCATCTCATGCAAATGAACATGGAAACCCAAAAGAAATCTAAAGAAATTGTCTCGTGATAACACTTATTCCAGATAGCCATCGAAAGTGTCTTGTGCTTTGATGTTTATAGATTATTCCAAGGTGAATAAAATTGTTAGATAAACATTATTTATTCTATCACGTCAATATAGTTTTGCAAACCACCCTTTGACAATATATAAAGTATAAAGTAATTATTAAGAGAAGTCTAAATAATACCAACTTCATATTGGTTTGCGTGGTTGCCAACCTGTGACATGTATATTGTTTATTTGTCTTCAAAGATCGTGATTGGTAATAAGTTTGCAACTAATTGTTTAACTTTACACATTACTTAGAGTACAATTAGGTGACAACTACTATGAGATTTCAAAAACAATGTACTACATATAGGACCTATGCACAGTGGGATTAACACTTAGTTGTCAAAGTACATGTTGTTTCAAAATCAATATCAATAATTCTATACGTGTGTAACAATTTTGTGTAAAAATATATTATAAAATAAATATTTATATTATATTATAAAATCATTTTAACTATATCTTATAAAATCATTATAAAATTTATATTAACAAAATTTTTGTATATAATTTTTTGTATTTTGAAATTTTGTGTATAGCATTTTGTATTTTGATATATTAATGTTTAAAAAGATGTGAATCCTTCAATTCAAAGTTTCAATCATGTTCAAAAATTTATGATATAGTTCTAATCATGTTCAAAAATTTATGATATAGTTCTAATCATGTTCAAGAATTTGTGATATAATTGTATACCTTAGTAAGAGACAATGCTCATTATAACCCGATTCACCCAACCATGTTTCCATAATAACTTCCAAAAGTCTACTTACCCTTTCCTATATAGTCATGAAAATATTCATGAGTTTCTTTCAATACCATTCATCTTTCAAACATGATGGTTTTGATGCATTCTCGAGCAAACTTAATGTATGCTCCATGGAATGTCTCATGTCATAAGTTTTGGATTTTATTCTTCACATGAGAAGTTTTTGTTGATTAGGATTCATTTCTTTGATTTTGATACTCATTGTATCTACTAAGATGTAAGATGTTATGGTGTTTGATTTTGATGCTCATTGCTTCTACTAAGATGTTATGGTGTCATAGATGAAGTTTATAATGTATTAACTAAATTAAAAGTTTATGTTAAATTGGAAATTTGAAATGTAAATTATTTGATCGATGTGATAACATTCTATTGTTTTGTTAACTGGGTCTAGTTCAAGTGGTTCTGAGAAGGAGTGTGATACCCCCACCCAAGTTCAAATCTTCAATGAGATATGCATGAACTAATTGTGGACTCTTCATGAACTAATGGTTCGTGAACCAACTGTTGGCAAAGCTTCGAGCTTCCACATAATATGGTTTATGATGGGTACCATCCTCGAAATGAGAAGAAGTGCCTGATGGGTTTCCTCGAGAATTGCATTATGTGTTAACAAAAAAATATTTTTTGTTATTAACATTTTAATTATAGACTGCCCCCATGTTGATAAGTGAGAATAGGTCATGAAGTATAACCTAAAACTGTTTTTATTAGATAAAAGTTTGTCTTCTTTGGACATAAAGAGATAGGTTAATGGCCCAAGACCTACAGGCATTTAGTAGGACTTGAAGTCTGATCCATTATAACTACCAATAAATTATTTTAGATGACTAAGTTTTATTTACATACAAATGATTTAACTACATGTTGAAATCTTAAAATTATATTAATAAAAACTAAACCAATAAATTTAAATATTGTGAATGTTTTCTGCTTTAAAAAATAGAAAGGAAATCTTTACTCGACTTATCACAAAGTTATAAATGAGGTAAGGGTATCTTTAAGCAAGAAGGTTATAACAACAAGTAGTTTTGTAGTGATCATTTTCATGTATTAAAAAAATATTATGAAATGACATGCAATGGTTTTAACATTGGCTTTCTCTAAAGGCATCAATAGGCTTAAAGTCTTTGGTGATTCCAAACTGGTGGTGGATTGGATGAGATTCAAAAGGGATCCAAAGAATATCTTCTTAGTGGACATATATGAGGAATTGATATAACTATAAGGATTATTTCAATCTATCAGTTATCAGCATATTTACCGTGAGAGGAACACTCAGGCCGATTCTCTTTCAAAGCACAAGCTTCATCTAACAGAGGGTACTTGGAAGCAATGGGAACATGTGGGTGACAACATTCAAAAGCTTGATCCCTATCCTATGTTATTTTTAGGATGGAGAGATGCTAATATGCCTTGGATTGCAATTTCCTTTTTGGATCTATTGTGATGACCACGGGAACAAAACGATTAAGAATTTGAAGGATCACATAATTGTATACATAGTTGTTTTGGAATATGTTGCAGATGATTACTTTTTACAATGAAGAATTTATTTTGATATAATTTTTCTAAGATAAATGTAATGGGAGTCTTTTAAAATGGCTCATTGACTTTTTATTTTTTGATCTTTAAATCCAATGAACCTATAACAGATTGAGTGGACTGATAGTCAAGACACTGTGGTGTCTCTGCACAATGTAATTTATTTCAATTAATGAATTATGCATTTTTTATGGGAAAAAATGATGAAGTTATTTCATGTTAGATGAGCACATTGGAATCAAGATTTTCTTAAATGGGCACATTGTATATGAATGGACATAATTGTAACAAGAAAAGTGACAATAAATTAATTGGAGGACATAATGATTGAAAACATTGGATGCATTTCTTAATTATTATCTTGTGTGTATTATTGTGGTAGTTTGATATTTATGGTGCTTGTTGTTTGAGGTTTCATCATTATGGTGGTTTGATATATGTGATAGTTGTTGTTGAGATTTCATGTTTAAGTACGAAATTTAAATTCTTAATTATTTTAAGATTAATGTAAAGAGATATAATTGTGTACATATTGTTTAGTGTTTTTAGCTATATGTGAAAATTTTTACAAATCTATGTATTAGGGATATTAACTAGGATCAAGGGGAAATATCATGGTAGCTAATTTCCAAATATGTGCATGTACCCTTCAACATTTTGTGCATGCATTTACAATTAAGAATGTCAATCATCACCAAGACCTCCATGCAAGGTCAATTATTTCTCTAATCAAATCTTGCACATTTGTATAAATACTTGTATCATACATTGTACTTCTCTCTTAGATCTTTTATTTTAGTTGTCACCTAGTGATTGAGATCTTGCTTGATTGTCCTCCTCGTAACTTTTGCATACAAGATTTCTCAATCTCTTCATCTTTATTATTTGTAGTATCATGGATTTCCCCCATGTTAATGTTTATTGAAAAAGCTTCAATGTTATTTCCCTGTCTTAATTGTGAATGTGTATATGATCATAGCTTAACTAGGATTTTAGCATGTAAATGGTTGTTTTATAATTCTAAATTATCTTAGGTTTGGAATGGCAATATACCTTAGATCTGGAAATGTTACCACATATAAGATATCATAATTTATTAATATCAAAACCCTTAAGGTAGGGAAACACCTTACCATTGATCCTTTTGTGGAAGCTTCTATTCAATTACCTCTTCGAGGGGGCAACCTTATATGAGCTAAGCTCCAAATACAAGATACTAGACACATGACTCATAAGGAGGACTCCATGTTATTTATAGATCAGAAGACAACTTTAACAATAACGATATCCTGACTATCCAGTGGACCTTCTTTAATGAGGCCCCAAATGTACATTTATTCAATAATAGCTACCATATTGGGCCTTATTTAATAATAACAAACGTAGTGGACCTAGTCAACTTTACATTGAATGGCCTCCACTATTACTCTAGCGGGCCTTTCGGCACCCCATTACACACCCCTAGGGAGGGTCATAACACTTCACCCCCTTGAGAAAAATGTTGTGCTTAATGCTTGATGCGAGGAGGTACAACCTTAAATCAGTGCTCCATGGATGAGTTTTGACCATAAGGTTGAAGTAAACCATGGAACTACGTTCCCAAGTACAAATGATACCAGCCAAACTAAAGTATTCCAAGAAGCTCCACCATAAAATTCGGTCCCATGTACAAGTGCTCACTACCATGTTGAAATAGACAATGTCGCCTATGCAAGGACTAATCACAATGTTAAACTAATCCACGGGACTCATCCATAAACATGGATCCAATGTCCATGTGCTCAAGTTGACACCCCATTGACAACACCTAAGCTCCACAAATCCTTGAGTGTTATGCTTCAAATTCCCACCGTGGTCATATGGATCCAAATAAGCATAACCATCCAAAGCAAACAAATATCCATATAGTAGTAAAAGGATGGATCTAAAATGAACTCTACCAATATAGAAGCATATTGGAAATTGTTAGGCACCACATTTTGTTGTTTTTCCTCCACAGGGTTTGCTTTATATAGTGGATAAGAATCATCAAAAAGATGATGGAAGTAGATATCTTCCCAAAAATTAGAACTGTCCATATACTAGTCCTTGTAAGCATCTTCTAAATTATACCATGTAGATCTTTCCTAGTTATACTCGTCAATGATTGAAGAATATGTGCTATCAAGAATACATTTCTCCTCAAATTTATAGCTTGATTGTTTTATACCTTCCAAATTTACACACTTATCATTCAAAATTTTGGCAGTCCACATTCGTTACTCACATGCCATGTTCCACCTACTTTCCATTCTTCAATTTCATGAGGGTTTGAGGGTAGAATTTTGCAAGGGCTATAGCGTACTGGATATTGGTTTGAAATGTGTCCTATAATATGTTAGACTAAATCCCTATAAATTATCTTTCCAATGGCGTTGATCTAGTTGCAATTTGATCCCCTTGTAAAAAAAATTGTCCTCTGCAAGACCTATGGCCATCGCCAAAAGCCCTAAAAAATATCAGATTTCAAACTACAACATCTCCTTTTAGACTATGATTTTAGCAATTTTTTTTAAATAACATATTTTTCTTTAGGAATTCACATATGCAATTAATTTCTACCAATTCTTTCAAAAAATAATCAGAAAATGATATGAGTGTCACGACCCTCATGCCTCTTTTCATTTGAACACCTATAAAATAGAAGGAAAAAAATTCTCTGCTTTCTTGCCCTAGAATGTGCTATAAACCACTTGTAATGTACCTTAGATCTAAAAATGTTACCACATACAAAATATCATAAATGATCCATACTTTATTAATATCAAAACCCTTAAGGTAGGGCAACACCTTAAAATTGATCCTTTTATAGAATGAATCCAATCATTTTCGTCTGCCTCTTCAAGGGGACAACCTCCTATGAGCTAAGCTCCAAATACAATATACTCCACACAAGACTCATAAGGAGGAATCCATCATTATTTATAGATCACAAGATAACTCTAACCATGACAACCTCCTAACTACCTAGTGGACTCTCTTTAATGAGAACTATTACATTATTCATTAATAACTATCGTTGTAAATCTCTTTTTCCAAAGAACTACCATAGTAAACCTTATTTAATAATAACAAACACAATAGACTTAGTACACTTTACATTGAATGGCTTCCACTATTAGTCTAATAGATCCTTTGACCCATTACAACTCTAAGGATAATCATAACATGAATTGTCCTTTGCACTAACGCTCTTTGTATAGAGCATTGATGATATTGACTTTGAACTTTATTTTTCAACCAATCAAATTCACATGAAGTTGTGCAAATCAATATAATCTCTTCAAATATTTTGTGCTTTGGTAAAAGGATAGCTACTATTGCAATAGGATATAAAAAATATTTTGTGGAAGAAGCCCATCCACGTCTTGGTAAGATAAATCAATCGCCCCATAGTTGTTGGCGTAAGTTGGTGCAATTGGAATAGTAGCCTTTGGTTTTGGACACTTTCTTGAGAATATAATTACTTTGACATTTTGGGTCAATGGTAATGGTAGATTGTTGGAGTTTTAAAAGGGAAATATCAATGTACATATGACTTGACTTTATTGTTAGGTCAAAAATATGAACAACGTTCAAGTTTTCAAACACTAAACTAGGGTCATTCTTGATATGAAATTCAAATTGTTAATTTAATTCATTTTTTATTTGGATTATAACTATTTTATATAAGTATGTTTATGTTTATATTATCTATGTGATGTACTACGAGTTGTATAAGGTCAATGATAGATTGTCGAGGCATATAAATGGTTCAAGCTTTTTCAATTATGTATGCGTTGGTGCATACAATAATGGTTTGGGCCATATGTAAGTTTACGCTATCTTTGAGCAAAATAGATAACCCCCATTCTTGGTTACATGGAAAACGGAATTAGATAACGGAATCTGAGTTGAGTGTTGTAAGCTACTTTCTAAATCATGATAAAAAGAAAGCGAATTAAAAATAAAATAAAATAAAAAAATAAAAGAAAGAAAGAAAAGTCATCTTTTTATTGTTATTTTATATTTGTTTCTTCGTAAAACACAAGTATTATATTAATTGAAATATAACATATTTTATAGAGATTATTCAGTCATATCTTTCACATATTTCTGCTAGGAGAAATATCGAAGCTACCTGTAAGTAGACAACCTGAAAAGAAACCTATACATAAAGTATACAGAAAAGGCTCTTGAAAGGCAGTCATTATGTTGTATATGACAATATCCTAGATAGTTTAAGCCCATTATCTCGACCACATCAACGAAAATACAAAATTAGGTTCATAAACCAGATTTTCAACTAAGGTTAAGTCCATCAAAGGTCGAAATGTCCAAACTTCAAGATTTTAAGGCCATTCAAGAAAGGAAAAATTAGACTAAGAAAGGACCAAGGTCAATTTCCAACAAGGAGTCTTCCACATGTTCCCATCTACGCCACAATCCTTCCAATTCTCTTCAACCCAGTTTGGAGAGATGGTCAGCCTATGAATTTCTTTCTCTATAAATGTGAAAGAAAATTATCTCCTAGAAAGCATCACAAAGCCTAAAACATTCGGAGCAGATAGCGAAGAGATGAATACTTTCAGGAGTTTATTTTTCCCCGTGAGCTCCACCGCCAACTTTGAATCGTTGAAAACATGGAGCATCCTGATACCTTTACTAATAGCTAACTATAGATTTAACTTCAACGCCGAGAATTCTGCAAAATTATTTGTGCAAGGCACAATACCTGTAGAAAATGAGAAGAAAAGAGAATCGAATTTATAAACCAGACCACCTGCACCACCCAAAATGGGATACTTAATAACCGCCCCATTAAAAAAGGTCCAAGCCTTTGATTTATCAATTTGTTCTACCTCCACGAGACGAATCCAAGAAGGCCTGATGTGTTGAGGGATAAGATCCAAAATGGATAAACTTTGGTTTCCCATGAGCTCTGAAGACAGGAGGACATCTTTGAAAATAGCCCAATTGAGTGTCATCCATATAAACCATAGGCAGATGACAGGTAAAGCAAGAAAGTCTAAGAAAGATTTGTTATCTTTCCATAGATTTAGAGCCTCTAAAACAGTCAAACCATACCATCGAAACTTAACGCCTTTTACCATTGAAATATGGTTCCATAACTTAAAATAAAAAGAGCAGTGGATGGATAGGTGTTCGATCAATTCTTCTTGTTCATGACAAAGAGGGCAGTGGTTGGGCCCAATCCGATACCTTGTCTTCATAAGTTCCCAAATAGGAATAGCTTGGTTCAAAACCAACCAAAGGAACAACTTCATTTTAAGCGGGCAGCGGAGAGACCATATAAAATGTTGCCACCAAGGAGGACGCAAATGTTGTTCTTCATCCCTGAGGACCTTGTAACCCAACCAAGGGGTATAAAATACCCCCTGATCGTTAAAGATCCACAATAATTCATCCTCTTCGACGTTAAGAGAGATTTGTGAACTTCGGAGGTCATAGATGAAACAATCCCATAACACACTATCTTCCCTGTTTAAATTGAAAAACTCAACATTTAACCAGCTTTGATTACTGAAGGGATGCCCAATACCTGTGCTAATTTGATTCAAAGAGAAAAAAACTACCTCATTAAGGACTCTAATGATATGATCTAGAAGCTTGAAGGCCAAAGAACAACCAACCCATGGATCTTGGCCAATTCGAATGCTTCTCATGTTACCCACTTTCCATACAAGACCTTTTCCTATCACATCGGAGGCTTTAACCATAACTCTCCACATTGAGGAAGCATTCCTACCCAATTTAGTAGGAGAACGGATCCATTCAACAAAAGAGAGGGGATAAATGTATTTTCTAAAAATGGAAGTGGCCCATAAAACCTCTCCCTTGATGATTCTCCATATACCTTTTGGAAAAGGGTTGGGGTGCTTTAATCCCCAACCTCCTAAATCTTTCGGGAGAGCAATTTTCTCCCAAGAGATCCAAGCAAACAAGATCTCCTCCTTCGATTTTTTCCATAAGAAATTTTCATGATTTTCTCAATGATGTCAGACGGAATAGAAGCCATAGAAGACCAATACATAGGAAGACCTTCCAAAACTGATTTTAGTAGGATCATTCTTCCTCCCCTACTCAACCATTTATTCCACCATAAGTGTAGCTTAGTTTCAACTTTCCCCACCAACCAGGCCCAATCTTAAAGAGAGTAATTATTTGGTTTTATAATAAAACCCAAGTATCTCAAACCTTCGTTTAAGTCCACCACTTCATACTCGAAAAAGGTGGATACCATTTCAATAGCTTCATCTGATCAATTTTTAAAGGATATTGAAGATTTTCTATCATTGATGTACATACCCGACGCCTAAGCAAAGCGTAGCAGAATTGCTTTTAAAGTAGAGAAATCCCTTATGGTCCCATCCGTAAAAAGGAGAATGTCATCAACAAAGAAAAGTTGGGATATAATCAAATTATCGGAAATAGCAACCCCTTTCAGAGATCCTCCCCTTCGAGCTTGGGAGATGGCACGACTAAGGCCCTCCATAACCAGGATAAACAAGAGAGGGGGTAGGGGACATCCCTATCTAATTCCCCTTCCCGATCTGAAGAATTCAGATGTTGATCGATTAATTTGAATGGAAAAAGAGACCAAATGCACACAAGAAGAAATCTAGTTAAGATACTATAGGTTAAGGCCAACCTGCAATAGGATTAACCTTAAATAGAGCCGGTTTACATGATCATAAGCTTTCGATAGATCCACTTTGAGAATAGTTGCAGGAACTCTTTTAACTTTTGTTGAGTGTAGGACCGAGTCATGTGCAATGCCGATGGCATCATGGATTTGACGCCCTTTTACAAAAGCAAATTGCTCTTTGCAAATCCCACCGTTAATGATAGCTTTTAGCCTCTCTACAATTATCTTTTCTATAATTTTGTACGCACAATTGTAGAGAGATATGGGTCTGAAATCTTCCCATTTAGTGACATTTTCCACTTTGGGAATGAGAGTAATGAGAGTAGAATTGAAAGAGGCAAGAACTCTGTTGTTAACCCTTGATTCCTCGATGACCGCTAGCAAGTCTTTCTCGAATAGTTCCATGAATCCTTTAAATAATTTGACAGGCCAACTGTTAGGACCCAAACTTTTGTCCTTTTCAAGAGAATGAATAGCATATATGAGTTCTTCAAGGCTCACTTCCTCCATAGCTAACTAATTTCATTCTTCATTGACCATATTTGGATAGAGAGTAGTCATCGCTAGCATATTGTCTATCTGGCACCTCTAGTCATCTTTATAAAGATTATGAAAGTGGTCAACCCCTGAGCGAGCTAGCTAGTCAAAGCCTAAAGCTTCTGTCCCATCCTAATTCTCAACTCAACAAATAGAATTAGTGTGTCGTCTATGCTTAACAAAGTTGTGAAAGAAATTTGTATTATCATTACCTTTTTTAATCCACTGAGCCCTACTTTTTAAGCGCCATGTGGCCTCCTTCTCATCCAAAATTTTATTTCGTTAGCATTCCATCTTTATCACCTCCCCTTTTATTATTTCATATATATATATAAAGTATTTTTTAGTTACCATGTATAGCAAGTTAATATAATGATATAATATTTGATATTAAGATTTTAAAAAGATAAAATTTCAAAATAACTACCTATTACCTGAATTGTTCTTACATTCCTAATAATATAACTATAGAACGAATTGGTATAATCTTTAATAAGTTAAGATGGTAACAAAACTACCTTACATTGCATTTAAAAACCTAAATTTGGAAGACATCCTTACTAAAGACTTTTTTGTGGATTGTACGCCAATTTTATATTTTAGATTCTTGTACTTGTTGAATAGTCTAATAACCATCTTGGGAAGTAAATTGACGTAACACTTACCCTTCCTTCTTGCGGGCCATTCTATTCTCTCGCCAAAAGAAAAGGTTGGCTAGTTATAATAACTTTACCAGCACTAGGAGAGCAAGGAATAAGGTTCAGCATCTTCAACTAAGACTTAAATTAAACTAATAAAAAATTAACAAAAATTGATATAATTTAATTTTGATATAAAAATTAATTAAAATAATATTAAAATTTATTATTTTATCACATTTAATATTCAAAATTTATAAATAAATTGTTTGTATTCTATTACATTAATGTTGTTTTGTTATTAAAAAATACAACGAAGAAAATGTGCCTTTGACAATATTTCATTGTCAAATTCCACCTTCTTAACCTACAAATTAAAAAATCTAAATGAAACCAACTCCAAATTTGTTTATACATGGTTCCTTTAACAAGATGTACTCGCCAAACCTTACCGTCTTTATTGCTTATCCGTTTGGGATGATCCTCCTCTCTTAGTATTTATTTTATTTATGGCATACGTTTCTATATTTAGATACATGAATTCAACATTTCTCGAATCTTGTGATCTCCACAATAAGTTTGCAACCAATTGTTTAACTTTACATATTCGTTTTCCTCATAACATACGTTTCTATTTTTTAATGCCTAAATTTAACATTTCAAAACACTTTGATGTTTATACTAATTTTATAATTAAGTGTATCAATTTTTATGTTGTTTTATTGATGGCATTGGTTATGGGATGGAGTATTATCTTCCTTATTTAGATTCTATTCTCATAAGTTACATGTTAAACATTTCTTTTCCTCATAAAAAAATGTGCAATTCCTTATATTACAAAAAAAACACATTGTTCATTGGCCTACATGCCTTACATCCAAAAAACTCTGTTGTTTTGAGTGTGTATATCTTAAGCATGTACAATGCATAACTTACATTCAAAAACTATCCCATAAAAGTGCCAGAAAAATATACTAACCAACTACCTATCCACATATACCAGTTCCATAGAAACTATAATACAGATATAAACAAAACCAGGAACTCAACCTTTGTGAAGACTAATAGATCAAGTATCATCTTCCGTTAACCCAGGAGGGGTCCAAGGTCATGTTCACTTAATGTCTCACTCTCCATCTCCCACTCATGCCAAGTTCCCAGACCAATCTAGAGTCCTCTTTTTGATAATTGATCTGCCATCTAATTCTTCTCTCTGTAAATGTGCTCGTATTTTACGTCCCATATATGACTTGACAGACTGACAATCTCTTCACATATGTGCCTAAGGATAATATTCCTAGGAGGTCTTTTCTATTTCAACCAGTCGATAACAATTTTAGAGTCGCCAAAAATTTGCAACTTATGTAGTCCCTTCAAAATGGCCATCACCAAAATGATCTTTAATGCAAGAAGCTCTGCTCTTTTGTTTGAACCTTCTCCCAAATCTGCAGCAAATTGGATTCAATTAGATTCAATGATATATAATATGTCACCTACCTCTCCAATTGCAGGTGTACCCTGAGAAGCACATCAAAGCAGGAACAACAACCATTTGTGTCAATTATCTCCTCCACTACCCTCCTAACTCTCTGAGTCTCATTCCCCTATGGAAAGTGGCTAAGAATTGCAAGATATGTTGTAGCATAGATAAATGGATTGTTGGAAACCTAATCCTACCGGATTATGGTTCCACTTGTAAATATTGTCAGTTTAAGAATATGGAGAGTCTATGTGGGAATCTGGATTCTGTTGGAAGATGAAGTCCAATAGTGACTTTACTTGTATAAATAAAGGATTCTAAATCAATAAAATACAATTCAAGATTTATCTTCTTTGACAGTGGCATCAGAGCATTGATAACTCTTTCCTTTCTCTGCTACTTAGGATGCGTGCTCAGCCTTGACATTCTATCCTTCTGCCATCCTGCTTGCTAGTCCTGCCTGATTCAAGTTTTTTCTGGTGCATGTATGCTACAGTCTATACCGTTCTGTTTCCATCTACACAGGCCAAGAGTGTAATGCCTCTTTGTTGCATACTATTGCATATTGCAGCGTATTCCAGCCACCAACACGGACCCTAATTCTGGCGTATTGTGTTCATTTCTGAGTTACATATATTGTGAACCCTAGAGATTGCAGATGTAAACCCTAGCTTCTAGGTAGACCGCCATGCTCTATGTGAGTGAAGACTATCGTGCTCTGAGGATATACCATCATGCTCTGAGTGTAGTATAGGCTCTCTACATACTCTCTATATGAATCATGTTGTGTGAAGTGTGTGTAGACTCCAATTATTGTTGCGTTGAAGTATATCTCTCCTGGTGATGCGATGAAGTATCTCTCTTCCAATTCATCTCGTATGCTCGTGCATTTGAATGCTAGTGCAATTGGAGTATTGTTGAAGACTATTGGAGATGCTATTGTTGAGTAACATGGGACTATTAGGAATGTTGGCTTCATTGAAGACCATTATACTATTGCTACATCATGGAGAGAACGTTGCATCATAGATTTGGCCCCGTCATTCGTTGTAGAGCTCTCCATTGGTAAATTGTGTGAAGAATGAGGTGAAGACTGAAGTGAAGCTACATTTTGAACTGGAGTTGTGCTCTCCTCTCTCTCACAGGGCGTGTGGGATATCTATTGCTGGTGCTATCGTTCCCTAGTTGGAGATGTCTCTCAATCTATCTAAATATTGGAGCTGCATCTCTAATGGTGCGTGGGTTCTCTTGAAGTCTGAGTTTGATTGCATCGTTGTTCCTCTACAAGAAAAAGGAATCATTTCTCGTTTTATCGCTGCAATTTTCGTTGAGAGTTGTTATTTCAGATACTCATTGTCCCATTTGCGAAGACACCTTTCCACCATGTTGAATTTTCTCTTTGAGGGGAGAATGTATAGTAGGAGGAGCAATAGTTGCACGTTTGAATATTTCTTGTTGTGATGACTGTTGAAAAAACGTTTTTGATGTTGTTGGAATGATTTGCAACCGTAGTTGAGATGTCTATGATTGAACTCTTGCATTGAAGATTGGTGTTGAAGTGGTCTTTTGCATTGGCTTGATCTCGATTTGACGCCCTTAGATAGATAGATAGATAGATAGATAGATAGATAAACGCCTTAGATAGATAGATAGATGTTGAGAAGTCCAGTGCAGTTTTTGTTAATGGGCACACAAATTTGCATATGATGTGGTTCATAAATTGAAGTGTAGATATTAAAGTTGTAGTGAAGTAATTGGGTTTGGGTGAAGCTTATGTGAATTATTGTATACTTGTACCCTGAATTATGTTCAAAGATTGAGATGTAAATTATACTACAATATTGTTGCAAAGATTGTTTTAGACTGTTGTAAAAGGTGGCAGATACATAGACCTGCACCTTCTTGCTTTTGTTTTCCAAAACATTGTTTATTTGCTGGTGAAAGTTACAGAAGATGCATTCTTTTGCATCTACAGTTGGAGCAGTAAATACCCTTTTCCTTGCTCAGAACCAATAAAAAGTATCTTCCAAGGGAGACAACAACAGAAGAGGACAAGGAAGAAGAAATTTTAGAGGCAAGGGGGCAAAAACAACTCACACAAAAGACCAAACTTACCGTGTAAGCGTTGTTAGAGAAATGGACAGGAAGCAGATCAGTGTTGAGCCCTTGGGACTCCATCAAAGAAAGACATAACCAAAATAAAGAAGACAAGTGTAAGATCTAAGAGGCTGGTAAAGCTTCTAAATATGCTCATGGTATTGTTGTACATTGTAATCTTGGAATAAATGAAATCACATCTTTTTCATCTTACAAAGATTGGTGGTTGCTTGATATTGGTGTAACATCGCACACGACATTTAGAAAAAACTGTTTTGAAGAACTGAATGACAATGTAGATGGCATAGTGTATTTTGCAGACAAATCCATCCTTAAACCAAAGGGAATTGGTTCCATCAAGCTCAAGCTGCCTGGATTCCCTGACTTTTTGTTGTAGAATGTTCTCTATCTTCTAGAGTTGCAAGGAAGCCTTATGTCCTTGGTGCAAATTCAACAGAAAGGCCATTCCATCCACATGTTCAATGGAATCATAGAGAGAAGGAAGTCCTCTAACAACCAGGTCATCATGACCGGATATGAAGATGAAAAGTTGTTGAAGCTAAAAGGCTCATCTGCAATAGTTCAAAACTTTGCCTACCTCTCTCAGCATGGAGAAGGTAACTTGTCATTCATTTTGTTATGGCATGCTAGATATGGTCATCTAAATTATAATAGTATTTGCTTGTTGAGAAAGAATGGTGTTTTTGGTTCGCCCACCATTCCTAAGAAGATGAACAAATGTGATTCATGCATATTGGGAAAACATAGTAAGCAACCATTTCAAGAGTCAAAATTCACCGCATGTAGAAAGTTAGAGCCTATTCGCTCCGACTTATGTGGCACCATGCCTATTCCTTCTGTCAATAGTAATATATACCTCATGACCTTTGTTGATGACTACACCAGAATGTGTTGGGTATACTTGTTAAAGACAAAATCTGAAGCATTTCAAACATTCAAAAAATTTCATGCATGGATAGAAAATCAAAAACAATCTCATATTGGCACACTTCGTACTGATAATGGAAAAGAATACACTTCTAATGCTTTTGAAGAGTATCTTCATCGACATGGGATTGCACATCAAATTACAGCTCCTTACAACCCTTAACAAATCGGTGTGCTAGAAAGAATGAATAGAACCATAATGAATATGGTATGCTCAATGTTGTTTTTCAAGAATGTAAAACTAATGTTTCAGGGTGATGTAGTGTTATGTGCGGTCTATTTGAGGAATAGAATTACATATCATGCTCTTGACAACAAGACTCCACATGAAATGTGGTATGGCCACATCCCTTTGGTGAGGCATCTTAGGGTTTTTGGTTCCACGTGTTATGCCTTGATACCAAATGAGAAAAGAGACAATATTGGTGCTCGAAGTTGAAAATGCATTTTCTTGGGATACCTCCAAGGCACATTGTCTTTATGATGAGATAAACAAGAAGTTTGTTGTTTCTAGAGATGTCATTTTTCTTGAAACTAATAAAAATGACAAGTCTATTGATAGATAGCTTGATCAATTGGAGAAATTTACCCATCCAAAGACATACTATGAAGTTGATAATGGAATTCGATAAATCTTTGGAATTTCCTTTTGAAACACCAACACCCCCTCATGAAGAAACTCGCGAAGAAAAAGTTCCAACCACTTCACCTGAACATGAGATTCAACTGGATGATGTGATTGAGAGGATTGGAAGACTGAATCTTGAAGAAAACAAAGCACCACTAGTTGATCAATCTGGGCCATCCAGGATAGTTCCAAAATGGGCCACAAAGACACTTGAAAGTATCCATCTAGATGAAGTTGGAAATATGGGAACAAGGAGTTCAACCAAACAAGAAGATGGAGGAGATGTAGAAAACTTGGATGATGACATGGATGTCTCATTTGATTGTGAATTGAATTTATCTCCTAACCTTGAACCAAATTCCTTTGAAGAGGTTGCTACTTGTGATGAGTGGAAAGAAGCCATGCAGAATGAGTATGATGCACTCATGAAGAATGGAACTTGGAAGCTGGTTGAACATCCAGTTGGAACCAAACCAATTGGATACAAGTGGGTATACAATAACAAATATAGATCAGATGGCTCACTTGACTAGCACAAAGTGAGGCTTGTGGAGAAAGGCTATGCACAAAACGAAAGAATTGACTATGAAGAGGTGTTCTCCCCCAAAGAAAAATGGGATACCATCCCCACCTTATTATCTTTGGCTGCACAAAAATGGGTGGAAACTCCACCAAATGGATGTAAAAACAACTTTTTTGAATGGAGACTTGAAAGAGAATGTCTTCATGTCTCATCCATAAGGATTTGTTGTGAAAGGGAAAGAGCACAAGGTATGTAATCTCATCAAGTCATTGTACGAGCTGAAACAAGCATCTTGCATATGGTATGAAAATCTAACCAAGCATCTTCTGAAGTTAAATTTCAAACATTATAATCTTGATTATACAACACTATTTGTAAACAAAGTTGGAGGATCCCTTGTGTTTCTTGCGATGTATGTAGATGACCTTTTGATCATAGGGAATAGTGAAAGTTGTATTGCATATGTTAGTACTGGAGTTGTACCCTCAGTTTTGCTATCTCTTGTGTTGCTTTTCTTTTTATTTTTTCACTTTCTCCTTACAATTTTAACCATAATATTTAGACATTGTTCTGTCTTGTTTATATTTTGTATTTACATAATGCATTTTCTAGTTAATGAATTAAAATTTGGCTCATATCAATTAAAATCTTCCTTCGAGTCTTCAAATATGTAATTTCACATCATCACTAACTCATCTTATGGAGGTTTATTAATGTTTTTCTATCTTTTTGTGATTTGACACATTCCGACAGCGCAATCGATAGAGGTTATACAGACAGGCATTGTCAGAATACTGAATCATGAAAATTGGTGGCTTGATGCTTGTCTCGAAATCATACACAACTTTCAATCAAATAATTTTCCCGAGATTTGAATTAAAAGTGATTGTACACTTGTCAAGCTCATGAGTAAGCTAAAAAGATTGAATTTAATATATCAAGGGTTATTTTTAGTTTTGCCCTAGTTTTTCGATCTCGCTGGCTTTCAAAGATTGGGACATATGTTCTTGGTTCGCTTCGAGCTCATTCCAGAGGATTATGGTTCAGCAAATGCCTAACAAGTAATAGTATGAAGAAGAGCGGTAAACTTTGCAGGTTCGAGCCTATTAACACCAAATGGGCTGAAGAATTTCCTACATGCGTAGAGCTCTTCAAGGATGTATGTTGGTATTCTTTCTTTGAAAGAATTACAGGTTACAATGTTGAAGTCACACGGTTGTTTGCTCAGAATTTATTCGGATTCATCCATCAAATTCCACGACTTTGAAGTTTGAATTGACCGAGGGCTTAATCGCAAAGGCAACGGGACTACCTGTTGAAGGGGATCCCTGGTTCAAAAAGCATCCATTTGAAGTTGATTTGATTTTATATTTGTTGCCTGGGTTTGAGTCTTTGGACTGGAGCAAAGGAATACATTTGAACAATGTAAAACAAGATTGGAGAGATGTTTTGGGGATAATACAGCGATATGTTACCTGTGAGGGTCGATTTTCTACAATCTATAGGTATCATTTCAGATTCCTCTTGCATGTGAGTGGACAGTCCAAATTGAACCTACCCTATTATATGTTAAAGAGTCTTATCAAAATGGATACTAGAGTCAAGAGTCATATTGATCACACAAGCTAGTCAATTTTCCATCATGGGTTAGTTAAATTGTTGGTGTCAACCGTGCTCACAAAGAAAAATTGTTCTTGTCATCATTTTCTATTTTGGTCATGCTTTGAACCAAAAAAACCTGAGGCTCAAGATGATCAAAAAGATCAAATTATTAAAGAAGATACAAAGACTTATGTTAGCAAACAGAAAATCACTCATATCAGATGCAGGATTCAAGGAGAACCAAGCACTTCTAGAAGGCAGAGGAGAAGGGTAGATCAGGAAGCAAATTCAGCAGAAGAAAGGCTCGATTCAAAAGATGAACCAGTTCTAGAACCAATTCAAGAGCATCCATAAGAAGAAAAGCCTCTTGTGTCACGAATGAAGCTACATCTTCTCTAGATACTCCCAATGACACAACATAAAGGATAATAGAAAAATGTATGACTGAAGATCCTTCTTCCAATATTGAAGCTCCAGTTACTTCTTCTTCAGAACCCAAAACTTCTAAATGGAGGCCAAAAACTAGACCTAGAAATAGATTGAGAATGAACATGAGAGCGATTCTTGATCCTAAAATTAAAAGAGATGTGGTAACCACTATTGAAGACTCTTCAAGCTAAGAGGACCCTACAATCAAGAATGTGCAACAGACCTTAGAACAATATTTTGAAGACACAGAAAAGAGTATTAAAAACCTTCCAAAGATGATTGATGGAAATTATGAAGCCAATGATGAGCAAAAGGTTCAGAATTCTGAGATTGGTATGAGCTCAAAATCCATCAACCTGGAAACTCAAGCAGAAGATGCTAATGCAAAGAAGATAGAACAATTATTCGAAGCTCAAGAAGATGTTATTATTGAAGAACGGGTCAAAGTTACTCCAAGCTTAGAGGATGAAGAAGACCCAGTGCATGAAACACCAATGGAAACAGTGTTAGAAATTGAAGTTCTTAAAAAGTCACTACAACATTATAAGTCTCATAATGAATACCTCCATGATTCCAATGATAAACTAACGCGGGCTAATAGAAGGCTGAGGGAAGACTTAGAAGAAGTCAATTGTCATTATCAAGAATTAATAGCAGTTGCAAAAGAGGTGCTAAAATGAAAGAAGATTGTTCAAAAACAAAATGAAGAATTAGCAAATCAGAACAAAGAACTTCTAGACAAAGTCCAAGTAATGGAAGCAAAACATATTCGATTGCAAAAGAGATCCAAGGCATTAGATGGACTTACTATGTTGGCTGAAACAACTCGTCAGATCTAGCTTAGTTAGACTTAGATATCTCATCATACAGTTGTCAATCAATTTTGAAATGACTCATGAGATCTATCTAATTGAGATGAACATGTGGCATAAAATATGAAAAGCTCGCATATGTTTAAGGAGTTATCTTTGTTATAATTAGAACATACTTACCTTTGTAAATCCTTTTCTATTTTAAGCACATTCGATCCTTAGAATTTGGATCTGAAAATTGTTTTGACACTTCTATATGATTATAAGAAGGGGAACGAAGATAGTAGATGGGGTTGGTTTTTTGGAAAAGGGCGAGGAGACATTAAGCTTGTTCTGCAACACAAATGTACTGATTCTCTGTAAGCTTATTTGGAGATTGGTTTTTGGAATGATATACATATATAATATGAGCTAGTTTTATTCATTATCTTAGTAAATGCTTTTAATCTGTTTGATTACCCTGCTTATGATTTCATTTTCTGATAAAGTTTTTATCTTAAAATTTTCTTGAGTTGGTGTGCCTTACTACATATTATATCTAGAAAATTTTTCAGTTTATGATATCTTTACCTAATATTTGGAGATTATATATTTGTCAGTTATTAGATCTTTAAATCTGGTTTATGATTATAATGCATTTCATATTCACACAGTCTTCAACCCTATTTACTTATTTAATCATTACCTATTGTTGATTGTTGTTTATGATATTTCGTTACCCTAATCCTTACTCCTTCCTTACAACTTAAAATGCACGGCCATTTTTTAGATCATATTTATCTATGATGTCTGGGCTTTGCACTTCTATAGTCTAGGTACAAACTCCAGTGTAAACAACATCCATAAAGAAAGGTTTGAAGAAGATATTTGAAATGAAAAACCTGGGACACCTTCACTACTACTTGGGAATTAAAGTAACTCAACATCCTAAGTACATATTCATCTCCCAGAAGAAGTATGTTGGAGAACTGTTGAATAGATTTTGCATGACAAAATGCAATCCTCTCTCAACTCCAATGGAACAAAAGCTAAAGGTCACATCAAATGAAGAAAAATAATTCAAGGATGCGACCAAGTACCGATAGCTTGTGGGAAGTTTTATCTACCTTACAACCACTAGACCAGACATGTCATATGTTGTTGGCATCCTTTTAATAGTTCATGCAGAAACCTTGTGAAGGACATTGGTTTGCTGCTAAAAGAGTTCTAAGATACTTGAAGGGGACTCAAGACTTTGGACTCAAGTACTCTAAGCTGGATGACTTCAAACTTATTGGGTACTCTTATTCAAACTTTAATGGTGACAAAGAGACATGAGTATCTACTTCTAAATGCATAATGAGTCTTGGATTGGCAGTTGTCTCCTAGAGATCATGTAAACAGTCAGTTCCAGCAGATTCGACAATAGAGGAAAAATATGTGGTTGTTGTGGAAGCAATGAAAGAGATTGTATGGCTTAGGAATTAGATACTTGAATATTTGCAGTAGAAACAAGAGAAATCCACTCCCTTATTGATCGATAACACTTATGCAATCAAGTTGGCCAAGAATCCCAAATTCCATGATCGAACTAAGCACATCAACACAAAGTGCCATTTGATAAGACAACATGTAGAGGCCAAGACAGTCCATCTACGACATTGTTCCACGAACGAGAAAATTGCAGACATCTTCACCAAAACGCTTGGATGAGAAAAGTTTGAAAAGTTTAGAACCATGCTCGAACTTATAAACACCCCTTCATATTAAGGGAGGGAATTTTGGAAACCTAATCCTATGGGATTATGGTTCCACTTGTAAATATTGTAAATATTATCAGTTTAAGAAGAAGGAGAATCTTCGTGGGAATCTAAAGAGCATGTTGGAAGATGAAGTCCAACAGTCACTTTAGTTGTATAAATAAAGGATTTTGAATCAATAAAATACAATTCAGGAGTTATCTTCTCTAACATGGATGAATTATTATATCATCAAAAATAGCTTTGTTCCTTGAAATCCAAACCCCCTAGATGAGGATTAGAGAAAGGGATAGAGGAAGGGCCTTATAATCCTTAAATGCTATGTTATTTGTCTAGGAATCCAAAGCTTCAACTAAATTATGTCATGCCCAAACAAATTGATTACCTTAACCTATGAGACAAAATCCCACATCTCCCTGAAATATGTGCAATGAATAAAAGGATGATTAAGATTCTCTCCACAAACCTTACATAAAGGACATCTCCCAGGTCCACTCCCGAATTTTGTAATCATGAATCCCAAACTGGGACCTTATTAGAAAGAGTCGACCACTTAAAAAGTTTAACTTTAAGGGGACACTTGAAATTCCAAATTGATTTATGCCACCAGAGGGGGTCTGGTATTTCTTCTTCCTCCCTTATAACCTTATATCCAATCCTAGGAGTGTACTAACTTCCAAAAGCATTCCTAGACCATATCAAGGTATCTTCTTTGTCCATCAATCTGATGTGACTATTATGACGAGCCTTTATGTACCTGTGCCATAGAGTTGAATCCCCTTCATTCACAAAACCCAGATCTTGGGCCTTTAATCAGTGTTGTCTCAATATTGTGGAGTTGACCTTGTCTATAATTTGTTCCAAATAGATAAATCCATGATTCCTCAAAGACTCAACCATTTTTAGAGGGAGACAATGTTCCCGTTCACTACATGTCCATGGATCTTGACCCAATCTCAACTTCCTTCCATTTCCAACATTCCATGCCAACCAATCCCCAATAAGATCAAATGCCTAACGCAAATCTTTCCACATTATGGATACATTCCTGGTAGTTTTTTCTCTTACTCTAAACCATTCCTTTATGGTTAGAGGATTGACGTATTTGATGTGAACCACATTCACCCACAATCCCTCCCCTTCCAAGATTCTCCACGCTCCTTTGGACACCAATGCCTTAGCAAAACATCGAGGATTTTGAATACCCCGGCCACCTAGCTCCTTGGGCCAAGCAATCTTGTTCCATGCCACCCAATGATATGATTTATCCTCCCGACTTCCCTTCCATAGAAAATTGTAGCATAATTTCTTGATTTATTCCAAAATGCCTGAAGTAACATAGGCCAAAGATACCCAATAAATAGGAATGGCTTCCAAAACAGTTTTGACCAAGAATAGGTGACTTCCTTTGGACAACCATTTGTTGCACCATAACGTTGATCTCTTGTCAATCTTACCTACTAGCAAGGCCCAATCTCTTCTTTGATAAGCATTCAACTTCAAAACAAAACCAAGGTATTTAAGCCCATGATGAATATCCACCATTGGGAAGACAAATTGAGAATATATCCAACCTAACTCATCCTAGTCCATATTCAAAAGAGAAAGAGATGATTTCCTCTTATTAAAAACCATGTATGTGGCTGCAACAAAGAGTTCCAAAATTCCTTGTAATTTAACAACTTCTCTCTTGGACCCACAGGAGAAGATCGTAATATCATCAAAAAAAAGTAAGTGAGACACATCGACCATTCCTCCAATATGAATACCTATAAAGGATCCATTCCTCTTGGCTTGAAGAAACGGATGACTCAAACCCTCCACCACTAACATAAAGAGTAAGGGATCTAGGGGACATGTTGAGCTTATAATGAGTATATTGTTAGAAAAACAGGATCGCAGAGCAATAACATAAAATAAAATGTAGAAATAAAACACATAACAACACAATGTAAGAGAGACACCAATATATGTGGTTCACCCAATATGGGCTACATCCATGGAGAAACAACCAGTCTGTTTTATTATTCTGTCTAGCAAATGAAGGGATACAACCCGCAGAACATCCAATGCAACTTCCTCTTCACTCTCTCACAGTCTCTCTCTACGACACATTGATATTTCACAATCCACAATTGGAATACAATTCCCTCATACACAGAAGAGGGTTTCCTTCTAGGGAAAAAAACCCTAACATAACTTCTACCGCCAGATTTGTGACCTAATAATAACCATAGAAAAATACCACAGGCTATGCAAAACCATGGGTTCGTAAACCACTAACTAAACCCATTATTCACTGCATCAGGGGCAGCTCTGAAAGACTCGGTCAAGGGCAGCTCTGAAAGACTCGGGCTATGGATTTGTTGAGGCCAACGACCCTCGGCCCCCACAACAATAGGGGTTGGCTACATGAAAAAGATAATCAGGCTTCACAACCAACATATATTGTTGTAATGACTTTGAATTATGTTGTTGACTTGATCTTATGCCTTAAAACATCTAGGATTTACTCTAGACACCATTCTTAAAAGAAAAGAAAATACCCAAAGATTAAACCTAAAATAATTTACTTGGAAAAAAATTACTTAGTAATAATAAATGTTATAAAAAATTATTTATATTATGAAAAATCATTTCAAAATACACAAATTTGAGGAAATTTAATTATCAATATACATGTTAAATGAGACGTGTGTTATTTATTTAGAAAATTAAACATGGTTTCAAATTCGCTTTAAATTTAAAAATTTGCAATATGTGCATTGTAATGATCTAAAATGTATCACAATTATGTGATTTTTTAAGAGAAATATATATTCATATTAATCTCATAAAATAATTTTAGTTGTGTTAAAAAGGTTGATTGTCCAATAAAAAATGAAGAATTTCAATGTGTTTGGTATTGACATATCTTTGCATAGATATTGTCTTCACTATCATGTTAGTAGGTGTATTATAATAGCCATTTGGGTGTAACTTGAGTCGTAAAGATGAAAATGTCATTTCATTTTTTATTAGGGTTTAAATTTTATTTTGTGACATTTTTTTTTAGCTAATTATTTGTTGATATGTTAATCTGGTCTTGAATTCTGAAGAATCTAATTACCTTGAATTTTATCCTCAAAATGAGAAAATGTGCTTGGTGAGTTTCCTAAGAAAATGTATTATATGAAGAAAAAAAATTAAAAATTACACTGTAATACAAACTAGTGACATAAAAAGGTGTGAAAAACATACATATATCAAAATTCAAACATGCTAAAAATAGATTAGTTCACTTGTTTGAGACCATTGTTATTGATTTCATCTCAAATTAAACCAACTACATATTTGTCTTGAATGATTGTCAATCCAAAAAAAGGGTAGAAACTTCAATTATAAAACCATCTACATGAGCATTGCAACTAATGTTGATGAGTGTTAATAACTTCCTCATTTTCATGAACATGTTCTTTTGTGTCAGCAATGCAATTATCATGGTCATCCAATTGAGTATGAAGTTGATTTAGGTTGTCTAGTAGCATCATCCTTTGGTTCATCTATTTATGTGTTTATGATTTTAAGGGTGTCAATCAATGTTGAAATTTGACGTTCACCTTTTCTTATCAATCAAAAAATTCATGACATTCCAAAATTTTTATTTTCCTTCAATCTATGTTCACAGAAGTTAATAACTTGTTAATTTTAGTTTCATAAAACTTTATAGATTGTGATTTTTATAAAATAAGAGATTAATGATTGTTTTTAAAAGTATAAAGTAATAGAATTAAGAAATCAAATACACATTTTTAATATAAATACAAAAAATATAAAACATGGTACACTATAAAAGAAAAACTACATTTAAAATTTTGATATAAATTATATATTACAAATAACTAAATAAGTATCGAACATATGTTGCTCCCTTCTGTACCTAGTACTCGATCTTGGAAGTTGGATCCCCAATATTTAAAGTTTCAACTTTTCTTTCTTCTTGCATCCTACATTTGTCAATGAATTGATTTAAAATTTAACTTTTTTTTTGTTGGCAAAGTGGTGGAACCTCCTTGACTAGCAAGTTTGCCTTTGGCTAAGTTACCACGAACCAAGGGCATCTAAGCCGTCAAAATCACCCAGGGATCGCACCCGGCCTGGACCGCACCAACCCTTAACATGGTTGGATTTTTTGGTATCCGCGGGATTAGAACCGATGACCTTTCCGCTTAGGGGGTGTCTTAACCATACCCCGCCACCAACTATTCTACATCTCATGGATGATTTAAAATTTAACTTTTAAAATACACACACATATTATTTCTCCTTATTTTAAAACTTTTTCCATAAAAATTGATTGTTATTTAATATCTAATAAATAAGGGTATATCTTAAGAGAAGACAACCATAAAACAAGGAGAAAATTATGTGTTGGGAGTTTTTTAACCCTTAAAAGTTATAGGTTGGAAATTTTACTCCTTGTCAATGTTCATGGCAAGGAAAATTTTAGGGGCGAAATTTAGGCCATGGATTAATTTTCAAGGTTTTTTCCAAAAAAATATTCATCATTTTCCATTTTTTTTCTAATATGATTCACCCAAATTCAATAGGATTAAAAAATGTTACTCTAAAAATCGCCAAAATTGTCCAAAAACTATATAAAACTCTTAAAATTTTGATTTTTTTTAAATATCGTCAAACATTTTATGGTTGGAAATTTGATAATTAGTAAGATTCTCCAAGGTTCCTACACTTTAATAAATTTATGGATCCTTAAAAATTTTCCTGGTTGATGATTTCCTCCCCACAACCTCACATAAAAACATGTTCAAACTAAGTAAAAACATTTAAATTGAAATATGAAATTTCGACACTTCCCGGATGGGTGAGATTCGCATGACTCAATGGAACGTGAGGAGACAACCATGGAGGCCACCACATCCCACCACGTGGCTTCCTATCGTCCTCCCTGCCATGCCAATCAAACAAGCTACATTCATGATGCGAACGAACTTAATGGCAATGGTCATTCGGGCTCTTAGTCGTGTTGGCTTTTGTACCATGGTCAACATTCTTCCACCGAGTGAATTTATGGCCTCCACAAGCGCTGAATTAAAGCTTCTTGACAGGAATTATTTCCAAATACGAGCTTTAAGTGGCTGTAAGTCTGGGGGTTTTTCCTCGACGGTTGTATGCATGGTTCTTGCTCCCTAGCTTGAGCACTCCGCTTCTTTCTGTTCTCCTTACATTTGGTTCAAGTTCTGCACCTCCCTATTTTCATTCTGTGAATAGCAGAGATTTCTGGTTTCTTATATAGTTAAGGAATATGTCTCGGTGACTCCATGCTACCCCTCGGTTATGCAACAGAGGCCGAGGAAACTTGGGAAATCGAGGTCGAGGAGATGCCAACGCCAATGGCTACGACAATTCTATTCTTGGGCACCTGAGAACTATGTTGGATGACTGGGAGGAGGAAATGGTGCTACAACAAATGGTTAAACAGAGGACTCGGGTTAGGCACGGGCACTATTGGATGGTGAAGAATTCGATTGCTCGTATTCTTTTGTACTCTTAGGAGCCTCTTCAAGGGAATAATCCCCCTCCTCCTCCCTCCCCTGCTCCTGCTTTGCATTCTTTCTCTTCTCTGGCTAGTTCCCAGGTCTCCAATCCAATGGAGCACAATGGTACTCAGCTTTCTAAGGAAAAAAAGCAGTCAGAAGATAACACCAATGTAGCATCCACCAACGGTCATAAGCGCAAACATGTGGAGTGCACAAGTCCTTTGAACACTGCCTCCTTCAGGAAAACAGAGGCGATGCCTGCTAAGGTCACTACTAACAACACTTCAAGCTCCAGGGACTTTCAGTGCCATATTCTAGAGGAGAAGCCAGATGATGCAGACACCACCTGCAATTCCAAGTCATTATGTTGTTTCTTTTCTTTTTCCATATGTCACTAATTGCTACACAGAGAACGTTAAATGTAAATCTATTTTTGGAGGGATTGTTAGCTATTTTGTTTTTGGGCCAATGCTTAAGCAAGAAGCCGTTTCAGGGTCGCAATTTTGTAATAGTCTCAGTTTAGCTTTACTAGCAGTCTTTTGTAACTTCATGTATGGACAATACTCCTTTGTGAGCTAGGTCTATCATCCTATGAATGGGTAGGTATCCCATGGTATTAGCTTGAGTTTTTGGTTCTATGAGAAGCCACCAAGGGCTCTCAGACCTCATGATTATCTTGTGCCTGTAATATTTTTTGTATTTTAATATAAATTCTCTCTACATCTTACAAAAAAAAGAATATGAAATTTCAACACTTATATTAAATACTTTTAAATTTAATTACTCAATCTTTTTTATTTTATTCATTAACATATTCTTTCATGACTTGAATGTCACCAGGATTGTCAAAAACATCTACATGTCATGTTAAGACCTAGGATTTTGGCAAAAAAAAAACAATGGCATTCCACCTATTTGATGGAGATGGGCTAATATAACTAAGCTTGGGACCAATAAGGTCCACTTAAGTAAATACCCACGATTTTGATTAATTGGCATTCATCCATAAGACCTTGTGGATTTTATTTGCTCTTAGGTAGAGGAAATCTATGTTCCATGGAATGTGTCATGTCTAAATGACTTGGATTTTATTCCCCATATAAGGAATTTTTGCTAATTGGATTTCCATTTCTTTGATATTGGTTTTTGTTGCATCTATCAAGATGATGTAGTGTCATAAAGGAAATTTATGAAAACAATACTAATATCAAGAGGGTTTTGGAAAAGTTTTGTGAGCTCTACAACTAAGGGTTTTGAGAGTTGATTTGAGACTTAGTTCAAGCGGCTATAGTTTCTACCCTAGCCACCCTATTTGCCTCTCCTTTGCAATGGTGAGGTTTTATCTGGAGGCTTGAGCTTGCAGTGTCAGTTCTCCATTGGTGGCAGTGGATCGCGGTGATTTAGAGTTTCAATATGTCATATCATGATTTGCAAATCTTTTATAACTTGTGATTGTTATCTATTTAATATATACCATTAAAATAGATTTTTTTTTTCACAAGAAAGAAGTCATACCATTTATATTAAAAATAGTATAGCGTGATACAAAGTTCCATAATCGACAATTGTCAAGAGAAGTGTGAAATACATAATAACAAACCTAGAAGCAAACATAGAAGTCCACACAGGACAAAAACAAAGTCACTGAAACATAGGAGTCCACCTAGGACAATAAACAAAGGCCCCGAAACAAAACGGACCAAAATATAGAACATATCCAACACTAGCCATAAACACCAAAGAAAAACAAGGCCCCCCACATAGGCCGCGATAGGTACCATAAAGAACTCGAAGGTCCCCAAAAACCGGAAGCTACACAGCAACTAAAACCCTGCATGGAGACAGGAACCAAGACCAAGTAACACAACAAGCCAAACTCAACAACGTATAAAAGCCTCAGAGGAGTGATCAACAAGGATGCCATCACACCAATCCTCCACATATATGGTGCCTTCAGGAAAAGATAGAGCTCGTTTAGAGAGATCATCTACCAAAGAATTGAATTCTCGGAAAATATGAGCAAAGGATATCTGCCCAAAACAATTGATCAACTTATGCGCATCACGGAGCCAGTAGTCGAGTTGGAGCACCTTGAGTGAATTTACCCCCTGGGCCCATCCAATGATCACACGGGAGTCTCCAAGAATATGTACCAGCAGGATGTTCCAACCCTTTGCAATAAACAAAATAAGCCAAAGTGCAATGAGCTCACTGCGCATATTCGATCCCATACCACAATTCAACCAAGTTTTGATACAACAATTAACATCAAGTTGTATAACCGCCCCTGCACCACAAACCTACAAGCCCCGTTGAGATGCCCCATCAAAAGCACCCCATGGCCAAGACATCTCATCCGACGGAGACAAACGTTGGGCCGACCGAGAAGGCTTGGATGACCCAACCACTTCAAAGAAAGATGCCATAATGCAGATACCAAGCCAGCAACACTGAGAAGACAACCCTTCAAAGATTAAACGGTTACGGGCTTTCCAAATACCCCATGCCACAAAAACCAGCAGAGTTAACTCAGACCTCCGCGCAGATGACCAATCACTGAGAATTTCCACGAAAGAATGCCGCGACCAACTGCAGGAAACACCCACCCAGGAACAGCAATCCTACCAAATGGCACAGGAAAACGGACAAGTGAAGAAAAGGTGAATGACTGATTCTTCCCCACAACCACACAACGCACATCTATTTGGACCACAACTGCCCCTTTTCAAGAGATTGTCCCAGGTAAGAATCCAATTATCAAGCACCAGCCAAATAAAACATTTCAACTTGAGAGGAATGTTTAGTGACCACTCCAAATTGTACCAGCTATGAAGAATAGGACCATCCGACGAGATAAGAAAATCATAAGCCAACTTAGTCATAACCACTCCCGACTCCGTGTTCCATGACCAAACCACACTGTTAGGTTTTTCACAAAGCTGAAGATTAATTCTTTGAAGCCCAATAATATAATAAGACCATTCCACCCCTAAAGAGCCCGAAATACCCAGCTGTTGCACCGAGATCCAAGAATGTTTCCAACGACGAACAGGATTATACGTTGAAATCTGGTTCAAAGTGAAATATCCCATAGATCTAAGAAAAAATTTAAGTTTGGGGGAGAGCCAAAACACCGACGGACCCCCCAAAATAGGGTCTTCACCCAAACGAATTTGACGACCATTCCCCGAAGTCCAGGAAAGCCATGAAGTAATAATCTTGAAGGATCCCAGTAAACCCTTCCAAATATTTGAGACTCCTTTAATAACCTGAGGCCCAATCATGAACCATTGGATCACTGAACACTTCTTAAGGTACTTATCTCTGATGATCACACTCCACATCGAGTCAGAGAAAAGGGCTCTCCAGAGACTCTTGGCTTTTAAAGCTTTCCCAAACTGTGCCATGTTCTTAATGTTCCAGCCACCCAAATGGTAAGGCTGTGTCAGTTGTTTCCAACCAACGAGATGATAATGTGGCTTAGCATCCCCACCACCCCAGATAAATTTAAAAATGCGCTTACGGATTCCATCCACAATAGACATAGGGACATTGCACAAAGTGAGTGAATACACCGCCAGGTTCTGCAGGAATGATTTAGCCAAGGTAAGACGACCACCCAGTGACAGCCATCTCCAGCACCAGCGGGCATGTTGGGATATTCCTATACTCCATCCTAGTCCTACCAGCATTATCCATTTTTGCATTTTCGGTCATGCATGCAGTCATGATTTTGCATGCATCCCAGTCATCAGTCCCAGCACCTAGCCCTCAGTTAACTAACCCTGGGAGCTTCTTTCAGATCAGTTTTATCCCTCCTAGTGCTTAGTGCGCCCTCCTTCCTTGATTTAAGGATACCACTTTTGAAAGGCGCCCTCTCTCACCTACCACTCAGTTGCACTTCAGTTAGTTGAGTTATCTTTAGATCTTTCCTTGATTTAAGGCTAGATTGACTCCTCAACTGACTGTATCACTCTGATGGACCTCCAGTGAGACTAGACTGCTTATTCTGACTCCAGTTAGCTCCTCATGCACCCTCCACTGAGCCTCCTTCATTCAGTTAGTGCCTCCATGTTCCAGTTACACCTACCACACTCAGTTAGACTCAGTTTGACATCTGGTTCACAATTACTTGTGCATTGATAACTCCATTGATTATGATCAAGACTTCTAGTTGTGCTTTGATGACACTCCATTGATCTGATGATCACTCCATGAAGGATAATTCAAATTTCCACCTTGGCATTCGAATCCTCTCACCATTGTATTATTTATTTGTCCATATTGTGATTAATGAATTAGCGTGTGATGTTATTCGGCTTCTATCCGAGTTCTATTGTATCATAATTTTGTTGCTCCTTTACACTGCATTGACCACTCTTCTTCTATTTTCCTGCTTAATATTAATCTTTCTTGTGAGGTATACATCAGCTCTTAGATCTGCTGTGAGGATTTTCACAGGGCAATCCATTTATCAAATCGTTTTAAAATCCAGTGCCAATCCTACACTCGATACTTATTTGGCTTGAGAAAGAAGCCAAGGTCTTTTGTACCATTTTCCAAAGGTTGTACATTATAAGGCAGCAGGTTCCAAATCTGCTCAAATACATCCACATCCACATCAGAAAATAAAAGAACAGATTTATCATTACTGATGAGCATACATGAGGCTTTGCAAAAGATATCCAGTAACCATTTTAAATGAGACCACTCCACGAGTGACCCACCGCCATATAACAAGACATCATCCACAAAGAGAGTGTGGGTCACCATAGAGTGAGGAGTGATTTTTATACCCTGGATCTTCTGCTCCCCACGAGCTAAGTGAATAAGTCTACTGAGCCCCTCAATAACCAAAAGGAATAATAAAGGTGAGAGAGGGCAGCCCTGTCTCAACCCCCGAGAGATTTTGAAGAAGTCGGTAGGCACACCATTAATAATGACAGCAAAATTAATTGACGAGACGCAGCCCATAATCCATTTGCTGACCACCCAAGGGAGTCTGATCTGAATTGGTATTAATCTCAAAAATGACCAGTCCACACGGTCATGTGCCTTTTCCAAGTCCAATTTCAAGAGAATTGCTTCAAGATGTTTCGCTTTGATAGAGTGAAAAGACTCCTGGGCCACCCCAACCGCATCCAAAATCTAACGATCATAAGATGTTTTAATATTCTTTTTGGCTAAGATTTTGGAAATATGGTAAATTACTCTATGAACGTACGGGAGGGAGACTAGAGTTGAGGGAGATTCCTTACGAGGGCAATTTTTGACGTTTAGGGTGGAGAACATCATAGAAGGCTAAAACTAAAAAATCACCCTACAAGGAACCTCCATCAGCTCTAGTCTCCCTCATGTATATTCATGAAATAATTGGCCATATTTCTAGAATCTTATCCAGAAAGAACATTAAAACCCTATTCAAACCTCACAAAACCGTAAAACAATTATTGTGACGTGACAAGGACAAATTCGATCTTATTATCTCCCAAGCAATCTACCAAATTCCTTGCTCCTATGGCAAATCCTACATCGGTTAGACAGGAAGATCTATCCAAACCCATCTAAAAGAAAACATAACTTACACTTTCCACAACCGTTTATCCAAATGTTCCATCATCGATAATTCCCACAATACCAAATGCTTCATCCATTTCAACCAAACCAAAATTCTAGCCTCGAACCCTCATTACTCTTCTTGTCTCTCCATAGAATCTTTAGAAATCGAGAAACACCCCAACAATTTTAATCATGATGATGGATACAAGTTAAGTCGATCTTGAAAACCGACTATCCATCAATTTTTCTCCTATCTATCCGCTCGTCCTTAAATGTTTCATCTAGATCCCAATTCTCCCTTATTAACTTTAGCGTCCCCCCTCCCTCACTCTATCATTAGCCTTACATCGTGTTGTTGCAGCAACACCCCTCCCCAAAATTTTGGACATGTTGGGGCCCCTCCTTTATTTTTATTTTTTATTTTTTTTTGTAGAAAATTTGCTCGAGAAGCCATCCCAGCCGTCAGCTCTGTTTTCAACATAAAATTCTGCTTCCCTGCTGAACAGCTTGCCGTCAATCCTTCCATGATTTCCCCAATGAGCCAAAAGATAACTTAGTTTTTTCCCAAACGTTTTGGAATGATTCGGACATTGTCCCAAAGCGGCGGGAGTCAAACGTCCAACCTTTCCGAAAGGAGGACTTAGATTTTCTTTGCCAAAATCAGCGGAAGCCATTGGGCAAGACCACCCGAAACGGCGGAACAATTCAGCTCTGTCTCCCGAAACGGCGGAAGCCATTCGGATAAACTCGCCGAAATAACACAAAGGAATTCACCATTTTCTTCCGAAGTAAAAGACTTGGAAAATTTTCAATCGTTGCTTCTGCGGAACGGTTCAAGCTCCGAAACGACTTAGCTCCCGAAACGGCGGAGCCTTTCACTCAAACCTCCCGCAACCGCGGAAAGGTTCCGGCTTTCCTCCCGAAACGGCGGGACTCATTCGCCTTAGCCTCCCGAAGAGGACTTAGATTTCCTTCCGATTAGAAAGTGCGGGAACAAAGGACTTAGAGATTTTTTTGTTTTAACCTTCCGCAACGGCGGGGGAATTAAGTGAACCATCCCGAAACGGCGGGAGTTTTCGTAAAATCCTTCCGCAACGGCGGGTGAATTCAGGGAGCCCTTCCGAAACGGCGGAAGCCATCCCCATATTTCCCGCGGAGGAATTCGCGTTTTCCTTCCGAAACCATGAAAAGGACTTAGAATTTTCTCAAGAAGCTGTCACGGAGGCCTTCAGCCTTTGCTCCCGAAACGCGGAAGCCTTCGGGCTACCCTTCCGAAACAGCGGAAGCCAATCACTTAAACCGCTCGGCGAAGGTCTCCGAAACAACCCGGGTGAATATGCGGAAAAGTATAAGTTTTGCTTCCGAAACGGCGGAAGCCATTCTCAAAAGCTTTCCGAAACTAGCGGGAGCCTTCGCCAAACCTTCCCAAAAAATCAACAAGACTTCAAAGTTTTGGTTCGCGGAAGCTTTCACAAAAGTTTTCCGAAAATACCGGGAGCATTCGCTATATCGTTCCGAAGCGGCGGAAGTTTTGGCGTTACCCGTCCGCTACGCGGCGGTCTCTCGCGGAAGGCTTCGAGCTTCCTTTCCGCAGTAAGCCCCGAAACGTCGGAAGCTTTCATCGAATCCTTCCGCGACGGCGGATACAATTCACAAACTGGCCCCGCGAATGACGGTTGCACGAAAACCGAGACCGTTTGACGTGACCGCTACGCGCGGCGAATTTAAACCCCGTTGTAAATACGCCACCTACCGAATTAAAAGCTCACACGTGCCCAGTCTATATAAAATACGGTGAGGGGCTCGACCAATCCACCATTGTTTTGAATCGGCCAACGACGTGCGATACCGTGCAAACCGCTCCAACTCACCTCGCGCATCCGTGCTCGCAGCCACCTCGCTCAAGCAATCCTCACGGTGCCAGGTAGGATCTTGACCTTGTTTTTCACTACTGAGTTGTCTTTTTGCGGAAAACAGTGGTTTTAGTGGAGTTTTGACAGGCGAAACACCCGTCAAGGGCTATGTTTTGCCCGTCAGGAACAGTGAACGGGGTTTTCGCTCGTCGTAGACCTTCGTTAAAATGTTAATTTTGTTTTATTTTAATGGTGGTGGGTACGAACGGTTAACCATGCCCCATTTTTTAAACCCCGAGCCGCGCCCCTCGTCTTGGTGACTTTGTCGGAAGCCCCATGGGCTTTCCATGTCCCCGACCGTAAACCCGGACTCAAAACCCTGGGCCCTCCCATAAGCCTCAGCCCCTACACGTGAGCCGTGAACGTCTAAGCCGCGCGAGCCGAGACCTTAAGCCATGGCCGCCCTAGCACTCCCCGTCAGCATATCCCCGGCGCCGTCACCTTCGCTCGGACTAAAATATCCCGTAGTGACTCGGCGAGTGGCCGCGCGTGACGATAGCATTCAAAGCCCTCACCGAGTCAACCCGCGTCTTCCCCGCCATCGACCTCTCCAACCGCAGCCATAACGAAATACATCTCCTTCCGCGAGGCGGAACCGGAAGCCAATTGCTCCCAGCGAATCGCCTATCGGTCCAATAAAACCAATAGCTTCCGCAACATAGCTTATCCCATACTCGTCTTTTAAGAGCTTCAAATGTTTCAATGTGTGTCTTATGATTGAAATAATGTTTTGCTTCCTTAATATTTGCTTCAGTGATTTATCTCATTAAAACGATGTTGCTCTCTGCTAAAACCATACAACCTGTTGCTCAAACTCATGATGAATTGTATATGGATGTTATCAGGGATAATTCAAGATGCCGAAACCCAGTAAAAAGAAGGCGAAGATGACAGAAAAGAAACCTGCTCCTCCTAAAATTGAAACCTCGCTCCAGGACACTAGGTGCACCACGGGTGTCCCTCCAGAAATCAGATGGGGAGACATCTACAGAATGATCCGGGACCAAGAAATCCCAGATATGCTGCTAGAGGAAGCACCAATCTATCTTAACATCAGAGGCTCAGGCATAACTAGAGCCGCTACCCGCCCTGAGCTGTTCCCCTGTGCTGAAGTGATCGGGTGGATACTCCAACATGCAGATGCTGACGGGAGAGTGATAAATGATAGCGGGAAAATGGCTATCGCCTCGTTTCAACCCGCGTATATTGCGGCGGCCTACAAGTTTCCCCGTGTCCAACAAGCTCTGACTGACGAGTGGTTGGGCCAAATGGATAACGTCGAGATGGCCAAGAAGCTATTGAGGGGAGGGAAGCATTTGAGAAAGAAGGGAAATGATGAATATGACGTGCAGAACCTGAGGGCCCCTTTCAGATTGATTGCTTTAATGCTATGCAGAATATTCGGCATGCCCGATGGCACAGTATACAAGATTCAGTGGGTCCCTATCATTCACTATGTGGCATTTCAGGGGACAGTTTTTTACTGGGCCACTATCTTGTCAGATAGTCTGGCCTCAATGATAAGCGCTGCTAAGCCCGGGCTGGCCTTGAAGAAGGCTGAATTCTTCATGTCTTCATACCTGATAGATTGTATCTTGGCCAAAATAGAGTTCCCCGGATTGGGGTGTACATGGGATAGGGCCACAGCCCCGGTCTACATCGCATTCAAGATGTTGTGGGCTCAGAATTACAAGCCCAGCTACAAACTCATCTGTGAGGGGTTCATCATGCCCCTATACCAGAAAATGTTCAAGGAAGAACCAAGTTGCCTGTCACAAAACGCTTTGGAAGTCCTTGAGGATTATGGGGACTTCTACTTTTCAGAACAAGGTACCTACTTGAGAATGTTCGGAGGGACTAAGCCCCCATACATATTTCCGCAGTATGCCACAGACTATGTGGTGCTCAAGGAAGCAGTAAGACAACTCTTCTTGGATGGGATTGGAGCATTCCTCCACAAGCTACACAAGGCTTCCTTTCCCCCCCTACCTTTCTGCATAGGTGCTTACAAGTTTTCAGGGGTGGCCTCTGCCGACGAATTTGTTCAAGAGTTGAAGGCCTTCCATTTCGGTGAGGTCATCTTCCACAGGAACGACAGAAAGGGTAAAGTGGCCGAACATTGCAAGGGTAACTATGCTAACTTTGAATACTCCCACTACCCCGATGCCGAGGAGGAAGCATTCAGAGGCATCAGCAACATGACTGAGCTACGGATCTGTCGCCAAAGTACTGGAGCGAGCTCTAGCTCGACCAAAGCCCAGAAGACCATCCAGCAAAAGGAGAGAGAAGCCAAGGATGCCCGAGCTCAGGAAGAGCTCAGATTAAGAGAGGAGGCAAGGTTACAAAAGGAAGCCGAGGAAGCGAGAAAGCAACAAGATGCTGAAAATGAAAGACTAAGGAAGGAGGCTGAAGAAGCCCAAAAGCAGGAAGAAGCAGAGACTGAGAGAGCTGAAGCAAGGAAGAAGGCGGAGGAAGAATTGAAGACAAGGGAAAATACCGAGGCAGGTGGGTCCGGTGTGCAAGACATGGAGATAGACACATCTCAAGCAGATGGCTCTGGTACCCAAAAGGAAGGGACAGACCCCGCTCAGGAAGTCCGGACCCCACCTATGGAAGAAGACATAGACATCATAAACCGACCAATTGTCCCATACACTCCATCTGGGAAGCGTACGGTGTCCAAATGGAATGAGTTTGTCTATGACAAGAAAAGGAAAACAATGGTCCTCCAATCAGAAGAGAGGATTAAAAGTCCCTTCCATGACGACATAGTTACTCACCGAGAGGTCGCTGTCATGCAGAACACAGATGCGGATCCCATTGCCATGGCCTCCGCAGTTATAGCAACAGCACAAGCATCATTTGCCAATGTAGGGGTTATAGTCAAAGAAAATATATTGACAAAGAAAAGAGCACGTACCCTGCAGCAAAATGTGGCTAATGAGCAAGCCCAAAGAGACCTGATAGTAAACAAGTATAGCTGCTTGTATGCCGAACATAAGGAGCTGTCAAACAAGTACAGCCAGCTGGAGGAGGAAAAGGATCAGCTAACACTTCAAATGATGATTGTGGAAGCAGAGAAGAATGGAGTGGAGGAAAAGGCCTCTCAGCTAGAAGCAGACAAGCAGGCATTAGCTGAGCGTTTAGAGCAAGCGGAAAGCAGAACCTTGGACATGTCCCCCTTCCACGAGCTGTCATGCAATATCCTACAGCAAGTGTATGGCTCTCAAGAGCTAATCACTGATGAGGTATGCAAACTCAAGGCCATGACGGTTAGGCTAAAGGAGGTTAATGCGGAAGCCCACAGGCTCAAAGCTAAGAATACCCGTGTCAAGGCAAATGTCATAAGTCAGATGGCATGGAGGGAAGGGAAAGGAGGTTTCCCCCCGCATCTTCCTTTCAAGGCCGTGGAAGATTTTAATGAAGATATAGCCTTGTTGGAGTTTGGTAGGAACTGTGCCAATAAGCTAATGGCCAGTGTGCAGAGGACAACAGATAGAATCAACAACCTATACCAAAAGCTCAAAGAAGTTCATGACAACTGCACATTGAGTTTCCCTCAGACCCTAGAAGACTTCCCGGAAAAGGAACAGCGGTTGTCTCAATTGAAAGAAGAGCTAGGCGTCCAGATGGAGTATGTGAGAAGGATTGATGTCTTGGCCGTGGATGATCTCCAACATTACATCGGTTCATCAACGCTTCACAATCATCTGTTGAAGGAAACATATCAAGTTGCTGAAGCAGAAGTACAAAGCATTAAAATAGAGCTCGGGAAGAATGTAACTTCTCAGAAAATCCTGTTTCCTGCTGCAGCTAACATCATCATAAGGGACACAGGTGTGTGGCACAGCTACATCGAAGAGGAGGTCAGGAAAGCTGCAGCAGCAGCAGAAGCATCAGTAGATCCGGCAGCCCCTCTTCCAGCAGCCTCTTCCCCAGCAATGGCAGAAAGTCTGGCCAGTCCCACTTCCCCTTCCCAATTAGGAGCAGCTTCAGCAGGGGATTCGAGGGCCTCTTCCCAGGCAGCATCAGTGACCATCAACTTGGGCGATCCTTTGCCAGAAGAAGCTCACGCACAGGAACGAAGAGGCTGAAATCAGTGAGCCATTCTCTGCAGACAAACACGTGCCCAGCAGGGAACGCTTTGATGCTAGCAAATTTTCGGTTATGTATTTTTTTGAATATGTAAGGCGTAAGCCGTGGGACAGCTGTCCCTAATTTTGCCAAAATATTTTTTGTAAAGGAAGTGGCCATTTTGGTGGTCGATTATAGTGGAAATTCTGTAAATAACAGGTGGAGAATGCTAGGTGTCAGCCCAGAGGGCAAATTTGTAACTATAAATAGGAGCTAGGAAAGATTAGACAGGGGACTTTTGGCAGGGAATGAAAATTTTGGGCAAATGATATAAGCTATCTTGTATCGGCTCTGTAAATTGAATTTTTCTAATAGAAGCCACGGGAGATGGACGTTTTGCTTGGAATGTTGGGTTGCTTTGTGTTGGACTATTCTAATGACTGCAATTCTGCAATGTGAGATCATTCTTGACTTCTGAATTATTTCTTTGCATGCAATGATTTTGCTCTCATCTACGCATGTGTTCTCTCTTTTCTGTGAACAATGAAATGTATTGCAGTGAATTTCTCTGTCTAGATCGAATAGCTAACTGTTCTTTCTTCCGGGCAATCCATGTGGCTCATTGTTCATGACTTTAAATTGCTCCTTGCAGGGATCTTTTAGTTTAATTCCAGTTTCGTTGCATCTAGATTTGTTTCTTTATTCTTGTTACTTAGATCAAACAATTTTGATTTCTTCTGTCCATAAGCAATAGATACGTTCTGTAAGTTTCATGTTAGATCTGTTTCCTTACCCTTTAGCTTTCCTCTGTTTCTCTGAGCAATAGATGCGTTCCAGTTTGAATGAGAAGCTATCTTCTCAAGATCCTCATCTGGCTGTAGCTTTGACCGTAAGAAATAATAGCTATCTGTTCGTTGCTTACGATATCTGTTACAGCTGATTGCTCTCCCCTTAAGTGTGTTCCCCTGCAGGGATAGATAGATGTGTTCCCATTTCTAGATTTAGATCTGTTTCAATTGCATTTAGATTAAGTACGCTTTAGGCATGTGCATCTCATATAAAACACACAAAACCCAAAAGAAAGGTGGATCGGGCCATAACCGGTAGAATCGGATTTAAAGTCCAAAACCACGGTTGCCGGAACCGCTAACCGGACGGATTCCCTACACCAAACGGGAGATAGTCTAATTGGGACCGTCTCTCGGGGAGAATCCCTTTCTGATTGATGCTATGATATCCGAGGCATCAACACATCGATTTTCTTATATTTTTATTTACTCACCCCCCCGCTTTCTCTCCTCTTCTTCAATTTGATCTCATCACCATCATCACCTTAGCACATATATTATGCCATTTGTTTTTGTTCTTTATCCTTCCATGAGTTCTTTAATTTATTTGCTCCACTTAATTATCACTTTAATCAATACTTTCTTAATTTCTCATTGTTTGTTCTTCTTTTTTTTTTTTCTTGGGAAAAAGTCCATAATTTTATTTCAAAAAGATGATTAAAATTACATTCTGCAGATGTAGTAGAATCACAAGGATCCCTACATTTTCACATATTTCTGTCCCATATAAGCAGATACAACAGCTTATAAAGAGCTGAACCAAAAAAAGATAAACCCAATAAAACTTCGCCACAAGAAGATGAATCTTGAACAGTAAAGAGAAACCCAAAAGACGTCTTCAAACCGAAACCCTCAGCAGAAGAAACAGCAGATCCAAGTCTGTGGACAAGCAGCAAACTCTGGATCTCCCAAACTGGCGTCAGCCAGCAACTACTGATGAAGAAAACGGCCAGACACCCTACGCACCAGGACCAGCGATGCCTCCACCGCACGCCGTCCTTCATCCTGCAGAAACAGCAATCAAAATATCGCTCCAAGAACCCTCGCCCCTCACCACTCCCTCTAACTCATTGACAGTAATATTTAGCTGGCCCTTTGCTGCTGCGGGCTGCGATACAGCGAGCCGAGCGGCGTGCTGCGAGAGACCCTGGGGACACCCCTGAAATGTAAATCAACAGAGCGAAGAGGAGCCCGTGGCGCCTGAAAAGGATGGAGAGCAGAAAATAAAGAAACCTCTGCACAGGTTCTTGAATCTGCGTCTCCATTCCATACTGTCGAGAGTGTACAGGCGTAGCGGCCAGTCTGGTTCAGGGTGTGTTCCTGGAATGCGATCGGCAGAAGAAGCACGAAGGCGCAGCTTGTACCTCGAGATCGCACTGAGTCATACCCTCAACGTGGCCAGGCACATCCAAAAGGCGATGGAACCCTCGGGAACGAAGCTCGACGTGCAGCAAAAACCCAACACCCGCCGTTGCTCTCGCTCGCCAACACTGCCACGACCACGATCAAGAAGACGCAGAGCCGGCCGCAGACAGAGACTGAGGCGTGCTTCCCTTCATGAGCGGATCGAAGTCCGACGAGATCGCCAGATTATGCGATGGCAAAGAGGAAGCCATCAATTGGAGTAGAGTTCCAACTGCACAGTCACTGGGGGTTTTCAGAAAGTAGGCTACGAGGTGCCATAGCCCCAGAAGGGAGCCTGAATCGAACCGCCGTAGCCACAGTTAAGCCCGCAGATTCAGACCGCCATTTGCACCCGAGAGGCCCTTAAGCTAAACGATGCCACCGAACCGTCCATCAGTTAACCTGCAAAAAACCAAAAGCTAAGTACAGGAGGGGCGGCTGGGCGAAGCCCTGGCCGCCCAAGCTACTACAAAAATCGTATGCTCTGTTTGTTCTTCTTTTATACTCAAATTGTTTTAATTTTATTTAAATTCTAATCTCGCCATTCCCTTCATTGTTTTCTTATGTTATTTTATTTCATCTACTTAATTTCTCCCCTTTTCTTTTAGTCTTACCCTCTCTAAAAATTATTTATTTAATCTTCTTTTGTCATTATTAAATGTCTTATGATTTTTCTTCTCATTCTTTACCGCCTTCAACCTCATCCACTCATTTTTAATTCATTTCTAATTTATTAATTCCAACTAATTCTCAACGATCATATCTCTCACCTCTTATTTATCTCACCCTTGCCTCTCTCTTCGTTATCTTTCTACAAGCTTTGATTAAACCATGATGATAGTCCACTCAAAATGTTGCGACTATTAAACTCTAACGTAGTTCAATTTCTCAATAGTCATATCTCACACCTCTTATTTATCTCACCCTTGCCTCTCTCTTCATTATATTTCTATGAACTTTCATTAAACCCCTGGAGTGCTACTCTCAAAATTGGGACTATTAAACTCTAACATATTTAAATCCAAAAGTTTATATGCAAGATGTCAAACTATAAAAATCTACACTTTAAAAAAGTAATATTCATTTTACAAGGTATATATAAGAATTATGCAAGTTGATGTGTTGTTTTTAAAAATGATTTTTAATTTAATTTTATTAAAATATATATTATTATATATTTTAATAATATTTATTGATGATGATGAGAGTTAACATTGGTCAATTCAACGTTAAGAAAAACTATTTAAACTTTTAAAAAATATTATTTTATTTTATTATTAAAATATCTAAAAACATAATTATAATAAATTTGATTTATTAATTATTTTATTTTCTATGTTTGAATTAAAATCTATATTTTAAAACTTCAATTTTCCATTTTCCATAATTGATGGAGTCCAAAACATAATTGTCTCTTCCAAAATTCTAAGTACAATATACAATGATGATTCTACGTTAACTTATAAATAAAATTAGTGTAATTCTTTTTTAAGGTTCATACTTATGGAGTTTTGAATTGTTGACCTTATGTAAGGAGAGCCTTAATAATACACTAATTCACTATTTATTCTACACCCAAAGGGAAAATTAAAATACAGTAAATACATATAAAAAATATGTCTTTTAATTATGTTTACAATATAATATTTTATTTTCTTTATTTTCTCTATCATAAAAAAATATTAAAATAATTATAAAATAATATTACCTATAAACAATACACGAGGTCGAGGTCGAGGGTTCAATTCTCTCGGTCCTACGGGGTTAGGCACCCAAGTTTGGTGTCGGGGATAGGATCCGAAATAGCCTAACAAGGTGAGGCCCCTTCACGTAAGCCCCTTGGATTGCTTCTCCATAGATATAGATACCCAATCTTCGGGCGTGAACCACATTCAAAAAATATTACTTATAAACAATAACTTACTTAATATAATTATTTACTATATTGTCTTTTCATTATTTTCTTTATTATAAAAAAAATTATAAAATAATATTACTTATAAACAAAAACTTATTTAATATTTTTTTTTATGTTCTTATTATTTAACACATGGAAATCAAACTTAACTTTATATATATATATATATTCTTATTTTCTTATTGATGATCACATGGAAATAAAACTTTTTGGAAATGGACGTATATGTAACAAGAAAAAGTTAAGTTTGATAAGATATCAAATTTAATCATTCTTTCACTATCAAATTCATTGAAGTTCTCGCGTCACTTAGTCAAATTGAAAAACTAGACACTGATGAAATCACATAGCAACTTAGTAAAGACCCAATGAAAATCACCAAGTTTGATATCATAACAACATGACAACCAAGGGACTCACGAATCACGCCAACAGCTTAAACAATCTCGATTCTGCACTAGAACCGGCGTAGCGGTGATAGCGACCGCGATCCTTCTGATCTAAGTGTCAGAGGGTCTAGGCTCTGATATGGTGGGGCTATGAGCCACGTAGATCGCATGCATTGCAATGAGTTCTACTGGAGGCAATGAGCCACCGCCTCCTTTTCCTTCTGCTGATGAAAACGCATTTAGACGCCTTGTCATTGCTCAAGGGAAGAAGAAAGCAACAGGAGAAGCGCTGAAATTTGTTAGGAAGCTCGAAGATGCTCTAGTTATCACCCTCCCTCCGTATCAGCCCATGAGGGTGGCAGTTTCCCTGGTAGATTGCGCTTTAGTTGGCCAGTTCATAGGACAGTGGCCCTCCCCGCGAACAATGGACAATTGGATTCAGAAAAATTGGAGGTTGTTGATCTCCAATAGCGTTACCAATTATGCATTAGGTAGAGGATTCTTCTTGTTTGAATTCATATCCTAAGACCATCGGGACCTGATATTCAAGAGCAAGCCCTATTTTATGGGGCCGCAAGGGTTGTATCTCAATAGATGGAACCCGGACTTTGATCCTGCGGTGGATGTGCCAAAGGTGGTTTCGGTTTGTTTACGCCTCCCCAATTTGTTGATTCACTATTGGAACGCTACTTCTCTACAGTCAATCGGAAATGGACTCGGGAGATTTATCGATAAGGCCAACCCTAAAGGCCAATATTCATGTGCTCGGATCTATGTAGAAGTCGATCTTGAGGCGGGTTTACCTGAATCAATAAAGCTAACTATTGGGGATTGGCATCATTTTCAAAGATTGGACTACGAGCAATTGACTTTCAAATGTCGTAGTTGCCATGAATATGGACACTTCCAAAACAACTGCCCAAAGGCACCACAAGAGAAAGAAACAGGGGAAGGATTGCAACAAGCGAAAAGATCCAAGGTAAACCCTAAAGCTATTCTTAGAAAAGATGGGAAAAACTCCAATCCATGCCCCTCTAAAACAGGCAAGGGATCAGGGGCATCAAAAGGGGAAAATTCTATTGAAAATAGCTTTGCAAGTCTTGAGAATCAAGAGATCAAATCACCTATTAGGGAAGAGACGACGGGAAAACAAGTTAGTTCTGAAGGAATCAACCAATTTGGAAAAGAAGCTCCTCCTCCTCAATATCCAGGAGAAACCCCGGAAACCCTATACTCAGAAATAGAGGAAGAAGGAGAAATAGAACCCGGAGCATCCCAGAACACTCCGAAGATGGTTACCAGAGTCTTGAAAATGAAAAAAGAAAGACGGGAAAGGGAGACATACAAATAAAAACTTCAAGGATCTCAGCAAACCCTGGTAACTATGCTTAACTCCAGAAGTACTAGAATACAAGGGCAGCCCCCTCAAAGGGCAACCTCCAACCCAAAAAGTAAGTAAGGAAGGTAGTCTCATGGAATTGTAGGGGATTAGGGAGTAGAAGTAAAGAAAGTTCAATGAAAGATATTCTACGAATCGTAAATCCAGACATCCTCCTCATCCAGGAGACCAAAATAGGGGACGCGGATTTCCTTCAAATCAACCCAAAGTTTTGGAAAAAAGGAGCAGGAGTAGCAGCCAGTGCAAGAGGTGCCTCTGGCAGCATTGGGACCCTGTGGAACTCCTCCAGCTTTGAATTAATGGAGACCGATCAATGTACCCACTGGATATTCACAAAACTGTTGCACAAAGAATCTGATACTCTGATATGTATTTTCAATATATATGTTCCAGTTCTACCCTTTGAGAAAAGATGTTGCTGGAATCTTCTTAGGGACTTTCTAAGCAGCAATCAGCTTGATAATATAATAATAGTTGGGGATCTTAATGTCACTCTTGCCTTGGAGTAAAAGAAAGGAGGATCTATCGTCAGAGACACTTTCCAAGAATGGGTTGAAGACATCATTCTTGAATGGGATCTGGAAGATATAAAACCCTCTAGAGGGAAATTCACCTGGTCTAACAAACGAACTGGTCCAAGCCACATAGCTGCAAGATTAGATATATTTCTGGTTCAAAGCTCTTTCTTTCTCTTAGGCCTTAATGTGGTGTCTAAAATGCTCCCCTTTAATGCCTCTGATCATAAACCAATCTTGCTGGAGTTTACCAAAGACTCTGCTAAGGGCCCAATCCCCTTCCAATTTAGTCCTTCTTGGATCCAACATGAAAACTTCCAAGATTTAGTTACTCGAGTCTGGTTGATTCCAGTGTCTGGTTCCCCCTTTTATGTGTGGGAAGAGAAACTCCGAAGATTGAAAAGAGAATTGAAAACTTGGGTTAAATCCTTAAAAAACCCTCTCAATAAAAGAGTCGAAGCCCAGCATAATTTATAAGATCACCAACTTATTATGGAAGAAGGGTCCTTAAATCCAGACAATCTGGAAAAAGAAAAAGATCTCCACAAAGCACTTCATACAACCTACAGAGAGGAAGAAGATTACTGGAGAAAAAAATCTTGTAGCCTCTAGCTCAAGTGGGCGATAAGAACACCACCTACTTCCACAAGCAAGCAGAAGCCAGGAAGCATTTCAATACAATCAAGGACATTCAAATTCATGATCAAAATGTTAGCTACTTCGAAGGGATTAAAAGAGATGCTCATAATCGTTTTAAAGATATTTCCTCTGAGAATACTGAAGCCCAACTTGGTAATCTTCATCAAATATTGACTTTGATCCCATCGGTAGTTTATACGGCAACTACCATCAGAAGCTCATTGCTCCGGTCACGCTAAGCGAAATTAACTCAGCATTGGAAAGCATGGAACCTGACAAAGCCCCTGGGCCTGACGGTTTTACTGCCCGTTTCATCAAAGCCTGCTGGCCAATCATCAATAATGATCTGCATAAGTTAATAGTCAAATATCAAAGGTGTCGCAAAATTGGTGGGAGTACCAACTACGCCTTCTTAGCTCTGATCCCTAAAGAAAAAGTAGTTAAAAGCTTTGACAGGTTTCACCCGATTTCCCTCTGCAATATCGGTTATAAGATAATCACAAAAGTAATGGCCAACTGTATCAAAGGAATTCTCCCAACAATTATCCTTGAAAATCAAGGTGGCTTCATAAAGGGACGACAGATCGTTGACAATATTATCTTGGTCCAAGAATCCATCCATTCAAGCATGCAAAGGCACGAAAAAGGTATGATTGTGAAGCTTGATCTTGCTAACGCTTTTGATAGAGTTGGGCGCGAATTTTTATTTCAGGTAATGCAGAAATTTGGATTCTCCGATGTCTTTATCAATTGGACCAAAGCATGCATTGGTTCTCGTTGGATTGCACCACTGGTTAATGGACGAGCTGCGGGGTTCTTCCAAGCCTCGAGAGGGGTAAGACAAGGTTGTCTTCTTTCTCCTTTACTCTATTCCATTCAAGCCTCAGCACTTAGCTTCCAGCTCGAAAACTGCAGAATTCGTCAAGATTTAATGGGGCTCAGAATCACAAGAGGGGTAAGAGATATAAACCACGCTCAATTTTTCGATGATACCCTGCTTATGGGAGGGGCTAGCAGTATAATAGCTCAGAAATTCAAAGACCAATTAGATCTCTATAAAGAAGTATCAGGGAGCCAAATAAACTATCGAAAAATCCAAATTTATGGATGAAATTTTACGCCAAGGGAAATGGTGGAGATAGCTCGCACTCTGGAAATGGAAGGGAAAGTTCAATGGGATTCCTTCAAGTATCTAGGAGTTCCCATCTCTAAATCTTCGCCGAAATATCTCCATTGGATGTCGTTACTAGATAAACTCAAAGCTAGAATCCAAGCCCCGGGGGCGTGCTGGTTAAATATGGCAGGGAAGGTGGTACTCATCAAAGCTGTCATTTCTAGCATTCCAATCTATAATAGCTCTATCCTTCTATCTCCTAGTAGATTTATTCATAAACTCGAATCTATGTTGAGAAGATTTCTCTGGAAAGGAGGTAAATAGAATGTCAATAAGTTACCTCTTGTCCGTTGGGTGAAAGTTTCCAAACCGATCTTGGAAGGAGGAATCCAGATAAGGGACCTGAGATCTCAAAATCTGGCATTAGGAGCAAAAATCCTCTAGAAATTGGTAACAGGAAAATCAACGTGGAGCAAACAAGATTTATGGAAGAAATATTACTCTGGAACCAGGAAGAAATGCCTTGACACTGCTCCTAAAGTTTCGAAAGGCTCTCTCATTTTCACCCTTTGCCAAAAATCCATTGGGTTCTTCAAATACCATTTAACCTGGACACCTGGGAATGGGAAAGTTGTCCTCATCTGTGAAGACTCGATTCTAGGAGAGCCCCCGTTAGACTCTACCTTTGGCATATCCAATCTAAAAGCATTCTACCACTCCCATAATTTAACCACGCTAAGAGATATATCTCATTGGAGCACTGATGATATCAAAGTCTGGAAAGGGTGGGAACTCCCGAGATGTCCCAGCCATTTGCAAGATGAAGAAAATATTATATTCAACTTCCTTCAAGGGAAATCTCCTGTAGCAGAAAAAGTGAAAAATTCCAGAGGTTGGGGTATTTCTGGTAGGTACACAATGGCTGAAGGTTACAAGCTTCTCCAATCTGTCCAGATTGTTCCTCCCAATCCAACTCTTTGGAAAGAAATTTGGCGAGCCAAATGTGTCCCAAAAATTGACATCTTCATCTGGACTTTGCCTCACAAAGCTATTCTAACAACCAACAATCTAAAAAAGAAAGGTTGGGAAGGACCCACTCGTTGTCCCTTCTGTGTTTCTTCGGAGAAAACAATGGACCATCTACTTTTGAATTGTCCTTTTGAATTGTCCATAACAAGAAAAGAAGATTAAATAAATAATTTTTAGAGAGGGTAAGAATCAAAGAAATGGAGAAGTAAAAAAAAACATAAATTAAATAAATAAAGGAAACTAAGAAGAGAAGTGTTAGGTTAGAATTTAAATAAAATTTTAAAAAATTAAGTAAAAAAGAAAAACAAATAATGAAAAATTAAAGAAGTATTGATTAAAGGGATAATTAAGTGGAGGAAATAAATTAAAGAACTCATGGAAGGGTAAAGAACAAAAATAAATGGCATGATATATGCGCTAAGGTGATGATCGTGATTGAGGGGGGAGACAAGGGTTGATAGGGGAGAAATGGAAACCGAATGAAACATTGAAGAATGAGTGGATAAATGGGAGTAAAAATCATGGATAGTCGATTTCCAAGACTAACTTAACTTGTATCCACCATCAGGATTAAAATTGTTGGGGTGTTTCTCTATTTGTAAAGGTTCTCTGATGACACAAGAAGAGTAATGAGGGTTTGATGCTATAATTTTGGTTTAATCGAAATGGATGAGGTGTTTGGTATTGTGGGAATGCTGGGAAAAGGAAAATTTGGATAAACAATTGTGGAAAGTGTTAGGTATGTGCTATTTTAAATAGGTTTAGATATATCTGTTGTCTGACATATGTAGGATTTCCAATAGGAGCAAGGAACTTGGTAGATTTTTTGGAGAGAAAAGGATCAAATTTGTCCTTAGCACTTTGAAATAATTATTGTAGGGTTTTGTGAGGTTTTAATAGGGTTTTAATATTCTTTTTGGCTAAGGTTTTGGAAATATGGTCAATTACTCTATGAACGTACGAGAGGGAGACTAGAGCTGAGGGAGATTCCTTATGGGGGGAATTTTTTAGGTTTAGGGTGGAGAACATAATAGAAGGCCAAAACTAAAAAACCACCCTACAAGGAGCTCTAGTCTCCCTCCTATATATTCATGGAATAATTGACCATATTTCTAGAATCCTAGCCAAACAGAACATTAAAACCCTATTCAAACCTCACAAAACTGTAAAACAATTCTTCTGAAGTGACAAGGACAAATTCGATCTTATTATCTCCCAAGCAATCTACCAAATTCCTTGCTCCTATCACAAATCCTACATCGATTAGATAGGAAGATCTATCCAAACCCATCTATCTAAAAGAGCACGTAACTGACACTTTCCACAACCGTTTATCCAAATGTGCCATCGTCAAGGATTCCCACAATACCAAACACTTCATCCATTTCAACCAAACAAAAATTTTAGCCTTGAACCCTCATTACTCTTCTTTTCTCTTCATAGAATCTTTAGAAATCGAGAAACAGCCCAACAATTTTAATCATGATGATGGATACAAGTTAAGTCAATCTTGAAAACCGACTATCCATCATTTTTTCTCCCATCTATCTGCTCGTCCTTAAATGTTTCATCCAGATCCCAATTCTCCCTTATTAACCTTTGCGTCCCCCCTCCCTCACTCTATTATTAGCCTTACATTGGTTTTCTTATATTTTTATTTACTAACCCCCCCTCTCTCTCCTCTTCTTCGGTTTGATCTCATCGCCATCATCACCTTAGCACATATGTTATGCCATTTATTTCTGTTCTTTATCCTTCCATGAGTTCTTTAATTTATTTCCTCCACTTAATTATCATTTTAATCAATACTTTCTTAATTTCTCATTATTTGTTCGTCTTTTATACTCAAATTGTTTTAATTTTATTAAAATTCTAACCTCGCCATTCCCTTCTTTGTTTTCTTATGTTATTTTATTTCATTTACTTAATTTCTCCCCTTTTCTTTTATTCTTACCCTCTCTAAGAATTATTTATTTAATCTTCTTTTGTCATTATTAAATGTCTTATGATTTTTCTTCTCATTCTTTACCACCTTCAACCTCACCCACTCATTTTTAATTTATTTCTAATTTATTAATTCCAACTACTTCTCAACGGTCATATCTCTCACCTCTTATTTATCTCACCATTGCCTCTCTCTTCATTATCTTTCTACAAGCTTTGATTAAACCCTAAGGATAGTCCACTTGAAACGTTGCGACTATTAAACTCTAACGTAGTTCAATTTCTCAACAGGCATATCTCTCACCTCTTATTTATCTCACCCTTGCCTCTCTCTTCATTATCTTTCTATGAACTTTCATTAAACCCCTGATGTGCTACTCTAAAAATTGGGACTATTAAACTCTAACATATTTCAATCCAAAAGTTTATATGCAAGATTTCAAACTATAAAAATCTACACTTAAAAAAAGTAATATTCATTTTACTACAAGTTATATATAAGAATTATGCAAGTTGATGTGTTGTTTTTAAAAATGATTTTTAATTTAATTATCTTATTAAAATATAAATTATTATATATTTTAATAATATTTATTGATGATGATGGTTAACATTCAGTGAGACCAACTTTGGTCAATTCCACCTTAAGAAAAACTAATTAGACTTTTAAAAAATATTTTTTAAAATATTATTTTATTTTATTATTAAAATATCTAAAACATAATTATAATAAATTTGACTTATTAATTATTTTATTTTCTATATTTGAATTAAAATCTATATTTTAAAACTTCAATTTTACATTTCCCATAATCGATGAAGTCCAAAACATAATTGTCTCTTCCAAAATTTTAAGTACAATATACAATGATGATTCTACGTTAACTTATAAATATAATTAATGTAATTCTTTTCTAAGGTTCATACTTATGGAGTTTTGAATTGTTGAATTTATGCAAGGAGTGCCTTAATAATATACTAATTCACTATTTATTCTACAGCCCATGGAAAAATTAAAATACAGTAAATACATATAAAAAATATGTCTTTTAATTATGTTTACAATATAATATTTTCTTTTCTTTATTTTCTCTATCATAAAAAAATATTAAAAAAAATTATAAAATAATATTATTTATAAACAATAGACGAGGTCGAGGTCAAGAGTTCAATTCTTTTGGTCTTCTGGGATTAGGCATCCAAGTTTGGTGTCGGGGATAGGATCCGAAATAACCTAACAAGGTGAGGCCCCTTCAAGTAAGCCCCTTGGATTGCTTTTCCATAAATGTAGCGACCCAATCTTAGAACATGAACCACATTCAAAAAAAATTACTTATAAACCATAACTTACTTAATATAATTATTTATTATATTGTCTTTTCATTATTTTATTTATTATAAAAAAAATTATAAAATAATATTACTTATAAACAAAAACTTATTTAATATAATTTTTTTTTCTTATTATTTAAGACAGGAAATCAAACTTAACTTTATATATATATATATTCTTATTTTCTTATTGATGAGCACATGGAAATCAAACTTTTTGGAAATGGACGTATATGTAACCAAAAAAAGTTAAGTTTGACCACCCATCTCTAAGACATTGAAGCCATAAATAATTGTGATAGGGAATAACCATGTGAATTGTAATCAAATGTTCTTCATGTTTATGTTTAACTTGATTTGTCTTTTTTTCTTTGGAAAAAAACTGTAAAGAAGTTTTATTAAAAATAAATCGCATTTTGAAGAGATGCGAAAATTTTATAGTAATATAGTTAATACACAAATACAAAGAGGTATATCCATCCTCATAAGATCTCAAAATATTATCTATGGAACAGTACTAAATCTTCTAAGCAAAATAACATCAATGGAAAAAATTGTCCCTGTAGAATTAATGACAAAGATAGACATATGTCACATAATTACATAACATATAACTCAAAACAAAAACTATCTTGGATAAGGGCCTGGAGTAAGAGCTAACTCTCTGTCATTTTCCCTTTCCCATATAATCCACTGGCCTTCATCCAACTGCAACCCAGTGTTTGAAAAAATCTGCCTGGGTATTCCTTTCCTTATAGATGTGTACAAAATTGACATTCTGAAACAAATTTCTTATGACTGAGGATCTCATCATATATTGGGATAAGGTGTATATTTTTCAGAGTTCTCCTCTCTTTCATCCAATATATAACAAAATTGGAGTCGTCGAAAACCAGTAGATTTTGTACACTCACCATAAAAGCCAAAGACAAAATAATTTGAGGGCCACTAGTTCAACTTTGTTATTAGTGCTATGTCCAAGACCAGTAGCAAATTTATACCAATGTGGATCATTTAAAAAGAGGATATAACCCACATGCCCTAAAAGGGATTTGCTTGAGATGTACCCGGGGTTTTTTTTTAATGTTATTGTAAGTCTGAAATAAATGTAATGAGAATCCCAGCGCTACACTGGGGCTAAATTCTGGTGCATATGGTAGATGATTGGAGCTCTGGCCCTATCACATTGCCAATGGCTCAATGCATCATTTTCAGACCTACGTGTATTGTGCAGTCAAAGTTGTGGATTTAACTTCAACCAACGTGGCCCACACTACCAGAACTGAAGAGGCTTCGCCTATTTGCCACTGATGGCTCTCTAACTCTGCGTCTATCACAATGGGAATACACCGGTTCACTCCAGTTCAACCACAGAGCAGCACTGCAATGAGGTATTCAGGCTCGGTCCTATACTCTAGAGTGTTCTCAAAGCAGTTGCAGTTGTAACCAAAACCGGATCCTCAATCTCCTAAACCGATGGGCTCTCACTCCTTCACGCACAAGGGTTCTGGTTTTTTTTCTTCTGCGTTTGAGATAGAGGGAAAACGCACAACTTCTATCAATATCAGAGTTCAATCACAATGGATACTTTAGCTCATTACCTGGTGATCTCGATTTTCTTTCAATAAGGCTTGGATACATGCCAGGGATGGGTTGGCTGCGAATTTATATGTAAAAACCCTTAATTTACTGAAACTAGAGAAGAACGGAACGAAAATCAAAAGATTCAACCACCATTGTTTCTATATTTTGAAACCTGCAATAAAATTCAGTCTGGACGAGAACTCCCTTTTCATTTACAATTGTTCATACATACCAAAAGATTCCAACCCCCCCATTTTCGAAGTTATGCTTTTATTCATGACTGGCTATATTGTCGATTCTCCTTCCTAAACTACAGTTTCCTCTTTTTTTTTCTTTTCTTTGTATGACAGCTAGAAAAGCTCTCCAGTTTCCTCCCTGGCCGGGAGTTACAAATTTGGTATGGAGCTGCCATTAGTAAGATTCCACTTGCCCAACGCTTAGAAATTCTTTCTAAATTTAAGTACTTCCCCTAAAACTGTAACGGCCCAGCCTCCACTTAGGGAGCTGTCAATAGCCATTTACTCCTTCTTATAATCTATAACTGATAGCCTATTATTTTCCCCATAAGTATTCATTTAATAAGATATTCAATTAAGTTGATTGTCCTAACTAAATGCCCCTGCATCAAACTCCCAGGGTGGAAAGAATTGGACTCCTGTTCAAGAGGTCAGCAACAACAAAACCCTTGGCAGCTAATTCTGTTGCACTCATCCAAGTAGCATCTTCTACGGGGTGTGCTTTCCACTTTACCAAATACTCCAAGTAGTCCTTCTGCCTAGTGCTCTTTTCAATTTTGGTGTCTAAGATCTCCTCTGCTTACAATTTCTGTGCTACTGGCATCTGCTTCAGCCATTTCAAATCATCATCAGCATCTTTGTCTCCTGCAACCTGACCTGCATTATCTGCTGTAAAGGGATATATATCAGCAACATTGAAAATAGGAGATATGCCAACTCCTGTTGGCATTTCCAGCTCATAAGCATTAGCAAAAAAAATTCTGAGGATTTTACATGGCCCAATCTTCTTCATTTTTCAGTTTGTTGTATTCTCTCTTAGGAAACCTTTCCTTTCTCAGATGGGCTAACACTAAGTCTCCCACATCATAATTCTTTTCTCTTCTCTTAGAATTAGCTCTCGCTTTGTAATTTGCATTACTTTGCTGTAGCTTCTCTTTAAATTCTTCCTGTAACTCTCTGATACTAGCTGCAAAGTCTTCTCTATCCGCACTCCTCTTTTCCATCTGTCCCAAATCTCGCAATTCATATACTCCTCTAGGATGCCTGCCATACAAGACCTAAAATGGGCTCATACATGTGTTAATTTTTCAAAATTTACTTCAATCTGATCTAGGATCTTAACTGAGAGAACAACATGTACAGCATATCAATCATGAACACAATAATGCAAGCACACAAGAGACACAAAGTTTACTTGGGGAAAACCATAAAGGTGAAAAACCCCAATAACTTCCTCAGAGATAGATAGAGCAATGATACAACCCAAGCATAAGAGATAGACATCTCTTAGCAGCCGATTCTCCTCCTCCACAAGTGCGCCACTCTCCCAAGAGTGTGAGAGAGAATAGAATGATGAAATAGAGTGCCTCCCGCACTCTATTTATACTTGACTTGACTTGCCTAATAACCTTTACTAGGTCGGCCTTAACTTAACCACATAACATAATGCTGACTGGGCCGACACCCAATAGGGTGGTCCAATAACCCTTTGATCCACATGGTCGACCCCCAATAGGGTGGTCTAATAACCCTTCGACCCACATGACTTATACAGGGCCGACCCCAACAAGGTGGTCTAATAACCCATCAAGTATAGGTTATGACACTTTCGTATAGAGGAATAATAACATCTCTATAGGAATACAAACACTTCCGTATAGAGGAATAATACCATCTCTATAGGAGTACAATATACATATATGAAATACATTCTGAAGTTACATATACATCAACACTCCCTCTTAACTAGGAAGGTATTTCTCGACACAGGTCTTCTAGCACAAGTATTCTTCTCTGGATCATCGTCACTGGATAATTATCATTGAGACATCGTCATCGTCACTGCTGCTGCTATCTCAATCAATCTCTGAATCTACTCGTCATAGGAAGTTCTACAGAGCCACTCTTTTTTCATACTGGATGTAGGCCCACCACCTGTAGGTCTTCATCATCAGTGGCCATACTGTGGAACCTAGGACTGATTACGTGCGTCAACAAAACCAAGCGCAGACTATAGGTTCTTTTACATGTTGACCTTCACAAAACCTACTCAGAGCATCCCAGGATGTTACGAGCACACTGCTCTACCTGTCTGGATCTCGATAGAGCATCCCAGGATGTTACGAGCACACTGCTCTACCTGTCTGGATCTCGATAGAGCATCCCAGGCTGTTATGAGCACACCGCTCTACCTGTCCGGATTTTAAAGGATCTTTTCTATGTGAACTTCCGCAAAACCTACTCAGAGGATCCCAAGATGTTACGAGCACACCACTCTACCTGTCTAGATCTCGATAGAGCATCCCAGGATGTTACGAGCACACCGCTCTACCTGTCCGGATTTTAAAGGATCTTTTCTATGCGAAACTGTAGCAAAACCTACTCAGAGCATCCCAGGATGTTACGAGCACACCGCTCTACCTGTCTAGATCTCGATAAAGCATCCCAAGATGTTACGAGCACACCGCTCTACATGTCCAGATTTAAAAGGACGTTTTCTATACTACCTGCACAACCTGTCCATGGCCACAGAGTATCAACCCGATACTCACCATACATCATCCTGATGTACATCATCACATGATCAACCTGATCATCGTCATAGCATCAACCTGATGCATATCTGGAGCAACATCCTGAAGCTCGTCATATATGATCATCCTGATCATCATCATAGCATCAACCTGATGCATATCATCTGGAGCAACATCTTCAAGCTCGTCATTTGTGATCATCCTGATTAAACTCATAGCATCAACATGATGCATATCATCTGGAGCAACATCCTGAAGCTCGTCATCTGTGATCATCCTAATCAACATCATAGCATCAACCTGATGCATACCAAGTATCTACCCTATACATGTCAACATACATGATCTACCTGATCATACAAGTATCCACCTGATACATATGCAAATACATGATCCACCTGATCATACAATTTATCTACCTAATACACATCAACATACATGATCAACCTCGTCATACAAGTATCCACCTAATACATATCATCATACATGATCAACCTAATCATACAAGTATCCACTTGATACATATACAAATACATGATCTACCTGATTATACAAGTATCCGCTTGATACATATACATATACAAATACATGATCCAACTGATCATATCCTGCATCCAACATGATGCATATACATATACATGACCCAACTGATCAGAGCATCCAACTAATGTATATACAAAGCAGTAACTAGAGCATCGTCCTGATGCTCATCATCCAGCGCTTACATCCACATCCATGGGAAGGATCGTCTTCTCACCGTGCTTGGAATGGCTCCAGCATATGCGTCCATCACTTCTTCCTCAAAGTGTCGTCGATCTAAAGAACACCAAGCCTCTCTCTGAAGTACTCGAACTTCACTCTGGCTAGTGGTTTCGTCAGTACATCTGCTACCTGCTCATCCATCGCAACATACAAGAGCTTTACTGCTCCTCTCTGCACCATATCCTTGATATAGTGATATTTGATCTCAATGTGCTTCAACCTATTTTGGAACACCAGGTTCTCAGACAGCTTCACACAACTCTGGTTGTCATAAAAGATACCAGTAGCCTCCAGCGGGAGATCAAATAACTCAGACAGTAGCTTCCGAATCCATACTGCCTCATAACTAGCCGAACGTGTTGCAACATACTCTGCCTCAGCTATACTCAGTGCTACGCAGGATTACTTCCTGCTAAACCAAGAGATCACACCTGATCCCATACTGAAGCAGCACCCAGAAGTGCTCTTCCTATCTGCAGCACTGCCTACCCAATCTGAATCAACATAACCCTACAGGTTAAACTTTTGATTCGCATCATACTTGAGCCCATAGTCAACTGTACCCTTCAGGTACCTTAGAATATGCTTTACAGTAACCAAGTGAACACCTCTGGGATCTGTCAGGAACTGGCTCAATGTGTTCACCGCAAAGCAGATATTTGGTCTCATGTTTGTCAAGTACATCAAGGACCCAATCATCTGACAATACACAGTGACATCAACCGGATCAGATGAAGCATCACACAGAAGCTTCAGGTTCGATGCCATAGGTGTGGCCATGGCCTTGCAGTCCATCATCCCGAACCTCTTTAAGATCTCTACTGCATACTTCCCTTGTCCAAGGAAGATCCCATCTGTACTCTGCCAAACCTCCATGCCTAGAAAATAATGCATTATCCACAAGTTCTTCATCTTGAACTCAGCAGCAAGCTTCCACTGCGTGTTGGCAATCAATCTATCTTCACCTGTAATAACAGGTCATCCATATACAAAAGTAGTATCATTGGATTGCCTTCCTCAACCTTGTAGTAAAGGTTGGAATCCACTTTACTCTTGGTAAAGCCCAAACTGGATAGAAAGCTGTCTATCCTACCATACCAAGTCCTAGGAGCTTGCTTCAAGCCATACAAGGCTTTCTTGAACCTGCACACATATGACTCCCTTGTCATGTGTCTCAAAAGCAAGTGGCTGCTCCACATACACTTCCTCCTTGACTACACCATTCAAGAAAGCTGTCTTGACATCCATCTGGTGTATCTTCCATTTCATCACTGCAGCGAGAGCAAGTACAGATCTAATGGAAGTGTATCTGGCTACAGGAGCAAAAGTCTCTATGCTACCACCTACATCATGCTTGATATTGTAGATCCTCTTGGAAGTCACTGCAAACTCCCCTTCAGGTCTTAGGACTGCATCCCAAACATCTTCATGATCGACTGGTACTCCTCAATCATGGCATTCTTCGCAGATCCTGGGAACTTCAATATCTTCAATATTTTCAATAGATAACTTTGTTGCTGAACAAATATTGTAGTCCTTCTTTTGTAGGTGATGGTATACGATCTTTCCTACACAACAAGTTAAATTGCATGATTAGAAAACATCTCATAGTTTTCAGAACAAATTCTTACACATAAAGAAATATGTCATACATTCATGCAATTATCTTAACCAATGCTTCAATACAACCTTTATCCATCTCCCGTAACTTTCTAGATGCCTTCCAATCTCTACCAGAACATTGTTAAGAGTGTGCACAACTCCCAACATGTCAGCAAAGAGGTTTCATTCTAGATAAGTAGCAATGGAATGTTGTACAGTGCCATAGGCCACTTACCCATGTATATTAGTAGTATACTGTTCATCAATGCAACTATGCATAATACACAACTTGATTCTAGGAACATGAGTATATACATTATTGAACAATATTATTTAAACAATAAAATATGCAAGGAATGATAATTCAAATACTTATCTTTGTTTGTTTGTTGGGTTGACTCCCTCTCAGTCTTTGCTTCTTTTCTGCAACTCCATTCTGATGTGGATTGTGAGAAGTGGTCAACTCCCTCTGAATATCTGCATCCTTGCAGAAACTACTGAAGTGTGCTCTTCTTGATATTTGCTTCCTTGCAGGAAACAACTGGAGTGTGCTCCCTCTTGATCTTTGCTTCCTTGCAGGAACAACTGGAGTGTGCTCCCTCTTGATCTTTGCTTATTTGCAGGAACAACTGGAGTGTGCTCCCTCTTGATCTTTGCTTCATGGATTACCTGTCCTTCAACTTATATCCATCACTATGCATGCTTATTAGTATCATCATTGTGTTATCCTCGAGGTCTCATACATAATCACACATTCATTAGTATAATCTTAAAACACAATAATCTTAAACATGTATAGTCATGATCATTTCAAACACAGATAATAAACATTAGTATTCAAGGTTTCAGGGAAGTCTTCTTTTACTCATACATATTCTTATTTGATCATATGACTCTTCTGGTTAGTTACATCGTCAATCAAGATAAGAGACATAAAATGCATAAACCCTTGATTACTTACATTTCTAACTTTATGAATAAACATAACCAATCATACCAAGTATACTTATATAAGGGATCCTAACACAAGGTAGGATTCTAACTTGATATAGGAAAAACATACCTGGATTGGTATGTTAGCTAGTTATGTCTAACATACCCACATGATGTCTTCTTGTTCTCTTCAATGACGTGTGCTAGTAACCTGCATATCTCATAGGTTAACCATAATAGAACCGAGTTATACATACCTCGCAAATAGATCTTCTAAGTGATTCATGACAATGGATGAATCTTTGTCCTCATGTCATCATGATCATATGTTCTTGAACTAGAACATGATTTGTCTTTCTTGGTGTACCTTTCATGTTAGCGGACAACATAAACCTCATACAACACCATAATGCATTAGTACAATCATAAGTGTCAACACCCTAATCAATGAATATCTTCTATCATGCATTCATAATTTTATTAAGGTGATACGACAAGTCTAAATTTAATCAAGATTGTACTAAACATAATAACATGAAGACAAACATACCATAAACTTAATCATGAATAAATCTTGAAACATACCTGGATGAGTCATACCTGTCGATATTGCTTGTAATCTTCTTATGTAAGGCCTTAGCCTCATCTCCCTCTGAAACAGGAACTTCTTCACTTATGCAGGTGACCAATCCATTCTCTTCTAGGATTAACCCAATCCACTTGATTTGCAAGAACTGGATCTGGAGCTGGATTAGGGTTTGTCAGAGAAACCCTAAAAATTCAAACTTTTAATTTCAAACTTCCGAAAGGATAGAAATATGTGCCTTGATGAGCTGATCAAGCTGGTATACTCATAATTTGAAAACTGCAAAGTTTCACCCCTCAAATTTGCCTTTGAAACTTCTGGATTCACTGGACATGACCCCGGACTAGGGTTTGATAAATCCCACCCTTCTACCCAATCAAAAGGTTCGATCCAAATCTCTAAGCTTCTATTTTTTTGAGGAACTTCCAGCCGTGGTCACAGATTTCAAAAATTTCCATTTTTGCAGAAGCCCTAATTTTCCACTTTTCCGATCAAAGTCCCGAACTAGGGTCTGATCAAGCCCGACCTTATTCCCAACCAAAAATTATGATCTTGGTCTCTAACTTTCAATTTTGATGAGTACCATTCATCCGTAGTCTTCGATTACAAAAATTCCAACTTTCTTCGAAACCCTAAATTCCGGAAGCCATGAATGAAGGTGCTCAAAAATAATTTTGTTTTGACAAAAATATGTACCTGATTGTTTCTAGTGTAACTCTGAACTTTTCGATCCACGGGGTTTGAAAATGTTTCTTGTGATATCCCGACCTATCATCTTTCCAACCCCACAAGTCTGACCTCAAATGGATTCTCTGAGAGAGATTTATTCCAAGTGTCGCAACGTGACCTGTTTATGGGATAAAACAGGAGAGAGAACTTGTACAGCATGCCACGTGTCACTGGTTCCGTTTCGGCCTCTGAAAAAGTTACCTGAGAAATTACAGTCTGTGCACTACCTATAAAGTTTTACGAAATTTCATTTGGAGCTTCCTAGCCCAAGTTATGGCCTTTTTTCCAAGGTTACCTGTTTATGACTAAGATCTGGAAGAGGCAGAAACCCTATATTGTACAGATCATAAATCACAAAGTACACCGAATTAGAGGTTGTCCTTTGGACACAAGGTACATGGGGATCTGAGCTTCACCCTATATGATTTTCAGGCCCTGAAACCTTGTCAAAATTTATTTATAGCTAAAGTGCTACGATGACTGGTTTTTGCTATATCAAGCCCTAGCATCATAAGTGCAACAACTGTCATACATGCCATACCATGCCTTCTTTCAGGCTAGCTCTGATACCATGTTAATTTTTCAGAATTTACTTCAATTTGATCTAGGATCTTAACTGAGAGAACAACATGTACAGCATATCTATAGCATATCAATCATGAACACAATAATGCAAGCACACAAGAGACACGGAGTTTACTTGGGGAAAACCATAAAGGTGAAAAACCCCAATAACTTCCTCAGAGATAGATAGAGAAATGATACAACCCAAGCATAAGAGATAGACATCTCCTAGCAGCAGCTTCTCCTCCTCCACAAGTGCGGCACTCTCCCGAGAGTGTGAGAGAGAATAGAATGATGAAATAGAGTGCCTCCCACACTCTATTTATACTTGACTTGACTTGCCTAATAACCTTTACTAGGTCGGCCTTAACTTAACCACATAACATAATGCTGACTGGGCCGACACCCAATAGAGTGGTCTAATAACCCTTTGACCCACATGGCCGACCCCCAATAGGGTGGTCTAATAACCCTTCGACCCACATGACTTATACAGGGCCGACCACAACAAGGTGGTCTAATAACCCATCAAGTATAAGTTACGACACTTACAATAAAAATGACGACACTTCCATATAGAGGAATAATAACATCTCTATAGGAATATAAACACTTATGTATAGAGGAATAATACCATCTCTATAGGAGTACAATATACATATATGAAATACATTCCGAAGTTACATATACATCAACAACATGTGCTTCTGTTTGGTAAGTCATTATAGGCAAACTCAACTTGTGCCATCACTCTATCCCATTGTTTTGGATTTTCTCCAACCAAGCTCCTCTGCATGTTACCCAGACTCATGTTGACTACCTTAGTTTGACCATTAGACTGTGGATGATAAGCTGAACTGAAATTCAGCTTAGTACCCAGTTTCTTCCATAATGTCCTCCAGAAATTACCTGTGAATCTTGTATCCCTATCGGAGACAATACTTCTAGGAAACCCATGCAACTTTACCACTTCATTAAAGAACAAGTTTGCTATGTGAGTGGCATCACTAGTCTTAAAACAAGGAATGAAATGTGCCATTTTTTGTAAATCTATCCACTACTACAAAGATGGATTAATTTCCTTTCTAAGTCTTCGACAATCCTAAAATAAAGTCCATACTCACAGAATCCCAAGGTCTGGTCGGAACAGGCAAGGGTGTATATAAGCCTGTGTTTTGGCTTCTACCCTTGGCATGCTGACAAATTCTACATCTGCTCACAAACTTCTCAAACTCAGACCTCATCTTGGGCTAGAAGTAAAAATGACGTAGTTGTCCATAAGTCTTATCACTTCCAAAGTGACCAGCCATACCACCATTGTGTTTCTCTTGAATCAGATTTTCCCTCATTGAGCAGCGTGGGATACACAACTTACTATTTTTTAAAAGTAAACCGTCCTGCAACATATATTCAGCCCACAACTCTCTGTCCACTTCCACAGGGTTCTTGCATGCTCTATATGCACACTGAAAATCATTGTCAGATTCATATAAATCTCTAAGATATTCAAATTCTAAAACTTGTACCTAAGTTTCCTGTATGATTAAGGCTCTCCTGCTCAATGCATCAGCTACACAATTTGACTATCCACTAATATGCTTCAACACAAAAGTGAAACTCTGCAGGAACTCTACCCATTTGGCATGTTTTTTATTCAATTTAGGTTGCTGCATTATGTACTACAAAGCATGGTTATTAGAATACAATACAAATTCTTGAGGCATCAAGTAATGTTTCCAATGTTTCAGAGCTTGGACTATAGCATAGAATTCCTTGTCATATGAGGAATATTTATGTTTTGCATCATTTAGTTTTTCACTAAAATAGGCCACTGGTTTACCTTCTTGACTGAGCAAAGCCCCAATGGCTACCCCACTAGCATCACATGTAACTTGGAATGGTTTTCTAAAGTTCGGTAGCCCCAACACGAGCTGCTCGGTAATCTTTTTCTTTAAAAGCTAAAAGTTATTTTCAGCTCCTACTGTCCAATTGAATGGTTGCTTGTCTTTTCTAGTAGTCTCAACAATGGGTGAACAAATGCTGCTAAATTTCTTTATAAATTTTCTGTAAAAGCTTGCTAAGCCATGGAAGCTTCTTACCTCAAATATGCTTTGGGGGGAAGGCCAATCCACAATTGCTTGCACTTTTTCTGGGTCCATCTTCAAACCATCCTTCGAAACCACAAAGCCCAAATACACCAACTCGGATTTCATGAAGGAACACTTCTTGATATTCACCAACAATTTCTCTAATTGCAACTTTTCCAAGACAAATATCAGATGCCTTAGATGCTCCTCCCTTGACTAACTAAAAATTAGTATATCTTCCAGGTAGACTATCACAAATTTTCCTATGAAGTCTCTCAAGACTTCATTCATCAATCTCATAAAAGTACTTGGGGCGTTTGATAACCTGAATGGCATAACCAGCCACTCATACAACCCTTCATTGGTTTTGAAGGCTGTCTTCCACTCGCCCCCCTCTCTAATTCTGATCTGATGATACCCACTTTTCATATCTATCTTAGTAAAGTATGTTACCCCACTCAAACAGACCATTATGTCATCCATCCTAGGCAATGGGAACCTATATCTGATGGTTATTTTGTTAATGGCTCGTGAGTCCGTGCACATCCTCCATTCACCACCCTTCTTTGGGCTCAACACTGCAGTCACTACATATGGGCTCAGAATTTTCTTAATCATCCCCTTATCCAACAATCCTTGCACTTGCTTTCTGATCTCTTCATTCTCCTAAGGTGTCAACCTATAGGCTACCCTGTTGGGTAAGCTAGCTCCCGGAATGAAGTCAATGTGATGGTTGATATCTCTCTTTGGCAGCAACTCATTGGGTAAATCATCCACCACTATGTCATCAAATTCAGCCAACATTCTCTGAATTTCTTCAGGCAGATCTGAAATAGTAGTCTTCATCATTACTACCTTGGGCTTGCACATCACAGCGTGGTTCACTTCCTCCTCTTCAAACTGTTGCAAATAATTTTTGTCGGTCAATATCAAGACTTTTGCTACTGGCTGCTCTACTATACTACCTTCTTGCAAAGGAAGTAAGACATGTCTCACTCCATCCTTATCAAAAATGTAGCAGTTCCTCCTACCATTGTGCACTACTTCCCTGTCAAACTGCCAAGGTCTTCCCAAAAGAACATGACAGACATCCATGGGCATAACATCACATATTTCTTTATCTTTATATGTACCTACTTGTAAATCAAACTCACATTGCTCACTTACCAGAATTTGATGTTCTTTGTGCAACTAGGATACCTTGTAGGGAACTGGATGTTTAATCTTCTTCAAGCTCAGTTTCTCCACCATCTCTATGGACACCAGATTGTTCGTACTCCCACTGTCAATCACCATCTTGCAGCACTTTCCTTCACGGAGGCTTCACTCAATAAACCGCTATCATAGCACGTTCAATCGTTGCATATGAAACAATACCCCTAATTTCACTAAATATTGGAAAATAGCTTCCAAAATCATTTTCTTTAACCCCCTCCCAATATGCCTTCCCAATTTTTAAAAAAAAAAACCCTATTTTCACTAGATATTGTATGTATCAATTTTTTCATTAACATTTTTTATACCCCTTTATATTTCTACCTAGTATATTGATATGATCCCACATGCATTCTATAATGCACCTTGCTTCTTTCGATGTATATTATGGATGCACATTACTTCACCCACAATGCAATTACTCAACCACATATCATTATGATTTTCAACATCTAATGGTCTAATAAAGAGATAGGAGATCACTTCTTGTATGTCACTAGAGCCAATGCACATAGTACAACATTTAGATTGCATGTTGCAGTTCCCCAAGTGCTGACTAAGCCTGTTGTGGTCTAGGTATCCAAGACCCCAGGGCCTGTAACAAGCTCTAGGAGGCTGACTAAACCTCCCAAGGCCTATAATAGGCACTAGTGGTTGGGTATTCAAGCCCCCAAGGCCTATTGAGGGCCTATAACAGGCCCTGGAGGCTTAGAGCCTCCCAAGGCTATTGGTAACAACTGGCTCAATGCTATTGGTAACGATTGGTTGTCAATGACCATTGCCTCTCGACTATGATCGACTAGAAACCCACTTCAACACGAAACCCCTGGCCTCAAGCATGCCTCAAGACGTGATTTCCCTAAGTAAGCCCGAGCCTTTCCTCAACCCGATTTCTCATCCGTCTGTGATCCCTCCATCTCTATTTGGCGAATATTTGTCAGCATGCCCATATAAAAAAGACCCCAAAGTATTTTTGTATTGTTACATTAAATAAAAAAACCCTTTGCCCCTTAATATATAAGCAATATAATTTTTAGGTTTTCATGAATATTTAATACCACAATATGAATGAACGTGGTATTATATTTCCTTCTAGTGAAGCCCTCGTACTTTCCTTTGACCTTACATATAGTCCTGAACAAGGCTTTCCTCTGAGCAGGTTCTGCAGTTTCCTTCTCAGGATTCAACAAGACTTTGTTTACAATCAAAGCCTCTCCAGTCTCAGGTAGGTTTTCAGCCACTGGTAATTTCTCTTGCTGCTGCTCCTTCTTAGATACATAGGCCCCTCTATGTCCTATGTTTTCCTTCTCCAGGCATTCAAAAGACCTGTGACCTAGTTTGTTACACTTGTAGCATCGAAAGATAGTTTCTCTGCCTCTTCCTCTACCTCTACTTCCTTGGTAGGGTATTCTTCCTCTGGGGTCACTGTTTTTGTCTTGCTGCTCATGCTGATTTGAATTGCTGGACTCTCCCTTTTGGGCTGCAAACTTCTCCCTTCCAACTGGCTGTCCTCTCCCTTTGGCTGAACCTCTTCCTCTATTGAAGTTTTGTTTCCTCAATAGCTTCTCTTCTTCTCTCAGGCCACATTGGTAGGCCTATTCCATTGTCCTAGGTGATATCATGTTGATTTCATCCTGGATCTCCATCCTCAAGCCATTTATATATCTGGAAGCCTTCTCGGCTGATTCCTCCACATAACCAACTCTCAAATTTACTTTGTAAAATTCCTCAATGTACTCTTTCACAGTCAGCAATCTTTGCCTCAAATTCTGCATTTGCCTATACAGAGTTAGCTGGTAATCTTTGGGCATGAATTTGGCCCTCATCTTGGCCACCATCCTATCCCAGCTCTTGATTAGTGGCTTATTCTTCCTTCTCCTCTCTGTCTGCACACTATCCCACTAGAGGGATGCATGCCCCTTCAACCGTGTCACTGCCAATCTGACTTTCCTATTCTCCTCAATCTCATCATACTCAAAATATTTGTCCAACTCACTGATCCAGTCAATGAGGTGTTCAGCAGTAAGGCTTCCCTCATAGGTGGGCAGCTCAAGCTTCGATCTGGATGTGGTTCCTAAAATGGATCGAAGACATCTCATTTCAGGTGTCTTTGCTACAGGAGCTGCCTCCTCTTCATGTTCTTCCTCTTTAGGCTCACTCACATCTCCTGCCACTAGATCTCTTTGTTTTCCCAGCTCCACAGCTGCCAATACGCGCTCTCAGCTCTCTCAACTCCTCCATAACTTCTGCATTTGCTGCTGGTCATCCTCTGCCATGACCCCGAGCTCTACCAACACGAACATCCATGTATTTTCCTTATTTTAATGAGCAATCTCCCGCTTTGATACCAAAATTGATGGCCAGAAAATGTTTGAACCTCAATTTCACTTACTAGCGAACTGATTTAGTTTGCTAATTGTGGTTTCGATGTCAAAATAAGACTCACATCTGGGGTTTTTTTTTTAATGTTATTGCAAGTCTGAAATAAATGTAATGAAGATCCCAACTCTACACCGGGGCTAAATTCTGGTGCATATGGTAGATGATTGGAGCTCTGGCCCTATCACATTGCCAATGGCTCAATGCATAATTTTCAGACCTGCGTGTACTGTGCATTCAAATCTATGGCTCTAACTTCAACCAACGTGGCCCACACTACCAGAACTGAAGAGGATTCGCTTATTCGCCACTGAGGGCTCTCTAACTTTGCGTCTATCATAATGGGAATACACCGGTTCACTCCAGCTCGACCACAGAGCAGCACTACAATGAGATATTCAGGCTCGGTCTTGTACTCTAGAGTGTTCTCAGAGCAGTTGTAGTTGTAACCAAAACCGGATCCTCAATCTCCTAAATCGATGGGCTCTCACTCCTTCACGCACGAGGGTTCTGGTTTTTTTTTCTTCTGCGTCTGAGATAGAGGGAAAACGCACAGCTTCTATAAATTTCAGAGTTCAATCACAATGGATACATTAGCTCATTACTTGGTGATCTCGATTTTCTTTCAATAAGGCTCGAATACATGCCAGGGATGGGTTGGCTGCGAATTTATATGTAAAAAACCTTAATTTACTGAAACTAGAGAAGAACTGAATGAAAATCAAAAGATTCAACCACCATTGTTTCTATATTTTGAAACCTGCAATAAAATTCAGTCTGGACGAGAATGCCCTTTTCATTTGCAATTGTTCATACATACCAAAAGATTCCAACCCCCCCCATTTTCGAAGTTATGCTTTTATTCATGACTAGTTGTATTGTCGATTCTCCTTCCTAAACTACAGTTTCCTTTTTTTTATTTTCTTTGTATGATAGCTAGAAAAGATCTCCAGTTTCCTCCCTGACCGGGAGTTACAAATTTGGTCCGGAGCTGCCATTAGTAAGATTCCACTTGCCCAACGCTTAGAAATTCTTTCTAAATTTAACTACTGCCCCTAAAACTGTAACGGCGCAGCCTCCACGCAGGGAGCTGTCAATAGCCATTTATTCCTACTTATAATCTATAACTGATAGCCTACTATTTTCCCCATAAGTATTCATTTAATAAGATATTCAATTAAGTTGACTGTCCTGATTAAATGCCCCTGCATCACTTTTCCCATCCTCCTTCAGTCTAGGAAAAGCATAGATGGTAGTCCACCCCAAATTCTAAGATATAAATACCTATCAATGTAATTATTTTCTTAATCCTTATTAATTGTATTATCATATATTTTCTACATTTTGATGTTGGATGGAAAAATTTTAATGTTATATTTATATTTTAATAGTTAATGTGTATGTGATGACATGGCTTAAATAGATTTATTTTTTAACATTGTAACTTTATATTATATATATAATTACATTTATCGAGGCTCAAAGACCTTTCTTTACAAAAATAAACAAATTCTTCACCTTGAAAACTGATGTTTGAACCATATGAAAAAAACGTGCTGGAGTGTTTCACAAAAAGCAACTTGAAGAACTTTGTCTTTTTTAAAAAGAATCTCTACAACAGAGATGTCTTTCATGTAAGGAGAGAGAGTTGATTAGAGGTAAAACTATATATATGCTTGGGAAAGGGCCTGGATCATGTTCCTCTAGCTAGTCCTCGGATAATTCCTACCTGTGTTAGAGTCCAAAACCTGTGTGAGAGACCATCTTTAGAGAGCCCGTTTTCCTCAGTGTTCCTTTCTATGTAGATGTTGTGAAAGATGTTATGTTGAAAGGAGGCAAGTAATAGCTTTACTTCATCGTAAAGAGGTCAGAGGTAAATGTTCCTAGGGAGTCTTTTGTTTTTAAGCCTATCAATCACCAACTGAGAGTCTCCCATAACTTGAATCTTTTGGACCCCCTTTGACTCTACTGTGCATAGTTCAGCCATGTTGTTTGTACATGGCCCAAGTTTTCTTTGAATTTTATCCATAGATTTGTACATAGGCTTAAATAAATTTATGCATGTTCATGAATGTTTTTATAACTTTGAATTGTTTTAAGTTTAGAGCTCTGGAATTCTCTATCGCAATAACACACCCTTGACTCTTGATGTAAATCATTGATACTATTTTGTAATTTATTTGTGTACAAATTTAATTCACAAAAAGTGGTGTCCACCAATAAAATGATAAATATTTTGGAAAAAAATAGAGACACTAAACAAAACTCATTGTTAAACAACTCACTCATAATTGTAAACGCCATTATTTTTTTAACTTACAAACATGAAATGAATACCTTTACTAGATGCATGCAATACAATATTTTTTACCTTTAGCATTGAATAGACAAAATACATGCATCACATTCTTATACATCTACATTGATTTTTAAGATTGTTGGAGTGCACTTTTTATTAAAGACTCAATTTCAAAAGAAATTGTTAAAATAGAGCTCCATCTAATACCTCCCATCTTACTTACCCATTTTTCTAGTAGATACCTCCCATCTTACTTACCCATTTTTCTAGTAGATAGGAAAAGACACATTGACCTTGACGGCTTTCAAAGGAACACTTTGTGTTAGAGGTCATGTACAACATAAATCTTAGGTTCAACTTAGTGTACATATTTATTTAATGCATTACTTAGTTTTCTCAACCTCAAATGTCAAGAGACAACACTCTTCGCATGTTTCTTTATAGGATTCCAATAAAACTGAGTCGTGTATCATTACATCTCTTCTCTCATAATATTTATCCAACTCCATAAATCAAATGTCCACATCCTTATAATATTTATCCAACTCCATAAGTCAAATGTCCACATCCTTACTTTCATTTTTTTTCCTCAGGGAAAAGAAAAAAAAAACGTATTCATTAATATGATAATGAGTTACATTGTTCAAAATTGGCTGTCTAGGCCTTGCAAAAAGCATAGTTGTGATATAGCGTATCTACAAATATTGTAATTGTATCAATAAGAGAGTCTCACCATGAGATCGTCATTAGGGTTCAGAATTCTTTTTACAAGATATAATAAAAAAAGATAACTGCAGATATATGCTAGTAGGAAATCATGAATAACCTTATGCCGGCATGGGTTCGATTTCTAATTTATTGATATCTGTTGATATGCATGTTCACTGTTTCCAAGATCCAGCTTCAATCTAAATACCCTTTTTGGAAAGAGAGTCTGCCTCCAATTTTATTTCCCTCTATATATGGTAAAAACTAATATGTTGTATGATCCCAACATATCTGAGAATATCTTCATAGACTGGTCTCAAAAGTATATTCTTTGGTGGTTTCATTAATTTGAACCAGTTGATCACTAGAAGAGAATCTCCAAACACCTGTAACTTCTCCACCCCAATATAAATGGCTAATTGAAGCACCAACTTAAGGGCCTTCAGCTTTGCAAGATTGTTTGATGTATATCCTAGTCGAGTCACGAATTTGTGCCAATGACAATCATTGATGTAAATAATACCTCCAGCTCCTCCTATGCCAAGTCTACCTTGTGATGCTCTGTTGAAGTAGCACCAACAACCAGATTTAACAATGGGCTCCTCTTGTATGATTCATTTCTTTGTGGGAGTTGATGATTGCGGGAAATGTGTCAAGATAGCCCCACTCTTAGAAACATAAATCGGGTATGAAATAAAGGTATCCTCAAATAGAGCCTTGTTCCTTGCCAACCAAGTACCATCGATCAGTAAAACAGGTAATGCTCAAAAGTTATGAAAGTTTGCATTTTTTAACTAGTCATGTAGAGCATCTTCAATAGATACACCATTCTAGATAAACAAATTTCCATAATACTGAGAAGCAAAGCTCCACATGTTAGCTATGTATGAGCATTTGATGAACATGTGGTTAAGTGATTCAGATTCAAAGTGGCATAATGGACACCAGTTGGGTCCGATTCCAAGTATACTAGTGAGTGTGTCCCAGACATGAACTTTTCCACCTAGAGTAATCCAAAGGAATAATTTTGCCTTTAGCAGGCACTCGAACTTCCAAACGACGTTGTTCCACCATGGCGAGTCAGGTATATACTCCTCTTCACGTGCCACTCTGTATCCCAATAGTGGATGATAAGTACCATCTTCCTTGTTTCTGGTCCATAAAAGCTTGTGATTTATGTTTGAGATGTGAATGTGACTATCCTATAATTCTTGCTTTCAGGATCATCTACAAACCCCAAAGCCTCTACATCAAGCCATTTTTGGTGCAATGGGGTGGTGCTATGATAATCATGTATGTGTGACAAAAAATATACACCACGATCATTAAGATGACCTATCATCAAGTCAAGAAAGCAATATGCAGTAGAGCATCCAACCCACGAGTCTTTCTCGGTTCTTATTCGTCTTGCATTGCCAACTTCTCACATTAACCAGTCACCGATAATGTCAAAATATTTGATAATGGATTTCCACATTTTGATACATTTCGGATAGAGTGGTTCCTAGATCTGAGCCGGCCCTATGTAGATGTCGGTAAATGTATTTCTAATGGATAAATTTATCCCAAATCCCTTCACCATTAATGATTCTCTAGATACCCTTCGCAGCTAGACCTCTGTAAAAACATGATAAATCTTTAATACCCCATCCTCCAGAGTCTTTTGGTGGTGTAAGTTTTTGCCGTGATATCCATGGGAAGGCTTTCTTTTCTTCTATACCATGCCAGAGAAAACTAAAACAAATCTTCCTAATGTTGTCCAAGATGCATGTTGGGACATAAGCAATAGAGGCCCAATAAATAGGTATGTATTCAAGAACAAATTAAACCATCACAAGTCTGTCGCCTCTAGTTAACCATTTATTGCACCAATGGTTAATCTTGCTTTCAATTTTTCCTATCATCCAAACCTAGTCTTTTCTCATGTAATCATTGGGTTTGATTATGAAGCCAAGATATTTGAGTCCGTTGTTAAAATCAATCATAGAAAAGGAAAAATGTTCACCAATCCATATAGATACAGTCCTATCCACATTCATAATAGAAATCAAGGATTTGTGATCATTAAGATCATACTTGATGCTGCAAAAAACAGATTTAGAATCTCCTTGATTTTCAAAATGTCCCTTCTTGATCCATCAGTGAATAGCGGGATGTTATCTACAAATAGTAGGTGGGTGATGGATAAATAAGCTTGTTAGAAAATGGGATCGAAGAACAATAGCATAAAATAAGAATCAGAAATAAAACACATAAACTCTATACAAGAGAGATTCCAATATACGTGCTTCACCCAATCTAGGCTATGTCCATGGAGAAATTGGCAGTCCTTTTATTATACTGTCCAGCAAATGAAGGGATACAACCCACAACACATCCGCTGCAACTTCCTCTTCACTCTCTCCTAGTCTCTCTCACACAATCACAAAGATATTTACAATACTACAATACATAGTCGTATTACAATGCCTTCCTTTTAAAGAGGGATTACCATGGGAAAATACCACGAGATACCCAATACCATGGGCTCGTAAATTACCCATTATTGACCAAGTCATGACTATAAAATTACAACATTTTACAAGGCAAAAAAAAAATTCTTTCAGGGGCCCCCTTTCTTAGGGGTGCTACCCCCCGCTGGGATGAGTGTACAGTCCACCCGCACAACATATAAAACTGGGGTACAAACACGTTTGAACAACAAGATATTTGAATCATGAAGATCTGGCTCCACAACCAACAATCTCCCACTTGGAGATTGATCACAACAAATCCATCGCTACTACATTTGTTGGACTATGATTCAAACCTTGGACCTGGAAAATTTTCCATCTTCACCTTCATGCTTAAAGGCCAACTGAAACTAAGCAAGAACTCAGTTTCTCTTTGGTTACTACCTTTGTTAACATGCTTGTAGGATTTTGGATAGTATGTGTCTTTTCCAACTTCAACAGTTCATCATCTAGAACAAATCATATGAAATGGTACTTGAGTTGTATATTTGTAGTCTTGGAATGGAAGGCTAAGTTCTTTGCAAGATGAATGGCACTCTGGTTGTCACATTACGACCTATTATTTTCCTACTTCTTTCCCAATTCCTCCATGCACCTCTATAGCTAAAGTATCCCTTTACTAGCCTCTATAGCAGCAACATACTCTACTTTTATTGTTGAAAGTGCAGCAACCTTTTGTAGTTTCAAAATCCAGCTTATTGTTGTTCCACCTATGGTAAAAACATACCCTGTGGTTTTCCTACTACTATCTTTATCACCTGCCATATCTACATCAACATATCCCTATAGAGCAGTGTATGAACCTCCAAAACATAATGCATGAGTAGTAGTACATCTCAAATACCTGAGAATCCATTTTATTGCTTTCCAATGTTCTTTACCTAGATTGTTGATATACCTTCTCACAACTCCCACTGCATGTACAATATATGGTCTTGTGCACACCATCGCATACATCAGACTTCCAACTGCTGATGAATAAGGGACCTTGGACATGTATTATATTTCCTCCTGTGTCTTGGGACACATCTCCTTACTTAGTTTGAAATGGTTGGCCAAAGGTGTATTAACCGGTTTTGCATCCTACATTATAAACCTCTCCAACATCCTTTCTATGTACTCACCCTGAGACGTCAATTTGTGATTTTTCCTATCTCCTATTATTCTCATACCAATGATTTGCTTTGCAGCACCCAAATCCCTCATTGCAAATGAATTAGCTAATTTCCTTTTGAGCACATTTATATCCCTAATGTTCGACCCTGCAATAAGCATGTCATCCGCATACAATAACAAGATAATACATATTTCATTATCTAGCTTCTTGAAATAAACACGATGGTAAAAATGACATCTACTAGAACCTTGTCATGTCATAAACCTGTCAAATTTTAAATACCATTGCCTTGGAGCTTTCTTTAATCCATACAAGTTCTTCGTCGACCTACATACTAAATTCTCCTTCCCTTTGACCTCATACCCCTATGGTTGTTGCATATAAATATCTTCCTCCAAATCCCCATGAAGAAAGGTTGTTTTTACATCTAACTGTTCAAGATGCAAATCTTCTACTGCCACTAGACTTAAAATAGTCTTAATTGAAGTCATTTTAACAACAAGTAAAAATATTTCATCAAAATATATAACTTTATTTTGTGCAAACCCCTTTACAACAATTTTGTCCTTGTACCGCTTTTTGCCTCTATATTCTCCCTTCAACCTGTAAACTCATTTATTCTTTAATGCTCTTTTACCTGTAGACAACTGAACCAAATCCCAAGTCTAGTTTCTTATCAATGAGTCCATCTCCTCATTCATGCCTTTCTCCCACTTCTTTCTAGTTTCCACCTGCATTGCTTCTTCATAACATTCTGGTTCACTAGAAGCAATCATCAATCAATAATACAATGAAGAAGAGTATCATTCATGGGGTCTACTTGACCTGGTAGATCTTCTAACACTTGTAGGAGTTTAAGGTACCTACTTTTGTTCTTGATTTTCCAGCATCTTTGGAACTTTATTTTCTTTGATTTCATCAAACACTGTGTACTTTGTGTTTTCCTTTTCATGTTTCTTTCCCTACAACTGATCTTTATACATTACCTTTTCATTGAATACCACATCTCTAATCCTAATGTTTTTTTTTTCATAATCCCATAAGCGATAACCAAAATCATCAACCTCATATCCAACAAATGTACATTTCTTGGATTTAGCCTCAAGCTTTGTTCTATTTTCTTTATCAATATGGACAAATGCTTCACAACCAAAAGTTCTCAGAAATGGGTAGTTTACATTTTTACTTGTCCATGCCTTCTTTGGAATCCCATCATCCAAAGCACTTGAAGGTCCTATATTTATTAAGTAAACAACAGTATTTATAGCATATGCCCAAATCTATAAGGGAAACCTTACATGCAATCTTATACACCTTGCACGCTCCATGATTTTTTTGGTCATCCTTCCTAACACACCATTTTCTTGTGGTGTTCTTGGAACAGTCCTATCTCTACGAATCCTATGGTAAGAACAGTAACTATCAAACTCCTTGCCGCAGTGTTCACCTCCATTATCAGATCTGATACACTTTAACATTTTTCCTGCCTCATTCTCAATTAAAGCTTTCCATTTCTTGAAAGTACCAAAAACATAAAAATTATGTCTAATGTAATAAACCCAAGTTTTTTTAGTTGCAACATCATTAAAAGTAACATAATAACGAGAGCCACCACAAGATTGAACCTGAGTTGATCCCCATACATCTGTATGCACAAGCTCTTACTTCTCACTCTTCTTTTGCTTTCCAACCCTGATAAAATTGAGTCTCTTTTGTTTTCCATAAACATAGTTCTCACATAATTCCAAACTTACATACTTCAGATCTGGTAGCAACTTCCTTGAGTGGAGAATATGCATCTCCTTCTCACTCATGTGGCCAAGCCGATGATGCCACAATGTTGTATATGAAGCTAAAGAGATAGAACAGTCAATATTATGAGGACATAAATACGTACATATCCTATCTCCTTTTGTTATCACCATCGATCATTTAGTGATCTTCCACCACGTTTCTCCAAACGTAGATAAACAACCACCATCTCTCAATTTCCCTATTGAGATTAGATTTATTTTCATAGCAGGAATATGCCTTACATATTTCAGCAACCATTCACCTCTATTCTTTAACTTTATCCGTACCTTACCCGTTCCAACAATTTTACACGGTTCATCATCACCCAATCAAACATTTCCAAAATCACTTGGAACATAATCATGAAAGAATTTCCTATGGGGTGTAGCATGACATGAATCCTTTGAACCTACTACCTAGTAATCACTAATATTATCTAATGCAAGAAGTAAAGCATCTTGTAACACATCATCTACTACATTTGCTTCCTGAGTAGTCTCTTGTTGTCGATGCATCTCCTTTCTTCTATAGAGATCTGCAGTCTTTCTTCGGATGTCCTTTCTTCCCACAAATCCAACACTCTATCTTTCCTAGTTTGGACTTGGATATGCGCTTCCTAGACTTCCCATGATTACCTGGGCTCTTTTCTTTCTCCCTTTGTCTTCCCCTGATCTCCATGGTCAATGCATTCCCTGATGTCTCACCTATGCTTTTCCTTCGGATTTCCTTGCTAAGAATAACACCAACAACATCATCAAATTTCAGAGTGTTTGAACCAGAGACAGAGTTACTTACAACCATGACCAAGTCGTTCCATCTTTCTGGAAATGAGCACAATATTGGAAGATCCCTAACCTCATCTTCAAAGTTCACTTTTACAGAACTTAGTTGATTAGTAATCATATTAAATTCATTTAAATGGTCAGCAACAAACCCACCTTCTGACATCTTCATATTAAATAAATGCTTCCTTAGAAATACCTTGTTGGAGGCCGAGAGTTTTTCATACAGTTTAGCCAATGCGCTCATTAGACCCTCCATTGTATTTTATTTGGAAATATTGAAAGCCATTGAAGAAGCTAGGCACAGCCGTATTGTTCTTAGTGCCTTTCTGTCAAGAACCTGTCATTCTTCGTCCTTCACAGTCGTCGATTGTTTTTCTTTTCCTCCCAATGGTAGGAATAGATCCTTCTGATATAGATAGTCCTCCACTTGCATCTTCCATAACTGCTAGTTTTGTCCATTAAAATTTTCAACCCTAAACTTTCCTTCTTCCGCCATTGCTCCCACTCGAACCAGGAACCCTTCTTTCTTGTGAGTTTATGCGCCAAATAGGCCTTTGGCTCTGATACCAATTGTTAGAAAACAAGATCGCAAAACAATAGCATAAAATAAGATGCAGAAATAAAACACCTAAACATAATACAAGAGAGACACCAATATACGTGGTTCACCCAATCTAGGCTATGTCCACGGAGAAATTCTCAGTCCTTTTATTATACCATCCAGAAAATGAAGGGATACAACCCATAGCACATCCACTGCCACTTCCTCTTCACTCTCTCACAATCTCTCTCACACAATCACAGAGATGTTTACAATACTACAATACACAACCATGTTACAATGCCTTCCTTTTAAAGAGGGATTACCGGATACCCAATACCATGGGCCCGTAAATTACCCATTATTGACCAAGTCATGACTATGAAATTACAAAATTTTACAAGGCAAAAAAAAAATTATTTTCGGGGCTTCGCCCCAAACCCCTCAGACTCCCGCGGTAGGGCTAAGCCCCTTCGATGGGATGAGTGTACAGTCCACCTACACAACATATAAAATTGGGGTACAAATATGGCTGAACAACGAGATCCCTAAATCAGGAAGACCAGGCTCCACAACCAACAAAGCTCCCATCTGAATCCCTTTCAATCCTCCCGAGAATCTCGCGTGAATGATGGCTCTGCTAAGTCCTTCCACAATCAATATGAACAATAGATAGACTAATGGACAGCCCTGCTTTAGTCCTCTACCTTATCTAAAGAAAGAGGAATTCAATCCATTGATAAGGACCACAAATGATATTGATTGAACACATGAAAGTATAAGATTTACCATAGGTAAATTAAAACCCACTTGAAACAAAACCAATCGTAGAAAGGTCCAATTGACTCTATCATATGCATTGGAGAGGTCAACTTTCATAATCACAGCAAGGAGGTGTTTGATTTTGGCCGAATGGGATACTTCCTGTGCAATCCCAATAGCATCATGTATTTGACGACCTTTTACGAAGGCAAACTATTCACTGCAATTCTTAATTCCATCTTACTTTTCACATGTTTGTTTATAAACCTTCAATCAAATTTGATGATATATCATTGTCTCTTCTTTCATCATTCCTCCTCAAGTCAAATGTCAACGTACATGCTTATTTTTTATACATCATTTTAAAATTTCCTTTTTTATTTTAATGTCTTATTTTCCAACTTCCATGAACCAAATTTACTCTCATAAATTAAATTGTATTTAATATAATAATATACTTACACTTTCTAAAAAATTATACGTTCAACATGACCGTTAGGTCCATTAAGCGAGATGGAACTCTTTCACACTTGAAACAATTTAAGTGAAAAAGATATTCTTGACATGGTATAGGGGAGGGACTCCTAATGTTGTGCGGGGACCAGTAGTGGTCATGGTTCCCGTCACAACAACCACCCAATTATTGAACATTCCCAACTTAAAAGGAAATCATAAAACTTCATATTTATGCATAAATATATATTATATTAAGTCCAAAAAGCATTTAATAGCTGATTAGAACCCCAACTGACACTGGACAGTCCATTTAATGCCAACTTTACAAATCATCAGGTCCAACTGAGAACAAACTCTGTCTTACCATTAATACCAAATCTAACATCAAAACAACCTATCATGCTTAATCTACTAAGTACACCATGGGCATCACATCAGCCCTCATGAACCACAACTGGAGAAGCAACAATCAAACAACAGGATGCAATGTTCCATCACCCATTACCACCTGCACACTGCAAGTGAAATTTGGGTCAGCATCTGGTCCAGAATTAATCAACAACTCACACATGCAACCTCAATAAATGACACACACCCACTGAAAAATGATCAAATCATTCATTAAAATCTATGAAATCAAAAGGAGCATCAAAACTCTACGAAAGCCTAAAATCAAATCATCCATTAAACTCTTAAATCAGCAAAACAAAATTCGCTGCCCAAAATCAAATCAAGCATTAAACTCAACCAAAGCACATGGATCAGCAAAACAGGCATTAATCAAATTCCCGGCTACCCAAAATCAAATCATCCATTAAACACACTAAGAGCACATGGATCATGCAAATAGAAATCTCCATCCATTGGATCGGTGCCAAATCAATCCCAGCCTCCCATTCCCAGAATTAACCTTGCAATCCATGTCAATTCCACTAAGCAATCATTTTCAACATAAAAAAAACTATAAACCAACCTCTTTGCACACAATTGAATCCATTTGCATTCCTTGGATTCCTCTATCATTCAAGCAGTGCATTTATCATCTATCAACCACAACTCAACCATTCAAGCAGTGCGTTTATCATCTATCAAACTGTTATTCCTGCAGACTGGTCATCTATCAACTAGGACTCAACCATTCATCAACATCCCATCAGTGTGTGTTTCAGATATTGACAGTCACTTATTTCATGTATCCATTCAATTAACCATCTAAGTTTTCATGTATCCATTAACTATCCATTTCACATATCCATTTATTAACTAGTTTAGCGTATAATACTCACAAGTTAACCATTGCAGAAGGATACCCTATTAAATGTTACATGTATGGATTGTTCTATTAACTAGTTTAGCATATAATACTCACAAGTTAACCATTGCAAAAGGATACCCTGTTAAATGTTACATGTATGGATTGTGCAGATTCTCGTAGTCACATATCCATTCTATTAACTAGTTTAGCGTATAATACTCACAGGTTGACCATTGCAGAAGGATATATAATACTCATAGGTTAATTGAATGGATATAATACCCTATTAAATGTTACATGTATGGATTGTGCAAATTCTGGTAGCCATGCCAAGAGTCAATATTGCACCTCGTACAAGGAAGACAAGGAAGCGGGGTACCCGGGGTGCCCAGCTACAATGCACATCATCGGATGAGGAAAGGGCCCGTGTTTCAAATGACAACATTGCTACAACAAATTCTGAGAATGGTCCTCTGGAAGAGGTAGATAGTGTGGTTCCACCATCAACAACAGTGCCATCACCACCCACAGTGCCAGCATCGCCCATATTGCCACCATCTTCCATAGTGCAAGGTGCCATTTCAACGAAGAAAATCAGTGCAATTAGAGGATGGACAAAAGAAGACATGCAGGCTGCAATTGACGATGTTGAATTCAGGGGGTTTTCAGTTAGAGCAACGGCCAAAAAATATGGGACTGCACCCACGTCAATCCATTACTGGATAAATGGCCTGACCCATACTAAGAGGAGAGGTCCTCTTACAGTCATGACTGAATAGGAGGAGGAGGAGGTGGTGGTGTGGTGTAAGGAGATGGTTGAATTGGGACATGGGCTAGAGTTGATACAACTAAAATCAATTGTTCCTCAAATCTGTCAAGGGAGGCCAATCCCATTCAAAGATGGGTTTCCAGGTAAGTCGTGGTGGGATAATTTCAAAAAAAGGCATCCAGAGCTAGTGCTACGAACTACGAAGGGCCTGGATAGAGACATGGAATTGAATCTACGCCCCACAGTTGTGTCCAAGTTCTATGACACTCTTTCTTCTGCATATGAGAAACACTTTTATGCTCTAGACCATATTTGGAACTGCGACGAGACAGGGTTACTGGTAGGAAGGAATTATGGCATTCAGGTCATTGCAAAGAGAGGGAGCCAGAATGTGCCAAAGGTTCTGCCTAGGAGCAGGGAGTGGATAACCATTTTATGCTATGCGGATGCAATTGGTATGGCAATCCCGAAATTTTATTTGTTCAAGGGAAAAACTCGGCTGCAAAACTATATCCAAAACTGTGAACCTGGGGCGTGCATGGCTGCACATCCCTATGCATGGATGACTAAAGAACTTTTCCTGAACTGGCTTTGCCACTTTACAGCATCCGTACCAGGCGGTGTCTCCCCTGAAAACAAACACCTGTTGGTTTTAGATGTCCATGGCAACCACATTGTTGTGCAAACCGTCGAGGAGGCAAACAGGTTGGGCATTGACTTGTTAACACTTCCTGCTCACACCACTCATAGGTTGCAGCCCCTAGATGTGAGTGTGTTTGGGCCTTTCAAGGATTTTTTCAGGTTGGAACGTGTTGCATGGATGGCAAAGAACCCAGGGGTAGAGGTAAAGAGGTTTGAGATAGCTGAGCTTGCAAGCAAGGCTTTCAAAAGGGCTCTCACATCCTCGAATATCAAGGCTGGCTTTAGGTGAACAAGTATCTGGCCATTGAATTATGATGCTCTTATGCATGACACCGGGTGTAGTTGAGCTTTTGATGTGGATGGCCAAGAAGATGTGGCTAGTGAAGATCTTGAGGATGTCGAAGAGCAATTGGATGGGTAGCAAGAGGCAAATGTTGTGGACAACATCATGTCCCTTTCTCAAGGAAACTGGCAAGAAGTTGGTGATGTTGATGATGATGAACAGGTCAGCGCTACACAATTCGATGACGAAGCAGCGGAAGATAACATGGGGCTAGGTGGTCTAGCCGGCACACAAGTGGATTATGTGGCACATATAAATGTGGTGGATGGTTGTCAGAGTCCAGGAAATAACAATGACACATTGACAGTGCCAACCCAAGTATCCCAACCATCATGGATGGCAGAGGCCATGATGAACTTGAACAGACACATTGGCAGTTCCACCAATGATGAAAGCATGAACATGCCTTCGTAGCCAGATGAGTTTGTCCATTTTTATGTTGATGGTGGGTTGATAGAAGAACCTAACATAGACAACCAAGATGCAGCCGAAGAATATACTGCAATAGAAGAACCTATCATAGCAGAAGAACCACTGCAAGGGAACACACCAAGGCTTGGCCAATTCCTAAAGTTTCCAGTGGAGAGAGTGTCAACGAAAGGAAGGAAACGAAAGACAGACATTCTCCGATTGGGTCGGAATTCACAACTACTCACTTCAGAAGAGTACATAAGCCTCTTTGTTGAATCTGAACAAAAGAAACATGCTTTGTAGGAATTAAAACAAAGGAAGAAAGAACTTGCAAAGGAAAAGAAGGAAGCAAGGATGATTGTAGCTGGACATCGGGCACAGGAAAGGATTGCAAGAGAGGCTAATCAACAAGAAAAAGAGCACCAAAAGCAGTTGGCAAGGCAAGCAAAGGATGCAGGGAAGGTACAACAAATGAACCAAAATTATGCAAGAGAAATGGAGGAAAGGAATGTGATGGTTGATACTACAAGAACAACCAATGAAAGGAACATGATGGAAGGATTATTAGAAGCATTTGCAAACAGTGCACGATTCTACAAGGATATTATTAACATTCAGATACCCCACTATAATCAGGCAGGTTTACACCCCCCCTCTATTCCTACTAGTGCAAGGTGGCATTCTATGTTATCTTATCCAACACCAACAATTATTCCATGGGTCCCAAGCACAAGTCAGGCCTATGGCTATTCAATTCCTCCTTGGTTGCAAGGAGTAAATTGGCCTCAATCTGTTTCCACCAACCCCACCCATCCTAATCAAACATGATCAGTAAGGTCATCCTACTTGTCTCAAACTAGAAACCCGACAAGAAATGATGGGAAAGGTGACGAACCTCTTGAAGAATAGGATATCCGGTGTATAGGCTAACCAAATGCTATTTTCTTTTCAAGGCATTTTCTTTTTTTGCAGCCTCAATAAAGCCTTATGGGGGCTTGATATAACCTAAAACCTAGGTGATAGTTTTCATACAGACTGCAAATCCTAGGCATTGACATCTACTACAAATAGAGGCATTGTATTGACATCTACTACAAATAGAGGCATTGTATTTGTATTTCAATACTATTAATATAAAGTGCAGTTGTTTTATTATAAATGAGCAGGTTTTATTTATTTATGTTTGTTTCCATTCTATGAATGTTGACCATTCCTTCCTACCTACAAAACACAACAGCTACAAAATCACAAGAACATATTAAGGAAGCTAACAACACAACCACCTAAGAAAGGTAACCATCACACTCACTCTAAAAAAAAACATAAATTGGTATGGTATCTCTGTCACATACATTTTTAGTTTGTTTCATAGTGTTAGGTTTGATGGCTTAAGTTTACTGTTTTAAGTCACAATTTGCTTCTTTCCCTCTTTTATTTTAATTCTATGGATAGAAATAGGTATATGGCCATTTTCAACTTTGATCTTACATGCACAAACCAGCCAAACAACACTTTTAAGTACCATATCTAATTTCCACTTAAACTCAAATCCATAAACAAATGAAAATGCACAAACTAGCCAAACAATAGTCTTAAGTACCATCTATAATTTCCACTTAAACTCAAATCCATAAACAAATTAACTTGCACAATTCACTCCATTAATATTATCAAATGCTATCAAATCCATAAACGAATTAATATTGAGAAAAATTCACTCCATTAATTGTATCAAATACTTATACCTTGTCAAATGCTTAAACTGTGTCAAAGTTTTTGCATCAGTTCACTACATAAGATTGCAAATCCATTAGGAAAACAAAGACAAACATTCACACTAAATGAGGGGCCATGCCAAAGTTCATATCCACAACATTTTCTTCTTTTGCAGCTTCAAACAAGATGAATATAAAGTTCAAAAACCTATTGTTGCAAAATTACCAAAATCATAACCAAAATCTTATTACAATATTGCTCCCAATTATCCATGCTACAATAATCTAGGCTAGGACATACCAATAATCTACAATAAGCATATCCAGAATGCATTACAATATTTATGCCAACACTGAAAGCAACCCGCGTTCATCCACACAATAAGGCATAACAATATTTCCGCCAACACTGAAAGCAACCAACATTCAACCACAAATTAAGGCATAACAATATTTCTGCCAACACCGAAAGCAACCAACATTCAACCACAAATTAAGGCATAACAATATTTCTGCCAACACCGAAAGCAACCATCATTCATCCACACAATATCGCATACCATGCCAAAATCCAAAAACCCTCAACCACCACATTTACAAACTAATGACTGCATATGCCTAAAAAAAATTCATGAACAAGCACCAAAAGACAAATATAAGCTGCAGAAAAACAAAGAATCTCATATGAAACCCTCCACCGCCAACCCTAAACAAAAAATAGGTTAACAATTGTATAGGTTCTCCTCAGGATGAACCTGCTAATAGGTTCAGAACTTGTCGAATTGAAAAATTCTTTCCGCAGGCTCCTCTCGCTCTTAACTGTATAATTACCCAAAGTCAAACAGGTGGAAGCTAATTCAGGAAAAGTTCTTTATTCATGTTTTTCGGACCCTATCCCAAATTACATCACACAGAGCCAAAATCATAACAATGTCAAGCATACACACTACCCTTAGAGCCAAAGACACCCAATGCGTTTATCAACAAGCTGAAAATGGTCAAAAGTAACCAAAACCACAATATACAATTGTAGACTGTTCAACACACCATTTTGCCATGGCTACTCCACCGTAAAAAACCAGTAACCAGACAGGGTCCAAAAAACATAACAAAACTCACCCACAATCGCAGTTGCAAACATACCATTACAATACATCCAGACAAACACAAGCAACCATAGAAAAACCAGGCCAACCCTACTCATTCTAGGATGCAAAGCCGAGGCCATTCGAATGGACAAACCGACCTCGCCAACCTCCTCAACCCTGTAGCCGACACAGGAGCATGCAGGGACTGAGCCACTAATGACCGCCAATAGGGAGGGCAACGCACAGAATAAATACAATTACAAAACAGCCAGACAAACACAAGCAACCACAGAGAAACTGAGCCAAAGGCTTAACGAAATCATCCATGAGGAGGTGTGGAGTGTTAAAAAACACTATCGAGATGCTAGTAGGAAACCCTACTCGTTGCAAGATGCAAAGTCGAGGCCCGTCAAACGCACAAACCGTCGTTTCCAACCTCCATGACCCCGTAGTCGGCACAGTAGGATGCAGGGACTAAGCCACTCATGACTGCCAACAGGGAGAGCAATGCACCGAGGAAATCGCCTGTGAGTAAAGCCACCAGAAGAACAATGCGAGAAAGCGAACCTAACCAAACCGAAATGCGAGGAATGCCGACCAAAACTCCAACTAGGGCACGAGTTGTGAGGTTCTGTGGAGCTCCGTCGATGGGGATGCAGCATTCAACCATCAACAGAGGCCTGCGCGGGCAATGGAGCCCCAGCGGACCAATACCGGGGTGGCGGAACGGCCACACACCGGCCCCAAGCAAGAATGCACAGGGTGGGGGAGTAGCCCTGACAAAATGGCCATTCGAAAACCCTAAACCCCGTATAAACCCTATTCAAACATGTTGCCAGCTACAGGACACGTGTCGCTATCACGTGGGCGTGTGTCGTACGAAAAAGGGACACCTCCAGGTGGCCTCCGACGTGGTGAAGTGGACCCCGCACCACAATTGGCATCCCTCCCCTAGCTTACTTTTAAGTAAGAGCAAAGATACGAACCTTGTATTTCTTTTTTAAGAGGTAAAGTCTTCATTTATTGGTGAAGGTAATCATCTAGTTTAAGTGAAGCTTTCATTTCCAGGAAATATATATATATATATATATATATTAAGTAGGTTTTTAATTAATATAAAATTTGAAAAAAAATATTAAAAATAATAAATTGTTTTTGTTTTTATTTAAAATAAATTATTGTTTTGATATTTTATAATTTGAAATAAAAAATATAATTTATTTTTAAAACTATATTTTATTTTTCCGCTAAAGATAATTTTCTTGATGCTTGCAAACACACTCCATGTTTGATATACTAGCATTTGCACCTGGAGGTGCAAAAGTGAACGCCGATAGGAAAAGAGCAAAGTTTGTAATCATCTCGGAAAGTAATAAGCTATAAAAAGTGCGTCACTACTCATGCCCTCCCCCTAAATGTTGTGTGTTTCTTCTTGATAGTATCATTCCCTCCTTAATAACTATCTCGAAGCAAATATCATTCCCTAATAGCGTTATATCTTACATTCTCCTTTAAAAAGATGAAATATTTTATTTATGCTCCACAAATGTACAACCATTTTTTAAAGACAATGATGCTAAAAATATGCATTATTACAACCCCTCTCCTTTACTACAATCTACATATTATTTTACAAACATCATATCAATAAAAATTAATTTATATAACATTTTTATCATTTTAATAATAATCCAAAAACTATTTAAAGACTTACTTTAAACCGATGGCATAAAAATATTTAAATTTTTAATAAATATTCATGACTTTTTAATCTTAATTTAACATTAAGGAGAAATTTTATTTGTTTCACCTCTCTCCGGAAAAAAGTATGAACTTTACCATTTCAACTTAATAAATAACAAAAATAAAATAAAATTATTTATAAATATAAAACAACTAACAACAAAGAAAAAATTTAATTATTAGGAGATATAAGAAAAATCTCCTAAAATTTAATTATTTGGAAATATAAGAAAAATATCCTAATGGTATTAAGAGAAAGGTGAAAATTCATGACGTATAAAACTAACCGAAGTCAATATCAATATGTAATGCAACTTGTTTCTTTTGTATCACGTAAGAGATGTTTTATTGTCTGGTCCACCAGCTATTTGGAACAAAAGAATAGGAAACGGATTGTCTCCCACTATGGAAAATCACAAAGCTCCTTGATTCCACGACAATCTACCAGATCAATAGTTAGAGGAGGTCGGAGGGGTTAGAGAGGTCGTCGGAGGTCGGAGAGGTCAAGGCGAGGTCGAGGAGGTCGAGGTCAAAGGAGGTCAAAGAGGTCGGAGAGGTCGAAGAGGTCGAGGATGTCGAGAAAGGACAATAAAAATTTTCTGATTACAGTACTTGTCGAAAAGCTTCGTGATTTTGTAAATTCTCGACATGCCAGATCAGTTATACTAAACAGAACCTGAGATGTTTTTGGCAGCCCGTGCTAGCCATCTGCACCAGGCTTGCTTGGTTGCTAGTTCAAAGTTTAGGGTTGGTGCTGAAGCCACCGGTAATAGAATGATAAGATTAGAAGACTCGTAGAAATCCTTCTAAAAGTTAAGAAGAAGAATTCGGTTCTTGTAGGGGAGAAGAGCCTGAAGCTGTAATTAAAAAATACTTGCGCAAAGAAGTTATAGTATATTTCAAAATAAAGTAGGTCGGAGAGATCGAGAGGTTATTTTTAAGCAACGGCTCCAGGTAGACTGGTCGGCGGGCCAAACGACGACCTTCTTAAGTGAATTAACCCAAGTCGAGTTCTCCGCATCCTGGTCGACGAGGTGTGCTGGTCGACAGTTTCCATCAGTCGGGCAGTCGACAGACGCAGTAATACATAACTAACAGAACCTGCGACTTTTTTGGCAGCTTGTGCTAGCCATCTGCGCCAGGCTTGCTTGGCTGCTACTTCAAAGTTTATGGTTGGTGTTGAAGCCACCGGTAATAGAATGATAAGATTAGAAGACTCATAGAAATCCTTCTAAAAGTTAAGAAGAAGAATTTAGTTCTTGTAGGGGAGAAGAGCCTGAAGCAATAATTCGACTCAAGGTTGGCTGCATTGGTGGACGATAGATTTGATCAATGACAAACTTGTTTGACGACATAAGTCTATGGCCTGTTGTCCATTCATGACCATCTCTGTCAAATTCTCTAGCCGCTGTGCATAAAAATATGGTCGATTTGTTGTCTGGGAGTGGTTCTCTGTGAATAAAAGTGAACATGGGCAGCCCGAGGAACGCTATTTATTGCTCGGCATCTTGTCATTGGAGCCAGCATAACTCTGCAAGTTCAACCGTGATAGATTTTTCTTGTAATTAAAAAAAACTTGTGCAAAGAATAGAAAAAGGTGAAACCCTAGCGCAGCTTCAGAAATTCTAGAAATTCTATTTTATATTTCTGTCACTTTGAGTTAAATTCCTTTTCCTCGGGAATAAGTTCACAAAATTAAGTTATAGCAACATTTTTTAATACTTTCAATGCTCCTCAATGACTTCGCTAGAGATATTATTGAATGACTTTTTTTATTTTTACATTAAACGGCAGAAAGGGAATGGAATTTGAGCATGTCATTGATACATACCAGCAACGCTTTCGGTTTAAATAAGTTTAATAATACATATTTTTTAAATGGAAGGTGAATCTCTACTTTCAACTTTAAAACATAAATGTGTATAACATTTTTTTATATAATATTTCTTTTAAAATCAATAGCTAGAGGTCTCATGTTATATTTTGGTCGATGGTCATACAAGAGTCAAAGTGGTCGATATCCAAATTGGTCGACATAAAAATAGTGGAAACTGTAGATGTAGAGGTCGACCGAACCAGTCCTTGACCACTTTTAAAAAAAGTCATGTAATAGTGTTAAAAATAAAGTTGACCAAGCTAGTCTTAATTTGTTTTGTGTCACTTGTAATTTCGCTTATACCGATTCAATGCTTCAATATTTAGATCTGTCTTCGAGTATTCCAACCTTCTTACATGCTCGTGTAACGGAATTGCTCCTGCAGTGTCTTTTCAGAGGAGTTGTCACTGTTGTATGACCATCGTCCAAAATATAACATCGACTTAATTAAAAACTCGACCACTTTACAATATCGACCATATTTTTACCACTATTGCATGACTGTTTTAATGTTGTACATCATATCTTTAATGGAAAGTGCCTCAACTCTTGCGATCATTAATGGAAATTTGTTGGCTTTTTCCGTTTTCACTTCGACTTCCTCCATGTCGTTGATAGACTCCAAATACCAACCAGTCGACCATTGCAAATGGTGCTGCTCAGGTTCGATCTGGGGACCTTCACACTGAAGTGATAACTGACACTACACCACAGCACCAGATAAACCTTTCTATCTATTAAATGTTGCTCTCTTATCGCTTCATTCATAAATACGTTTGAGAAGCTTCAAAATTTTAAACATTCCAAGGACAATGATTGCAAATCAATATATTCCATCTCTCAGTACAAATGTTGAATTATAAAGCAACTATTCCGGAAGCAGAAGGTCGACCCTTTCTAGTTTTCCTTGCTTCCATAAGATGGATCCTTATGCCCATGCAACTTAAAAGGAAAGAAGGAGCTCAGATTTTAGTGGAAGACCTATACATACTTGTCATAGCACTGTTTCCATGCCCATAAGAGCACTGATAATTTCAGTTACCAAATACATGTTCAATACAGGGTCATCTTGACATGTCGGCGATCTTGACCGACCAGCAATTTCGACTGGTTAGCAGTGTCGGCAGTTTGCAATCCCCAGCCACTTCATCCTCGACAAGTTCGCAACCACAACGACAGGCTCGTCCTCGACCACCCAGCAATTTCGATGTTATTGGGCGATTAGACTATTATTCCCAAACGTAATCAATTTCTAAAGATTTCGTTTTATCATTGTATAAATATCATTTTAGATTGTATAAATATCTTCGACAAGTGTTCCCCTTTTATTTTGTAAATCTAGGCAGAGGTTACGTAATGCAGATTATTTGGAATATCATATTTGTCAACAGTCTTCTCCTCACACGTAACTCCCCTTCGATCTATTCATTCTCGGTGAACAAAGATTTATGCCGATGGAATCACTATCTAGCAAGAAGTTTTCCTTTGATTATAATTTGGTTGCTCTGCAAATTTCTTTGCTTTTGTGCGGAGAAGGTTATGTCGAAGCTAATTTCAAGAAAACGCTATCATATACATGCAAACTCAGACCTTAACAATAATTCGATAAACACAAACGAATAAGCTTCACACACCAGCTGAAACTAAGCATACTGCACACAGTGCACACAATTTTCCTCAGCACGAACCCATAGGTGCACTAATTCCAGGGCAATATTCAGGAGCTAATTATGCAAAATACTAATTTCGAGTGACCCAAATGAGCTTCAATATGAAATTCAAACAACTATCTCTTGGAATCCTATTTTTCTAACTTTAATATTGGAGGATAGTAAGGATGTCATGTTTTCAACTTTTCAAACAAAACCTGCAATTTCCATCAGAAACAAAAAGTAACACCTGAGAAAAACATCCCAGGGCCTTAGTACTCTACGTGGAAACTATTTTCATCAATTGTAATGAATTACATTGATGGGTGCAATGTAGAAAAACACAATTTTACCCAAATCAAAATGTAAGCTGAAAACACCAATCCCCAAAATCCCAAAACATACTAGGAAGATCCCAAGGCTTACACTTATACAAATCAACTTCAGGTATACTGTCTACTTCTATCTTACGTCCATGAACTTTTCTCTTCAAATAATAACCCACTAGTTCTTCATCATTGGGATGGAACTTGAAACCTGGAGGCAATGAAATAGGTGCCATTGTGTAATCGAAATCTCTGAGAAGACACTATACATGAAGCAATTGATGCAAGAAAACCCACCATCAATCATCGAATTTATATCAGTAAAACACAGGAACCACACCGAAAGTTGAACAACATGATTTGAGTTGGCAATGAAAGTGTAAAGTGAGGCTTGGAATTTGTTGAACTCCATTCATACAAGACAAACACATTGATTTCTTAGAGATAACGTTTACAAGATGTTATTTTGACCATATTCATCGCATGCACAATTATTGTTGAGAACCATTTGATTTCGTAAAGCTCTCTTTATTTGCAATTTGTCGGTTTTGATAAATCACAAAACCGAAAAAAAAAAAGGGAATGTCGGGGTATATTTTCTCTGACATGCTCTACTAACTCCTCGAGCAGCCGTTCTTTTCAATTTTTCATAGTAATTTGATGTGCTTTCTCAACACTTTTGCCCCTCCTGTGGGGATGCATTAAGATAAAACAAAATGTACATTGCCGACTCTTTTGACTCTCTGGAACTGGGAACAAATTGGAGAAAAATAAAGAACTTGAAACCTCATAAATATGAATCCTCTACCAAAAAGTTCAAGCTGGGGTGTTTGATAGGTTTCCCATTAACTAGACAAAGCAACCATTATCCATTATCATTAGTTTTTGTAATCATTTCACTAATATTTATTTATCCATAATCATTACTTCGTATCATTGTCTCTTTCAAAATAAAATAATCATTTCACTTTGATTCACTGATATGTAGAAACTCAAAAAACGATGTATTTTCGATCACCTATGCGATCTCCTGTTGGACACATCATCTTTCTAGAATCAGCTTCACAAAGAATACATAATAATCATCGTAACTTCATACGCATCAAAATAAACAAGTCGATGCAGTCGAAAATATTTTCATGTCGATGCAGTCGATAATATTTTCATGTCGTTGGTATTTGAATCAGAAGCCGTCATTAAAAAATTTAATGAATATATTTTTAAATATGGAAGGTTAAAATTGAATGAGTATATTGTCGGAGGAATCGCAATGCAAATGTTGTCGGACATATTTGCAAGCAAATGCTGTCGAAGCTATATTAGTCTTTCGACTAAAGTAAATTTTATGTCGGACAGGTCAATTCTTGCACAAGTTTTTTTTTTTTTAATTAGAAGGATTTCTATGAGTCTTCTAATCTTATCATTCTATTACTAGTGGCTTGTAACTTCATTTCATAAATAATAGTGACAGTAACCTTTGATTTTTTGTTGGTCGAACTGGTTGATGAGTTCAACGAACAGCTACAAATCAAGTGGATTAATAACTTCATACGCATCAAAATAAACATAGTCGGAAGTCAATGCAGTGGATAATATTTTCATGTCATTGGTATTTGAAGAATCAGAAGCTGTCTAAACAATTTCACCCGTCCGGCCAAGACTTGTCGGAATTCGCAGTTGCTCTCTCTCCCGGCCCAACAATATAGGAAGTGAAAATGTATCGTTAGCTTCCTTAAGCCATATTTTTAAGTTTCCCAAAGTAGAAAGAAATCGTTGAGCAATCGCCAGGCCGAGAAAACCGAAGAATTACAAGAAATAATGACAAGTGATTATGCAGGGTTGGAAAAGGAAGTAGCTGGTTCAACTTTGGCATCGGAATTACAGCAAGATAAGGGTTCGGTGTGCTTAAAAACGAAAGGGAATCCACCTAAAACTGATGGACGCAAAGTTGAAAACCGCATGAAATTGTCAGCGTGATCAGGTTGGCGTGCGCGAAAGCGGCAAAACACGCGGCAGGATTCTATTGGATCTATAGACGAGAAATCTTTCTGAGGTGGAAGGTCACGCTTCTCCATGGTGAAACACCTTCGGCATAATTATAATCTTTTAGAATCAAATACAAAAAACTTTTCTACATCTTATTAAATAAAAAAGCTTTATGATTTCTCATACATCCATATTACATAAACATAATTAATAAAAATATTTTTTTTAAATAATAGAAAAATGTATTCACTAAAAACTTGTTTATTAAAAATACCCTCATATAAATAATTTGTTTGTATCTTATCAATATTATATAATAATTGGTCATAAAATTACATCAACAAGAACTTGGGAGACAATAGATTTTTGAAAATTGCTTTAAATTCCAGTCAAAACCACCTGAGGCTTAAGCAAGGTTGGTATAAAGATGCCATGTCTTGGTTAAAGATGTGAGGGATTGACAAAAATGTCACTTTGCAAAATATAGATGATATTAAAATATTATTACTTCGAAGTTCAAAAAGAAGTTGTGGTGTGATGAAAATTTAGAGCATAAAAGAAAATTAAGATATCACAAGGATGTCATTAACCCTAATCTTGAATATCAAAATTATCTATTTGTTTTAACTAGCGTAAAGAAGAAGATCCACATAGCTAAAATAAGAACGAACTCTCATGAGATACATAGGGAAACATGGCCTTAGACCTTTCCTAAAACTTCGTGGGTTGAAAGGATATGTCATCTTTTTGAGACTATGAGTGTTGAGGATGAAAAACACTTCCTCTTATATTGCCTTGCATACACCTGCATAAGATCTCAATTTCAAAAAATTTGTTAGAATACGAACCTGCCCAACCTTCTATCTCATTAGAATTATAATAATTTAGGAACGCTCCTCTCCAAGTTTTTTTAGCACATAAATAAAATTCTTTTTTTTCAATAAACAAAATTGCTTCTTAATATTCAATTATAATCAAAGAAGCAACATCTATTACATCTTTAGCAAGAAAGAGAATTCAGATCCAAAAAAAGACTGGAACTACACAGAAGAAAACTACGACAATAATATTAGTAGTCAAGAAAAAAAATATGACCATACCAGCCTAAGATGTTACGAGATACAATAAAAAAAACTAAGAGAAAACATAGTTCTTAGAGACAAAATCAATCTATAATCTTCCAATGGAAAGCGAGTTGCTAATATGCTTTCATCGACCCATTTGAGACAAGGATCTCATCTTTGAATTCTTCCAAGAAAAGAAACCCTTCATGGTCACCAATAGCCTTTTTAGAAAGGTTGCCTGCAACTTGATTTAGCTCCTTGTAGATATGTTGAATAGTTAGAACAATGAATTTTCCAATCATGCTATGGACCCTTTGGTACCAATGATCCAATGAGATCACCTGTAGTCTTGAGATACCATTAGCCCAGTTAACAATCACCTTGGAGTCACCAAAAAAATGTAAGGAAACAATACCAATTTTGAGAGCAAAATGCAATAAGCCCAAAGAGCGCCCAATTCTACTCTTGTGTTGGTCCCATTTCCACCCTCCATCCAAAGTTTATAAGAATGATTTGAGTTTAATTTCATAAATATCCCACAACCACATCTACCATGAGAATAGGCACCATAAAAAAAAACATATGCTCTATCATGAAACAAATTCGGAAGAATAGGAAATCTTTGCTTCCTAGGCTTACCTTCTTTATACCATTCTAGATATAAACACATGATTTTTCTGTAGGTAGCAAAAACACCTTGGATCTTACTATCAAATAAGGCAGCATTCCAAGCCCACCAAACAACAAATAAAAATTGTAAGCTCAACATGTTTATGGTTCCTGTTCACCCATTTTTTAAAATTTTCATCCAGCCCCAAAAATCCCCAAATAGAACATAATTGAAGATCATCTAATAATTCAAACCAAACATGTCTACCAAACCAACATTGAACACACAAATGTTGAATAGTTTCACCTTCAGCCTTGCATAAGGTACACAGATTTGGACCGAACCACCTCCTTCTCATTAAATTATCCCAAGTTAGAATGTCATTTTCTAAACAGATCCAACCAAAACACTTGAGCTTCATCGAAAAATTATACTTCCATAGTCTACTATACCACCACTTACTTTCTGAAGAGTGTTCCTCTTGAGAAATAACATCATAAGCATCTTTTTCTATGACCTAACGAGTGGCTTTGTTCCATTGTTAAGCCCCTTAATGTACCTTGACCATTCATCAGCTCCAAAACCAAACAAGCCAAAATCCTCAGGAAGATATTAATAAGAATCACAACCTCTCAACCAACCAGGTCTTTTAATATGATCCAAGTATTAAAACCAAATTCAACTAGATATTCAGTGATAGAAACTAGAATCTTGTAAGAATCATCACCTCCAATATAAGGATCAACGCCCACTAAAACCTGTCTAACATTTCCTACTTTCCAAGCCAACCATTTCCCAATACTTGGAAAAGTCTTAATGAACCCATTCCAAATATTAGAAACCCCTCGCACAATTTTATTTAGATTTCGGATCCATTCAAGCATTGACATGTTTTTGAGATATTTGTCCTTGAGAATTGAGCTCCATAAAACCGAACCAAACAAACCTCTCTGTAAAATTTTGAAGTTAAAGCAAGATTAAACTAGTGATATTTTTTTCCAAATTGCCAAGTGAATTTTGTTCATGTTAGTTGACCTTGACCACAAAAAATTATCATTTTTCGTCTTAAGAGCTAAAGAATGGACGAAGGAATCCTTACTAAATACATCCAATATACAAGAATTCCTACAAGAATAGACTTTAGTAGGGTAAGTCTACCTCCCAAGGATAAATTCCTGTAACACCAATTCCTGATTCTTTTTTCAAAATTTTGAATTAACCACATATAATCTGCTTTCTGGTAGTTATTGGGCTTGAGGTTGAACCCCAAATACTTTAATCCATTGTCCATTGGATTACAATAGTAAGGAAACAGGGATATAATATGTTCAAAATTTTCCTCCTTTACACCATTCCTCAAAACGCAAGATTTATTAGGACTAAACTCCATTCCAATGGCTTTACAAAATGTAATACCATGTGTGTTAAACCCCTGGACATATGTTGTGATTATTATTTGTGTTGTAATGTGGCACTGGGTGCCTGGACTGTGAACTATGGACATTATTATTATTATTTTACTGTTATTATTATTTTTAATTAAATAACTAGTTCAACTTGGACAACTAATGTGGCTGGGGGGCCATGGATTCCACATGTGAGGGGATTGGGAACTAGGTGGGAACTAGGAGTTGTGGCTCTCCCTAACAACACTTGTTGTTTCCTATTTTTGTTATTTTAGCCTATGTTGGTATTATCGAGCCTAATTCATGATTTAGTGGGCCTTCCTTAGTGCTTGGATGGATTCCACTTGTTAAATGTGCCCCTTTGGTGGTTTTGTAACTCCTTTTTGGAAGTTACACTTGGTTTTGTAACCCCCACTTGCACAAGTGCACCCTCACTGGCTATTTTTAGCCTTGACACCTTAAAAGTTGTGTAACTCCCCTCATGTTTTGTAACCGCCTCCCACTAATTATAGTTGGCCTCTTTGGGTTGGAGTTAACCTCTTTTGGTTTGGCTAAGCTCCATAGTGAGTTGGAGTTAGACTCTTAGAGTGGATTCGAATTGATCTATATGAATTTGAATGGACTCTCTCATGGGCTCTCTCTTGATTATTGGATTGAAGGTGCATTATCTCGTGGAGTAGAATCATTGTATGGCTAAATATTGAAGTCCTAGGTGAGGGTGGTGATATCCAAAGGGCTATGGTGAGCGCGGATAGTCACAATTCACCAGGAAATGGAGATTGAAGGCCTTGTAATGAGGTATGAAGACCCTGTAATGGGGTTGAAGATTGGTCATGCAGAACACAACATGAGTCCTTGTCCCATTGCTTTCCCCTGTCTAAATATATACACGTGAATCCCTACAGTGGATGATGATGTCCTGAGGGACCTGTGTGGTGAAGGGAATCCCATTTCACTAGGTAGTGTAGATGGAAGGGAAAGTTTAGATGGAGAAAGGTGTCGTTGTGGTTTCTGACAGTGTGGAAAGGGCGCAACCATATGGTATGGATCGACTATTTATGATCATTTGTGAGTTTTGAGGCCTATTCCATTGCGTATGGAGTGATGTTTCCAGTAAGGAACACCTTTTATATCACTGAAAATGGTATCAGTGTGACTAAGATCTGATCATTTTTGTATGGTAGGTTCTTGAGAAGGGCGCAACCACATCTTCTAATTCAGATGTTTCTGAGCATTTCTGGGTTGTGAGACCTATTCCATTTCATCTGGAGCGACGTTTCTAGTAAGGAATACCTTTTGTTTCATTGTAAAAACTTTTTGTATGGCTGATATATAGTCATTTCCGTGTAGCAGTGTTGAGAAAGAACACACCATGTTGATTGATTGTGAGTACCTCTGCTTATAGATCCATGGCCTTAGCTCAGGGTGACCTGCTCAAGTATGGATTGAATTGATTGTGTCTATGACTGGGTGGAAATTTGTTCAGTTGAAGCTAGTTTCCCCTTAATCAAATAAGTATTTTATTATATGTGTATTTACTGCATCCTTCGAATTATATGTGCTTATGGATCTGATTTGTTTATGATCTATATGGTTGTAGATGGCAACCTTGAGATATGATTTTATACGGTTGTAGATGATATTTTTCATACTTGAATTTGTTCATGCTGATATGGCTATGGTTGGTAGTTTGTGATGATTATTGCATTATGTGCTTATTTGCAGTACTTTGATGTACATGGGCTCTTAGATCCAGTTTTTGTTTGCGGTTTGTAAGGATGTAGGTGAAAGCCATGGGACCTTATGTTATTATCATCTATATGGATATAGATGGAAGCCTTCATATCTGGTTTTATCTATGTTAATATGGTTGTAGATGGTAGTCTGAAGATCTAATTTCTAGATTGTCAATGTGGTGGAATATGGTAGCTTGTAGATCTTTTAATTTGTATTGACTAAGTTAGTTTGCAAATCTGAATTTGATATTAGTTATATGGATGTGGTAGATCTGATTAATTGATTTAAGTTTACATATTAATAGCTTGCTCAGATCTTATTGCATTCATGCTTGTATTTAGCTTGCTTAGCATGTGCATATGGAAAATGATATGTATTGCAAGTTTGCATTGTCCTTAAAAAGACTAATTGTTTTATTTAATTGGATGGTTGGCATGATGGCCTAGACTTAGATAACCTTATTCTACTATGCATTTACCTTGATTCAGCCTACCCCCTAGTCATCTTGGTGTCCATGGCCTTGGTTTCGGGGTCGGGTACGTTACACAAAATAAGGAAATGATCTTATGAAAAGTATACCAATCCTCAACAGTCCCATTTCCAAATAAAATTGCATCATCAACAAAGAGAATATGAGTAATGAAATGAGTGGAAGCAATTTTAATACCCACAAATCTTCCCTCCCTTTTTGCAGTTGATATAAGTCTACTTAAACCCTCAATAACCAGAAGGCAAAGAAGACGTGAAAGAGTACAACCTTGCCTAAGTCCTCTGGAGCTCTTGAAGAAATTTAAAGATGAACCATTGACCAAATGGAAAAATTAGTTGATGTGACATAGGCCATGATCTAGTCAGTGACATCAAGAGGCAACCCAATTTGAAAAAGAGTCAATATTAAGAGAGCCCAATTAACCCGGTCATATACCTTTGCTCGATCCATTTTGAGAATCAAAGCATCCATCTTTTTAGTCTTCACAGAATTCATACATTCTCGGGTCATTCCAATAGAATCCATAATTTGTCTTTTGGACAGAAACCCAAACTGTTCATCTGATAATCTCTCTTCCAACAAATGTTTCATTCTATTGGAGATAATCTTAGTAATAATTGTGTACAACATGTTACAAAGAGAAATTGGTATATAATCATTGAAGGACTCAAATTTTTCACCTTTGGGAATTAAGGTGAGGAAGGTGGAATTCAAGGCCCCATAAACATAACCATGCACTCTAGAATATTCAACCCTCCTGGAGCTCTTTCCCTGTGATATCAAAAAAATTGATAAAGAACTCAACAGTCCAACCATTAGGGCCTAGAATTTTGACTTTGGCAAAATGATTAAGCACCTCTTCAATCTCCCCCAAAGTAACAGTTTTGCCAACTTATAGTCCTTCTTCTGGAGAAAAATGGGTAGGATAGTGTTTGATCACATCTAACCGAGAAACAATGCTAGTTCCACCACTGTCATGAAAATGCTTAAAGAAAAATTCAACAACAAATCTTTCCAAATCCCCTTGAGAAGAGACAATCGACCCATTAGAATCTTTGAGATCCCAAATAGCCTTGTGGTTTCTTCTGAAATTGGCAAATTTATGAAAAAAAATGTATTCATATGCCCTTGAGCTATCCAAATAGCTCAGGATAGTTCAACTCTTCCAACGTTGTGTCTCTTCTTCAATTTTTAAAAGTTCTACTTTCTTATTCTCTAACTCGGAAAGTAAAAGCTTTTCCTCGGCTGTGAAAACACATGTAGTATTGATGTCATAAATCCTGTTCAAATTTCTTTCAATATCTACTAATTGCCTTGAATCTTGTTGTTTTTTTTTTCCCCAAATAATCATAACTTTCTTAAGCTTTCTCAACTTCAACAACAGTATGTCCATAAAATTAACACCATAGGTATCATAAAGGAATTCCATTGAGTGATCATCATCTTGCAAAATTCAGCATCCTCCAACCAAACATGATTGAATTTAAAGGGAAAATTGTGATAAGATGACTCTCCATCTAGTTGAAGACAAATGGGACAATGGTATGAAATGTTAGAATATTCAAACCAAGACCTGTACCTATTCATTGATACTGCCAAAGCATCAACTATGAAGACTTTGTCTAATCTCTTCCCAACCCCTGACTCACCCACTCTACCATTCCTCCAAGTTGCACTTAGTTTATTAGGAAAGACATAAAGAAAACTAGATCCAGAGAAAAGCTGTTGAAAATAATATGAGATAGGATCCATCTTTGGGTTACAGTCCCAGATCTCAGTAGAAGAAAGAGTGAGACTTAAATCCCCTACCATAATTAGTCTGGGATCCCTTAAAATTCCACTGGAATCCACAGAGTCCCAAAAATATTTTTTGTTGCTATAGGGACCATAGCAATTTATGATCCTTGCAGGTTGCTCCAAACCTTTAATTCTCCCTTCAAATAAGTTCCCTACATGAATACGATAAGGTTTAAGAGAGGCTTTAGAGGGGTTCCAAATAACAAGAAGACCCCTAGATTGACCCACTGCATCAATCGCACAAACCTCCCAACCCAAGAATTTGTTTTAAAAAACCTCACAAGCTTTTGATCTCTCAGTCATCGTTTCCTGAACTAAAACAATGTTAGGATTAATTACATCAAACAATCTTATGAGGGCCCTATGTTTTTGGGTCCCCCCTACCCCTTAGATGTTAAAATAGGTCAATAAAATTAAGAAACATTATCTTCAGGTGAGGTTGCTCTAAGGGATCGAGAGATTGAAGCCGAAGCTAGAGAAGATTCAATAGTTGCATTTTTTATTCTGGAAGAAAGAGGAATATATTCATTTTCCTCTTTATGACTAGCCCCTGAAATTTTAGGATTATTATGAAATTTTCCTTTTTTATTGTTCTGCCTCCTAATAGTCACATTTTGGTGAAGAGAGGAAGACACATGAACTACATCTGATTTCCCATAAATTTTGTCAGAAAAATAGTCAATGGTGTCTTAATGGTAATGTCCCGAAATGAAGGAGAATCCTCAGTGAACACTACGGTCAATTTAATGATTTCCTAAGCATAATTTTTCAACATAACCCAAGATTTAGAAGAACCTAAAGAAATCAGAACCGCTAGTTGTGAAATCAATAGAGACATTCTTGGTTGAAGAAACAACAGGTAACGAAGGAGAGGGTAACTCATTTTCCCCATCTATATTCACAACCTTAGGAATTGGAGAAACAATCTTTTGTTCCGATGGATACTATCCGGAGCTACGTCACAACATTCAACATCATACAGGGAAATTGAAGATAACCCAAATGGTAGTAAATCCCCGACCCCATAGTTGGGAAGAGAAATAGCCATGTTTGAGTTTAAAATCTTGAGTTCCGCTTCTTTGATAGCAGGAAATTGTAATTCTGATAATTGATTAAAGAAATTAGGGTATAGAGTTTTTATATTACCCGAAAGAGAGTGTTGGTCGAAAAAGTATGAGCTTAAATTGTTGTCCAACAAAGGAAGGATCTCTTCTTGTGCCAAACCGTCGCTTAGGGTTAAGGGAGTCACCATCTCATCAGGCATCTCCCCATAATCATGTTCCACAAAAACCTCATCATCCTCAAAATCCTCAGAATCCCCAAAAGATGGCCCATCCCACGACAATGATGGCACCTAAAGGGGATGTTATGATAATCCAACCTTTGACGAATTTTTTATTCCCACCAGGCATTTACCAATTCTGCAAGAAGACCCCCCACAACACTTATCTCAACCATAACCTTAGCAATCTTCTTGTCCTCCAATCTAAATTGATCTTTGTTCATATGAACACATTTTCCAATTAAGGATTTTAGGTTTTCGTGGTTTGCACTGTTTGAAAAGGTATTCGGATGATCCACGGTGGTCATTTTCGTAGTCGACGTTTCGAATCCCAAGCTAGATTCATCATCAGGACAGAATATGTTGTAAGAAGTTGCTCATCTGCATATAAATAGTTAGGGATGCTTAGCTGACTGCTCTCGAAAGGCACTTGACCTCCACCTACAACTATCAAATAAAATTAGATGGGACGTCTGGAAAATGATAGATGCCTGCGCTGCAATCGTTGCCGAGAAGGAAGGACGTGATGCTGTGAATAAACAGAACTGAAAATTTGATAACCTTATAAAAAACAACCGCAGGGAGGAGGTGGACCGTTGCCTGGACCGCAATGACTTGCCTCTAGCTATTAGCAATTGGAAAATGGAAAGAGGAGCTGCCATCGCAGAAGAAAGAGGCGTGGCCACCATCGCAGCAGATGAAAGAGGCGTTGCCATCGAGGACCTGAATAACATGTCTCGAACTGATTTAAGATGTGGAGTTGCCATCGCAGAAGGAGCCAGTGCTGCAGATGAAGGAGGCGCTGAGCATAACAGTGAGCATAATAGCGAGCATAACAACAGAAATTATGGGAGCCTGGCTCGAAACCTTTGCTTCTATGGTAACATGGCTCAGAACCAACGTAATGAAGATGTTGACAAGCTGGACCAGAGCCTGAACCAGAACCTTAATGACAATAAACTTGTGGTTAATTTGTCCAATATGGAGCTAGACAGAAGCACAATTTGCCTCCTCAAGAAAGGCCTGGGATTTGCCCCAGCCCCCAAACACGTCCCTCTTGATAGCATCATTTGTAGCGTGGAGGACAGCATCCAAACGCTATCTGAAGAAGACAAGGAGGATGTGAGACTAGACTGCACAATGATCCTGAAAAAAGCCAAGCTCCCAAGAGATAACCTGAGCAAAAATGAGTGTAGAGCCCTCAGAAACCTGAGAAATAATGAAGCGATTGTGGTACTCAAGGTGGATAAAGGAGGAGCCACAGTGGTGATGAACAGAGAGGACTACAACAAGAAGATGATAGAACACATGGAAACCAATGGCAGCTATAAAAAGTTACCTGGAAATCCAATTTCTAGGGTTACAAAAGAGGTAAGAAAAGCCATTAAAGAATCCAGCATTGAAGAGAGGATTAAAAAATGCCTCATGCCTAGCAACAAAATCACGCCCAGAATATATGGCTTGCCAAAGATTCACAAAGAAGGGGTTCCTCTTAGACCAATTGTGAATACAATTGGTTCCCCAACCTACCACCTCGCCAAATATGTAGCCAGTTTATTAAGCCCACTGGTGGGGAATACAGACTCGTTTATCAAAGACTCCAAGGATTTCATTAAGATCATCAAGGAGGAAAAATTAGACGCACATGACTTACTAATAAGCTTTGATGTTGTGGGTCTATTTACCAAAATCCCCCTCAATGAAGCAGTGCAGGTGTTATTCGAAGTAGCGGATCCAGATACTGCAAAGCTGGCAGAAGTATGCCTCCGATCCACCTTCTTCAGCTTCAGAGGTGATTTCTATGAACAAACTAGCGGGGTAGCAATGGGGTCCCCTTTGTCACCAATTGTGGCTAATCTCTTTATGGAACACTTCGAAACGAAATCCCTTCATTCGTTCCCTTTACAACCCGCAAGGTGGAAAAGGTATGTGGACGATACCAATGTGAGATGGCCCCATGGGATTAACGAGCTGAACAAATTTCATGAGCATCTTAACCAACTCTTGGAGGACATTAAGTTCACTATGGACATTGAAGAAGATGGGAGCATCCCCTTCCTCGACGTGCTAATAAAGAAAAATAAAGATGGAACCCTAAGCCATGGTGTCTACAGAAAGAAAACCCACTCAGAAAATTACCTTCACGCTCACTCACACCACCACCCCTCTCAGAAAATTGGGGTAATCAATACCTTAGCCATGAGAGCTTTCCGCATATCTGATAAGGAGCATCTCGAAAAAGAGAAAGACCACTTAACCACTGTCTTCAGTAACCTGGGATACAAGAACAAGGACATCCATAAGGCAATGAAAAAAGCAGAAAACTGGACTCAACACACAAAGGAGAGGAAGAGTCGCAAGGCCTTCCTCCCTTACATCCAAGGAGTAACCGACAAAATTGCAAGGGTTTTAAAGAAAAAAGAAGTTTGGACTGCCTTCAAACCTATGGAAACCATTAGACAGAAAATGAGGTCGGTGAAAGACAAGGTTGATTGGCACCAGTATAAGGGGGTGTATAAGGTAAACTGTTTGTGTGGAAGGAGCTATATAGGAGAGACAGGTCGATCTTTTCAAACTAGATTGAAAGAGCATGGAGAGGACATAAGAAGAGAGAGGGCAAACACTTCCGCACTCGCAGAGCATTCCCTCAAAACAAAACACCAGGTCTACCTAGAAAACACGGAGTTGCTCGCGGTGGAGGACCACTACTACAAACGAAGGGTGAGAGAGGCCTTGGAAATCATAAAGCACCCGAACAACCTAAATAGAGACGGGGGACTTGAAATAAGCGAAAGATGGCTACCTCTGGTAAACAAGGAAGGTAATGGATAAAACCAGAACTTCGATGTCGAAGATGAAAAGGAGAATTTTTAGAACATCGTGGTTGAAGATGAAAAGATGAAGATTTAGAAGATGAAAAGACGAAAAGATGAGAAGGCATCCCTAACTATTTATATGCAGATGAGCAACTTCTTACAACATATTCTGTCCTGATGATGAATCCAGCTTGGGATTCGAAACGTCGACTACGAAAATGACCACCGTGGATCATCCGAATACCTTTTCAAATTTTCCAATATTATTAGCCACCTCAATGAGAACATTGAGGGTACAGATTTGAAGGGGAAACCTAGGAAGAAGTAGCCATAAATGTCTCTTGATAATTAGTTCTTTGATGCGATTAAATCTGAATGCTAACGACTCAGTACTAATGAGCCCTTACCAATCACCCGTAACCTAGATATGATCTTTGTAGCATCAACATCAGCTAAGAAGTGAAAACAGAGCCACCCTTTAAGCATAAAACACACCTTTGAGCTATAATCTAGGATAGATTTCCAGTTAGCAGATATCCAAGTTTGTAACTCCAACTTTGTCATCTTTAAATTTTCGAGTCTACCAGCCAAAGCCCGAACTCCCAGACTTTCAACCCTAGCCATATTAACATCTCGACCCAAGGTCATGAATTTCACCCCCTGTTTTGCCTTGTATGCCTTGATGAGATGATGATTATGGGATTTCTCCCTAACAAGATTGTTATATATGTGTTTTGTATCCCCTGAAGAACCCAGTTTCCATACAATCACGGATTTAGATGGCACGCCAAATCCTAACTCAGTCTCAAACATAGAACCCTCAAAAGGAACGATAGAGGGTTTTCCCAAAAAATTGACACATTACAGCAAGGTCTAGCATTAAAACTCTTACTACGAGGCTTACGATGATAAGGTGGACTACGATCGCTCTGAACCATGTGATGTGTCATATCAACTTTAAGGAGTTCGAGTAACTCCAAATCCAACGACTAAATAGAGGCAACCAATGATTCCAACTCTAAATCAATCCACATGTCATGACCTTCCTCCATCGAATAGGACAAGAGACCAACTCAGTTGAGATCAGTCCTAGTCATAATACACCAAATGGAGAGAATAGAGACCTCACACAAAAGATAGAAGGAAAAAGAAGAGATTGGACAACAACAACAACAAAAAAGACAACCCCACATAAAAAGCCCCCCAAAATACTGAATGATCCGAACAATAAGAGGAAGAAATTACTAAGCTTCCCACTTTTTGACAGGGTTGGTACTAAGATCTCCAAGGATTGAGAACAAACTCCCTAGTTGCCATAGCAACAAAAAAAAAACACATAAATAAAACTCTAAAGCAATCCAAGTAGTTCCTTACTTTTTTTTCTTAAGATCCGATATACCAAAATTGGTTTGAGTAAACGTTAACTATCACCATCATTTAAATGACTACATCCAACAAACCTTCAAAAAAGAAAAAGAAAAATCATCATGACAACATGACAACAACCACTCCAAAGTACCATTAAATTTTATTAATCTATAAAAACTTCAATAATTCAATTTATTATTATAAACTAAATATCATAAATGCTCAATTTTTAATTCAATTTTTATTATAAACTAAATATCTACCATAAATATTCATCATACATGGGGTATGTTCATAATATTTGAAAAAAAACATATAAATCATTATTATGCCAAAGGCGTATTTTAAGGGTCGGCTCCTCTCTGGCCTTCGTCCTTTGTCGACGGCGAATGAGGAGTTGCCCCATGTTTGTCTGTCTGTCAACACCACTGGCCATCATTATTACATCTGCGCATATACCGGCCACTGCGTTGCTGGGAAGAAGGTGAGCATCAAGGTCTCTACTGCAACTGCTCCCAACAGTTCATCGTCGTCATCTCCCCTGACAACTACTCCTACGGTTGGTCCTGTAATGGGCTCGTCTCCCTCACCAACAGGTTCAGCAGGTTCAGGAGGAGGTTCACCAACCAGCCCAGCAACCGGTTCACCAAGTTCGAGCAAGTCCGGTGCTTACATCACTCCCTTCAGAATCGCAGTCATCGTTGCTCATAAAATCCTCGTCGCTGTCGAGATTATCTTTCGAGTCTCATGGCTTACATAACTCCCTTCAGAATCGCAGTCATCGCTGCTCATGAAATCCTCGTTGCTATCGAGATTATCAATTTATGCATCGCCATCACTAGATTGATAGCCAGCTCTACCTGTTTCATGAAATGGTCCCCTTAATTGCTCAAAAGGAATAAGTTTAGATAACATCTTAATTCTCAGTTCAAAATTCTCTTCATTGGCATTTGCACCCGCCACTATTGTGGCTTCCCCATTTCCAACCATTGGAAAGTGGGGGAGGGACAACAACATCCTGCCTGCTCGTCTTTTCAACAACAGACTCTGCGATTTCGGGCTTCGAACTGCTTTGCGTTGTCTGATTTGCCTTGCCATATTGACCCCATCCACTAACATTCCTGGTTGTGGTGATCCTATTTACTAAAATTCCATTCCTCTAATGAGATTTCCCCGACTCCTTCCATCCTCGTTCCTTATAAGTCTGGTCTTTATCACTACTAGTGTTCGCCCAGCAACCAAGCTTATTACCTTTCATATTATAAGATCCCCTCCCCTTCCAAGCTCTAATTCCAGGCTTGTCGTGGATGTAAGCACCACCCCTTGATCATTTTGTTGCTACAGTTGGAGGGGATTGGCTCTTACCCTTGCTAGAGGAGGCCACTTCCCAGCCTTCCTCATTTTGCTGAAAAGATGAACCATTTCTCCACATTCTTACTGACCCTGACCCGATGGAAACCACAACAATAAAAAACAATGATCCCTCACAATGACAGAGCAAATGCTTAATTTATCTTCGGCACACACATACACAAAGCTTTAAATTAAGGGATTGTCCAAAATATTGACACGTTTTCACAATTTCTTACATGTCTCAGCCCAAAATCGAATCGAACCAAGGCTCTGACCGGCTTAGAAGGACATGCGTCCAAGGCAACGCCAGGAGTGGTTTTTAACTGTTGAAAGAAACCAGAGTCATTTGGACAGATTCGGTTGCCTATGCTCTACTGGAGTGCTCAGGCTACTCTACAGAGAGCCACTACATAAGCATACAGATAGTGAGATAGTGGGAAGTTTACCCACAACGGAGGAGCTGCCACTAAAGGGGAAGAAATAATCATCACGAAAGAATAAGAATAAAGAGCCACTCTGAGCTAAGTACGGGCAGTTCGCCTATGACCCGATCACGTACACCTACCTTCTATCTCGCTACCTCTCCAAACGTTGCTTGTTCTGTATCTGATTCTTCCACGGATGCTGCTCCAACTTATTTTGGATTTTCCCAACCAACCCATGGGGGTGGTGCAACGCTGCATTGAAGGCCTTAATTCCTTCTTGTTGAAGCATTATTCCTCACCATAAAACAACGGAGAATGGCTCATTTTAAGTGTAACACCTACCTTGAAGTATACATTGCCAACTGTGTTGCATGCAAACACTACGCAACCCGGAAGATAGTGGGACAAGTAGACATCTGGATGGCAAAGCAATGAAAACAAATTCTAACTTTCTCTGAATTTTCACTTATATAATAAAATATTTTTGGATAGTTGTGTTAAATTATGATGTCAAAAATCAATGCACAAAACTTAGGATTAAAAATGGCACAAAATTTTAGGTTTTGTTAATATAACTTGATGGTAGCGGTGCTTTGTTGTGCCTCGCTTTCATGAAGTTCGTGGTTAGACTATTAACTATTAAGGTGGGTGTGTAAAAGGCTTCTCGACTAGATATCCTAAAGACCCATTCTGCCCAAGCATCTAACCTAGGGGCCTACCTGATTCATTCCAAGAGGCCTGCCTACATGACTAGCAGTAAATATATTCATTTACATTCATTATCCAATAATAATATCCCTCACTAAGGTCCTCACTTGACTGGGCGGGTACCAGGAAATACATCCATCCACCATAAAATTACCTTTGGGATGGCCACTTCATGGGTGTTATAACACAAGTATGCACTGAAAAGGAAAACAAATTTGAGCGATGACTGTAGGTGATTTAGCCCTGTCACTTGCTAAACACCTCTCCATTCGGGCTAGTGCTTTTCTAGTGATAAGGGTTGCTTCCGTTGGGATGATTCATCTCCAAGCATATGCATAAATCAAATATTCGAAGTTGAAGCAATGTATTTCGGGATTTTGTGGATAAACAACATGCATAGTTGGATGACTTGTTCTTATCCAAGGTATTCAGGAGTTCAGATGAAGGTATAACCAGTGGTGATAAGGCCGAGGGAGAGCTAAAAAAAAACCTACCATTATCTCATACAGTAACATCACAGTGAATACGAGACGATAAAATACTCCAAGGGCACAAAGCCGCTTAATAAGTAGGTGGGAACAATGTCAATGGGCTTCCGAAAGTCAACAAAGTAGCAGTAGAGAAAATATATGATCCCTCTAGCTTCCTGACCATTCCTTTTGAACTAGACAGATAGGTACAGATCAATAGCTATGGCATAAAGCTTAGCAAAACTATGACCAATCACCAACATTAATGAAGATTCCATGAAGATAAACTTATTTATTTGAAGTCTTAAATGTTGGGTTTCAAGAAAATCTACAACACGGGTTTCTGAGTTTCAAGAAAATCTACAACACGGGTTTATGGAGTTTTATAAAAAACTCTACTTTGTAAGTGGCAACTTGGTATTTTTTGAGTATCTATGTAAATAATTTTTGGAAAAAAAATTCCGACAAAGATGTGAATTGGGAAATATTGGTCGACGAAATCCGAACCAAAAACTGAACCTTGAAATACCCGAGAACGAGATTTTTTCATTACCACAAGATGTATTGGTTGTTGTGGATTACCTTATTAGAGTGGCAAACAATCTATTGCTTGCCAAGCCAAGTGGAAAATATATTCTTTAATTCGTTATCTAGGTCCAACCAAATCCTAAGGGAGGCTTTTTCAAAGTCTAAGTTTCAGGTCCCAAGGGTTAGGTCAGATGATAGGTTCCCATGCAACATAAATGGTGAATCATGTCAAGTGCTCTCTCCATCATCAAGATCATCAAATGAGGCAACCATACAATGAAACATAAATCAACCATCTCGAACATTTACCCCCGTTGTAAACCTTTTTATGAGAATCACAAGGTAGCATCTATACAAAATGGGGGTAACAGGGTCTACCTTTTATGTAAACAAGGAGAGTTGTCAATGGCCATTTGCTGCCACATTTCTTCTCATGCAACTCCAAACAAAGGGATCAAAAGAAAGCATCTGTGAGCAATTTTCTCTCGAAGTTGTCTTATAAAAATGTTTGGTGGATGAAGAAGTCTATCCACGAGTTATGCACATTGGATGACTCAATGATTCCATTGAGGAAGCCACCCAAGAGAAGTGATTTAAAAAATTGATAAGTTTAAAAAAAAAAAATTTATCTTTAATAATGAAGTAATGCTGATGTTTTTTACTATTTATAAATTTCCACCTTTTTACAATTTTTTTAAATACACAGATTTTATTATCAATCAATTAAACTTTTACAATTTTTCTAATTAATTTTCATCCTTCTAATTTTATCCATTTTTAACTTCTTTAAATATTTTAACATACTTAATTTGCGTGACAATGTAAATCACTAGTGAAACTCACGGTCCTTTAAGCTTTGAATGATGCAATAGTGAAAAAGTCCACTAATGTTGTGGTAGGATTGCAAATGCCAAAACAATAACCATCAACGTTGCATACAAACTCACAACTCTTAAAACTTGAATAATCACGAATTTCTAAGGAAGAAAGATAAATGTTATACAGTCTCAATGTTTTGTTGTTTTTCATCATTGGAATCTTATAAGGATTAGTAAATGGTGCACTTGGATTGGTCATGCAAATTGTATGCACACCTAGATCTACCCCTCTTAAGTTACCAACCTATGTTTTCATGAAATTTGATACTTACAATGGTCTTCCATGGGACCAATCTCAACCAAAACACATACCAATTCCACCCATAAATCGAAGTAAAGACGGATTGCAAATTGACTATCCATAAATCCCAAGGATGGACATTAACAAGGTCAGCCATTGACATTGGTAATAGTGAACGTCAAGGATTGACCTTCATAGCAATGCCACATATTACAACATTATAAGGAATCCAAATTACACTCTCGTTCTCCTTCAAATGCTATGCAAAGATGAAAGACACTTCATATGTATCGCTTCAAAAAAAACAAGAGGCACTCCTTCATCCTATGTCCCCTTCACACTTAAAATTGCAATCCTTAATCCCTACAGTCCCCCTACCAAATGAAAATACCAATGCTGATTTCCAATATATTTAGAGCCAAACTTGATCACAACCTATCCCTTTATTGTTTTACTCACATGTGTATACTTTTTCGTATGACAAATTAATGGACAATTCATTTTACTTGCCACTGATTACATGGGTTTGTATTTATTGATTATTAGTACTTGCAAGAGTTTTCTTTTCAATTTCATTGACTACTATCCCTACCATAAATTAGTTAAGCTTGCTTTCAAACACATAAAATTATATTGTTTATGTACACACAACTTTTTTTCATTGTACAACATATTGAAATTCTTCTCGAAGTTTCATTTCCCCACTTTAGAGGTATACTAGCTACTAGTATAGATTTATATTTTCACATGGATGAGTACATTTGTCTTTAAGGATAACTTGTACGATGATTGATGATTGTGTTGATGTTGACTTCATAAGTGAAAAGGTAAAGAAACACGGGAGAATTTTTGGTATGAATTATTTGAAAGTTGTTGGGAATTGAGATTCTAGCTAATTTATTTTTTTTCAGAGAAAAATTCAACTTACTATTAATATACGAAATAGTAAATAAGTCCAACTGTCAGTCCAAACAAAGTCATAACACCCTGTCAGGGGTATACCGGTTACAACAGCAACATGTGCCAGCAAAACTAGATCAGAAAATACCAATAAAAAGTGACACATGTCCCTAAAATAACAATACAGAAATGTATCCAGGAGCATATCAGTGACCATCTGCCACTTCAACAATAATGTACCGATCAAAAAATAGGCCCAAAATATAGACAACCACTAATGCCAATCTCAAATGGCGACATCAGCTGAAATGATGTAGCAAATCAACCCAAAAAACATCAACAAGAAGCAAAGTGTAATGCAGAGATTACACCCCATCTGTGTATGCCGAACAGCATCTGTATGAGGCTGAAATATAGGCCGTAAAAAGTATGAGAGTATGTAAAAGTGCCCAACAAGAAGTTGGACGCAGAGTTTTTTAAGTATCTGCACAACAGAAGCTAAAAGTCATATAAGATAATAATGACGCATAATACATGGAAGGAAAACAAAAGAGAGCGAACATATATCATCATGTCCAATGTAACTGATAAAAACCATGTGAAAAAAGTATATCATCCCTCCATTCCTGCCACATGATGACCCCCTCCTGAGAGTTAAGAGCCCGCTTTGAGAGCATATCCGCCTCCAAATTCACCTCTCTAAATATATGATCAAAATGAATGTGCTCAAATTCAAGAATAAGCTTTCGGGCCGCTTCCATACAGTGAGAAAGCTGAAGAACATTGAGGGCAGAAGTGCCCCTAGCCCAAGAGATAACAGCTACAGAGTCTCCAAAAATAACAAGGGAAGTGATCTTTCTCTAGCGTGCCCAAAATAGTAAAAGCCAAAGTGCACATATCTCACTCCTTGTATTTGATCCATTACCCAGATTTAACCAAATGTGAATAGTGAAATTGTTGGAAATGTGAATAGTTGCGCCCGCCCCACCTGATCCATACCGACTCACAGCCGCCCCATCAAAGAAACCACAAGGAAATACCAGGATTGGAGGAGCCAATCGGTATTTCAGATTCTGAGCCTTCCCACCTACAACAACTCCACAAGTAGCTATATATTCCTTGTGTGCCGCTAATGTTCTATAGCAAATTGCATCACGATGAGGAGTTAAGTTTTCAAATATTCGAGCATTGCGAGCTCGCCACACCTCCCAGATCATAAAGTATGGTAGCTCAACACATCCTGTGGAAAGACGAGACCAAGCCTCCAGATAATCACCAAGAGTATGGTATCCCCATCGGAATTGTACACCTGCTTTATATGCAATATGATCCCAAAGCTCCCTAATGAAAGGACGGGACGAAAATAGGTGATCAACAGACTCCTCCAGTGAGCAGCAAAGGGGACACCAACCCGGACCATTGAAGCCTCGTCGACATAGATTGTCCCAAGTGAGTACCCTATTAGACAACGCCAGCCAGATAAAACACTTTATCTTGAGGGGAATGACCAGTTTCCAAATAGTTTTTTCCCACCATCGAACAATAGAATGGGATTCAACAAACATTGCATCATATGCCAATTTTGCATAAACATTGCCACAGGACACATTCCACGACCAAGCCAATCTGTCTGCAGAATCTGATAATTGTAAGTTTGATTGATAAAACGACCTGATATATCCATCCCATTCATTGCCCATGGTACCAGATAAGCCCAGTTGTGTCGCCGAGATCCAATGTGACCGACCATCCTTATACTGCCCGACCGCATGAGCCAGCGAGCAATAGCCATTTGTTCTGAGATGAGTCCTTAATTCCACTGATAGGGTATGACCCGAAGGTCCCCCCAAGATCGGGTCAAGCCCCAGTTTAATGTCTCGACCATTGCCAGGAATCCAAGCAATCCATTAAGAGATTACCTTGAACGATCCCATCAATCCATTCCAAATATTAGATACTCCCAATGTAACAGGCTGGTCCAATCTAAGCCAGTTTGCAATAGAGGAATTTTTCAGGTACTTAGCTCGAATAATCCTGCCCCAAACAGAATTATCGAAGAGAGTGCACCAAAGACTTTTTGCATGCAAGGCCTTTACAAATAGATCCAGATCCTTAATATTCCATCCCCCCAATTTCCAAGGGCGAGCCAAAATAGACCATTTTATAAGATGAAATTTTTCATGAGCACCACCACCCGACCATAAGAAGCTAAACAGCTTCCGATGAATTAGACAAAGAATGGATCTTGGGATTTTGCATAGTGAGAACCAGTACACACCTAAATTCTGCAAGACAGCTTTTACCAGTGTAAGTCTGCCCCCCAAGGATAAATGGCGATAGCTCCAGTGACTAATGCGTCCTTCAAATCGTCTAACAAGCCAAGACCAGTCATTCACCATGTAATTTGCAGGCTTTATGAAAAAGCCAAGATATTTCGTTCCAGCCTCCATCTCCTTGGATTTAAATGGTAGAACAGTACTAATCGAGAATTCCACATCCAACAAAAGGGAATGTTTCAAAAATTGAGATTTTATAAAACTGATGATCATACCAGAAACCGAGCAGAACAAGTCAAGAATCCTCTTATATTGCATCCACTCTGCAAGGATACCTTTTCTGAATAGCATCACATCATCCACAAACAAAGAATGTGTAACAGAGATATCTCTAGTAATTTTAATGCCTTCAATCAGCCCTTCTCTTTTAGCCCTATGAATAGATAAACTCAGGCCTTCAATGACCAATAGGAAGAGGAGCGGCGATAGAGGACATCCCTGACGAAGGCCCCGGGATGCCTAAAAGAAGTCCGTCAGATGACCATTAATCAATATAGCATAATTAACCGAGGATATACAGGCCATAATCCATTTCATCACCTTCCATGGCAGACCTATCTGAATCAGTGTTAATCTCAAGAAATCCCAATTCCCCCTATCATATGCTTTCACCAAATCAAGTTGTAGAATAAGTGCCTCAAGCCTCTTCTGTTTTACAGTGTGAAAAATTTCCTGAGTCACCCCCATCGCATCATGGATCTGTCGGCCTTGCAGAAACCCATACTGCTCCATTGAAATGTGTCTGGAAAGAAATGGTTTGATCCGATCTGCAATGATCTTAGAGATAATCTTATAGACTAAATTTCAGAGGGCAATAGGTCTAAACTCACTATAGTTATTCGGGTGTGATGTTTTCGGAATGAGGGCCAAATAAGTTGAGTTGAGTGCCCCAGAGACAGTGCCTAATTTCCAGGATTCATCGACAGCCAATCTGATATCCTCCCCCATAATATCAAAGAAGTGGATAAATAGTTCCACCGACCACCCATCCGGACCAGGCGATTTATCTTTAGCAAATCCACGCAATGTGTTTTCCACATCGCCCAAAGACACATCCATAAATATATCGTCCCCCTCCTCATCATTAAATATTCGGGGGTACTCCATGATAATCTTAAATTGTTCAGCCAGAGATGTGTTTTTTGGGTCACAGTAGTATTCCTGAAAATGATGCACAGCCTCCCCCATCAAATCCTCCGCCCCCCAGATTCGCCGACCCCTATGATCATTAAGGTCCCAAATAGCATTTTGCATCCTTCGTGAATCGGCATATTGATGAAAGAATTTTGTGTTCTGATCCCCATCTTTCAGCCATATAGATCTACTCTTCAGCCTCCAAGATTCCTCTTGAATAAGAAGAATATTTAATTTACGGCTTTCCATTGAGGAGAGTCTCATCGCATCCCCAGGGCTTATCCCAAACCCTACTGATCTCTGCATCAGTGAAGCCACTTCCTTTTCGATCTCAGCAAGTTCTCTACCCATCAAAGCTTTTTTATTTTTTTCCCACATTATAGTAAAATATTTAATAGCCTTGAGTTTCACCGCCAGCTTGTCCATTGCTGACCTCTCCCCCGATACATCCACCTGTTTCCATTTAGTCTCCACACCCGAAGTGTACTCCACATCCGAAAGCCATGTGGAGTTGAATTTGAATGGATAGCATTGGTGTGAGGCTTCCACATCAAATTGCAGAATAATAGGAAGATGATCACTGATTTTAATTTGATGGATCCAAGACCTGTAGTTCTGAAGGCAACCCAGAAGGGATTCCGATACAAAGTAACGATCAATTCGTTTCTGAATCATCATTTCCCCCATTCTACCATTAGTCCAAGTTGGAGCCAATGGTCGCGGAGCAACATCAACAAGGGAGAATTTCATGAAGAGGTTACTAAAATAAGATCCCAGCGGGTCCCTTCGAGCCAATGTGCCCCAGAACTCCTCATCCCCCCAAGTGAAATTTAAGTCCCTAGCTAGAACTAAGTTTTCCAATTCCAGCAGATGTTCCGCAGCAGCATTATCCCAAAAAGTCACCCTGTCAGCATATGGCCCATAGCAGTTGATAATATTCAAGTTTTTCTCTACCCCCTGATATTGCCAGATAACAAGATACCCAGAGAGGTGATAGATGGATTTAGTCTCAATACTAATGGATTCCAAGCAGCTAATAGACCACCTGAAAGACCCACAACATCCACAGTGCAAACCATCCATCTCGGCTTGACTTTGTTTAAAAAAACACGAGCCTTTTCATCGCAAACCATAGTTTCCTGGAGAAGAACCAAATCTGGGTTGGTGATATGTAGAACTCTCTTGAGGGCCAATTGTTTGGGAAGACCCCCCACACCCCCGGATATTTAAAGAGAAAAATATCATTTGCGAACCCTTGCTAGGGCTTTCATTCCTCTAAGAGCCCGGGTATCAGAAGATTTGGGGGATTCCACATTGCATCGGCCATCCTCATTCTCCCCCAGGGTGACCTTCTTGTTTTTCCTAGCACTCCTCGTTTTAAGAGGAGAGAAATCTGGGGCCAATCCCCCCCTATGTGCCCCCTTTTGAACACATATATCTCCCATAGTATCAGGGGGAATCACAGAGGTATTGTTAATGACCCCTACATGATCAGAGCTTTTCAAAACCAACGAGCCCCCCAATTCCCCACCAGATGGCACAGGCTCATCAACCAACCGGTTTTTGAATTAAGTTGGGATAGGCGTCTTCTTCACCATTTCCGAATAAGATGGGATTAGTAAAATTTTCTCACCTGGATCCGATGATGAGTCCGGTCCCCCAACTAGACCAACAGATGCCGACAGAGTCACAGGACTTATACCACCAGGCCTCCCCCCCAAGTCATCAGTCTCAAAATTTATTCCCACCTGTTTTACCCCACCCCCACTTACATCCCGAGCCAAGATAGGAACCTCAAAGTCGCTAGTTATGATAACAGTTGGGGACCCTGTATGAGGAATAACAGGGGTAACAGATATGACTGGGGAGGAATCAGCAGGGCTAAGCACATTCACTTTGTCAACCGGCTCATTCTCAGAGATAGGGTCATCATTTCCAGAAGATTCATTTGAAACATGTTTGGACCCGGAGGAGTTTGTATTCATGTGATGACGACGACTCATATAGTTTCCATTATTACCATTGTTTAAATCTAATGCATTTATAAAAGAAATATCCAACGCATTCAGTGAATGGAAGAAGTTAGGGTCCTGTGATTCTAACTTACGGAACAATGCCAAGTCCGAAGCATCGTGAGTGGGCACCCTATTGGAGAAGCCGTCCAACGAGCCCGAAGAGTCCAGCTCAATGTCACTGCCATCGTCCGAGGACCAGAACGGACCCCCATCTCTGAGACGGCCAGAAGAAGCCGGAGCATTGCATTGCCGCCACAAATGCCCCACCTCTTTGCAGTTTGAACACCGAAATGGGATGCCCCAATAATCAATGACCTGAGTGAGTTTTCGGCCACGCCAGTTGATGTTAAGCACATCTATTAGACCCAAAGAAATGTCCACCTCCACAAGGACCCGAACCATACGGCAATCGAACCCATTAAGGTGCTCCTCCTCGACATGTAAAAACCACCCAATGTAATTTCCGATGGCTTCGAAAGCCCCATGATTCCAGAGTGCCAAAGGTAGCCTAGGCAGAAGAACCCACAAGTGCCGGAGCCGCACCGAAGCTGTTTCAGGATCAAAATCAGTTTGCCACTTCTGCAGCATTAAGCTACCCGGGCCATAAAGTCATAGTCTCCCCATAATGAGGGCACAATGCGCCTCCTGTTCGAATTTGAAACCATACCATCCACATGCCAAGGCAAATATTTGTGGAGTGTATTTCAGAATAGGGCTCCACTTCTCCGTAACCCAATTTACAATATCTCGATGATTCATAGTGTGGTAAGAAAACTTGCCTACCAACACTATCATGTTAAATTCCACAACCTCCTCTAGCCCAATGTCCCTACCAACGATTAAACAGGATTCACCAGGTCTGCGAAAATATTTTCCATTCAATCGTCGAGCCGCGCGGGAAGATGACCCAGTTTTATCTCTATTTTCCGCACCAGGTAGTCCCCAACCACTGCCGATGGAAGGGTTCGAACCCACAGTTTCAACAGGTGTCCTCCCCCCAGCCAAATGTCCCCTATGCGCCTTGCCACGAGGCGCCACTTGTTGGCTTGCAAGGTTTAGTGCCCGCTTTCCTTTAAGCTGGTTTTTGTAGAAAGAGTTCGGTTTAAATAAACCGGCTTCTTCTATCATGTAATCAGACACACTCAAGTTGTTGTCCGCCGGGAGGATGGGTGCCGTCATATTCTCCCCCATTCCGACAGCCACCCAACACTCCCCACCGTGAGGTATAAACGCCACAACCGGTTCCCCTGTCAGATATAAACCACAGTGCCAGATTCCGAGACGACAGCTAAAAACTATGTAAACTACAGTGACAGGTGCTGCAATGAGAAATCATTATCAAATACCAACGGCATCCATTACGGCAACCACAAAACGGTGAATACAACGACGAAATAAACACCAATGAGTAAATCATTAACAAATACAAACGGCTTCCAAAATGACAAACAGACAGCAGGGTGGTCCACGCGCCGATGTCGACTGCACCGGATAGCTAGTTCCTGTGATCAGAAATTGTGCAAAGCCGGGCCGAAACAGAGAAGTATCCCTATAAAAGCATGTCGTTTTTACCAGCTTCCACCCACCACCTGCGGGAGACCACACCTCAACCATGGTAGCCTTCTCACCGTCTCTACACACCCACGCACCGCCCTGGAAACCCTAGCATCGCCATAGAAACCCTAGCACCGCCCTGGAAACCCTCACATCCATCACCACCAAGATTGATAACCTCATATTAAAACTTTTTCAAGATTCTAGCTAATTTCATCCATTTGACCATGGTTCAATAAAATGAACGATAACTTGGTTTCGGTTGAGATGTATTGATAAAATGTTATATGTAATTAATTATAAAATTTGATAGGCAAATTATTCACTGAAAGTAGTTTAATGATTTAATATGATAATAAAATTGAATAGTCTTTTTAAAATATGTGTATAATAATTTTTTAAATATACATTTATTTAAAATATGTATAGTAAATTTTTAAATATACATTTATTTAATTTTAAAAATTTTAATTTTGAAAAAAATTAATTTAAGAAATGATAATCATTATTATTAAATAAATTATTTTTGAAATTTAATTGTACTCATACTTAGATGTAGATGTATAAATGAAAGAAATATCGAAATATAAATCATAAATTAATTTTTTATTAGGAATTTTGCTAGTTTTATAAAAAAATTAATATAACCATTTTTTTTCGATTTTTTTTTCATTTTGAGGATGGTACCCAATGTAAACTGGTTTTTTCAAGGTTCAAGGTCAAATCAACAACGCTCACGAGGAGCCTAACAATTGGTTCACCGACTATTAGCTCATGAAGAGTCAATAATTAGTTCATGCACATCTCATCGTGGATTTGAACCTAGATGGGGAGCATAACGCTCCTTCTCACAACCACTTAGGTTAGATTAATTGATAGTTTGGAAGAGTTTTTAGACAAATTACTTTGACATTAATGTTTTAAAAAGAAAAAAAACGATAACCATTTCGTTTTGTTTTCTTATTATTCAAAATTCTGAAATCTTAAATTGAGTTGTTGCTAGCATGATATTCATTTGTTGGGGTGGTAGGTTTAGGAGGGGTTCTCTTGAGCCTCATAGGAAAAATAGAAGTTAGCTTCTCGTGGGGGTTATGAACAATAATGAACTATCAAGTCGAAATATATGCTATGTTCTTAGGAACCACCCTATTCTAGGTAAACAATGTGAAGAATGTCACAATTCTAGGTGATTCTTTCTTCGTCATTAGTCAAGCCAGGGAAAGGAAACCTAGGGAGGGAGCTTTGCTCTTTAGGACCTTTTAAAGAATATTTGGAAAATTGGATGCACTAGATGATGTCAAGTTTTTTCATGTTTGAAGAATAAATAACGGATTAACATATTGCAAGGCAAACAAAGCCATTTATTTTGACAAGGGGGTCCTGGTATAAATGGGAACCCCCTAAGAGGTATTGACTGCCTTAATTTGATTATGGTAATCTTGGTTAAGGAACTAAACCACATTAACATTTACAATCAAGCTATAGGAAGAGCATAAAACACTTGGCACAGTGAGAAATACGACTACCATGCAAGTCTTATCAACCCTCTTAGTTCGTGCAATGGAGACTTAACTCTCCCACGTGCCTTATGTTACCTCACTCCTTAGTGTTTAGACTATAGCATGCCACTCTTTATGGATCCTATACTAAATGCTTTTTGTAGTGGTGGGATATTTCCTATTTTGGGGGCTATATTAGTAGTTTGTAACTCTAGAGGTGAAAGGATTTGAGCTTGGAAGGGAGTGCATGTTTGTGATTTGGTGTTGCATTCTTATGGAGACAACAAACCCAATGACATAGGTAAGTTTGATTGGTCTAATTCATTGGGGGCGAATTTTGTCCAAAATTGGATTCTTGTATCTATGTTGCATGGGATTCAAAAGGGCATTTCAGGATTTAGTAATGGAATGGTTTTATTATCTCTGAGGTTGCCCATAATCACTCTGGGGGGCTTTATTGGTAGGATTTGGTCTATTTCTAGTTTCTAATTACTTTTAGTGCATGAAAGGGATTTCCCCTTTTCATCCAGGCTCCTAATATGTCTCTCCCTTCCAACACTGACCTAAATGGAGGAGACAGGAATAACAAAATCAATAAAATCTCGAGAAGAATGATTGGCCAATTGGAGGGGATGATACAAGCCATAGATTATGTCAATATCCATATGGAAAAGCAAGAGAATAAGTAGGATGAGTTGGAAGCAAATATGAAAGAGCAAATTTTAAAATATGACAAGCTCGCAAGTGACTCAGAAATGCACTACAATACTATCTTGGGGTTTGCTTGTGGATCTTAATATATTGGAGGTCACCCATTTGTCTCCATTGGTTCATTAAAGGACAAGGCTTGTGAGGAGGAAAGAATGTAGCGAGCAATTGTGGCATGGACAAAGAAACCAAACTTTCAAGGAGATCCTGGTATGGAACAAGCTGATGTGTCCATGGAGAAGGTTCATTTACGGCATAAATTTGGTCAATCTATTTGCTCATGGTTTTTACTTGTCTCTGGTTACTTGAACAATATGTAAGGCATTATAGTTTTATGGTTTGAAGGAAGGCCTCATGCCATGTTTTTCTTTTATGCTCTCTTGATGATCTACATGTGTTGTTGTAGCTCAGTAAAGCAATTTTGCTTACATGTTGAAACTCTATGTATTTTCAAGTTGTTTGGTTTTTCCACAACCCCTTTATAATACAAACTATACCTGCTTCTATTTAAGTAAAAAACATGATGCTCAATTTGTTAATTTGAATTTTACAAGTATTATTTTCAAAGAAAATTTTCAATTTTTTTCTCTTCTCTTGGATATTCGAAGGGAGGGTGATTCAATTTCTAGCAATAATAGTCACTAGTAACCTTGAGAGACTTGACAGATTTTGAATATTGTGGTTTATGACCTCTTCATCAACAACACACACTGGGTGAATGGTTCATAGATGTGTTAACCATTGAGGTTTATCACTACCCAAGCCTTCACTTCTTGTGTTAAAAGTCCTAAGGCATAAGTGTCACCTTTCAGGAACTAAGAGGGGCTACCCACTTTCATCACTGTAAGTCCCTCTTAATTCCCTTAGGGCTACACTTGTGTTTTAGGGATTTACCACTTAAGGTGTAGGTTTGGGCGACAACGAGGCTATACACACACCTCTAATTTGGTCTGTAATTGAGATATACACATATGCTTGTGGTTGTTATTTATGTGATGAATTTAAAATTTTATGTTGTTAACGACGACTTGTTGGGTTGGTGGAAGTGGGGCATTGATATTGTCCCCACCATACTCTAAGCATCTTGATGACATGCTCATGCTCATGTTTATGCTTGTGGCTACGTTATTAGACACAACAACAGTCAAAGCTAAGTGCAAGTTGTAGGCATCTTTGGCAGAGCAAATACCCCTACTCGTAATGTCTTAACTTAAGGAATCCAAACTAAATATTGTAAGTTGTCCCCATTCATTGTTAATTTCCCCAATCAAAGATTATGCACATTTGCCACATCATGATAAAATGAAGTCACTTTAAAAAATAGATTTTTATATAACGTAACCTATCTCATTTAAATATTAATATTGTTGGTGATTTCGATGTCATTCTTTGTGATTAAATTTAAATTTTGGTGATTTCGATGTCATTCTTTGTCATTCTTTGGGACCCTAGAGTCTTTTCTTTTTTCTGTATTTCAAATTTCCTGGGGTATTTTGTTGGAGGGGTCCTGCAGGGCTACTGATCTTCATCTTTCAATTCTTAATTGCTATGCCCCTTATAAAAATCGAGAGGTCTTTTGGCTTGGGTTGCAATCGTCTGGGATTTTAAGTATGGAAAATATTATTGTTGCGGGGGATCTTAATTTTACCAGGATGGCGCGGGAAGTATGGGGTTCTAAGGCTAAATTGGATGATTTGGCAAACTTATTTTCTGAGTTTCTTATTGATGTTTGTACAGGGGCTTTTGTCCCAACCTAGTCCAATGGCAGAGAAGGGTGTGAAGGTATTCACAAACGACTTGATAAATTTATGGTGAATTCTACTTTGCTGGAAAAGTGCAGTCACTATCGATCATGGGTGGTTGATTTAAAGGTCTCGGATCATTGGCCTATCTTCTTACAATTGATGGAAAATGTTATGAATTATAATTACCCTTTTAAGTTCGACTGTTCCTGGTTAATGCATTCAGATTTTGATTGCATGGTAAGAGATGTATGGTTAAAGACAGTCAGGGAATTTGACTTAAATCCAGTTGATCTTTTTTGCTTCAAGTTGAAAGTTTTAAAAGGAAAAGTCACTAATTGGATTCATCACAAGAAACTACTTGACAGGTGTAATCTGGTTGATGTGGAGAATCAGTTGCAGAAACTTTATCTGCTCAATGTAGAGAATCCATTAGCTTGTAGTGATTTGGAGATGCTTAAAAAACTCGAAGCTGAAAAAGAGAGAATATTTTTGATGGAAGAGAAGGAATGGTGGTTGAAAAGTAGGGCCTTGTGGGTGAAGTCTGGCGATAAAAATACCATATTTTTTCATACATTTGCTTCTGCTAGGAGAAACAATAATACTATCTGGAAACTGGCAGATGAGGAAGGGACTGTTGTTGGTAGGGTTCGGGATCTTCAGGCTCAAGCTATCAAACATTTCTGTCAGGTCTATTCAGATGATAGTAGGTGTGATTTGACCTCGCAACTTCAAGTGGCTAGAATCTATCCAAGATTTTTTGATAGGGAAGATGCAAAAATGTTATGTTCGGAGGTTACATTTGAAGAGGTGGAAAGAACTCTTAAATTGTTTTCTAAAGAGAAAAGTCCTGGGCCAGATGGCTGGACTGTGGAGCTGTTTCTTCGTTTCTTGGATATTATGGGTGAGAATATTGTTAGGATGGTTGAATTTACGAGATGTCAGGGGTATATATCAGGTGCTTTGAATTATACTTTCATTACTCTTACCAATAAGGTGAATGATCCAAAGACCTTTGCAGATTTTAGACCTATTGCTCTTTGTAATTTTGCTTATAAGATTGTATCAAAGATTATCGCAGGACGTCTCAAGCCTGTGTTCTCCAAATTCATCACTCCTGAACAGTTTGGTTTTTTACAAGATAGACAGATGCATGATGTTGTTGGTATTACTCAAGAGTTACTACATTCTATTAAATGCAAGAAGCAACGTGCTATTTTGTTTAAAATGGATCTCGAGAAAGCATATGACAGGGTAAATTGGGATTTTTTGAGGATCCTCTTGATTTAGATTGGAGTGCCAGTTTTAGCTATTAACTGGATCATGGCTTGTGTGAATACGATGAATATTGCTATCCTAGTTAATGGGGCTCCTACGACTTTTTTCAGCTGCTCAAGAGGCATTCGTCAGGGTTGTTCGATGTCACCCCTTTTATTTCTTTTGGTGATTGATGGTTTGATCAAGTTGATCAAACAGGCTCATGAGCAGGGTAAGTTAAAAGGAATAAAAATTTCAAAGGATCTATTTCTGACACATGTTCTTTTTGTTGACGATGTTCTGATTGCTGGGAATGCGTCAGTCGATGAATGGAGAATGCTTCATGGTATTATTGACCTTTTTTGTAAGGCTTCCGGCTATGAGGGTTAGTTTAATGAAATCTTGCCTCTTTCAAAATCTGGTTGATGATGATCAGGTCTCTGAGGTTCAATCCTTACTCCCTTTCAAATGCTGCAAGATGGTTGATGGTTTTACTTATCTGGGCTTTCACCTTAAGCCCGATGGTTATCTGGTTAAAGATTTGGAATGGATTATTAAGAGATTTGAGTCTAGAATCTCTCATTGGACCTACCGACTGCTGTCAATTGGTGGCAAACTTACTCTGGCCAAGTCTGTGTTGCTGGGGACGTCGGTCTATTGGTTTTCTCTTCTCCCAGTGCCTTGTTTAGTTATCAATTCTCTAAGGAGACTTCTTTTCAATTTCTTATGGACTGGTGGTCTGAAACGTTCTAGTTTGACCATGGTTGGATGGGAGAGATTATCACTTCCTTTCACTTCTGGAGGATGGGGTTTAAAAGATCTTACTGCTTTCAGTGAGGCTTTGCGTTTGAAAAGTATGTGGAGGGCCATCTATGGTGGATCACTTTGGTTGAAAGTTATTTTTCTTAAATACATCAATTCAACGATTTCTTTCTGGTTAAGACAACCAAAAAAGAAGGTGAGGGGAGTTTCCCCAATTTGGAAAGGTTTCATGAAGGTTTACTGTTGGTTTGCTTATTATCTCTACTGGAAAATTGGTAATGGTTCTGAGGTGGCTATTGGAGTAGATCCGATACATGGCCTAAAAGAGACATATAAACTTTTGCCTGAACTTTCTGGTTTTTTGAGAAGGGCTGGTCGAATTACGTTAAATTCTATTGTTAAGAATGATGTCACTGGTTATTGGCTTAATGCTGCTGATCTAAATTTGCCATAGGATTTGATATCTGAATGGGAGACATATATCCATGGTTTAAATGATGCAGGAATCCAGCTTATTGTTGAAGATGATGTTGTGGTTTGGGGTGGTAATGAAGCCACGAGTATTATTACAGCTAGATCGGCTTATGACTGTATTATTAAAAGAAGATGTATATTTCCTAACCATTGGTGGTACAGGATGATATGGCTTTGGAACTTGCCTTTGAAGCTGAAATGTTTTAGCTGGTTTATGTTACAGGATTGTCTAAAGACGTGGGACAATCTGTCTTGGATTGGTTGGGTCGGTCCCAATTGTTGCATTTTATGTAAATCTGATAAGGAGACTGTATCACATCTCTTCATTGATTGTTCCTTTTCTGTGGAACTTTGGGAAAAATTCTATCAGCTTTTTGATATTGCTTATAGATGGAATGGTCCTTCGGTGGAAGCTTGTCTTCTGGATTGGAGGAGGAATTGCAAACAGTATAATACATTGCCTATCTTCACATGCTGGTCTGTTTGGTTTGTTAGGAACAAGGTTACTTTTGAAGATCATATTCCAAATGTGCAGGGCTCATTCAATATTATTCTCTCACATTTTCTGCAGTACCAGACAGAATTATCATCTTCAGTACATAGAAATATTGGGGAATTTCACTTCAATATAATAGAGCCTGTTTTATTTTTTGATGGTGCTGCCAATTATGGAAATTGTGGGGTTGGTGGAGTGATTTTTATAAATCATTCTCATTATTATTCCCTTTGTTTGAAGTGTGGCAGAGGCTCTAATATGAAGGCAAAACTCTTGGCCTTGTGGTGTGTTGTCAGAGTTGCAAATCTCTTTGGGTTAGTTAGCGTGAAGATCTTTGGGGATTCATGTGTGACGATAAAATGGGCCCAAGGAGAATATGAGCTTAAGGTCTTGAGTTTGGTCAGCTGGTGCAGGAGAATTAGGGATGAGCTCAGTAGCTTCAGTTCTTTTTCTTTGGAGCATATTTTCAGAGAATTCAATGATCAGGCAGACGGTCTTTCCAAGTTGGCACTTGAAGGCGAGGAGGATATTTTGCTTTGGGAAGAATTCTGGGAGAATCAGTTGATTGATTCAGGTTCTTATAATACCATGATATGATTTTGTTTAATGCTTTCCTATGAATTTTGGACATTTGGCATCTTTTATGGTGAAAATATTGTATATATCGAGAATCTCTTTGATATAGATGTTCTTTGGACAATCTGCTTTTGATAACTTCAATCATGTACTATTTGATTCAGATTTTGAATATCAATAGTATGTTTTTTTTCGCAGGAAAAAAAAAAATTTAAGTGAAGAAATTTCACATCTAACTCATAACCACTTAAACTAACCTTAAAGACTAACTTTAACTTGTACTTGTTATTATTTATGTAATATTGCAAATTATCTTTTTGCAATGAGATTGTTCTGCCGAGATTCCATACTGGTCCCTTAACTTAGCAAGTGTGGTGGAACCACATAGTCGTGGTTTCCTCATGGCATATCTACGTGGCAACATAAAAAGTATCTCTTCATCCTTACAAAAGGACCGCCAGGTGTCAGCTGCCAAACCCACTAAAGGGAATCAAAGAGAACGCCGACGAGGGCTCGAACCGCGGAGAGATGGTGAGGTAAACCAGTGCGCAATTATTGAAACCAAAGGTCGAGAGATATTAACAAAAGCGTAGACTCTGGGTCAAACTAGAGTTAATCTTGGCCAAAATGCTTTGTTACTGCGCTCGGAGTGGTCGGTCTTGAGTTACGAAGACTTGACCCTAGGGTTAAACGAAGGTTAAGTTCTTCTTTGTGGGAATTAGTATTTTGTATAGGCACTAGTGGGGAATCATATCAGATATATTTCGGTCTGGGCTACCTTGCGTCCATTCGTTTTTATCGCTGGGAAGCCCTCTGCAAATACCCAAGGAATCCTTAAAAGTCTTACGAGTCTTGTCAAATAATTTTCTGTGTTTCGTGGACCAGAAGTGCACCTCTGGGTTGTTAACAATGAAGGGCTATATACACTGATATTGGATGGAGAGATAATTGGCGTTTTGGGCTTTGGGTACAGACTGTAAGGGCTCTCTGTTCAAGTTTTGTGGTAGCAAATTTCATACAAAAATGTCTTCTCCAAGCAAGCGACGCGAAATGGATGTTATGAAACTGTAAGTATATATTTATATATACATTTATCTCTCTCTCCATATATTTCCCTTTTTCATATTTGATGGGGAGTTGTTATTTGTTCCCATGAATTTGAATTGAGAAAATTTATTGATTGTACAGCATGATGGGTGACTACAAAGTGGAAATGATAAACGATGGGATGAATGAATTTTATGTCGAATTCAACGGGCCACGGGACAGTAAGTCATCTTCTGTTTATTTATATTTATTTAGATCAGTATACGGCCCTTTGTTAACGAATAGGCCCTATCACCCTCTCAGATGCCAGGACCAAAGGATATATATTTCATAATGATGGATATTTGTCTCATCAAAATCACTCTGGTCTTGCACATGGTTTTCTCCGTTGAGATATATTCCACAGGACAAACCGCCTAGGCTCTATGAGATATCCCGAGATAGCAAAACGATGGGCAATGGCCTGGATTGAAAATGGCACCATGTCTTAGGGGGATTGAACCTGGGTTTCTGTGAAGAAAGCTCGCTTTATTTACGATTTACTACCTTCCACAACCCATTTGACGAATTTTGTTATTCTTTTATGTCCTGCTGGAATTTTGCATTTTTTATTTTCTTCAAGGCACGCCCTGTTTAAAGACTTTTGCACGCTCTGTGTGAAGACTTTTGGGTACACTGTTGGGAATATTGTTAAGAAGTCTCAGGTAACCTTTAAGTTCAGTTTTTGAAGCTCTTAATAGGATGATCTGTTCTGTCGATCATCTCTCTTACACTTTATTGCTTATGGATTGTTAAAAGGTGGGAGTTCAGTTTGTGGACATGCCCATGTGCACCGAATGCCTTTAGTGCTTATATAACGAAGACTGGATTAGAATTTCATAGGCCTATTGGCAATCCATGAGAGCGTGAAATTTGCCTCCTTTATAAGGCCAGATCGCCGAACAAAGTAATTTGTTGTTATGCTTATGGTACATTCTGCTAAGAGCCAGATAGAGGGGTATCTATTTGGTCAAAGTCATTAAGGACTTGCACCTGCCCTCATCCGCATTGAAAGACTGTGTTAGCACGGTGAGCGAGCTCCTTAAGTTTTGAACATGTGTCATCGTAATTGCAGGCGCTCCATCTTGTCGCCAGACCACAGCCCATTGGACCGCTATATTACATATTGTTGAAATCTACAACGTTGCTTTATGAATTTGTGTTTTTGTTTTTGCCTAACAACAGACCTGAAAGATCTTTCACTTTCAGAAAGATCTTCTACCCATGCCTTAATTTTAGTTTGAGAATCGATGCAGATTTTCACTTTCGATCTTTAGAAGTATATATGGATGGTTATCAGTATTTGTGCCCAAGCAGTTATTTTGGTTGTACTGTAATGAAACAATGTTGAAAATTGTGGTTTTATTTGTACACATACACTTACCAGGTGCAAGACATTATGCATGCAAAGAAATCTCCCCGAGTCTTGTATTTCATGACCTTGGTTTGTTGTTTTCTCTGTAGATTTTTTCCTGTCCAAATTTCCTCTGTGGCCATTGATGCTTCCGTTTGCCTACCTGGCATATTGGTGCAAAGTTGGATTTTTCTCAAATTTCTTAAGCCAGTTGCCTATATATCATTTAGACATCTGTGATAATTTTTTGTCTTTAATGGTTGATTTCCACACTCCTAAGCGTCACAAATTGGGCACAACTCAAGCTAATCAACTACTAAAGCAAAGAGTCTTAAAATAACCTGTCAGTTTGCTAGTTCTTCTGTTTTGGCTCCATCTCCTTGAAGATCATTTTTTGTTTTGTTTAGGATAATCATATATGGTAGCTTGCATCATATCAAAGTCTTTCTTATCAGACTCTAAAGTAGGGTGCTGCAGACAAGGGAGTATTCTGTCACCTTTGCCTGGACTGGACTTTCCCTCTCCAGTATGATCACCGTCTCATTATTTTTGAAATTTAATTAGCAAATATGTCCTGGTAGATTCAAGCCTATGACTTTGATGTGGAGCCCATAAAGAATCTCCAAGCTCAGTGATTGCACTCTCTTATCCATTGCTCCATTAAAGTTTGCATATTGCTTATTATGTGTGGAACTCCTTCTGTCTTTGAATTTTTTGCAGTGGTTATAGTTCCTTCTGTTGGTCATTTGCAGAAGTAGAAGATGCTATAAACCATGAATTGTAAGGAACATGTTTGCAATGTTTGTAGTTAGACTATCTTTTTTTTAGGTCTCATCGATTTTTTGATGCTGGATGCATTTAATTGGGTTAAATTAAAAATTTGTATTGACTATATTCTTTGTTTTATTCATCCAGATTTACATCTCAGAATAATTTACCCATTTGATGAGCACAACTTGAACCAATTTGATGAACCTGAATTAAGTTGACTTCATTTTGATTGATTCTTGATGGTATTCTGTTCCATCTTGCATAGCTTGGGCATCTGATTATCATTCAACTTTTCTCCTTACGGAATAATCGGTAGGAGAATTTAGTGAAGAATTATGCTTCACAAGGATATTCACTATAAATATCTCTGGAATGTTTTTTTAAAGATAATTTATTTATATATAAATTGCAAGTCCACGATAGATGGGTCTATTGATTGAAATAATATACCATTTGCAGAGGCCCAAAATCTCTCCCAAAATTTCGATCCAAAATTGCTTCCTTGAAGTCCCAGACTCCCAAAACCATTTCCGGAAGTATACTATCCAGAACCTCCTCTTATATCCCACTTTTTAAAAACAATTTCTCCCCTCTATTGTACTGAATCTGATATCATTCCTTTTCACTCCCAAACTGCCTCCTGCAACTTTCATGATCCAGTCTGTCTCGTTAAGCTGGCTGCTGGTCCCACCTTTCAACTGTTTTTGCCCTTGTTTGTCTGGCTGGGGGATCCTCTCCGCCAACTTGTAAAATTTCAGTGCATCTCCGTGATTGTCTCACCAGGTTCTAACCCTGAGGCAATGAGGTTCTAACCCAAATGTTCATCAAATTTTATGCCCCATTCTTCTTAAGAACGTTGTCCTGCTGTAACATTCCTCCATTGCAGCACACCTTTGAAATCAGTGATGTGAGCCTTCTAGCTTCATGGTGTAGTGGGAGGAGATCCACAAGAGCACCATAGACATCATGGAATGCTTTTCCTATCAGTGTATCACTGATAGAATGTCTCCACTGCCTCGTTCCCTTTACTCAATCTCAAAGTATTTATCACAGTCCTGGAATGACCAGAATTCTCTGTCTTGCTTGACCTTTTCACTTGTCACAGCTACAGATTGTTTACCCGGAATCCTTGTACCTCCTTCAAGCTTTTCTACCTCTTCCTCTGAACTTCCCCTGTTATCACTCCACTTTCATGGCTTTTGAGCATAGAGGGAATCCATGACTTCAGTCTTCCCTGTTCTACATTGCACAGAATAGTGGTTCTTGGACAAACGTGATCTTGTGTAAACGATAAGTTTATAAAGAAACTTCTTAAGCTATGGAGTTTCCATCAACCTCCTCCCAAATTGCAATCATGCAATTACACTGAAGTATATTGTGTTTATCCCTTCTGTAAATGCATCACAATTCATCATTACTATTCAGCACTTATAGAAATCCAACCTGGATTCTAGTCACATCCCAAAAAGCCATTAAGTTTACTGTTTAGCTCTGTTTGGTCTCATCTCACCTCCTCATTAGTCATATTGTCTGCAGATTTCCAACTTGTTCATTCTCATCCGGATATGAATGTACATTATGTCAGTGGAGAATGAAAACTCATTAACTTTTTTCATCAAACTATTGAAGTTTCCAAAATTTTACTATCTGTTTCTAGCCATTAAAGTTAACACTGAATCCCCCAAAAGTATGTGATTACCTTTTTTCAAGTTTCTGCCTAAAGTAAGGCCTGAACCAAAATTATAAGTTTAGTTTCATTTCTTCTTGCATGATGAATTTCTAAGCCATAGGTAAGAATTATCCCGCACCTCTCAACCTCAGTCACCCCTTATCTTCCATTATTTGGCTGATTATGTTTGGCCGCACCATTGAATTTCAAACACATCTGTCCTGCCAGTATTAAATACAGTGCCTTTCTAAAATGGTCACGGCCTTCCTGACTTACAACAGCTAATTCCAAAATAATTGCACCGAGTGTAAACGAGGTGCTTACAACCCAGTATGGGGGAGATCCTGTAACGAATGTCACATGTCACATGTAACGTTTTCAAAAGTAATAAAATGTAAAAAGTAATAGTATGGGGGAGATCCTGTAATGGATGTCACATGTCACATTTGTCACGTTACGTTACAACCCAGTATGGGGGAGATGTTGTAACGTTTGTCACATTTGTCACGTTACAACCCAGTATGGGGGAGATGTTGTAACGTTTGTCAAATTTGTCACGTTTGTCACGTTACGTCTCCATGTTGGCTCATAACTTATTAAAAATCAAAAGTAATTAAAAATTTCATGTTCGCTCATAACATATCAAAAATAAAAAAAATAATTAAAAAAATTAAAAGAGAGGGATCCAATTTCTTGAGGGGTAATTTTTTTCTTAATGTGCAAAAAATTTAAGATAAAACAAAAAAAATTACACCTCAAGAAATTGGATCCCCTCGGTGCTTGATAGATCCGGGTTTGAGATGGATCTACGCTGGTATTATTGGACATTGAAAGATGAATCTGTTGAATATTCCCTTTATCATTGTGCTATATTCAATTTCATGTTAAAAGGAATAGGCTCGTGTTATCTCATTTGGGAATAGCTTGTGATATATAACTGGGTGTTAGTATGTGTGAGGGCCAAGGAAATTCAGAGACTTATCGAGCCCTACGATTCAATATGTTTAGGATTCTTCTTCTGATAAATTTGACAAAGACTGATGGAAGGGAATTGTGTTTCTGGTGATTACTGAAGTAAAACAGAAGATACTTGGAAAAATTATAAATGATGTGGTAAGAAAATATTAAATATATGATCCTATATACTTAAGGATATTTTTTTGCATGATGAAGCATTTCAACTTTCTCTAGTTAGCCTTGATTAAGTGGTTGGGATTGTGCTTTAGCCTGATTTTGTGTAAGTGACAGGGTTTATGAAAGAGTCATGACATGATTGATCATTCATGAAAACCAGCCCTACAAAGTCAGCCTTTATTGGTATTTACTATTTTTTATTGGTTCAAGCTTCTGGTCAACACAAGCAAACATGAACTGCTCTGTTTTAGATATAACACTGGTACAGAAATGCCCTGCCATGCTATGGAAGTCTTGTTTGGCTAAGAAGCCATGAGTAAGGGGTGTCTATTCTTAAAGTCACCCAGGGCTTGCACTTGGTCCCACCTGGGTTTGCAAGCACATGCTCACACAAGCACAAGCATATCATTGTATAGACTTGAACACCCAGGTGGGCATGATAGCACCATTCTGCTATCACTGACCTGGCAAGCCACTGTTGACTATTGGTATTTACTATTACTATACAATTTCCTTAATTGGTCTTATTTCAAGACATATTTGGAATTTCTTGTCCCTCTGGCCAGTGTCACGTTCAGGGACAGGACCGTATGGTCCTTCCCATAATTCCTAAAGGATAAACCAAAATTCGAAAAAGAGAAATCAGTCCTTAAACTTGAAAGGGTTAAGCAAAGAGACAGTGATCTGTCTTTCCGGGTGACCTACAGGTCTTCCTACTTCTATATATTATCCACTAACAGTGTTTTCCAGCCAGGACTAAAGACTGGCCACTACAACATCATATAAGAGAATCTGAAAAAGCTGGAAATAGTTGAGCAGCTTCCACCCCAGCTATCCATCTGAAGTTCTGACACTAGGAAGATATAGAGAGAGTTATGCCTGGAACAGCAATGCCCCTCCACTTCTTCCTCAATTTTCAGCTCCCCTTCCTGCATATTTAATGCTTCTTTTGATAACAGGTCCTGCTTTCACGGTGAGTTTCCTGTGTACATGTTGGAAAGAGATAAATTCAAATTGTGCCCTTGCCCCTCTGATTCTGTCCAGGATAAGAGCTCTTAATATCTTTTCCAACCTTTAATTACTAATTCACTAGTTTTCCATTCTATAATGGGTTTGTAATCAAAGTTACAATATCGTGTCGGCGAATATATCGCCGAGGGTCCAAAAACAAATTATTGGATTTATTGGCGAAAATATCGGCAAACATCGGCAAACTTAAAAATAACAAAAATATTGTTGTTTTTTTCAATTTTTAAAACATCTAAAGCAACACGAATATCAAATAAACACATTGCCACATGAATATGGAAGGAAAACCTATATATAAGATGTATAACTTATCAGACGTCTAGTGATACACACCCATAAAAAATGAATCGTGTCCTGAATCTTGAGTCCCCGACTCATGAATCACCAAAACATACAATCAATATATCTCATATACAATGAAATCAAGTAAATAAACTATTGACTCCCTCTACCCCTTTTATGGGCAAAGGTAATTACTCTGCCTCTAGACCTAGAAGGCCTTGGTGGTTGTAGTGGACTCTGTATATTTTGAGTCCCTAGGTATGTATATATATTTTGTATATTTAAAATTAATAAATGAGCAAGGCCATTTAAAAAAATGAATGTGAATCATAAATCAGAAATCATACATGTCCGCGAATCATTTCCTCTATTGGGGTTCTATTCATCTATAGCACTCTATGCCTCCCTCCTCTAGACTCCAGTCCTTGCCTCTACCTTTGAATCTCAAAGTTGATCCTCCAAGGACATTAGTCAATGATTCAACACCTTACAATTTTGATGAAACTTCCTAATCCAATCATTAAAATAAGGTAGAAAAATCTTCCCATGCTTAATAAGTGATTTTGCTCGAGTGAAGAGTATATTTTTATATTTTTATGAGTTCAACAATCAACATGACCAACATCAAGGTACATAGATGGGTTGATGTGCTTGATTAAATGCCAATCCCATACCCTCGTACATAATCGAATCTGGTGGAAACTTTGCAATCCTGAATTTCTGAAAACTATTAAGTCTGTTGAATCCTGAATGGGATCTAAAATTCTACTTTTTGCATATGAAGTTCGATGAGGTTGGAACCACTCTCAAACATCCTGAAACAATTAATGGTAATGTTAAAAATTTAAGTAAATGAAAATGAAAGATAAGCATTTAATATTGCCAATTACTGTTGAACAAGGCGACATTTTTTGATGGGCATGACGGAATTTTTTCCCGAACCGCAGTAAATGAGCAAAAAGAGGGCAAACAATTGCGATATTTTTGAAAAAATTGCAATAAAATCGGGTAAAAATCGCCAAAAAATAGGGGAAAATATCGTCCGATATATTGCTGATATATCACCAAGGGGTTAGGATTGTGATATATCATGATGTTGCTGATATATTGACGATGTTTGTAACACTGTTCTAATCACCCATTATTTGAAGACAGTTTATACCTCTTTCCACAGCAATTTTTAGCATCAACTGATGTGCAAACATCTCTGCTATGTTACCAGTACTAGCCCCAACTGCTGCCTTAAAAGCAACAATAATAAATATAATGCCTCCTGCTCAGCATGTTCCAGGCCTACCTTCACAAGCTCCATCAAAGTAGCCCCATGCCTTTGATTTATCAATCTCAGGAATTTTCAATTTTTTTTGGCACTTCTTTATTGGTTTCCAAATATCTCCATTTACATATGTAACACAATGAACATCTTGTATTGGTAAGATTTCCTTGCTTTGAAATATCATCTCATTTCTTGCTAAAAAAAGTGTTTGGAAACAATCTCGTCCCACCCTCGAGTACTTAAGCGAGCGTGAGGTTGTTGGTAACTTGCCAACCCCAATCAGCCCACAAGAGGCAAACATGTCTCAAACAAGCAGGATTTGAACCTGGGTGGGGAGGGTAGTAGATATTAATAACTACCAGACACCTATGCTTGGTGCAGCAATTTTTTTCTCTGTCTGAGAATCTGATGTACAAGAAATTTTGTTCTATCTGCCCTTATTTTTGTGCTAAATTTAGGATGTCCCATTAAATGGTTTTGAGAGTAATCATGTTGCCATGCTCTGTGGTTTTCCGACTGCATGCACCTAGTTCAGCTGTAAATTTTAGATGTCTTATCAAATGTCATTGAGATTAGCTATGTTATGTGGCTGTCTGGTTTTGCTTTGCTGAATAAATTTTACTGCAGCATATTTGAATACTATTTATCTCCAAAGATGCCCAGTACATTATTGGCAGAACGCTTTTGTAGTGTTAGGATTTGTTATTTCCTTGTCAAAGGGGCATAGCATTGCACATATTACATTCTGGGGATAAACACGTGCAAATTAACTGCTTCATGCAGAATTAAAACATTGGATTGAGAATATATGATGTACTGGGTTCTTTGACAGATTTATATTTTGTTGGATGTCTTCTTTTTAAACCATTTCTTTTTCTATGCTGACTCCTTTGGGCCTCTATGCCTTGCAATTTCTCTATCAAGTGAAAAGGGTTTGTGAAGTATTTAACATGTGACATTGAATTTGCAAGGAAGCATTGGGATGCAATTTTCATTGATGGGACCTTGGGAAAAACTTATTAGATAACCTTTGAATAGCTCTCTTATATAAACAAGAGCAAACAACACTACATTAAGAGAAGAAATAAATCTTCAATAAATTCTATTTCTTATAGACAGAGAATGCTCAACAGGATATGATGATTATAGACAAAAAGCAAGACAGTTTGAAAGAGTGAAGACTTTATTGAGCCAATTCTTTCGTCAATCAAAATATTAGAGCTTTCCATGTGGGGTTTTAGGCAAGTAATGCAATTCCATAGATGACTTTGTTTGCTTGTGATATCACTTGTGCGAAAGAATTTGCAAGAATAATGGTTGTGCATTTGACTACTCACTATACACAAGGCTCTTCACAATCAAGAGTGTAACACCTTTACTTTTTCAATTTAAAGAGAATGTTTCTATTTGAAGAATATACCATGTTGGACAGATACTGGTTCTTGACAATCAATTTTGCAAAATTTGTACTTTTTCTATTTAAAGAGGATTCTTTCTATTTGAAGAATATGCGATGTTGGAAAGATAATAAATCAAGATCTTAGGCATCTTAGAAGTGCATCATGATTCGAATGCACCATGCTTAACTTCAGTGAATTCAAATTGACTAATAGACCATATCCACCTGAATCTTGCCTAATACCAAAATCATATATTATTGTCATCATGTTCTCCATCTATGGGATCTTGGAAGCCGTTTCCTCATCTTGGTAAGATTTGTTTTGGTGTCCAGTCCTTGCTGCATTACGGATCAAATAAAGAAAGCTTTTGTAGGCTCTTTTGGTTATTTGTGCAAATCTTCATGGTTAGATAAAACTAATACTTTCAAAGTGTGATAAATTGTTGAGTCCGTGAAGCAAGAAGCATTTGAACTTTAATATAGAGTAAATATGATATTTTGGGCATTTCATAAAAGCTTTGCATTCTCTACATTCCCAATAGTTATACCAGATTTGTTGTGAACTTCTATCAGATAGTTTTTATTTATGACATGTTTGGTGTCTAAGGGAGAATGCGGCTTTCAACTGATCCCATACTTTTTCCTGTCTAATGTGGTATTTGGTTTAAAGATCTTCAATGAAGGAGAGAGCTTTCTTTTCAAGCCTAGGATTGTTAGTCCATTAATTTGTCCCAAGGAAATTTATGTTATTATAACTTGAAGGGACCACCAAATGAGGACATTCGATTGGTAACTCTTTTCTAGGTTTTAATCTTCTCCATTGCTGCATCATTCTCAATGTTCTTGAAAACTAGGGAGTAGTAAACAATAATTTGTTAAATTAATATTTTCTAATCCTTTACACATTAGAAAGGCCATGTGTAATTTTGTACTTGACAAGGTTTTGCAAGTTATTCCCTTACATCGATGTCACAATCCACTTAGCACAAGCTGTGTATTTTTTGTGGACAACCAAGATCTCTACCCTTGTTTTCTTTGGGAAGAACAAAGTTATTAGATATAGGTTCATGCATCCAATTTCATTTCAACTTGGGCATTAGAGAAAAACTTGGGAAGCATTAGGTCATTGGGTGTGTAACGTGTTCTATTAGCTTGGTAAGTGTGCACCTCACGGTGTGTGTTTTAGAAGTTGAAAAAACATACCAAGAAAAGCCATGTAGGTGGGTCTTGTTCCCTTGCCTTACCCCTATATATTCCCTTTTCTTATATATATTCCACGTAGCCATAAACTGCTATATTTTAGTTGTTTGTTAAATTGTCTACTTTCATCATAGATAGACAATAGTATGGGGAACTTTCTATAGGGCAGACTGGACATGCTTTGCTTCCTTTCATTAATTTGGATCCAACTTAAACAATGTCAAGTGAGATAATGTACAAGGTGGCACTGGTGGACATCATGATTATACGGAATGGCGTACCGATTTTTTGAGCTAGCTCTATAGCTTGATCTTTGCATTTTGAGAATTGGGGTTGTAGACATTTCTGACATGTCAAGAGTTTGTGAAATTGAGTTACACAACATGTCTTACAGTGTAAAGTTTGGAGTATGTAATATTCTTTAATGTAATTTGAACAATGAATCATTAAATCATAACATTGTTGTCCATTCTTGATTGTTCTATGCCTTTCCCCCTTTTTGGAAGTTGCTTAGAGAAACACAACTTGAGGTTTGGGGATGCATTGCATAACATCAGCTTCCTTTAGGTTAGGTGCCAGGTCCGAGGGGCATCTATTTTGTCAAATTTATTCAAACTTGTACCCATCATCCAACCTTTTTTTGGCATGCCATTTAAATGGTAGTATACAATGAGAATGGTGTTAACTTTTATACCCTTATAGCCTTATAGGCTTATATAGCTCTTGATTAGCAGCAATTATTAATGTGTTCTTCAGTTAACTACTGAACATTAATTACTGAAAATACAATTGTATAAGAAACCATAAATGCACAGCGGAACTGGCAAAACCGCCCGGTCCGACCGGTTTACAGAGTTGGCCGGTCCGGTCAGACCAAAAAAACCGCTCAAGCCGGAATTTTTTCCAAATCGGGCAAGGAACTGGCTGGTTCCGTACGGAACCGGTCGGTTCGTACTTTGTCGTACGGCCATGGACCGGGGATCCACAGAACTCAATTTTTTTTTTTTTAAACACAAAAAAACCCTATCCTATGCTTCTAACCTAACCCTAAGCCTATCCTAACACTATTTAAAGACCCCCCCACCCCCTACATTACTCACACTATTCATTGCTTATCGTTTGGCAATCTTGAGAGCACGGTTTGTTGGGCAGTTTTGGAGTCTTCCTCAGCTGAGTTTTTTTGGTGGTTTCCAAGAACTTGTTGGGCATATTCAAGTGTGTTTTGCAGGGAGGATTTGGAGGAGATTCGAAGCATTATTTTTTGCAGCAGATTTGGAGCTAGTACGTGGACTGTTTTGGAGGTTATTGAAGGCTTTTGTGCAGAATTTGTGGACTGTTATCATGGATCAACTTGTTCTTTTTCTCTTAGCAGCGGCAATTCCTCTCAAGCTTTCCTTCATTTCTTCTTCTTTCTCAAAGGTATGTCAAGTCTCAAGACTTTTCTCTTTAATTTTTTTTTCTTAGTTAATAAGTTATTAATAAATTATAGGGTTTTATTTCTAGCTTTTGTTTGCCATGGCTCCAAAAGAGAGGAAGGATCCGACATGGGTTCATTGCCAATTGGATGATGGTGGGAAAAAAATATGCAATTATTGTGGGAAGAAAATAGCTGGGGGGTATCCATAGGTTAAAACAACACTTAGCTGATGCTAGAGGCAATGTTGAACCTTGTAGGAAAGTCTCTGATGATCTTAGAGCAGAGATGCTAAGTAGTATTGAAGCCTACCAAGAAGAAAAAGCCAAGACAAAGAAGATTCAAGAAGATATAGGGAGAAGTTCAATGCCATTTGAGGATGAGAGTGACTATGATCCCAAGGGTGGTGATCATGAAACCCCTCAAGGTCATTTGACTAGTTTTGAAGAATCCTCCAGTTTTTTGTTAGGGGGAGAGGTGGACGTAGTGCATCCAATTTGAACCTGAAGAGGTCACGTAATACCCGACCAGTAGTAGAGGGCTTGACTCTTTCTTTGTACCCTGCATTACGCCTGGTGCTCAGCCCACCATTGATGCTAAATGGAAGAAGATGGAGAAGGAGGCTGCTTGGGAATGCATAGCTAGATGGTGGTATGATGCAGACATACCCTTCAATGCAACTAATTCTTCTTATTATCAACCTATGGTAGATGCTATAGCTTCATGTGGTCCTGGCTTCAAAGGCCCTAGTTTTCATAATATCAGAGGACCCCTTTTACGAAATGAAGTTCAAAGAATAGATGAATATCTGAAGGAGTTCAAGCAGTCCTGGAGTAGAACAGGGTGCACAATAATGTCTGATGGATGGAGTGATGGAAAATCCCGCACTATTATCAATTTCCTGATTGCTTGCCCAAAAGGAACCATGTTTCTTAAATCCGTGGATGCCTTTGATCAGGTGAAGGATGCACAATTATTATTTCATCTTTTGGATGGAGTAGTTATGGAGGTGGGGCTAGAGAATGTTGTATAGATCATCATTGACAAAGCCTCAAACTATGTTGTAGCGGGAAGGATGCTAGAGGAAAAACACCCCACCATTTGGTGGACACCATGTGCAGCCCATTGTTTGGACCTCATGTTGGAGGATATTGGCAAAATTGAGTGGGTGAAGAAGTGTGTGGAGCAGGCAAAATCAATAACCAGGTACATCTACAACCACTCATGGGTTTTGAGTCTTACGAGGAAGAACACTAGGGCTAAAGAGCTTGTTAGATCAGCCATTACACGATTTGCAACAAACTTTCTTTCGTTGCAATCCCTTATTGATCAAAAGGCCAATTTGCGGAAGATGTTTTCTTGCGATGAGTGGAATGAATGTTAATGGAGTAAAAAGGCTGAAGGGAAAGATATAGCTGACAAAGCGTTTGAAAAAACATTTTGGAAAAAGGCAGAAGAGATAGTTTTATTCAGTGAGCCTCTTGTGAGGGTGTTGCGGATGGTAGATGGTGATAAACCCGCTATGGGTTTTATTTATGAGGCCATGGATCAGGCCAAAGAAGTAATAAAGAAAGGAAAAAGTATTTTCCTATTTGGAATATCATTGATGACAGATGGAATAGACAACTCCATCGTCCTTTGTATGCAGCTGGCTATTACTTAAACCCAAGGTAAGAAATCTCAAAATTCCTACTCAAAGTTATAAGTTTTCTTTTAATTTCAAACTTTAAAGTTCAAAGTTATAAGTTACACATTTCAAATTCATTGATGAATATTTTTTGTCTTTTGAACTTTGAACCTTTGAAGATACCACTATACAAAAGACTTTGAAGCCAATGATGATGGGGAGGTAAAAGACGGATTGTATAGATGGTTTCGTTTAGGCTTTCACAGGTTGCAGTTATTTTCAAGGGGAATTGGAGACTTGTGTGGAGTTTTTGTTCTCGACGCGTTTCGGACTCTATAGTTGAGTCCATCTTCAGGAGAAAAAGTTATCTCAAGTGGAAACCTACACTAATCCACATTTTTATATATTGTTAGTTTGTTTTTTAATTTAAATTAATGAAAGAGCCGACCTAAGTTATTATTTAATGATGTTCTATTATTCTTATTCTTTTTTTTATTAAACTAGCTTTTTTATATTAAATATTAAAAATTATTAACCTAATAATGTTTGAAATTGTATACAATATTCCTATTATATTATATTCTTAATATGTCTTATAAAATATTATTAATAATGTAACAAGTAAAATTTTTTGTTTATGTTTAATAGTTAGAACTCAATTCTTCTCAAAATTTTAATGTTATTATTTTTACTTCAATAAAAATTTTAACTTTTTATTAGTTTTTATTGTTATCTAAAATTCCTTAGATTTCTCTTTTTTTAATTAATTTTTAATTTTTTATAAATCTTTAAGATTTTTTATGTGTTCTTATTTTGCAGGGAGTGAATGATTGGTTTCCACGAATCACAAAGGTTAAGCCTGTCATCTCTATTGAAGTTTTTTGGGTGTTTCTCAATTTCAATAGCTTCACGTATGCGTCTTCTATTGTAGTTATCTTCGAGAGCTATGACTTTTGCTTCTTCAATGCACACATGGTGGTTTGTCCTTGATGAATGCTCAGCCATGGCTGATTTTTTAATTCTCTTATGAATAACATCTGCACAATGCTCCTTCAGTCTTGTCTGAATGGAGCGTCCTGTCTCACCTATGTATACGTCCTCGCACGAGCACGGAAACGAATAAACACCTTTTCTTAGTTTAGGGTCGATGGGGTCTTTAGCTTTATCTAACAAATTTCTTAGGGAGTTAGGAGGGCAGAATATTGTTTTAATCTTCTTTTTCTTTAACACTTTTGCAATCTTATTTGTTGTTCCTTGGATATATGGGAGAAAAGTTCTTCCTACGTCTTCTTGTTCATTGTTACGATTTTTATTTTTATTTTCTAATCCTTTTGCTCCCCTGAATGCTCTGTTGATGTCTTTCTTTTTGTAACCATTGTTTTGGAGGGTTTTATCGAGGTGTCTTAGTTCATTGTCAAGGTGTTCCTTATCAGAGATCCTAACCGCTCGTGTAGTGAGTGTGTGCAATATTCCAAGTTTTTGTGAAGGGTGATGGTGTGAGTTGGCATGTAAGTATGTATTTGTATGGGTTTTCTTACGATACACTTGGTGAGCTAGGGAACCATCTTCTTTTTTGGTGATCAGTACGTCATGAAAAGGAAGGGAGTTGTTTTCCTGGATTTCCATGGTAAATTTTATGTGTTCAGATTGATTGTTCATGTGCATAAGGAAGTCATCTAATTTCTCTCTGCCATGTGGCCAAAAGAAATTGGTGTCATCCACAAAGTGTTTCCATTCTTTTGGTTTTAGCAGGTAAGAATCTAATGCTTTCTTCTCAAAGTATTCCATGTAGAGGTTGGCTATCACCGGGGAAAGGGGGGATCCCATTGCAACACCGCTAGTTTGCTCGTACATCTCCCCGCAAAAGGTGAAGTAGGTCGATTTTAAACAAATTCTTACAAGGTTGGTTATCTCTTTGTTAGTGATTTCTTCCACCACATTGATTGCTTCTTCCACCGGGATTTTTGTGTAAAGTTGGGTTACATCAAAACTTACTAGCATATCATTATCCTCAATTTTTAGATCCTTTATGTTTTCCACAAAGTGTGTTGAATCTTTGATATATGAAAAAGTGTGGCCAACTAATGGTTTAAGGGTTTTTGCAAGATATTTTGCGAGATTGTAAGTTGGTGACCCGATGGTGTTCACAATTGGTCTTAGTGGTACACCATTTTTATAGATGCATTGAGTGCATGGTTCCCGATGCCAGGATACAATATGAGATACACAGTAAGCTACTGCAATTCAATGAGAGTATGGGTAGCTTTGACATGAGCATGGCCATACGAGGCAGAACCAAGGATCCACCGGGTAAGAATTTTCAAAGTTTTTAAATTATATTATCCATTGTAAAGAATGAGTTAAATTTCCAAAGCCATTTGCTGAAACTTGTTTGCATTCAACTCTTATTGCAGCCTATTGGTAGGGGCAGTTTGGTGGGAGCTGCACTGATTTGAAATTTTTTGCAGTTTGAATATTGAGCCAGCCATGCAGTGCTTTTGGATGTGAACGCAATTGGAGTGTATTTGAGCGTATACACACCAAGAAATGAAACCGTTTGGAACACAAACGGTTGAATGATATGGTCTATGTCCAGTACAATCTTAGGCTGAGGCGTGACCAGTTGTTGAACAAGACACTAGCATCAGGCCCTTGGATGACTTTGATCCATCATCAGAGTGGGTTGTGGAGACTCAAGCACCAGTATTTGATAATGAAGACCTTTCTTGGTTGGATTTGGACCCACCTCCAAAGGTTCCACCTTTAGGGCCAGGGGAATCAAGTGGGGCTCAGAATCCCACTCCTGTAGAGGATGAAGAGGATGAGGATGACGATGAGGAGGATGATGATGAGGAGTAGTAGGGTAGTGCCATATGATCAGTTTATTGTTATTCATTAGTACTATGGTTTCTTTTTGGATTGTAGGGGCCATTTAGAGCCTCTTTGTTGATGTACTTTGGTTCAAAACCTCGGAGATGTATTGCACTAGGTGCTATTTTGGTTATTTGCACCCATATTTGCTATATATATGAGAAACTTTGCATATTTGTGTATTAATGGTTTGGATTCATATGTATGCACAAGAATATATATGTTTTTTTACAAAATATGAATATTTTATGTATTTTTTAGTTGGCAGGTTTTTTACCCGGTTTTTTTCCGGTTCCGGTCCGGTTCACATTTTGGCCTTCGTCGGTTCGATGACCGGTCCGGTTCCGATAACATTGTTCTAGGCTATAGGACATACACCACCAGAGCAACGAATTGATCAGCTTAAGCTGTTCTAGAGTCGGGTTTCCTTGCCTAGTACATTACCTCCTAGGTTCAAATGAGCAATGGAGTATTTATCTGGAGTTAGTTCCCCAGAGCATTGGATGATAGGAGAGATGGGCTACCTTGCTTGTGTGCTTTTCCTAGGATCATACAATAGACCTCCCTCATGCTTGTCACTACTTGGAGGACATCATTTGCTAGTTCTTGATGACTTTGAAGATGAGCCCACATCTTAGTCCCCTCACTTGTCCATGATAGCCAGCTCCAACACCCAGGTTTTTCAGTACCTAGCATCTTTGTTCTATGTGCACCTTATCTTATATTGACTTAGCTAGACATTTATCATTTAGATTCTAGCTTTGTACTTAGATTTTCATATCTTTATGTTTTTGGCATTGATCTAGGAAATGCTTTCTCACTCCCACTTTGTACCTACACAATATGTACTATCTTAGTGCTATTGACCTACTTTAATTTTCGGTCCCTAGCATATTTATTGTACCTATGCCTTATCTTATGTTCTCTGAGTTATACATTTAGCATTTAGTTTCAACCTTTGTACTTAAATCTTCACATCTTATGTTTTTATCATTGATCTAGGAAATGCTTTATGAGATTATCTTATAGATGTTGATTTTCCATTATCTTCTCATTTTTTGCTATTGTGGCAATCCCTCTATTGGGTTGACTCCATAGCATCTAACTTGACAGACAACATTCTCAACATTTATGTAATACCTTCACCAACATGTCTCTACACTTTTGGGTCTTCCACAATCTCTTTTGATTTGAACACCTTTGTATGCCATTTTGCATTGCCAACTTATCTCAGAGAATCCTCTTACAATATCTTACTTAGTGGCTTGCACTAGAACTTTCTCTCTCAAATAACTCTACCCAACGAATTACCTTCATACTTGAAATTCTCCTACTATGATACCAAATGGTGCAAGGATGAGGCTTACAAAATATGAAACTGCACAACAACAAAGATAGAAACAATTTAAATCCACATAGAAAACAGACAACCTGTGACCCAAAACAACACGGTCTTTATTATTCAACATGGCCAAAGCAAAACACACTACATTCACACTACACAAGGTTAGAAGCTCGCACTCACTCTCTCCTCATACACTTCTATAGTTATTGGTTCAAAAGTCCTTAATTCTTGGAATTACAATTTATACAAAACATTTGGAATTCAAATAGCCACCACTGCTCCAACTTCTAGGCCATCGAACCTGCAATTGTTGAATTCATTTCAGCCGTTAGAATTCAAACAACCAACAGTTGAATCATATATGTATTTGGTGACTAAGAATTGTCATAAGCATGAATTCAAATTCTTGGGGGCTTCATTTGTTGCTGAAGGGCAAACATTAATTGAAAATTAGCTTAGGGAGCTTCTTGGACGTAGCAAATGGAATCATCTTAAAAAGCTTCAGATAGACCATAGACCCTTTATTATTCCCCACCTCCAATTCTCATCAATCTCCCTTGTCTTGATTTTCTTTGGCCTTTCCTTTTTCAATTTCCCCTTTTCCTTATTTTGAATTCCTTTCATGCCTTACCTTTCCAAATTGCTTTGTTACTTTTTCAAATTTCCTTCTCAATTTATCATTCCTAACTCTTAGTTTTGTAGTCAAATGAATTGCAAGTCAAAGGTGGGTCCTACAAAATGGACAATTGCAAGTTAGTTCGAGCTCTTTGTAAATGAATGAACAAACCTTCATATTCATATTTCTTTACCCGAGGTTGTCAAAAGCAAAAGCTTCAGTGTTATTAGGTATGAATCATTCGAAATCATACCAATTTCTCATTTCATTCGAAATCTTTGAAAACTAGGAACTTCAAGGGCTCTTAAACAAATCATTCAATGGCTCAAATCATTGCTTTTTATTCCGAACCTTCTAAAGACAAATGCTGCCATTTCTTTATGGTCTGAATCTTTTGGGGGAAACCATTGTAGAATTTGAACTTATTTCGTGATTCAAGCCCTAGGCCTTCTGTTTTACTCATGCAAGATTGCTTCAACCCCTAGAGATGGTAGTGAGAATTGTGTAGCAATGCTACCCTTACCTTTATCATGTGAGGAATAGAACTTGTTGTTACATCCAAATAAAGGAAAAGGCACATAGTGACTTAAACCCAATAACTTCATGCTGATAAATAATACTTCATGAATAAAATTGCTAATCCTTCCTCTTCATGCAAGAGTTTCTTATCCTTCGAACAGTCTTAAGGACTACATCCTCCACGTCTATGTTCTTGAATGCGCCAAACCTATTATGGGTTTTCTAGGTTGCTTGGCTTGACCAGAAGATCATTCAGAGCCCACTGCTTTGCATTTTGGTGGTTGTGGTTCTTGCTTAGAAGGTTCACCCTAGGTGTTCCAGGCTTCCAGCAAGGGGGTGTCATTGGGCACACTTCGAAGTAGTTTGTAGCATGAGAGCTTGGGACAACTTCCTTGTGAGCTGCAATTGGATATAGAGGCTTGCTTGTTTTTTCCATTATTCTGCAGTTTAGCTCCCTTCATTGATAGAGATTGGTTGTATTTAGGTTTGTGTAGACCTTGCACTTTATGTCTATTTCTTGACCATTGTGGTCCAACTTGCATCGTCTACTCTAGGGGCTTGTAGAGCTATAAGGGTGAAGGTTGAACTTCAACACCACAATCGACAATCGTTGTCCATAAGCTATATGGGTGAAGGTTGAACTTCAACATCACAGTGGGCAATCGTTGATAATATGGTTCAAACCTTGACACTAGAAAGTACTTGGAAGGCCAATGTATTGGATAGTTTGGTAGAATTTCCTATACCTTGAGAAATTCTATGTCACAAGAAATCTATGAGCTGATGGATACCTCGCAAAGAAAGAATGAGCAAAAAATTAGAATAAGAGTGAAAATTGCAGTAAAAAGAGCCGAAGAATAATAATGCAGCAGAACTCAGATAGGAGCAGAATAATGTCACATGTTCCAGTAATCAGTATAATCAACAATGATGTTACTATGGAGAGAATTCGAATCATGCAGGAGAATTCGAACCTCAGTTGGTCTAGCATAGGGATTATCATCACTGGAGTGCTCCGAAAGACTCAAAGTCATCTGAACTGAACCTAAAACCAGTTAACTGAAGTCACAATTAGTTAACTAACTAAGTAGGGCGCAATAGTGAGTTTGTCATGCATGCCAGTCAGAAAAGGGCACACAAAGCCACAAACAGTGGCAGCTGGAGCTCTAACCCCCCACAAGAGTCAGGTAACTCAGGTGGACTGCACCGGAACACTCAGTAGGTTCCTATAAAATAGGGAACTGACTGAAGTGGTCCTAAAATGATGCATGCAGGGCTCAGAAGGGGGTAGATGGATCCTGGATGACATCTGCACACCACTAGGGGGCAAATGATATCATCAACAACTAGGAAAAATAAATAATGCTAGGTAGGACAAGGATGGAGTATTGAAATATCCTAACATACCCTATGTGAACTTCATCATAACTTTGAGGTCTTGTGCTAAGTTAATTTGAATACAAATGTATTTGGATCAGGGTTAAAGTTAAGCACATGGTTAGGTCTGTGGAAAATAAATTTGTTAATTGGTCGAGCAACTTACTCTAGAAACAACCAAAACTTTAGAGGTATGATGGGAAACTCCACCTTGATAGGCTGCACACTGATGTGAGAGTTCAATTCAATTGTTTGATTTGATGAGAAGTCCATAGCCCACTAGGAGAAAACAAGGGTATTCTTGCAAACCCACGACCCATGGCAATCCCTTGGTTATAGTGAGTCGTGTCTTAAAATTGAAATAGAAACAACCTCGGTCAAGTTTTGGATGGCTGGCATGCACATGCCATCCATGGGGTTCCTAATTATGTTGCACCTAGGATTTTGATCCATTGGGTTCCCCCGTAATTTAGGTGCCAACCTCTGTTATTCCTCCCAGGAGTGGTTATTACTTGGGTGCGTCTAAATGTTTTAAGATGGTAACCACTACTTATTTCTCATGTGAATGAATTGGTTGTTTCAACTAGCTTTAAACTTTCAGAGTCGTTGATATTTTGAGTTTGATGTTGTTAGTGATCTTAAATTGCTATATCAATAAATAGGAATAATGTGAGCTAAGTATAAACAATCAAGACATGAATTAGAGTTGTTCAATATCTTAGTAAAAATGTAGAAAGATCCATATTTACTCACGTCAGCACACTGGTAGCCTATATTTTGAGTGTGAACAGATCTAAGTAGTTAAGAGGGGCAAGCCCTCTTAATTCGTATAACCTTGAAAATTTTAAAAATGACACGATTGATATATTCAATTGTTTTTTTTAATAAATTTTTGGAGTTCTTTTGGCATGAGAAACAGCGATGATTCAATTATTTTTTGCATTTTTTCTTGGGATTTTGGGCCCCAAAGTAAGCTCCTGAAAATTTCCCAAGCTCCCAACAAAAATGGAGCATTTCGGATAAGCTCCAAAGCTCCCAGGAATGGGGATACGTCGGGTACGGGTTACCCAACTCCCGGGAGCGGTACCTCTGCTACTATAACATTATGTCTATGTACTCCCTTTTCAATATCCGTGTTAATGTTTAAATAAGAATAGAACTTGTGAAAGCATGGTTAGGGGCTATTGGACATGGTTGGAGTTTTCACTTCCTTTAACAACGTTGGTGGTTTGGTTAGCCATTAGAGCAAGCTAGAGCTAGAAGACTAGTTATCCCATTAGTAGCTAACCTGTTTTGAGAATCCGAGTGTTATCAGAACTGAATCGGAACTGGTAAAATTGTTTGTTTGGACCAGATTTGGGAGGTTTCCAGTCAGAACTGGCCTCCCAAACTGAAAATGACTGGTTTTGGTCCTGAACAGGTCAGAACCGGCTGGTTTAACCAATTTTATATTGGTGCACTTCCTCCCACCCAAAAGACCTAAAATAAAATTTAAAGCACGAAAAAGTAGAACCCCACAACTACCTTAAAACCTAATTTTGATCCATTTAATGATGACCATCTTCTATCGTGAATGTACTTATCCTGGATGACTTGCAGCTACTTCCATCCCCACAGGTTAGGGACATTCTTGTTGGACCTTCAAGGGCATCGAGGCAAGATGGTGAGCATACCCATGTAGAGAATGTAGAGGATCTACAAAAGCTGATGTAGTTTGCTTTGATTGTAAACTATAGAATAATAATATTTGGACACTGCAGGCCATTTAGAGCCTCAATGTTATTGTATTTTGGTTCAGATATGTATGGCACTATGTGCCATTATGCTATATTCATCCTTACAATCCTATATAAAGGAGAAAACTTTGCATATTTGGTGTCTAATGGTTTCGATTTACATATTTGGTGTATAATGATTTGGATTTGAATATGTTATGTAATATTTTGGTCGATTAGTTTTGTTTCCATTCTTTTTACTGTTTCCAGTTTTTGGGATTGACCAGTTCGATCACTGGTCCAGTCCTGACAACAAACTTGAGATAATTATTTTTTATTTATTAATGAAATGACATGCTTACATTAACTGGTCATTTGTGTACAAGTGATTGGAGCTTTTGCTGTATGTTGCATCTGCATTAGCCAGGCACTCGTTAGTACTGTGCAGATCACACTCTATGCAAGAAACATTGAGGCCATCAAATCCATTGTACTGGAGTACATGTGTAAGTCCCATCGTCCAATCAGGCAAAGACCATAATCGCAGTTGTAGACTGCGAGGCATGTGGTCACATGGGGCACCTGAAAATAATCCAGAGGACTAAACTTTGTGAATGGGAGAAACACCACCAAACAAGTTGGCAGGCAACAACTGACTTGAGATAAACACTTCAACCCACAAAGAACTCAATTATCGTAGAGCCGGTGAATCCCCATATGAGCACTTGAGTTGACCATGACTGCAATATCAATTTCTGTCAGCAGCATAAGTGCACAAAAATAGGCACATTAAGCATGACAACTAAAGTGACACGGGAGAAAATCCTTTAGCCATAGAATTTGAATTAGAGAAAATTTGATAGTTCATATAAATGCTGTCTGTGTACTTCGTTTATCTCTTAAGCAATTAACCTGCTTCACTATGTACAATTGGATTGTTTGTGTCAGTGAATTACAATAATGTGTTAACTGCCCAGTTTTATCTTTGGACAACCTAGAAGCAAAGATATATCATTGTTTGCCTGTAATATTAGTTTTTGATGATTATCATGTTATTTCCAAGTGTGGCTGTAAATATTTTCTTGTATACCTGTTAAATCTATTGGCCACTACTCTGATCAGTCTGCAATTATTTGTGTGCTTGATCCATTGTTTTTAGGCCCTTATCAGGGAGGAGTTTGGAAGATCCGTGTGGAGTTACCTGATGCCTATCCATACAAATCTCCGTCTATAGGTTTTGTCAACAAGATCTTTCATCCCAATGTTGATGAGATGTAAGTATGATTTCTTGCCAAATGGATGGCAGGCTGCAATCAAGTGACACTGGTGTTTACTGAATTATTGTGTGGTAGTTTGTCAGATAAAATATAATAGTGGGCTTCTCAAGATCTATATTTCTTTAAGAAATATTGATATTGTTTATAAATTTGTCATTCAGGTCCGGTTCAGTTTGCCTGGATGTAATTAATCAGACTTGGAGTCCCATGTTTGGTAAAGTGAAATTTTCAGTTTTTGACCATTTGACTTCTACTTGTTTGGTCTATAAGATCTCCCAAATTTTATTGTGTTCGCTGTAGGCATTTTTTTGCAAAATTTTCTGAATTTTTTATCTGCCAATATACTTACCTTTCGGTTATTTGCATTTCAGATCTTGTAAATGTATTTGAAGTATTTCTTCCTCAACTTTTGCTGTATCCAAATCCAACTGATCCTTTAAATGGAGAGGCTGCAGCTCTAATGATGCGTGATAGACAGGTCTATGAGCAGAAAGTAAAAGGTAATATCTTTGTTGTGAGTCATCTTATCACCTGGAATCTGTGAATTGCATATGCTGAGAGTAGGTTCGTGCATTTATGCTGATTTCATATTTGTCGCTCAAGGATTAGTAGCTATTTTGTTTTGTTATAACTTATATGTTTTTGCAAGATGAGATCATTCATAGTTGTTATCTGCAGTTGAGCTTTTCTCAAACATACTGCATTTAATCATTGCAGAATACTGTGCAAGATATGCTAAGCCAGAGGATGTTGGAAAACAAGAGGAAGAAGAAAGCAGTGATGAAGAAGTTAGTGAAGATGAATATGAATCTAGTGATGAGGAAGTGGCTGGCCATGCTGACCCATGATTACTTGATTCAAGTGCATTGCATTTTCATTGGAATTTCTTGATGGATTAAAAGATACAGATGCAACATACATAGCCTATTGGATTATTTGGAATTGTGGGATGGGGGCACGTTTCGGGTGGGTATGATTTAATGGATTAATCTGCTGCACATGTAGATGTTCTATTGTACATATGAAAATTTGTAAAGCATTGTAATATCTCTTGTTTAAATTGAAACAAATCTCTCCTATTTGGCAGGATTCTTTACTGTAACTGTGAAATATTATATATTCTCCGTACATTGATTTCTGACATGGCTAATAATGTGTGGACCGAATGAGACTGCCAGCATTTTTTTTAGTTCATGGTGATATGCATGGGACCGTCATTTTGGGCTTGGCGTTAAATCTTTCTTCTTCTTATTCAGGATGAGCAGAAGCTCTGAAGGACAATCTGCATATTCCCTAACAGTATCTTCTGTTGATTTAAATTACTGAAAGAAAGACTCCCTTAAGAGTGCAGAATACCGGTCCTTCAATTATTCCTCAACCACTTTTACGAATAGGAAAAAGGTGAAATACTGGAAACCAGCATCTACTATTTTTTGCTCTGATGGCTATAAGACAGGTGGGTATCATGCTTGATCACACGGTTCAAGCATAAACTGAGAATAGTTACTCAAAAATTATGAATTGGTTTAAACTCTCATCCCTGACAAATTTGCGTGTTCTTTTAGTGGTGGGTTCAATATTCAAGTTTGTATGGAGAAGTCAAATTTGTGTGTTCTTTTGGTGGTGTGCTTTTTGTGTATTCAGTGTTCCATATCCATCTGTATCCATTTTCTTCATGCTTTTTATGGAATCTAGCCATCCCCACCCTTGGTCACCACATTTACTGAGGTTCTAATTAAAATTTGACTGTTATAGCAGTGATCAACTTCGAGATGTTTATTGCTTGAAATTTTACGCTGACATTAAGATCACGATCACCTGGGGATGTCTACCCAGATCCAAACCATCTTAAACAGAGGTACACATTCACAGGCCCTAAATATCGTTTTAGTTTTCTTTTCTCAAGATGGTTGACAATCTTATGGCATTTGTAAGTGTATATCATCACAACATGCTCTACAACTGGCAGTTGGTTGCTCAAGTCACAATTTTGTCATCTCATTGAGCCAAACTTCTACATGCTATCAGCCCCAGTCATCCTCTATGGCCATCATTCACGAAGTCAACGACTGAAACATGAAATAACCGACTGAAGAGCAGTTTGATGGTCTTAAGGAGAAAGATGTATGACATTCTTGATTAATATAATACATTAAGTTAGCCTTTAGGGGAGAGGAATAAAAACTTAGATGCCCCCTTTTTAACCAACTTGGAGAAGTATTATACCTCGCTTATGTCCCTTTTGTCCGCTCTTGCTATGAAGTTTTTTTCAAGAAGAAAGATGCAGGACATTCTTTAATTACTATATTAAGTTACCCATTAGGGGAGAGGAATAAAAAATTACTTCGCTTATGCCCCTCCTATGAAGTTATAACCTATCTGTATGACTATTTCCAAATCATGTAATCTTTTTCCTAATGGGGAGCATTCTGTGAGGTGAAATGACCAAAGTCAACTTTTCAATGGTCACTGAATCACTATAATTTCATTATGTAGTGGAATTTTGACCAGAATTTGATTTTTAGGGATCATAGAATTTGACTATGTAGTGGAATTTTGACTAGAATTTGACTTTTAGGGATCATAGATCAACCTTAGGCGTCTTAGAAAATATAGTCCATGCTTTAAATATTCTTCTTGTCTTTGCTCAACATGGTCGACAACTCCTTAGGCGTCTTAGAAAATATAGTCGATGCTTTCGCATGCTTTAAATATTCTTCTCGTCTTGCTCAACATGGTCGATAACTAATTCCTCTGATTCTTATGGCATTCGGTCTATCATCACAACATTGTCCAACATGGTTCTTATTGCATTCGGAGGTCTATCATCACAACATGCTCCAACATTTTGTCGTGTTATTTTTGAAACTGCTCAAGTATCTCGTTGCTAATTTCTCTATGGGTAATTTGAAGTGCTCCTTACATGACTTTTCTATTTCAACCTTCTATTGTGGACAATGGTTTTCTCACCAACTTGCTTTAGTTGTGTCTGCTAATTTCTGTGTGGATAATTTGAATTGCTTCTTATATGGCTTTTTCTTATGTGGATAATTTGATTTGCTTCTTATATGACTCTTTTTTATGTGGACAATGCTTTTTTTATCAACTTGTAGTTCGGATCATCACAAGCACTGATTTGTTGTGATTGTGGATGCCTAATTTTACGGTCTTGTAAGGAAAAATATGTTGGCACTCTATTATCTATCATTTTACAAACTTCGATGCTATAATTTTGAATGGAATGAGAAAGAGTACTCCTATATTCTTCTCTTTGATACGTATGTTTCTACCATGAAATCATTGCCTAACTATATCAAAATTTTCCCTGGTCATACATTTTTGTTGCTACTTTTTGAACTAAATTCCAAACACTTTCAACGCTTCTTGAACCAATTTCCCTTAAGTTATGTAATATTATCGTTAGGATATTTCAATACTCCATCCTTGTCCTACTTAACATTATTTACTTTTCCTAGTTGTTGATGATGTTATTTGCCCCCTAGTGGTGTGCAACTGTCAACCATGATATATCTATCACCTTTTGAGCTCTGCATGCATAATTTTATGATCACTTCAATTAGTTTCCTATTTTATAGGAACCTACTGAGTGTTCCAGTGCAGCCCACCTGAGTTATCCGACTCTTGTGGGGGGTTAGAGCTTCGAATGCCACTGATTGTGGCTTCATGCACCCTTTTCTGAGTGGCATGCATGACAGACTCACTATTGCGCCCTCTTTAGTCAGTTAATTGATTGTGACTTCAATTCGCTGAGATTTTAGGTTCAGTTCAGTGGACTTTGTCTTCCGGAGCACTCCAGTGGTAATAATCCCTATGCTAGACCAACCGAGGTTCGAATTTTCCTGCATGATTTGAATTCTCTCCATTGTAACATCATTGTTTATTATACTGATAATTGTAACATGTGACATTATTTTGCTCCTGTCCAAGTTCTGCTGCATTATTATTCTTCTGCTCTTTTTTACTGTAGTTGTCACTCTTCTTCAAAATTTCTGCTCATTCTTTCTTTGTGAGGTATCCTCAGCTCTTTAGATTTGTTGTGACATAGAATTTCACATGGTATCAGAGCCATTTGAGCGAATAGGTTGAACAACTACTTTCGGTAGTGCACCGGAAGCCTCTAGATTTCCACAACAAATTCTGGTGCCATTGCATTGAATTCATTGGAGAAATCCAATGAGGTCTAGCTAGGTGTGAAGGATCTGGATAAAAGTGCCTACTTTCTTAAAGCAATACTCAATAGTAGTCTACCTCCTTATTGAGAGTTTTTTGTAGGTTATTCAAAGTTTTTGAGTGCAGCAACAGTTGCAGCAGTTACAACAGTTTTCTGCAGTTGCAGCAATTTTTTTCTGCAGTAGCAACAGTTTCACCTTGTATTCGTTCCAGTAGTTGTAATGGACAATTCGAACTCCTCTCTCTCATATGATCTTGACACCCTTCAATTATCTTGATTGGAGGGTTGATATGCAGATGGTATTGCGAAACAACTCACTGTACAGGGTGACAATGGAGAAAGATCTCGAACCAACATCAACTGTGGAGAAAACCAAGTATCTGAATAGATTGGATGAAGCATTTGGTTTCATGTGTATTCATATATCCAGAGATCTACTCTTTCACATCGAAGGATTGAAGAATCCAAGAGAGTTATGGTTGAAGTTAGAGACCTACTTCGGCAATCAAGATGAGCTAAGAGGCCATATTCTGGAAAATGAGTTGATTGCTCTACAACCGAGTAGTTGTGAGACCATTCAACAATGCTTTTCAAAATTCAAATCTCTGGTTATGCAATGCAAGCAGTGTGGCATTGAGAAAAATGATGAGCAACTAGTGCTATCCATTCTGAGCAAGCTAGGTCCTGAATTCTCTATCTTTGTCTCTACCATCCATTATGGGCGAATGTCAATCCTGGGTTGGAAGATGCCCTCCTTAGATGTTTTCACTGAATCTCTCATCCAAGAACAAGATATGCTGATACAGATGGACGCCTTGTAGGCCTCCAAAGATTAAACTCTCATCGCTGGAGAAGCAAAAAGTGCGAATGGGAAGGGGAAGCACAAAGACAAGAATAATAGGCAATTTTAACCCAAACATAATGCCAAGTCAAGTCCATCAGATGGAGCCTCCAGCTTTAAGAAGGACAAACAAAAGGAATTTGAGAAATCCAAGTGTTCCTATTGCAAGAAAGGAAACCACCCAAAGAGATCTTGCATGCAGAAGAAGATAGATTAGATGACCAAGCTTCTTGAACAACACGACATTGCCATCCCAAAAGGTGCAAGAGAGACTGATTCTGGAAGTGAGTTTGATGGTAATGAGAGTTGCCATGCACTGAAGGCTGGATCTTCAAAATCACAAGCCCTCCTCATAGATTCAGGAGCCTCCAACCACATTGTTGCCTTCAGAGAATCATTTTCTTCTCTAGATCTCAAAGATGGTTCGATTATTCACATGGGAGACAACTCTCAGGTCTCTGCTAAAAGGAAGGGCACAATACATATGGAGCATGGCAAGTTCACGAATGTTCTATTTGTGCCTTCTTTGTCGGCAAATTTGTTGTCTATATATTAGATGACTCACACAGGCTCATCGAAGAAAGTGGTCTTTGGTCTTGACACAGTTGAGATTGTAGAGATCTCCACTGGGAAGATTATAGCGAAAGGGTTTGAAAACCATGCCTCCAAGGCATATGAATTCTCACATTTTTGCCATACACTCTGCCGAAACCATCAGAATCTGATGAAGATCAGAGTGATACCTCTTTTAATGAAGATGAGGATCAAGATCTTGAGGTTGAGAATAAAGTTCAAAGAGATTTAGATTCAGATCCAAATCCAACACATGCTCCCAATCTATGGTCAAGACCAATATGGGCTCACAAAGTCCTTGTAGCTGCTGGGAACACAGTTGGGGATCCATCTGACCATAAAACCACCAGATCTCAATATCATGCAAAACTTGCACTATGTCATGTAGATCCACTTCTCTCAGAGAGGTGCTGCATGATGGTGGGGTTTGATCCACAATCTCTTGGAGAGACTTGCCATGGGGGATCTACAATCATGCAACAATCTCGGTTGTCTAACAAAATGTACTCAAAAGTTCATGATTTGGACCACAATGAGCCATCCGCTCTAGTAGCAAGAAGGGTTCCTGAAAGACTTGTTTTGACAAATATAACTTCTACACAGTGGGAGGCACATCAGAGGAGCAGATCTAGATCTAGCACCTGCATTTTTATCCTACAGAGGAGTAGCTTGCCAATATTTTCGCGAAGGCTTTCACTGAGGAAAGTGTTTTCCTTCACTGCTTAGCATCAAGGTTCTTTGAGTTCCCTACTGCTGTTCTTTTTGAGGGGGGGTATTTTTCCCTTGAGGTTTTCCCCCATATCCTTGGTTCATGGACAATTCTTTATTTTTTTATCATTTATTTGATTGTATGGGTGGCCTTTTGTCTTAGTAACCAGGGCCCATGATGCAAAGTATGGATTAAGGGGGGGTGTTAGGATATTTCAATACCCCATCCTTGTCTTACCTAGCATTATTTATTTTTCCTAGTTGTTGATGATGTCATTTGCTCCTTAGTGGTGTGTAGATGTCATCCATGATCCATCTACCACCTTCTGAGCCCTTGCATGCATCATTTTAGGACCATTTCAGTCAGTTCCCTATTTTATAGGAACCCACTGAATGTTCCAATGTAGGCCACTTGAGTTATCTGACTCTTGTGGGGGGTTAGAGCTCCGGATGTCACTGATTGTGGTCTCATGTGCCATTTTCTGACTGGGATGCATGACAGACTCACTATTGCGCCCTCCTTAGTCAGTTAACTGATTGTGACTTCAATTCGCTGAGTTTAGGTTCAGTTCAGTTGACTTTGAGTCTTCCGGAGTCCTCCAGTGATGATAATTCCTATGCTAGACCAATTGAGGTTCGAATTCTCACCATTGTAACATCATTGTTTATTATACTGATAATTGGAACATGTGACATTATTCTGCTCCTATCTGAATTCTGCTGTATTATTATTCTGCTGCTCTTTTTTACTACAGTTTTCATTTTTTTTCAAATTTTCTACTCATTCTTTCTTTGTGAGGTATCCTCAACTATTTCGATCTGCTGTGACATAGAATTTCACAACTATATCTATGCTTATTAATAAAATTTGACCGCTGGATCATCGAACATCCTGAAGGTGTTCTAACGCTTGAGTGATAAATCGACATTTATATGTCAATGTTCACTACATGCTATAATATGACATTCCTTTTTTATTCACTTTGACAACGTTTGTTATGGTGATGCTAATTTCTGCATGGTTCATCCCAGGCACGACTTCAAGCTGGTTATGTCAACGCAACATGTCCTCTACCTAAAAATTATGGGAGTATAATTAAAAGAGAATACATATATGATCTTTTAGGAGGTTTGAATTTTCTATGTTATCCTATCTGGATTGAATTTTCTGTTTTATCCTATATGGTTTAAAAGAGTAAAATAGTTTAACCAGTGTAAAACTTTCCAGCAGTTGGTTAACTGGTTGCTCGGGTTTTCAAGATTTATGTTTGCCTGAGCTTTCAAAATCCATGTTATTAGGTTTGTTCATTTTTTAAGATCATGTTATAAGGTTTGTTCATTTTTAAGAAATATGCAGATTTTTTTATTTTATTTTATTTTTTGGTTATGGATTGACTTGTTTATTTGTTTAAAAATAAAAATTCATGTTATTAGTTTTGTTCGTTTTTTAAGATCATGTTATAAGGTTTGTTTATTTTTAAGGAATATGCAGATATTTTTATTTTATTTTATTTTTTGGTTATGGATTGACTTGTTTATTTATTTATCTTTTTATTGATTGATTTGTTTATTCATTTGTCTTTGTAAACATGTGTTAATGATCTTTGTCAATTTCATAAGCAATGAAATGACTCAATTAAACCTTTTCAGCGGTTATAGTGTTTTCCTGAGTTTAAATTAATTACAACTAATATGCAACGCAAGAATGTAATATGAGATGTAACCAACTCATAATTAAAAGAACAAATAATAAAATCTGGAAATGCAATAGATAGCACGGTGAATAGCGCACCACTGTGACAAAAAATGAACCTGAATTCGACTTGTCCAGTTCTCTTTCAAAATCAAACAAACACATTGTCGAGAGCATTCGTCCCAAAACTAGTGAGTAACCAAGGTGAGATGAAACACAATTAAACATATAGCAATAGGGATAATTGTCCATTAACTAACATATGCAAAATTGGAGCATTGAAGTAAATTGAGAATAGTCCACAAGTTATTGAGAGGCTTTTGTGCCATATCAATTGTTAGACATCAAAAGATAAGTGAGAACAAACATTACTAATCATAGAGAATAAACTGGAGCATTAGAGTAAATTGAGAATAGTCCACAAGTTATTGAGAGACTTCTGTGTGGTATCAATTGTTAAACATCAAAAGATAAGTGAGAATAAACATTGCTAATGAGAGAATAGTCCATGCCCACATGCACCAAGAGAACCAAGGAATGAGAGAGTTCTCAACAAATCATAATTTTGCAACAATAGTCCATGCCCACATGCACCAAGAGGACCAAGGAATGAGAGAGTTCTCAACAAATCATAATTTTGCAACAGTATTAGCTAGTAACAATGTCTTTATTAACAAATGAAGATAGTCTTCAATGTCCAAAAAAGAACCAACAATGGTTCAATTTGTAAGTTTGGTTTGTGCCTTTCACTTTGAATCTTAGAGTCTTCAACTTCCTTACATGACTCAATTTCTTAGTTCTTGTCTTATTACAAAATTAATCTTATTGTATTTCTTGTCTTATTACAAAATTAATCTTATTGTCCCTTTGATTATTGAACTTGGTGTAAATGGATTACTGCTTTCACAAAATTGAGAGATTATAAGTTTGCTCATGCAAGCGAAACATTATCAAATAATTTGGACCAAATGACATGCATTGCTCTCACTAGGTGTTTGTTTGCTCACTTTCATTCACATGCTTCTTGTACTAAACTCAAAATATGCTTTGCCTTGCATTTGCGTTTGCATTTGGAGCTTTATCAAACATGTTGGACCAAATGACATGCACTCCTATCACTAGAGTTTCGTTTGCTTGTTTTTATTCACACTTTTTGTACAAAGTTCTGATTATGCTTGTATTTTCATTTGGCTAATAGATGTGTTGTCTTCACATTCACTATCTTGTGGGGGTGAATCCACGAAGTAATATTAAATTGAAGCTCTCAAAACTTATCTATGCATTGTAATTTCAACATGCAACAAAAAACCAAATGGTAGGGAATCATGTTGTCTTTGCAATTATATTTAAAAAAAATACTAATATCATTTAATGTATCAAAATAATATTGAATGAAATGTTTGTTAGGAAAAGTTAACAAGTGATTAAATAATTGATTGAAAAATGCATAATTTTTGAAAAAATATATGAACATAATTTACACAAAATTGAATTGCATTTGTACATATCTTTGTGCACGCAAAATAATTGAAAAACTCAAAAATACTCTTTTGAAGAGATTGTGTCTGCGGGGCATATATATATTTTTAAATTTTTTTTTGGTTGTGTACTTTTTATGTGTTGATTTTTCTTTGAGATGCTTCAAAGTTGTGGACATGGTGGGTTTTTAAGTGAGTTTTAAAAGAAAATTATAAAAAAATATCATACAAACTCAAAAACACATAAAGTATAGCCAATGGAAAGATGATTCATGATGGATCGACCGGCATGAAGTTTGCCACCTAAGGTGTAGTAAATGATAGGGTTTATGCTTGGCAAAGAGGCTAGTAAAATTAAATCTGTTTAAAAGCGGGATGATGACATGTTTTTGCGATTAGCTTGATCGAAGTCTTAAAAATCCCCAATCAAGGTTTGAAGTGGTTTTTTAAAGACCTCAATCGAGGGTTTAGCTGCGCTTAAGTTAATAAGTCGATTGAGTTACTTTTTGCATATATTTCTTTGCATTTCCTTGCCTCTTCAAAAAAATGCGAACTACCTACCATCAACCTTACATTTAATAATCCTATCAACCAAACCAGTTGTATAAAACACAAAACATAAGATACAATTCATTTGAATACCATTGTCTCTTAATCGTTCAATGGCGTACATTGTTTTTAGCATACAATTCATTTGAATACCATTGCCTCTTAATTGTGATCAAATTAATGAAGATGAAATACGAGAAGGACTAAAGAAAGGATGAGGTGATGGCGAACAACATTGAGAGAACAAGAAGAAGAAGATTGAGGTCAACCTTGGGTGCATCCAACTCCAATTGAGGGCGATATCAATAATTCTTACTTCATTCTTTAAATGTTAATTATTTTACCTCTTTCCCCATTTTTACAATTATCATGTTGACTAGTTAAGTTAGTCATTGGATTTTCAAGATATATATATATATATATATATATATATATATACTATGAATTATAAATTTAATTTACTAATTTAATATTGACATGTAATTAATATCTACTAAATAGTGTAGTGAAAATTCCATGCATATATTGGGTGGTATTAAAGAATATTAGTGCATGCTAGTGTAACTAGTATCAATTTATAGCAAAAATTTCTGTTTTCTCAAAATTTCCATGGGGTGTTAAACTTTTTTCCTCAAGGTTGGGTTTGATAGTTAAATATCATAGTAGAATTTACGTATAAAACCACATTGTGAGCATATTCATTGCAATGAGCACTCTAGAACAACTCAAATTCAAATATGTATGTGAAAAAACAATGAGTTAGAGATGGTTGCAAATGTTTATTTATGTCCATGATTCATGTTTACAAAAGGTAATAAGCATGAAATTTCACACCTAAAATGATAGATCACGAGGTATTGTATTACTTCCTTGGGATAGATGATGGAACAAAATATGAGAATATACTTAAATTTTAGATAACAAATTAGTTAATACATTTGGGCTTGTGCCCATTTGTAAACCTTGAAAATATCCTTGCTTTCCATAATACAACCTTCACAAAGTTCACTTGAATTTTAAATGTGTAATACTCCATACACCATATTGTAACGGCTAAATACATGTAAACTTTGAAAATTTAAATATCTATATTTATATACTATAATTCACTCTTCTCAAATCACCCTATTATTTTTTTTAATAATTTTTACTTATTAATAATCTTAAAAATAATTTATAAGTGTAAACTATTAATGCATTTCATCATGAACTTCCCATCTTTGAATTCTACCTCCATGATTCTCTTTGCAATATAGAGAACAAAATCTTGTTAATTCCAATAGTTTATGATAAATATGTTATATCCCTTTTCTGTAAATTGGATCTTGACAAAATTCAAGTATAAAAAACGAAAGGTACATGCCAAGACAAAGTAAAAAGTCAAAACACAATATTTCTTCATAGAAGATGATCTAAAAATTGGCACTTAAGCATTGGGATTATGATGAATGCATATATATAGAGTTGGCCTAATAGAGAAACTACATATTAAATAAGAATATGCGTATAGGAGTCAACTGTAGCTATTATTGTGGATATTTGCATATGGTTTGGATATATGTATGTGCTTGTATTAGAGGGAGGAGGTCTTCATTATAAAATGAGTTATTTTGTAAATAATTTTTATTGTAAATTTTAGAGTCATTCCATACTCATTTTGTACGTGTTCCAATATATTATGTCATTTAAAGTATTGAGATCATAACATTTGGTATCATGGCAAATGATCATCAAATACCCACTTCCACAAGAGTCATCTTATCAAATACTCACTTCCACAAGAGTTATCTTATCATTTTTTTATTGTTTTAGATATTCAAATGACATGGTAGTTGTGGTAGATGAGAAAAAAATGAATATTTATCAAAATTTTAATATTCTATTTATTATATTATATGCATTTAACTCTATTACACAAACATTTAATCTCATATATACCTTTTTTCAAATTATAACACAAATTATGAAAACACATAATTGCTATATCTCAACTTCAATGTTTGAGGTTTATTATGCATCAACATGGTCATAATCTCAAAAGAATAGAAACAAAATAATGCATGTTGAATATTTTTTAGTCTTCTATGATTAGCATGACAATGAAGTTGGAAGTTCATCTAGTATATAACCATACCAATATTTGCTACATGACATACATTACTATTTTAATGTAGAAAGTAGGAATTTGTATTGTCATATATTCAATTTTATTAGGTTAAAAGTCCCCTTATGTATTGCATAGTCTTATTAAAAGTGCACATATTAAATAAATTAATTAACCTTGAATGTTATGATAGTTACAAGTTAGGTGGTATGGATTCATAATGCTTGATATAATGGAGTCATGAGTTATGCTTGGATGTGAAAGTTTTTTTTTTCAAACTTTGTAAATACCACGCTTTCTATCATGTGAGTAGAAATATGCTTAGTCACTCTTTTGAAATGCTTTAAAAATTGTATCATTTTAGTTCTTATTTAATTTAGAATAGATATTATTCAATGGATTATTTTTTAGTACAATGATCTCCCCTTGTCACTCCATTAAACGAAGAAAGTCTTTAAAAAATCAACCACAACAACTTAATTTAACCCACATAATTTCTCCATAGGAGAGCACAAAAAAACTGTTAGTATAAAGTAGGATTGTTGGGTTACGTATCCAAATAATGCCCAACAATCATTTCTCATATGAAACATAGTTTTTGTCTACAATAAGCTTTTAAAAACCCTTCCATCATCAAGTGGAATTGAATTCTTGTGGAAGAGGCACTGCGCCAAGAGGAGGTTAAACCCTAAGTAACATGTTTTTGTTCTCTTAGGGGGATACCCACCACCTTTTTAAAAGAGCAGACACAATACCGTTTGAGGGACAAATTCTTTACTCCCACTTGACAGAAGTTCTTAGTGGCCAAAACATAGGATATATACCCTATAGGTGACTGTCGTGGGAAGCCGACAATACATGGATAAGATTTCATTGGCCACTAGTACTGCTCCCAATGCCCCTCGTTATAACTAACCATTTGTTACTTTCACATGTCGTCTTCGACAGGTTCACAACCATCAGTACAAGAGCCTTTGGAAGGCCTAATTACAATTGTTAGAATTGATTTAATATTGAGAGGGGGGTGAATCAATATTAGCGCAATTATATTTGATCGTTAATTATGCATCCAACATAAATAAATCGTTCATATATGCACTGAGATAAAGAACACAAAACACACGAATTTTGATGCGGAAACCCAATTGGGAGAAAACCACATAATGCTCTTTTGTAATGAAAAGAATACATTCAAGGAAGCACCAACTGGAAGGAGGCACCGACCCTTGGTTTTACAGGCACAGGCCTGCAGGAAGCACCAACTCCCTGTGTTTCTCCAACACCAACTGGAAAGAGGATACAAATGCCTTTCTCCTTGCCCCGTCCTGCCACTCATATATCCAATATGTGATTCTGACTTGCTAAAATTCAACTCCGCACACACTTCTGATCTTCTGATATGAGTTATGTTGTGCACAACCTTCATATGTAGGCGATTCACTATCAATGTGTTGCATACATCACTTGACTTCACATTTCTCTCTATTCTGCACTTCTGCTGATGTCTTACTTCATGTACTATGTGATTGTTGACTCTGCAGTCCGTGCTAAGGTATGCTCTGTCGATCTGCCACAATGCAACTGCATTCACCAACTGATACTGTGCTTTCAATTGATAGTTTGTTGCTCTTGAAATAATGCACTAGTAACAGATGGAATTGCGCACTTTCTGATGTGTCCGTTCTGTTTAAGTGCCACAATCTTTTAGACAATCTACGACATTTTGTGTATCAACGATTCGTCCTTTTGGTTCAACGCACTTGTCTCAGATCATCCTCATCATGACGTGCTTACTAGATCCTGCTCCTGCTTTGTCATTGCGCATCAGATGGATTTCTCAACTTCGCACACTTCACTTTAGTATTCGTGCATCAACTAGACATCTGCACATCACCTGATATACTTTGGTCCTGATATACTTAGGTTCTATCTCTGCACTTCTATATTACTAACAACATATGTGACTGTCTGCATGTTTATATGTAATTTGATCATTCAATATTCACGCACTTGTGCATACTTCAATAGTTCTTCCTTTCAATATTTGCGCAATCGTCACAGATCTACAACATCATTCTACGCACCATCAACTGTATCATTCCTCTGTCTGTGCGCACTCGGATCCTTGTTATATCATGCTATTATGTACTCGAGCCCTTGATGCCCCGAATATAAATTTGTATCTTCCAGTTGAAGCTCTTATGATCTCACCATTAAGCTTACTTCAAATCTCCAACTTGCATCTCTATTTATACATGTCCTTCACGAATTGTATGTCCAAAAGTTGGTTTTGGAATCCCTTCCATAATTCATGGATTGTGCTTTTGCCACATGTCATCTTATGTGCTATTGATGTGTCATTCGTTGTGGGTCTTGTGCATCCATGGTCCATGACTTAGTGGTACTTACACCTTAGTGGTGTACACTTGCGCTCTTGAAGTACCATTGCTTTGAGGTATGTGCGCATCCTTTCTCTTCAACTTGGTGAGTTTTCGACCCTTGATGTACCATCCCTTGTGGGTACTATGCACTTTGATGTATGAATTCATTGCAGAATCTGTGCATACACTAACTTCTACTTGGTGGGACTTTGACCCTTACCGCATTATCACTTGTGGGACTTGTGCACCTGTTGTACCTTTGGCTGTGGAATTTGCTCATAGGCTAACTTCAACCACTGTATACTTCTTGGAACTTGCACGCCCTTTACAACTGAGAGCATCTTCTAATTGGATAGACTTGCGCGCTTTCAGGACCATCAGACCATAAGCTGTTTCTTACAGCTTGCGTAGTCCCGATATTTGACCAAGCAATGCTTGCACATTCAAGAGTCTTCTTTCAACATGCTTGTACACTTGTACCTTTGCTTAACCAATTCCTTGGTTGTTTGTGCACATGTACCATTGTCCAACCAATTCTTTGACTACTACCATGAGAGAGTATGAATTGGTGTATTTGATATTTGCACAGGTACTACATGTAGTAGGATACATTGCTTATGTGCTTCTTTGAACTGGAACGACATGATGTGCCTTCTTTATGTACTTCAAACTCATCATGCATGATGTATCCTTGGAGACACATCTTCAGACTGGATGCTACTTTTAGATATACTTCTTCGAACTGGAATCCATATCTGTCACCTTCACCATCTTGCGCATGTACTTCTTCAAAGTGGTTTCCATATACTTCTTCAAACTATTGCAGGAATGTTGTATCCATTTTGACATCAATGACTCAAACTGAATCGGTTGACATCCTCTTTGACATTAGTTGACATCAATAAAAACCAAAGTTCAACAATCTCCCCCTTTGGCATTGATGTCAAGACCTTATGAATCTATGTATGATCTTCTTTGAACTGTATGCTTCATCTGTACTTGTCGTAGCGCTCCCCCTAATTTCTTTGGGATTTTGACTTCTGAGCTTTCTGTTATCAGTAGTTCTTCTATTTTCTATTACTTTTGCGCAGACCACATGTTAGGAACCTATGTCAACCCTTCTTTTTACTATGTTAGTATATTGTTGTTGGACGCATATGCTTTGTAAGTCGTCCTGTAGTATTTGTTGATCTGTAGTTTATATTAGCCCATAGTATTGGACGCATATGCTTTAAAATTCATCTCATAGTATTATATGTCCCATGGTTTTGACTCATAGTATTGGGCATAGACTTAGTATATAAGTGTGTGTTGAGGTCATTGAAGGCACCATAAAGTTAATTGTATTGAGCTTGCTCAAAGGAGGTTGCCCCCTCGAAGTGGCCCGTGATCAATATAAAAGTGATTCTGAGTTTTATTATTTATAATATCTCGTGTATTTGCATTAATTAATTATTGCAGGTTCATCACATCTGGTATCAGAGCACTTTCTTGGGTTCGTTGGGTGGAATTTCTGCCAATTTTTTTTTTCGCATCTGTTGCAGCTTCGGATTTGGGAATAATCCCTATCCGCTTAACTGTGGGAAGTACTTGGGCATAAGCCCTAAAACTCATTGTGAGGAGTACCACAGGAACCCCAAAGTAGCTGGCCCATTGAGAGGACCTGCCAGCAAAAAGGGCAACGACCCCTACCTGATTGACTAGTTCCCACCCGTGAGGTAAACCAAGAGTTGTCGTTTGTGGCAAAGCGGTTATCAGTTTTACTTGAGCTGTGGAGTGAGGGGTACTGCCCCAATACGCAAGCCGTCAGACAACATTGGTGGCCGAGTGAAACACCTGAACTGTTAGGAAGCCGTACATACCTGGGGTCCATATCTATTTTTAGTTGAACTGTTGCCGATCACTTCTGCTCCAGATCTAGCCGTTTCAGATCTATTCTGAAAGTCATTCCAGATCCAATCGTTGTTTCAGATCCATCCGTTTTCGATCCCTTCCGCGCCATTGCAGATCCATCTGTTGCGGATCCCTTCCGCGCCGCTGTTGCCGATCCATTTCTAAAAAAAAAAAAAGAAAAAAAAAGGAAAAAAGAGTTTTTCTCCATATCTCCCTTGTTTTCACTCTGTTTCCCTTGAAATTTTCAGGGAACCCTTGTCATCCCATTCTGCATCTTTTATTCTTGATGACCCTATCCCCAATTCCCCTTCCCAAAGCCTGAAATCCCACATTTGTCTATTTTTAGGGTTTGCCATAACTTCCTCAGATTTCATCCAATCACCTTCAAATTTTACCACAAAGTTCCTTTATGAATTCTGCTTCTTTGTCCCTCTCTTCCAAATTTTCTCATTCTATCACCCCGCTTCTGAAATCCCCCTTTTTGCCTTCTTGTCCTTTTGACAGTGTCCAAAATCTAGTCAAACCCCAATTATCCATCAGATTATTTCCCCAATCCAAATTTCCCTCTACTAAATCAGCTTCTGTTTGTGAATTTCTAAACTGGTTATGGTTGTCACCCATGCAGGAGCACACACCATGGAGGAAGCACTTGCAGCCATCCAAACCAAACTCCAATATCTGGATGAAAATTTTTTCAGCCTCCATCTTCAGCATTCAGCCATGAACAATACTAGACAGCCAGAATCTTTTGCAGCCACTGGGTTCTCTTCTTCTAGCAATTTTCATGGGCCGAAGCTTGATTTTCCTCGCTTCAATGGTACTGATTCGATTGGATGGATATATCGAGTAGAACAATATTTCAATCTGCATAATACTTCTGATGCCCAGAAAGTTCCACTTGCATCCTTTCATTTGGAACAAGAAGCCCTTCAATGGTACCGTTGGTACATCAAAGCTCATCCCGAGCCAAACTGGACAGATTTTTGCCAACTCATTTTGCCACGATTTGGTCCTAGTGCTTTTGATGATTTCACAGGGGCACTCACTAAACTTCACCAAATTGGCACAATGAGAGAATATCAGACAGAATTTGAGAAATTGGCCAATCACACAGAAGGATTGTCTGATGAATTCTACAGGAGTTGTTTTATCAGTGGTCTCAAGGATGAAATCCGCTCAGAGGTCAAAATGTTTTGTCCCAACACAATGATGGAAGTACTAGGGTTGGATAAGCTGGTCGAGGACAAGATCGCAGCTCAACAACGCTCCAAACACACCTTTGTTCCCTTCAGAAATATGGGTTCCCAACGACCTCCCATCACACCTGCTCCTCAACCAACTCCTATCAAGCATTTGTCTGAAATAGAAATGCAAGCACGCCGAGAAAAAGGGCTTTGCTATAATTGTGATGAGAAATTCACTTGGGGACATAGATGTGTTCAACAAAAGATCTATCTCTTGGATGTGGATTCTCCGCTTGCCTTAGAACTTGGTGAAGAAGCTACAGATACAGTAGATGATCAGGTCGACATTCAACACTCGCCTGTTGACACCCCATCTCAGGACGACCCACCCGAGATCTCTCTCCATGCTGTAACCGGCGTCACCACCCCACAAACAATGCGGGTCAGGGGATACTTCAAGAAGCTCCCTCTTACCATACTCATTGATTCTGGTAGCATTCATAACTTCATTGACCCTCGGATTTCCAAACAGGCTGATTGTTTTATCCATCCTTGCTCCAACTTTGAAGTCATGGTTTCCAATGGGGGCACCTTACCTTGCAAGGGGAAGTGTCACAATGTGCGTATCTCTATGGAAGATATAACCTATGCTCTAACATGTTTTCCTTGTCCTTAGGCGAATGTGATGTGGTTTTGGGCGTTCAATGGTTACGCACACTTGGCCCCATCTTATGGGATTTTGCTGAACTTTGGATGCAGTTTAAAGTCAATGGGGCACAACACAAATTTATGGGCTTACAACCAGGGTCTCTCTGCATCATCAGTTCACATCGCCTGGGAAAATCCTTAAGAAGAATTCACATGGTGTCATCGCTCAGCTCAATTCCATTCAGATGCACCCATCAACAGTCTCCACTACTTCCTTGTATAGATATGCAGGTATCTTTGCTGAACCAATGCGCTTGCTGCCTTCAAGAGACCTTTCCGGTAAGAATTTAGCCACATCTACCTCTCAGCAGGAAATGATGGCTACTTTGCATGCAGTACAGAAGTGGCAGCCATACTTATTAGGGAATTATTTCTGCATCAAGACTGATCTCCAGAGTCTGGAAAATTTTCTGGAACAATGGGTCTCCTCCCCAACACACCTAAAATGGGTTATCCAACTCATGGGTTATCCCTATGTGATCACTTACAAGAAGGGTAAGGACATTATGGTGGAAGATGCTCCTTCTCGCACAATTGATGACCCAGTTTCTCTTACAGCTCTTTCTCTGCTTGTTCCAAATTGTTTGCAATATGTTCAACAGGGCTCTCTTCTATGAACTCCATGCTTCTTCATCAATAGGGCACTCTAGGTTCTGCAAAATGTATGACCGAGAACAATGTAACTTCTTTTGGCAGGGACTAAAAATGACAATTCAACAGATGGTGGCTGATGATGATACTTTCCAAGTCAACAAGGGTGAAATGACACTCCTTTCGGGATTTCTCAAACCCTTGTCCATCCCTACACAACTTTGGCCAAATATTTCTATGGATTTCCTCGCAGCGCTCTGGTGGTACAATACCACATCTCAAAGGATACCATATGAAGCAGTCTATGGAAAAACACCGCTAGTTCTTCTTCCATAAACCCTTAGCAGCTCCCCAGTTCAGGAAATTGACTCGGTTCTTCGAAACCACGATCAGATTCTTCTCATTCTGCAGGACAATCTTCACCTGGCCAGAATTCGCCTAAAACAAGAAGCCGATCAGCACCATTCTGAGCGCATTTTCCACGCAGCTGACATGGTTCTTCTTCATCTACAGCCTTCCAAGCAATCCTCCTTGACACTCCAAAGGCATCAGTGGCCCGAAATGCAACCTGAGGATGCTACCGGGGAACCACTCCTTCAGATTCTGCAGCAATTTCTCCAACCAAAGCTTTGAGGACAAAGCTTTTTCTAAGGGAGAGGGGATGTTAGGAACCTATGTCAACCCTTCTCTTTACTATGTTAGTATATTGTTGTTGGACGCATATACTTTGTAAGTCGTCCCGTAGTATTTGTTGATCCGTAGTTTATATTAGCCCATAGTATTGGACGCATATGCTTTGTAAGTCGTCCCGTAGTATTATATGTCCCATGGTTTTGACTCATAGTATTGGGCATATACTTATTATATAAGTGTGTGTTGAGGTCATTGAAGGCACCGTGAAGTTAATTGTATTGAGCTTGCTCAAAGGAGGTTTCCCCCTCGAAGTGGCCCGCGATCAATATAAAAGTGATTCTGAGTTCTATTATTTCTAATATCTTGTGTATTTGCATTAATTAATTATTGCAGGTTCATCACACCACATAGATGATATACTTCACGCTCTCTCATGTCTGCTATCTACTTCATGCTCTTTCACGTCTATTGTCTACTTCATGTTCTTTCACGTTTGTTGTATGCTTTATGCCGTATCTTCTGGTGTCCGATGTATCTTTGACGATCTGTATCATGATGTTTCTTCTCTACTGCATTCAATCAATGTACAACCAACTTCATGCATTTCTCCCAGCTTTTCTTGCTTCATGCATCCTGTCAGCTTCATGCATTTTCATGTCTCAACTTCATTTCTTCATGCCTTAGCTTCATGCATCTATCTCCCTTTGACATCAATGGAAAAGAGGTGCCATTATTTGTGAAATGTATGTTTACTTGTTTGTTTTGCGCTGGCCTCATCCTCAAATTTTTTCATGGATGACTCCCACTGACTTAATGCTTCACTGATCTTGTTGTAATTCTGTAGTGATGTCCTTTCATAATTATATTTGATTGCTTTCTTGATACAAGTGTCATATTATCCTTTTATTTTAATATCCCGTTCCTATCATAGTAATATTCTGCGCAGTGATCCATACAAACATCCTTTCATGTCAACTGCGCAGTGCCAATTCTTTCTGGACTTACACCTCTTTATTTAGGTTCTCATTATGTTGTGGATTGAGAACCACTCCCAGGTTTTCCCTGAGATATTCAAATGTACTTTGTGGAAGACTTTTAGTAAATATAGTCGCGATTTGTTCCTTAGTATCAACATATTCTAGTTTGACAACGTTATTAACTACCCGCTCTCTTACAAAATGATATTTGATGGGAATGTGCTTAGTTTTGCAGTGCATAACAAGATTCTTGGAGATACTGACTGCGCTAGTGTTGTCACATAATATTTGTATTGGCTGATCTATATTTACTTGTAGATCTTTCAAAGTTTGTTTCATCCATAATATTTGTGAGCAACAAGCAGCGACTGCAATATATTCAACTTCTGCTATCGATAATGCAACTGAAGGTTGTTTTTTGCTGATCCAAGATACAAGACAGTTTCCTAAGAAAAACGCAACACCACTAGTACTTCTCCTGTAATCAATACTTCCTGCCTAGTCTGCATCAGTGTATGCTACTAAATCTAGGTTTTTTCTCCATGGATACCATATGTCAAGATACATGGTCCCTTTCAAATACCTGAAAATTCTCTTGACTACTTGAAAATGTGTTTTTTTGGGTGCTGCCTCAAATCTTGCGACAAGACCAACAACTTGCATGATATCTAGTCTTGAAGTAGTTACATATAGTAGAATGCCAATCATAGATCTGTAAAGCCTCTGATCGACTTCCTTAGCCTCATCTTCTTTACTCAATTTGCACCCTATGACCATAGGTGTACATACTAGCTTGCAATCTTCCATGTTGAATCTCTTTAACATTTCCTTTACATACTTAGATTGAGAGATGAAGACACCATTACTTAATTGAGAAATTTGTAACCCAAGGAAAAAGGACAATTCCATGAACATGGACATTTCAAACTCCTTTTGCATGTATTTTACAAATTGCTGACTCATTATGTCATCATTGCTTCCAAAAATGATATCATCAACGTATACTTTCACGACTGTCATCTTTTCATTTTCAATTTTGATGTAGAGATTGCTGTCAACACTACCCCTTTTAAAACCTTGATGTTGTAGATATTTGTCCAACCTTGAATACTAGGCCTCGGGGGCTTGTTTAAGTCCATACAAAGCTTTATTTAGCTTTCAAACATAATCTTTGTTTCCTAATAGTGAAAAAAGATCTGGCTGTTCGATACATACCTCTTCTTCAAGATCTCCATTCAAAAATGCCGATTTTACATCCATCTGATATACTTTGACATATTCTACACATGCATAGGCTAGGAATAGTTTGATTTATTCCATTCGCGCCAAAGGGGAATTTTTTTCCTCAAAGTCTATTCCATCGATTTGCGCATATCCTTTGCATACCAGTCTTTCCTTGTTTATGAGAACTTGTCCTTTTTTCGTTTAGTTTGTTTTTGAATACCCACTTTGTTCCTATAACATTCTTATTCTTGGGTCTTGGAACTAGTTCCCATCTTTCATTCTTTTTAATTTGGTCTAATTCCTCATTCATAGCCTTCATCCAACTTTCATCTAATTTGGCTTATTCAATTCCATCTGGTTCCATTTGAGATAGTAATGAAAAATGCACTTCCTTAGTTGGATTGCTCAGACTCCTAGTTCTTACACTAGCATCTTTGTCTCCGATAATCAAATTTTCTGAATGATTTTTCTGGACATATTTGGATGGACCCTTTTTGTCCGGTCTTCCTTCTTCTAATCCGTGCGGATATACTTCCTCCCGTGGAACTTCTGTTTCTTGATTTTCTTCATACGACTGTTCTATCAAGGGTAAATCATCGTCTTCTTCAATTCTTCTATGAGTCAGTACATCACCAAATTTTACTTCAGGACTTTCAACCATCTTCCCGAGTCGCAAATTATAGCAGTTATAGGCCTTTCTTCTGGAGGAGTAACCAAGGAAAATTCCTTCATCTAATCTAGAATCAAAATTTCCAATGTTTTCTTCATTTCTTTTGATGTAGCATTTGCTTCCGAATATTGTGAAATGCTTGACTATAGTTGGTCTTCCCTTCCAGAGTTCATATGGTGTCGAACAACTTTTGTTCTGATCAAATATCTGTTGAGAATGTGGACAACTGTATGAATGGCATGTGTCCAAAACATATCTGACAACTTTGATTCGTTCAACATCGTTCTGACCATCTCTTGAATAGTTTTGTTTTTCCTTTATGCTATTCCATTTTGCTGTGGAGTTCTAGCTGCTGAAAATTGTCTTTTAATTCCATGTTTGTCACAGTAGTTATCAAACTTGTTTGAAGTATATTCTCCTCCATTGTCAGATCTCAAACACTGTATTCTTAATTTCATTTCATTTTCAACTACTTATTTAAAGGTTTTGAAACATTCAAATGTTTCTGATTTTTCCTTAAGAAAGAACACCCACGTCATTCGAGTGTAATCATTAATGAAAAGAAGGAATTAAGACTCACCATTCATTCCTCTGGTTCTCATTGGACCACAAAGATCTGAGTGAACCATTTCCAAGGGTTTTGAGGTAGTGTATTCTTTTGTTTGATATTTGATTCTTGTTTGTTTCCCATGTACAAAGTGCTTGTAGAATGAGTTTGATGGATTTGTAATTCTTGGAATGTCCCTTACTGTTTGTTTCCTACTGATTCTGATTAGGTTGTCAAAATTGATGTGTCCCAGCCTTCTATGCCAGAGACAACTTTCATCGGTTTTCCCCATGCAACACTTTTCTTCTCTTTCCTCATCCGAAATGTAGACATTGTTAGGAGTCCTGGAGGTTGTTGCCACAATCTTTCCTGTATCCTTGTTTTTTATTTTGCATTTTTTTGAGTTAAAAGTGAGAGTGTGTCCTTGGTCGCACATCTGGTCGGCACTCAGAATATTTTGTTTCATGTTCTCGACTAATAGAACATTTCCTGCCTTGGTCCTTTTGTTTCCTAGACTTGCCAACCCCTTACCTAAAATTTCGGCTAAGCCATTATCCCCAAAGTAGAAACTGCCTCCCTTGTCTTCTCTAAACTATAGAAATGTGTTTTTATCCCTGGTCATATGCTTGGAAAATCCACTGTTTATGTACCATTTCCCCCTTTTACTTTGTGCATGTAAGTCTAAGCTGCAGGCTTCCCGATGATCTTGATATTTATGGTCTTCAACTGTAATATCCCGATTTTGACCCCATTGCATTAAAATGTAAATGATGTAATGTTGTTATAAAATCATGGTGAGGAGCTCAAGGCCAAGGCCCCGCCATCGATGTAGTGATGCATATGGTTTGTGTGCTAGCTAGGCACAATGGAATTGCAAATATCATGTAAATATGCATTTTAATAAAATACCCACAACTAGCTATTCAATGCAATACAACAAGAGATGGGGGCATGATTTTTACAAGGAATTGGGAGGGAAATATTTAAACCTTTGGAGCCAATCAAGTCAAGCCAAGTGTCAATGAGACAACCCATGAACCCTCAACTACCCATGTTGACTTTTGTACCTAATCGTTTATTTCTTCCAAGAGTTGGTTGAGGTAGTTAATGCCTAGGGAAATGGAGAGGTATGGCTGTCCAAATTCGGGTATGGGCAAGCCATCAGTTTTGGAAAAACGTGTTTGGATTCCTGGGAAAGAAAGGAGCCACGAATTTTCTCCCCAATCCATTATTCACCCATGTTCTTTGCTCCCTCACGCAGTCTGAGCTAGCTGGGGTGTTTTCCATCTTTTCCCTTCATTTTCCATAGCTGGGAATCCATTTTTGTGTTGTAGAGCTGTGGGGAGGAAAATAAATCTGATTTGGGCATCCTGGGAGGTCGTTTTCGCCATTTAAATGCCCCGATATATGTGGGAAATTTGAGTTGTTCCCTATGGTTGATTTTTCCCTCCCCATAACTCGTTTTGCTGTGCTACGATTGGGGAAAACCCGTGGACATCATGTTTTGTAAATTCCCATGTTAAAAATGGTTATCCATGCCCAATAATTGAGCTTGTTGTGTATGGGTAGGGTATCCATTGTTTTGGCTTGAGCTTGAATGCAAGCATCCAAAAAAATAGAAGGGTTCACATTGGCCTGATAAACCCAGTTGTGGACTAGCTTGGCTTAGATGTGATGTTTGCTTGGGCTGTGCTGAGCTTGAGAGTCCCCTTTTTCCTTGTAGAAATCATGCCCAGCTCGGAGGTGGCAGTTGTGTTGAGAGATTGATGAACACAATTGACCTATGGTTGGGTGGAACATTGCAGCGACATAGCTAGTTGCTTGGGATAACATTACATCGAGATAAGTATTCTCTCTATGCGTATTTTACTTCTGCAATGTTTTAAATTAATTATGGATTGTTCTGTTTCTGATGTTAAATGCATGGCAAATGTGTGTGGATAGTTTAATTCCGCTATGCATGTCTATGTTGATTTGCATATGCACACATTTGTTTTATTTGTATGAATCTAATGAATCTTGGTAAAAAGACCAAGATCTGTAGTCATGTTCCCTTCCTTGCATTGGATCCACAGGAGGGGACATGACATCAACTGTCTCAGTGGGTTGTGCAGGTTGCTGTTGATTTTCGTAGTTCTGAGCATCATGTTTTGGGATTTCACATCACTCGTCTTCTGAACATAAGACACTGAATAGATTGGGGTCTTCTTTCAAGATTTCGATCATTCTCTGAGGATGCTCTGTTTGGGATTTATCTGATTGCACCAACCATTCTTCCTGGCGTATGCTAATGCACAAGCTCTACAATTTATTGCTTTGTGACCAAAATTGTGATAGTCATTAGAGAAATTTTGAGGTAAAAAATAGGTCTCAAAACAAAAGAAATGTACTATAAAAATCAACCAATAGGATTCAAGGTGATGATGTCAACCATGGGGGATGAATCACCATTTTTGGGTAAAAAAGTAAAAAGGTAAAAAGGTCAAAGTGCAAAAACTACTTCTTCAATTCTTATTTTCAACTTATCTCCCTGTATATTCACTCAAATTTTGATCATGAGTAGCCGTTGGATGCGGAATTGAATTCCGCATCCAACGAGTACCCACTCGACATGCTTTTGATGGACCCTGCGGCCCCAAAAAGAAGAAATACATGAAAAAACGTGATGATGATGTTTGATGGACCCCGCTGCCCCAAAAAGAAGAAATACATGAAAAAACATGATGATGACAACGAGGTCCATCAAACATCATCATCACATTTTTTCATTTATTTCTTCTTTTTGGGGCAGCGGGGGTCCATCAAAAGTATGCCGAGTGGGTATCATCATCACGTTTTTTTTTCATGTATTTCTTCTTTTTTGGGGCAGCGGGGTCCATCAAAAGTATGCCGAGTGGGTACTCGTTGGATGCAGAATTGAATTCCCCATCCAACGGCTGCTCGTGATCGAAATTTGAGTGAATATACGAGGAGATAAGTTGAAAATACGAATTGAAGAAGTAGTTTTTCTTTTTTCCTCCAAAATTTGATGAGGTATGCTAATATTATTTTATTATTTCCACTATTATTTTATAATTTTCCTTAGGAGGCCCATTTTTGACCTCAAACTTTCTCTAATGAATAGCAATTTGCCAAGAAAATATTTTGGTACCTGATAGGATAAAAACGTTGGAGCTGCGTAGGCTTGTTTTTTGAATGATTTGGCCTTTTGTGTTCTCTCTCAAATGTCCTCGACAGTGGAGTCTTGAGTGCACCTACATAACTTTTAACAAAATATGATTCTTCATTGATGTTGTTTATGCATTTCTGCTCATTTTCTAACTAAGAGCTTAATTTTTGTAGATCATTTCTCAAAGAGACAATTTCAGCTTCCAAACTCTCGCACTTGTGATCTTTCAACTTCAACTTCCTAGCGATGTCTGCCTCCAATATCAAAAGAGATTCCAGGAGCTTGCTTTTCTTCCTTGACTTCTTTAGTTCATCTAGAGCACTGATTAGTTCCCCTTCAAAATTTACTTCAGCCATATGTTCATACTTTGAATCCATGTCTGCTGAGTTTTGCACAGGGATCTGTCTTCTATATGTTAATCTGTTACTGAAGAAACCCACTCTGATACCAATTGTTGGAATCGATTTAATATTGAGACGGGGGGTGAATCAGTATTAGTGCAATTATCAACAATTTTTACCTTCTTTAACAGATTAGCCTTAACTTAATATTTGATCGTTAGTTATGCATCCAACATAAATAAATCATTCATATATGCATCAAGAGAAAGAACACATAACACATGAATTTTAACGTAGAAAACCAATTGGGAGAAAACCACAGAATTTTCTTTTGTAATGAAAAGAATACATTCAAGGAAGCACCAACTTCCTATGTTTACTAGCATCAACTGGAAGGAGGCACCAACCCCTTGGTTTTATAGGAATCGACCTAAAGGAAGCACCAGCTCCATGTGTTTCTATAGCACCAACTGGAAGGAGGATACAAACCCCTTTTTCCTTGCCCCGTCTTGCCACCCAGATATCCAATATGCGATTCTTACTTGCTGAACTTCAACTCTGCGCACACTTATGATCTTCTGATATGAGTTTTGTTGTGTGCAACCTTCCTATGTAGATGATTCACTGTCACTGTGCTGCATACATCACTTGAATTCACATTCCTCTTAATTCTACACTTCTGCTGATGTCTTACTTCATGTACTGTGTGCTTGCTGAATCTGCAGTATGCGCTGAGGTATGCTCTGTCGATCTGCTACAATGCAACTACATTCAACAACTGATACTATGCTTTCAAATGATAGTTTGCAGCTCTTGAAACAATGCAAAAATAACAGATGGAACTACACACTTCCTGATGTGTCTGTTTTGTATAAGTGCCACAGTATTTTAGACAACCTGTGACATGTCATGCATCAATGATTCGTCCTTTCGGTTCAACGCACTTGTCTCAGATCATCCTCATCATGACATGCTTATGTATCCTTCCGCTTCTCTGTCATTGCACATTAGATGGACTTCTCAACTTCGCACACTTCACTTCAGTCTTCATGCATTAGCTAGACATCTGTGCATCACCTGATATACTTCGGTTTTGTCTCTGCGCTTATTTCTTACTTACAACATCTGTGACTGTCTTTGTGTTTATCTGTAATTCGATCATTCAATATTCACACTGTTGCGCATACTTCAATAGTTCCTCCTTTCAGTACTTGTGCAATCGTCACAGATCTACAACATCATTCTATGCACCATCATCTGCATAATTCCTCTGTTTGTGCGCACTCGTCTCCTTGCTAGATCATGTTATTTTGTCTTCAATCCCTTAATGCCCCGAATATAAATTTGTATCTTCTAGCTGAAGCTCTTATGATCTCACCATCAAGATTACATCAAATCTCCAACTTGCATCTCTATTTATACAAGTCCTTCACAAATTGTATGTCCACAAGTTGGTTGTGGCATCCCTTCTTCCATAATTCACGGATTGTGCTTTTGTCACATTTAATCTTATGCGCTATTGATGTGTCATTCGTTGTGGGTCTTGTGCATCCATGGTCCATGACTTAGTGGGACTTACACCTTGGTGGTGTACACTTGCACTCTTGAAGTACCATCGCTTTGAGGTATGTGCACATCCTTGCTCTTCAACTTGGTGAGTCTTTAACCCTTGCTATACCATCCCTTGTGGCTACTGAACGCTTTGATGTATGAATTCTTTGCGGAATCTGCGCATACACCAACTTCTACTTAGTGGGACTTTGATCCTTGTCGCTTTATCACTTGTGGGACTTGCGCACCTGTTGCACCTTCGGCTATGGAATTTTCTCATAGATTAAATTCAACCACTGTATACTTATTGGAACTTGTGTTCCCTTTATAACTAAAAGCATAGTTTGATAGGTTAGACTTGCGCACTTTCAGGACTGTCCGACCATAAGTTGTTTCTTACGGCTTGCGCACTCCCGATCTTTTACCAAGCAATGCTTGTGCATTCTAGAGTCTTCTTTCAACATGCTTTCACACTTGTACCTCTGCTTAAACAACTCCTTGGATGCTTGTGCACATGTACCATTGTCCAACCAGTTCTTTGACTACTACTATGAGAGAGTATGACTTGGTGGACTTGATATTTGCGCATGTACTACATGTAGTAGGATACATTGCTTATGTTCTTATTTGAATTGGAATTACATGATGTACCTTCCTTATGTACTTATTCAAACTCATCATGCATGATGTATCCTTGCACACACATCTTCTGACTTGATGCAAAATTTGGATATACTTCTTTAGACTAGAATCCATATCTGTCACCTTCACCATCTTGCGCATATACTTCTTCAAAGTGGTTTCCATATACTTTTCAAACTACTGTATGAATGTTGTATCCACTTTGACATCAGTTAACATCAATGACTCAAACTAAAACAATTGACATCCTCTTTGACATTAGTTGACATCAATGACAACTAAAGTTAAACAACAATTTGAGTGGAAGGATGTTAGGTCATAGGGACCTATTTACATTTTATGTTGCGAATATGTTATGTGCTCAACATTATGTTTTGCACATTATACTAACACTTAATTGGAAACCATTATAATGACACTTAATTTCAAGTTTGTTCCTTGTTTGGAGATTCTACCTTCGACAACCTTCTTTCTTTGATTGCACATTTTTTCTTCATTTGAACGTCCCTTATTTGGTTAGAGTACCTTTCAAAATTTCAATTGAATTATGCAAGGATATATTTTGATAAGCCGTCATCAGACCCTATGGCCTCTCACGTTTCAAGAATACTTGAGAGATACAACATGCACCACATTAACATCATCTTCATCAAAGTCAACATGGGAATTGAGCCTTATAATTGAAAAATATTTACTATAGCACATCCACACGACTTTTATAAAGGAAACCAGTGTAGGTAAAGGCTCGGAAGTCACACAACTGTACTGGAATGTGGACCATTAACTTTTCGCGATGCATTAAAGGCTCACAATTGAATTTTTGGCTCCAAGAATTTGAATTGGTCTCTTTCACATGATTGGGGCATTCAATAGCCCCATACCTATACCTTCAAAACCACTTCATAAGGTGGAACATTCACATGGAGAAGTATATGTTTGAAGACATCCATTTGGCCTATAAAAGGAAGCCATGGGCATGCATTTGATAAGGCAAATCTAGAGCAAGGTTATGTTGCAAGAATTAGTTTGAGAGATCATCTTTCAAACTCCTTATCATCATTTGGAATCACAAAGCTCCCTTGATTTCTTCCTCAAAAAGCAAGTGTTTCTCCTCATCATTCCAAGTTAGTTAGCAATCAATTTGAGAGAGTTCAAAAGGACACATCCCAAAAGGGAGCGTTGGCTGCCATTGGAGCTACATTCTTCTAGGTGCTACCATTGTATACAACTTTTTCCATTGGACAATACTATATGGTTGAAGCTAAATCATTATATTTTGTTTTCTGGAATTTTTATCACTTTTATCACTGGAATTGCGCAACAATGTTTCAAAATGCTCCAACACTATTAAATCACCCATACATTGATATATAACAACCCCATGCACTTTTAAATTCTCCCAATGATGATAAAAACACCCCATGCACTTCTAAATTCTCCCAATGATGATAAAAACATCCCATGCACTTCAATATTTGTCTAGGCACTTCAAAATTCACCCCAAGCATCTCAATTTCTCCCAACAAATGAACTCATCTCTGGCAGAATAAAATTCACCCAACTATGGTTAAAATCGTCGAGGAAAGATATAACAACCCAATGATGTATGAAAATGTCCCGGGTAATCACATAATGACTTAGGCAATGCAAAAATTCCCTAGGTAATGGAAAAAACACCCAATCAAGAGAGTGATTCGCCCATTGGGTGAGAAAAATGTCCAGTCAATCAAATACATTTAAAAATTTCAATTTAGGAACTACCTATAGAATTGCAACGACTCTTAGACGAGAGCCATTGATTTCAGGATTCATATTGGAATGGATGGTGGTAGTTTTAGAGCCATTGGCATTTGTATTTTGCAAGAGAAATTGAAAACATAAAAGCCAACCTCACATAACAATTGAGAATGAATGTTTAAACCATCCCATGAACTAGAGAAGCATTAAAAGACATATCAACTACCATCAAAACATTGGCATCAATTAAAAATGAACAAGATAAATCTATCAAGCACATAATGGACACCATAAATTTACCCTACAAATCCAAATGGGAAAACCAACTTTGAATGGTTGCTTAGTATATCTTGACAATCTCTAGTTACAAGGTTTCTTATGGCTTCCTTGTGCATCCTCTTCTCCTAAACAACAAAATCCCTTTATGAGCGAAAATGATTGAGGAAATTGGGAGAGCTTGGGTAATGGGAAGGCCAATAGGCCACACCTTTCATTTCCCATGCCCCATTATTTTTTTCCTATTTCTTTTTTTATTTTTACATTTAATTCATTTTTTTCCCTCTCTTGTCTTATTTACATTCTTGTTTTCCTTGTTTTTTATTAGTATCTATTGTACCACCTTTAATCAATGCTATATTATATTGCAAGTACAAGTATTACAACCACTCAAGAGTTTGGATCTATTTTGGATCACACCTTCCCAATGAGAGGATTTTTTGTCTCCAAAATATTCAAGGACTAATATGGATCAATGTGCCTTCTATTTGCTTCTTTGGAACATGGTGATGATTCTGGCTCCTCACTACAACTCTAGCTCATGGCTCTGGCTACTAGTTAAGCTCTGGTTCCATCTCACTTGTTCCCACAGTGTGAAAGTATGATCATTGAGTTAAGTATGGGAAATATCTAAACTCGAACCCTTTGATAAAAATTCATTACCATCCTTAGTGTGAAAGTCTCTTGCATCTTTTGGCTCTGACGATGGTCCATTTTGGCAGTTAATGAATCCAATTCGAATTCTCATCTTCTCTTGTTCATTATTGAATGTATGCAACAATCATTCAACAATGAGATCCTAGTGATCATATGCCACCATGAAAGGAAGTGCGGGCTTCCCTCTTTAGCTAGGATCCATTGCTCCCTGGCATGGAAACAATTATGTGTTGGTGAGTCAATCTTCAACCAGTTTCCAATGAGTAAGACATCAATCCAAGATTGAGATCATTTTCTACTATATCCTACTTCAACTAACTGTTTCTTACTTCATTGGTGAGGCCGACCTCGTGGGCCACTATAAATATGTGGACACTCTATGGTCCTTGGGATACCAAGGCAAGGAACTCTTCTTCTATTCTAATCTTTACTCTCCAAACTCTTTGCTTGAATCAATGTTAATGGGGTGAAGCTTCGGATGAAGTCGCCAACATTTCTCTTCCCAATGTCCATTCAACTTGCAGTGGTGGAAAAATTTCTTGCAAATGGATGGGATGCTTGACATGCTTATTTTATACATGTGCTTTTGAGTCCTCTACCGGTTTGGGGGGACATTCTTTCCATTCCTCCTTTGAAATAAACTTGGCTTGTGTCATGTGGATTGTTTCTCCCAAGAATATGCCATACAATGGAATTTCTTCCTACAAAATTCACATACATCTGAGTACCAACAATGGTATGCTCTATGAATCTTCTTCTTGCAGTAGTGAAAAACAAGGGATGTATTTATTACTACATTCCTCTTGGTATTCTTCTACTTATTCTGTCTAATTGGCTTTCCTTTTACTTGAAGTATTAGTGCATGCTGAATCATGGAGCTCTTCTCTTCACTTCTCTTCTATAATCTATTGCAAGAAGGATTGAGTGGAAGTATGCTTACCTCTTACTTCATTGTTGTTCTCCCCTCTAATGAATAGGTTAATTCTAACTTGTCATTTTCTTTCACGAAATTGGTCTTGGTGTCCATGGTATTTTTGTTTCTTCCATCATAGCCTAAACCTTCATGTTTGAACCTTAGTTTAGCTACAATAGGTCTCAATTTTCCTTGATTTTTTTTCCCAGCCCTTGTCCACCATATCCCATTTTCCTTAGTATCTTAGGACCAATGCCTTTGGTATCTTTCTTAAATTCATGAAAATTCTCTTTAGAAATGTCAATGGAAGGTGAGCTTACCAGACTTGTCTTGTTTAAGGTGATGGATTTGGAAATGGGAATGGAAGATGGCCTTGCTTCCCATTGGTCTTGAATATCCTCATGTAGCTCTTCCAATAACTTCTCTTTCTTTGCTAACTCCTGGTGTATCTGAGTTAGTATTTGATTGATTTTATCCTCATTCCAACTATCTAGTTGTGTGAGTTTCTATACCAATTGTAAGAGATGTAACCTGTTCTTGTCCAATTCCACCCTCATGGTATTGAAGGAGTCCTAGCATGTGGCTAGTTCTTTTTCCAACTCCTATGATTTCTGCCTCCAATACCTACTTTCCTCTTGGATATACCTATTGAGTTTTATGAGCTCTTATATCTTCTTTCTCTTCAAATATTTTCCCATGGTGAAGTCTTCTTTATTCTCCAAATATTGACCAAGTTGTGTCACGGTTAAGGATACAATCTGGCTCTAATACCATGTGATCCATAATTGAGGGACTTATAGCCCAATCAACTTACCAACATAGACACTTGAGGAAAAATACTCTTGTACAATGTTCTGAGTCTTATACAGAGATATTGGTTCCGTTCTTGATCTAGGTGGGATACATGCTATGAGTTTCATTGTAACCACTGAACTCAGGCTGTAATGAGGTCTCATTCCTTATGCTGTTTGAAATTGCCACCTAAAGGAGAACTCTCTTCCTTGCACCAAGTTTAGTAGCACGAGATGAGAAACCAAGAATTTTTCCAAGTCTTGTACCCTGGTTGGATTTTGTTGGGTATGTGTTATATTATTTGCATGATTACCCCCCTTCCAACAGGGGTTCAAGAGATGGCTCCATTTTTTGGCTATTTTCAGCCAATGTTTTCTAGCCCATTGTAATCTAATTCCAGTTTGGGAATTAGTTTTTTGCAGTTGGTGAATTCCTATATATTGTATTGTAAATGATTGAATTAATACAATGAAAAAGAAACATAGAGATCGGTGAAGCTCTAAGTTAGCTAGTTTTTCCCTTCGGGTTTCCAGGGTAAATTTATGTATACTATGTATGGATGCCATTATTTACTTTATGTTTTTCTTAAGAATCATATGCATTTTTACACTTAAACAGGTTTAGAATTTTTGGATTTTAACTCAGACCATTTCTCTCTATGTTTATGAGATTCTTCTATTCAATTACCAACCATCAAGGAAATTCAATATTACTTCTAAAACATCCATCTTGCTCCAAGAAATCTCAGTCAAGATGTAGATTACAATGCATGCTTATCTAGGGCATTGATGTTCATGTGCATTGAATTTAATCTACATGAAAGGTAAAATTTACCTCCTATCCACTCTTATCACCAGTTAAGCAAACCTAGTGTTAGCTTGAAATTCTTGGCTATACAGTACTTGGAACAAGTTATTTTAGCAATATTACTTATGCCCACTTCTCTGGAACATGGATCTCTATTTTGACTATTTGCTATAGCTCTAACTTGGGATATGGTTTCTCTTTAAGGCTCTAGCATTGGTTTATGACTTCAATTATTCTAACATCTATAGAGGACTACTCTTTGTCATTGTTTCTTATATTCTCTCCACCATCTACTTCGGTTCATCAACAACTATCTCTGTATGTAATCTATAGAACAATGACTTACTGCATGTGGTGTTAATGGACAACAACAACAAATTCTTACTTATTGTGTATTGAGGTTATCACCAACATACCACAAGTTGATGTTTTTGTTTACCAACATTACAACTAGCGTGAAAATGTCTCAACATACAAGGTTGTTCTCATCAAATAGTTGGCAGTCCAGTTAATCTTCTTATTGGAATCTAATAGAGTGAAGTCACTCTTTTGTAAACATTGAGATTGTCATAAATTTTCCAAAGAGGAAAACGGTTTCAAGCAAATGGAATCCCCCCAACAATGTTTAAAATTACCCAATGCTATTAAAGCATCCATACATTGATAAACAACAACCCCAAGCACTTTTGAATTCACCTAATGATGATAAAAATGCCCCAGGCACTTCAAAATTTGCCAAAGATGATAAAAATTCCGAAGCACTTCAAAACTCGCCCAATGATGATAAAAATGCCCCAGAGACTTCAATATTTTCCCATGCACTTCAAAATTTACTGAACAATAAGTAAAACGCCCCTGACACTTCAATATTTGTCCTAGGCACTTCAAAATTCGCCCCAAGAACCCCAATTTCACCCAACAACCAATGAACTCATCTCTTGCAAAAGAAACTTTACTCAACTATGGTTAAAATCGTTGAGGCAAAATATAACATCCTAGTGATGTATGCAAATGTCGCAGGTATTCACAAAACAACTTAGGCAATGCAAAAATGCCCCAAGTAATGGGAAAAATTCCCAAGCAAGAGAGTAATTCATCCATTGAGTGAGAAAAACACCCAGACATTCAAATATATTTAAAAATTTCAATTTGGAAACTACCAATAGAATTGCAACAACTCTTAGATGAGAGCCATTGATTTCAAGATTAATATTGAAATGGATGGTGGTAGTTTCAGAGATGTTGGCATTTGTATTTTGCAAGAGAAATTGAAAACATGAAAGACAAGCTCACATAATAGATGAGAATGAATGTTTAAACCATCCCATGAACTGTAGAAGCATTAAAACATAGATCAAATCTCATCAAAACACTGGCATCAATTAAAAAAATGAACAAGATAAATAAATTAAGCACATAATGGACACCGTAAATTTACCCTGAAAATCCAAATGAGAAAAACACCTTTGAATGGTTGCTTACGGTACATCTTGGAAATATTTGGTTACAAGCTTGCTTATGGCTCCCTTGTGCATCTTCTTCTCCTGGAAAACAAAATCCTTTTTGAGTGAAATTAAATGAGGAAATAGGGAGAGATTGGGTAATGGGAAGACCAAAAGGTCTCACCTTTCATTTCCCATTCCCCATCATTTTTCTCCTATTTCAATTTTATTTTTACATTAAATTCATTTTTTTCTCCTATTTCTTTTTTATTTGTACATTTAATTCAATTTTTTCTTTCTTGACATATTTACATTTTTTTTGTAAGTCAGTACCCATGGGGATTTGAACTTGTGGCTTTCCATTTACAACTTATCATCTCATTTACTCATTAGTATATTATATTGCAAGTACAAGTTTTACAACCATTCAAGAGTTCAGATCCATTTCAGATCATAGCTTGGCACAACTTCCAAGCTTCAAGGAACTTTTCCTTGGCCTCACTTGGAGGTAAACATGATCTCCAACATTTAATTCCCTATGCAATCGATTCTTATCTACATAGATTTTCTGTCTATCTTAGGATGCATTTAAATTCTTCTTAATCTTTGCAATATCTTGATCCATTTCCTTAAACAATTTTGGCCCAAGTACAATTCTGTTCACTGGATCATCCCAAGTCACTAATGTTCTACACCTTATACACCTTCTACCATACAAAGCTTCAAATGGACTCATTCCCAACGATGCTTGTTTCCCATTGTTAATATGAAAACTCTACCGAGTGTAGATAATCTTCCCACTTGGATGGTTTGTTCATCACATACATGAGAAGCATGTCTTCAAGCACATGTTTTACTTTTTCTATTTGTTCATCTATTTGCGGATGTCAGGCAGTACTAAAGTTCAACTGTGTACCCAAACTGCAAAAATAATTTTCTAGAAATTCAAAGTAAATTTGGTATCACAGTCGGATACAATTAATTTGGGTAACCCATGCAATTTGAATATTTCTATGATGAATATTCTTGCTATCTCATCAACCTTGTAAGTATATTTAATTGGAATTAAAAATGTTACCTTATACAATTTATCCACCACAACCATGATGGAATCATACTTTATCGAAGTAGTTGAAAATATGGTAATAAAATCCATGGTTACCACTTCCCATTTCCATTCCGGAATTGGAAAAGGCTGTAATAAACATGTTGGGTGTTGATGATCATCCTTCACTTGCTGACATTTCATACAATTGGAAATGTACTCGACAATGTCTTTTTCCATTTCCGACCCAAAATATTGCTTCCTTGCCATAACAATTATTTTCTGGTATCCTGGATGACAAAAAATATGACATTTTATGGCTTTCATCCATAATAATTCTTCTCAAGTCTGCCACATTTGGAAATACATTCTATTTTTATAGGTAAGAAGTCTATCATCCTCCACATGATAACCTTTATACCTCTTTTCCAAATTATGCTACTGTAATTTATCTTTTATTTGCACATGTTGCTTATCTTTAGCAAGAGAGTCAACAACCTTTTGCCTCAAATCTAATTGACAAATGCTAATGGATGCCACATGCATTGCATGCATTTTTCTACTAAGAGCATCAACCACTTTATTTTCTTTCCCCTTTATGTGTTTGATTTCAAAATCAAATTCACATAAAATTTCCAACCATCTAAATTTCCTCGCATTTAGTGTTGGATATTCAAATAAATATTTCAGACCACAATGGTTTGCTCTAAGCACGATTTTTCTGTTCATCAAATAGTGCCTCCACATTTTCAAAGCATGCACTATGGAAGCAAGCTCTAAATCATGGTTAGCATAATTCTTCTCATTCTCTTTCGGTTTTCTCAACTCATAATATACCACATGATTGTCTTGCATAATAACTCCTCCAATTCCATGTTTATATGCATCTATACACACCACAAAATCCTTTTCAGGATTTGCAATTTTTAAAATTGGAACACTTGTAAGAATCTTCTTCTATATCTAGAAGATTTCTTCACATTTGATTAGCTTTGCATACAACTTCTGCTCCCTTAGCAATTGCAAATCCATTCTCATATGTTCTTCATGCTCTTATTCCTTCTTAGAATACATAAAATTTTCATCTATTGTCACATCCCCTCTCATCAATCCGATGCAAGGGAGGAAACATGACTAAGATTCCAGGGATTATTTGGTAACTTAGCCCCGTTCATTACTCACAAATTCATAATAAATAAAAACTTTTATGTGCAGATTCATACTCAATATAAACACAACATAAATAAACATTATCCACACACAACTACATCATGCATTCAACAAACCAATAGCAATCATCAAATTAAACAACATGGAAAAACACATAATTAACATAATTTAAACCACAGAGAATACTTATTTTTAAGATGAAGTTATCCAACAACTGGCTATGTGAGAGCAATGTTCCACCCAACCATAGGTCCTTGTCCAACCTGTATTCTTTCAGCTGAGAGACCACCCCCGAGCTGGGATGTTTATTCACTAAGGAGGAACTAGACAGGCTCACTCACAACCATGATCTCACACAAATAGTCATGCTAAGCCAACACACGGTTGGGTTTATCAAGCATGCAAGGGACTAATGAGGAGTATGCTAAGCCAGTGATCTCAACCACAAAGCTACATACATCTCAACTAAACTCAAACAGTCATGGAACCCACAATACCTATGTCATGTCCCCTCCCATCATACCAGCTAGATGGAGAGGATCATGACGTTAAATCGGACATCCAGTTCCATACATTATAAACAAACATTCAAATTACGATAAAAATATACATATACATGTGAAAGTGCAGAACGGACGTGATACTAAACTGGGCATCTAGCCCCATGAACTTTTACATAAGCATTCGCATAACATAATATAATAGAGATATGTAGATGCATAACTATTTTTATAACACAGTGGAAGTAATATCATTTACACCTTCACCATACATTCAGATATCCATCAATTAAATAATTTCAAGAATATGCAGGAGAATACTTATCTTATGCGAAAGTAGTCCCACGCAACTAGCTATGCAACTGCAACGTTCCACCCAACCGTAGGCCAGTGTGCTCCTCAATCTCTCAGCACCACTGCCACCCCCGAGCTGGGCATGATCTCTACAAGGATCCAGGGAACAACAGACTCACACGTAGCCAAGCATACACCAAGATGAGCCAAGCCAATCTACAATTGGGTTTATCAGGCTGCTAGGAGATGGGAAGGAAGAGTTGCTAAGCTAGTGAGCTCCAGCACAGAGCCAGGGATAATCTTGCAAGATCTATCTAGCTTGGCACCCACAATACCTACACACCTAGCACAAGGAAGTATTCTTTTCAATGCCATACAGTCCCTCAAGCCATACCTTCCCTATCTAGTGCTCTCAGGGTATGCATAGAAGAGTAACCAAAGCCCTCTTGATCTTCTTGAGAGGTTGTCTCCCCCACTAGGTTTATCAAGCCACTTCTGTCCACTACCACTCCAAAACTTCAATTCACAGGTTCAAACCAAAAACGAGGATGCACACAACAGCAAAACACAATTATGGGGCAGGATAAAATGTTTTTACAGTGAGATGCATGAGATGGGGTTTCAGCTAACTCAGAAAAACATGGGAACCCACAAAAACAAAATGGGAAGTTGGGGAACAACCCAGGGAAGCCAAATCCGTTTTCAGAAAAACGTCCTTGGACATTCGGGGGCAAAAACGACCTCCATACAGTCCCCAAATCATGGCCCTTCTCTCCCAAGCTACTGTATATGCAAAAACGAACTCCCAGGCATGGAAAAATGCAGGATTTGGATGAAAAACGTGTAGGGAAAGACCCAGTTAGCTCCAACTACATGAATGAGTTAAGACTCCCTATTCAGAATGGCTTTGGGCACCATTTCATGGGTGTTTTCTTGCCCAACAAGCAAAAACACGAATTTTCAAGTTGATGGCTTTCCCATGCACGAAATTGGCTGCCATACTTCTTCATTTCCAAGGCATTAACTGCCTTAACCAATTTCTTGGAAGAATTAAATGATTGGGTGCATGAGACAAAATGGGTAGTTGGTGGTTTATGGGTTTCCCCATTGACACATGGATTAACACCATTGGATCAAGGGTTTGAATAATTTTCCCTCCCTATTCCTTGTAGAATCATGCCCCATCTCTTTGTTGCATTGCATAGCTAGTTGTGGGTATTTTTCATTAATTTGTATTTACATGATGTCTTATTTACATCGTGCCCATCTAGCACAAGAACCATAGGCATCTATTTCTTTAATTGCTGATACATGAAATGCTAAATCAATGGTGGGGCCTTGGCCTTGAGCTCCTCACCATGATTGAATTACCATATTTACATCATTTACGATTTAATACAAAGGGGGTCAAAATGGGGACGTGACAACCTATCACACCCAACACAAGGAAGGTCCCCTTCTCTGCTGCACAGTCCCTCAGGTGTCCCTTCCTTCCAGTACTCTTCAGGGTGGACATAGAAAGGTCCAAGCTGCTAATTCCTTGAGATTCTAATCTTCACTGGGTTTATCAAGCAATCCCAACCTCTGTTCTATCATTCACGCTTGGATTTTCACAATTTGGTGACCAAATAACTGAATCCCGTAATTGGATTTCTGGGCTATAAAAATGGGTTTTCCAATGGATTTCAGGGTATCTAATACTCTCAATTTCGTCCCAAGGTTCATATCTATGGATCCCCCATTAGATTTCACTATCAATACCAAATTCTGGGCATTTATGGCACTTCAAAACGTGGGTTAATTCATAGTTGCGATTTTTGTTTTTTCTCACTGTTGGGCATGTGTAATGGATGAAAACTGAAGCTTGGGTGTTCCACAATGGAATGGTAATGAGGAAGAATGAATTCCCATGAGGTAGAGTGACTTATGGGTCAAAGAAACAGATCCCATACCTGCCATACGAATTTCTGGGCTGCCCCTGCTCCATTGAAGCCATGGACTGATTTTTTCAACAACTTTCTTACACAGAATTAAATGTCAACAAGGAAAGTCAAATGGATTCTCAAAGTGACATTTGGAAGCCTATGGTTCAAGCCCACAACCCCCTCACCACTCCTTAGTGGAATACATATGGCTCCTTCTCATTAGTTGCTTCTATAGCCAGTTTTGGTATTTTATTGGAATATTAATATTTACATCAATTTACAATATTTCATGCCTTAATAACACATGGTAGTAAAATATCAAATACTTGCATTTCTAAATAAAATCTAAGCATACACTAGCGGGGCCTTGGCCTGGAACTCCACGCTAGGGAAACATACATCGCATGTATACAATATTTAAATTAAAATCCAATACACTATAAGGGTCAAAATGGGGGGTATTACATTCCCCTCCCCCTTAGAACAGCACCGTCCTCGGTGTTCTCAAAACTGAACAAAAATGGGAATGCCTCTCTCATGGAATCTTCCAGCTCCCATGTAGTGTCATCGAGACTAAGGTGCTCCCTTTGGACCTTTACCTTCCCGATGGCTCTGTTTCGGAACAAAGTGACCTTCTTGTCGAGGATGTGCATAGGTTCTACTTGGAACTCTCCCTCGGGTTCCACCTGTATCACATTCCAATCAATCATATGATTAGGATCATGTACATACTTCTTAAGTAAAGATACATGGAAAACATTATGATCTCTTATGTTAGCAGACAATGCAACTCTATATGCAACTGGCCCTATCCTATCAAGGAATTCAAATGGACCATAGTATCTTGGTGCTAGCTTGGCACAACTCCCCAACTTGAAAGAACTTTTCCTTGGTTTCACTCTCAAATAAACATGATCCCCAATCTGAAATTCCTTATGCACTCTTTTCAAATCTGCATAACTCCTTTTCCTGTCCTGAGCTGCTTTTAAATTCTACCTGATCTTAACAACTTCTTGTTCCATTTCCTTGATCATCTTTGGCCCAAGCACTAGCCTGTTCACTGGACTATCCCAATTCACTGGAGTCCTACATCCTTTTCCATACAATGCCTCAAATAGACTCATTCCCAATGATGCATGATGTCCATTATTGTATGCAAATTCTACCAAGTGTAGGTAATCCTCCCACTTGGATGGTTTATCCATCACATACATTTTCAACATGTCTTCAAAAACTTGATTCACCCTCTCAGTTTGGCCATCTATTTGAGGATGATATGCTGTATTGAAATTCAATCTAGTTCCCAATTCCTGAAATAATTCCTTCCAGAAATTGGAAGTAAACTTTGTATCACGATCAGAAATTATTGCCTTGGGAAATCCATGCAATTTGAATATCTCTCTCATGAAGATATTTGCAATGTCATCAGCCTTGTGAGTGGACTTGACTAGAATAAAGTGAGCTACCTTTGATAGCTTTTCCACCACAACCATGATTGAATCATGCTTCTTCACTGTCATGGGAAGACCTGTTATAAAATCCATAGAGATCACTTCCCACTTCCACTCTGGAATGGGTAAGGGATGCAACAATCCTACTAGATGTTGGTGTTCTGCCTTAACTTGTTGGCACTTTTGACACCTAGCAATGTACTCAGCTATGTCCTTCTTCATACCATGCCAAATGTATTGCTTTCTTGCTGCTGTTATAGTTTTCTGATATCCTGGGTGTCCAGAGTATGGCATTTGATGTACTTCATCCATCACAAGCTTCTTCAAATCTGCACTATTTGGAATGTACAATCTGGTACCATGATAAATGAGAACATCATCATCACCTAGTTGATATCTTGCACATGCTTCATCCATATTACCCTACCGCAACTTCTCTTTAATTTGAAGGTAAGTTTCATCACTAGTTTGAGCTTCTAGAACTCTTGCCTTCAAATCTGATTTGCACATACTTAATGCTGCAACATGAAATTTTCTGTTAAGAGCATCTGCAACCTTATTCTCTTTCCCTTTTACATGCTTAATTTCAAAATCAAATTCACAAATAAATTCCATCCACCTAGCTTTCCTAGCATTCAAGTTTGGTTGATCAAACAAATACTTCAAGCTCATGTGGTCTGTCCTAAGCTCGAATCTTCTTCCCAACAAATAATGCCTCCACATCTTGAGAGCATGCACTATGGATGCTAATTCTAAATCATGCGTGGCATAATTCTTTTCATGCTCTTTTAATTTCATTGTCTCATAGCAAATCACAAATCCTTCTTGTATGAGCACTCCACCTAGCCCTTCAATGCAAGAATTTGTGCACACTACAAAATTGTTCTTTGGATCTGCTATCTTCAAAACAAGAGCGTTAGTAAGTAACTCCTTTAACTGTTGGAAACTTTTCTCACATTTTTCAGACCATACAAACTTGACATTCTTCCTCTGCAATGAAGTGATTGGATGAGCTATCTTGGAGAATCCTTCAATGAACCTTCTGTAGTAACCAACAAGACCCATGAAAGACCTAACATCTGAAACATTCCTTGGAGTATTCCAATCCATGATGGCATTAATCTTCTCTAGATCAACTGCAATACCCTCCTCTGAAATGACATGACCCAAGTATTGCACCCTCTTTTGGTAAAATTCACACTTGCTTAACTTGACATACAACTAGTGTTCTCTAAGGACTTGCAACACCATTTTTAAATGTTCATTATGTTCTTTTTCATTCCTTGAATAGACAAAGATGTCATCCAAGAACAAAATTACAAACTTATCCAAATATTTGCTAAAAACACTATTCATGAGACACATGAATGTAGCAGGTGCATTGGTAAGAAAAAATGGCACCACGGTGAACTCATAATGACTATATCTAGTTCTGAAAGCTGTCTTGTGAATGTCTTCTTCTTTTATCCTCACTTGATGATAACCAGACCTCAAGTCAATCTTTGAAAACACTTTAGCTTCCTTCATTTGATCAAATAAGTCATCAATTCTTGGCAATGGATACTTATTATTGACTGTCAAAGTTTATTTAGCTTCCTGTAATCAATACATAGCCTTAAAGTCCCATCCTTCTTCTTGAAAAATAACATCGGTTCTCCCCAAGGAGACACACTTGGCCTGATATACTTCTTTTCCATTAACTCTTGTAGCTGCATCTTTAACTCTACCAATTCCGGTGTGCTCATTCTATAAGGATCTTTGGAATTCGGTGCTACCCTTGGAACAAGATCAATGGTAAAATCAATATCTCTCTTTGGTGGTAGTCCTGGCACTTCGTCCGGAAACACATCTTTAAACTCTTGCAACAATGGGAAGTCTTCTATCCTTGGTCCTTTGTCCTCTGATGAATTTGACATATGAACTGCATATAATTGACAACATTTCTTATAAAATATTTTCAACTACAAGGCTGAAATCTGTCTTACTGAAAATTGCTTGGGAATTCCTCTTATCAGTCTTGGCCTTCCCTCTTCATCAATGCACTCAAGTGCTTTCTCATAACATTCCAACTTGGCTCTATGTCTTTCCAACCAATCTATGCGAATTAAGGCATCATAATATCCTAATGGTAGTACATTTAATTCTGCATGTGTGTGGAGTCCATTCAATTCTATGGGGCACTCCACCACTACTTCACTTACTTTTCTCTTGGTCCCTGTGGCTAATTGACCTAGCCACGACTTATTATGCTTCACTTTTCTAAGAGAACAACCTTCAACCACTTTTGGAGAAACATAACTATGAGTAGATCCTGGATCAATCAAAATAGAAATAGATTGCTTAACAATCTTACCTTCAACTTCCACCACTGCTGATTGATGTTCTGCTTGATGATTATCCAATGCTGCATAAATTTGAGGCGTTTCCCTTGCCATATCCTCCACTGTAGCTGCTCCCTTTAAGTTTTGCAAGCTCCGGGGATTCCCCTTCTGATGTGGGCAATCCTTTAGCATGTGGTTTTCTCCACATCCCCAACATTGAAGTGGCCCTTTTGATGTCTTTTCTGCTGCTACTGCTGGCTTAAATCTACTCCTTGCTTGCTACCCTTATGGAAAGGTTCTTAGCTGATCTTTGAATGGTGGCTTGAATCCAGTTTTCTTTTGATCAAACCTCCCTCTTGGATTTCCTTTCCATGCTAGGTGAACCTCTGATTTTCCTTTATTCTGCTCATAGCAATGCATTTCCATTCTAATGGCTTCATCTAGACTTGGTAGATTAACAAACTCAATTCTATCTTTGAAACCTTGAGGTAGGCTCCCAATGAAGCATTGGATCTTTATCCTCTCATCTTTGATATAGTCCACATACCTCAAAAATTCCAAAAATTTGTGGACATGTTCTTTCATAGATTTCTGTCCCTACCGAAGTTCATTGAACTCTTTTCTCTTACTGTCTTAATACCTAGCATAAAGGTATTTTTCCTTGAAATACTTCTTAAATCTTTCCCAGTTGATCTTCCTTTCATTGATCCCTTTAACTTCCAAGAGGTTGTCCCACCAAATTGAAGCTTTGCCATTTAGATTGTAAATGGAGATCCTGGCCTTTTCATTTTCTGAGTAATCATGAATCCTGAAGTATTTCTTCATCCCAAGAAGCCATGCGTCAGCCTCTTGGCCCGTCTTAACTTCTCCATTAAATGTGGGAGGTCTTGCCTTCTTGAATTCTCCCTATGGGATGCCTTTGAATTTCTTCCTTCCCTCAACTCTACTAGAAACATGCCTTCTTCGAGAACCTCTGGAGTCACATGAATTGCTGGAAGAATATCTTGAGGAAGGTGTTCTATGCTTCTTGCTCACAGAACTTTTCCTTGGGCTTGGAGTCCTCTTCCTAAAACGACCTTTAAAGCGACTCACTGCATCTCTTCCTTCTTCACCTACATTGCTTGGGTTAGACCCAAGGTTTATCCTCTAATGCATATCAGTGAGGCTCTGCAAAATAGCAGCATTGAGTTGGTTCTGTTCCTCCTGAGCCTTCATCAATCTCTCATTAAAGCTTACCATGGTTTCAACCAAATTCTAAGGAGTTATTTGCTCCCTTCTCCCATTAGATTAAGTCTCAGCATTCCCTTCTTGCAAATTTTCTCCTAGAACATCCTCTTCATGCTCATAAGGATCCTGAGCATCATTTATGGTCACCATTTTCCTTTGGAGACCCTTTTCCATGTATGCTACTTCTGCTACAACTATTTAAATCTTATGAGCTGCAAGACTGTGCATTATGAAAATATTTATTAGACGTCTTAGGAATGCATATATAAACATAAAACATCAATATTTAACAGAATTAAACTCATGGAATAATTCACATAGCTATTATGTCTTCATTTCCTTGCCCCATTATGCAATTATGAAAATTACCAATATTGGCACAATTTGTCAAAACAGTCACCGACACTCTTTTGCTCTACACATCTATGATGTATGATAACCTCATTCAAATTCTAGTTATGCACCATTGTTCCCTGCTGAATAATATTTCCAATTCCTATCGACGTGCTCTATTCCGACTTCGGGTGGGGAAACTACATTACTTCAAAAATGACAATTTTTACCAAAATTTTGCACTTTTGCATAGTTGCAAAATATCCTGAACTGCCAACTTCAACCACCTGTAGAAGCAAATCTAAAAAGATTCAAGAAAAAATTTCTCCCGGGAGAAGTTATTCAATACAACAATGAACACTCAGCAACTTGTGGATTTCTGTTCCGATGCACCATTCATCTTCTATAAAATTATGGGTTTGACTACTTTCCACTTTTAACTTTTTCCAAAATTTCAAATTTTGGGCCAAAAATGACTATCTCCCAAACTGTGCATTTCTGGAAAATCTCTGTCTAACGTGAATTGTCTGTTTTAATGAGAATATGAAATGTTGAGTTTAGTAAATTTCTTGAATCCTTCATCTGAGGTCACTGTCATCCACTGCAAGCTTTTCAAAATCTCCAAAAAGTGGCCCGGAATAGTGCTTTTTGGCCTTCTCACTCACCCTGACTCCACATCCTTTGGAGTTTGGCTCCAAAATTCCAAACTTAACACTATGCCTGCTCCATGACCACTCCATATCATTTTCAGCTCAGTCCGAACTTTCAAGTGTCGGGACACTGATTTGTAAAAGCCATTAATTCCAATTTCATGCCAAATTAGAGCATAATGGGCTCGGGATCCTCACTGGTCCTTCCATGGTCTTCGTTAATAGCCTCAGAACGCCACTGAACCCATCCAATTCTGAATCCGCATGCTCCTGCTATCCAAAAATTGAGTTTCGGGCTCTATCTTTATTTATTTATTTTTTTCTTTCCGCAATCCCGCAATCCATACTGCGGGTGTGGAAATGCCAAATTTTCAACCTGGAAAACACTCCTTCCCACAATCCGTACTGCGGGTGTGGAAATTCCAACTTTTCAACCCGAAAAACACCCTTTCCATAATCCCGCAATCCTGTAATCTGTACTGCGGGTGCGAAAATGCCAATTTTTCAGCTCGAAAAATACACCTTTCCGTGATCCCGCAATCCGCAATTGCGAGTGCGGAAATGTCCATTTTCCAGCCTAGAAAATACACCTTTCCACAATCCTACAATCCACAATTGCGGTTGCGGAAATCCAAACCGAAAATCCAAAACTTTAACGTTCCCACAATTACAGGTGCGTAATTGTGGAAATCCAAAACGCAAAATTTGGAAATCCTCATTTCCACAATCCGCAATTGTGGAAACACCTCTGTTCTGGCAACTTGCAGGGCTCATATCTCCCTCGTCCCTTAACCAAATAAGGCGAGTCTGGTACAGTTGGAAATCTCTTGGAGAGATCTATGCAATGGTGTGATCCTCTGCCACACCTAAGAACTCAGATCCTGGCATTTTTCTAAATCAAAATGTCACCCAAAACTTCATCAATACCACGCTAAAACACTCTGATATCTGTCTGTAACTCACAGTTTGGCCCAAGCAGCCCCAGTGCTGCAACATGGGCTCTGATACCACTCTGTCACGTCCCCTCCCATCAATCCGATGCAAGGAAGGAAACATGACTAATATTCCAGGGCTTATTTGGTAACTCAGCCTCGTTCATTACTCACAAATTCATAATAAATAAAAACTTTTGTGTGCAGATTCATACTCAATATAAACATAGTGAAAATAAACATTATCCACACACAACTACATCATGCATTCAACATACCAATAACAGTCATCAAATTAAAAAACATGGCAAAACACATAATTAACATAATTTAAACCACAAAGAATACTTATCTTTAAGATGAAGTTGTCCAACAACTGGTTATGTGAGAGCAACGTTCCACCCAACCATAGGTCTCTGTCTAGCCTGTATTCTTTCAGCTGAGAGACCACCCCCAAGCTGGATGTGTATACACTAAGAAGGAACTAGATAGGCTCATTGACAACCATGATCTCACACAAATAGTCATGTTAAGCCAACACATGGTTGGGTTTATCAAGCATGCAAGGGACTTATGAGGAGGATGCTAAGCCAGTGAGCTCAACCACAGAGCTACAGACATCTCAACTAAACTCAAACAGTCATGGCACCCACAATACCTACCACACCCAACACAAGGAAGGTCCCCTTCTCTGTTGCACAGTCCCAAAGGCGTCCCTTCCCTCCAGTGCTCTTCAGGGTGGGCATAGCAAGGTCCAAGCTGCTAATTCCTTGAGATTTTAATCTTCACTGGGTTTATCAAGCAATTCCAACCTCTGTTCTATCATTCACGCTTGGATTTTCACAATTCAGTGACCAAATAACTCAATCCTGTAATTGGATTTCTGGGCTATAAAAAACTAGGTTTTCCAATGGATTTCGGGGTATCTAATACTCTCAATTTCGCCCCAAGGTTCATATCTATGGAGCCCCCATTGGATTTCACTGTCAATACCAACTGGGCGTTTATGGCACTTCAAAACGTGGGTTAATTCACAGTTGCGATTTCTGGTTTTTCTCACTGCTGGGCATGTGTAATGGATGAAAATTGAAGCTTGGGTGTTCCACAATGGAATGGTAATGAGGAAGAACAAATTCCCATGAGGTAGAGTGACTTGTGGGTCAAGGAAACAGAGCCCATACTTGCCATACAAATTTCTGGGCTGCCCATGCTCCATTGAAGCCATGGACTGATTTCTTCAACAAATTTCTTACACAGAATTAAATGTCAGCAAGGAAAGTCAAATAGGTTCTCAAAATGATATTTGGCAGCCTATGGTTCAATCCCACAACCCCCTCACCACTCCCTAGTGGAATACACATGGCCCCTTCTCATTAGTTGCTTCCATAGCCAGTTTTGGTATTTTATTGAAATATTAATATTTACATCAATTTACAATATTTCATGGCTTAATAGCACATGGTAGTAAAATATCAAATACTTGCATTTCTAAATAAAATATGAGCATACACTAGCGGGGCCTTGGCCTTAAGCTTCACGCTAGGGAAACATATATCGCATGTATACAATATTTACATTAAAATCCAATATACGATAAGGGTCAAAATGGGGGGTATTACATCTATAAAAAACAAGAACAAACTTGTCCAAATACCTGCTGAAAACTCTATTCATGAGACACATGAATATAGTTGGTGCATTAGTAAGACCAAATGGCACCACCACAAACTCATAGTTTCCATAACTTGTTTTAAAGGTTCTCTTGTGGATGTCTTCTTCCTTGATTCTCACTTGATGGTAACTAGACCTTAAGTCAATCTTTGAAAATACCTTTGCCCCTCTCATTTGATAAAAAATATCTTCAATTCAAGGTAATGGGTTCTTGTTATTTACTATAACTTTGTTCATCTTCCCATAATCAATACATAAATTGCATGTTCCATCTTTGTTTTTAACAAACAACATAGGTGCTCCCCATGGAGACACACTTGGATGAATGTACTTATTTTCCAACAATTCTTGTAATTTCATTTTCATCTCTAATAATTTTGGTGTACTCATTCTGTAAGGTTCCTTAGTCACTGGTGTATCTCCTGGCACAAAATCAATTGTGAAATCGAGGTCCCTCTTTGGAGGAAGTCCCAACACTTCATCGGGAACATATCCTTGAATTCTCGCAACACATGATAGTCCTCCCACTTGGGAATTTAATTTTCTTATTTATCCAATACATGGGTTACATACAATTGACAACCCTTTCTAAATAACTTCTTCAGCTGCATGGATGAAATCTGCCTAACATAAACCACCTTTCAAATTCCCTAATTTACTACCCTTGGGATTCTTTATTCATCATTGTATTCAAAGGTCATGCTGCAACAATCAAATTTAAATTTATGTCCTTCTAACCTGTCCATTCCAATGAGAATATCATGGTAAATGGAAAAATATTCATATTTTCCTTGGTGAAGAGTCCATCCATTTCTAATGGACATTTATCCACTATTTCACTAACCTTCCTCTTGGTTCTAGTGGCTATTTGGACCAACCATGATTTATATGCTTTGTTTTCTTAAAAGCACAAACATCAACAATTTTAGGAGTGATATAAATGTGAGTAGATTCGGGGTCAATCAAAATGGAAATAGATTGCTTAGCAATCTTACCTTCAAACTCAACCATAGTTGATTGATGGTATTCTTGGAGATCCTCTAGCGAAACATAGTTTCTAGGGACGGTCCTTGTCAACTGAACCAAAATTTCAGCCTCTTGGATGTTTTGAACATGCTTTGCACTCCCACTTTGATGTGGAAAGTTTCTAAGTAAATGGTCCTCCCCACATCCCGAATATTGTTTTCTGGTTTGTTATGGATTGACTTGTTTTTTTTTTAATCTTTTTATTGATTTTGTTTATTCATCTTTCACTATAAACACGTGTTAATGATCTTTGTCAATTTCACAAGCAATGAAATGACTCAATTACACCTTTTCAATGGTCATAATTTATGTTTTTATAAGTTTAAATAAACTACAACTAATATGCAATGCAAGAATGTAATATGTGATGTAGCTAATTAATAATTAAAGGAGAAAATAACAAAACATGTAAATGCAATAGATAGCATGGTGAATAGCTCACCACTCTCCAACTTGTCCAAAATGAACCTGAATTCAACTTGTCCAACTCTCTTCCAAAATGAAACACTCTCATCGCTGAGAGCACTTGTCTCAAAACTAGTGAGTAACCAAGGTGAGATGAAACACAAGTAAACATATAGCAATAGGGAGAATTGTCCATTAACTAAAACATATGCAAAATTGGAGCATTGGAGTAAATTGAGAATACTCCACAAGTTATTGAGAGAATAAATTGGAGTATTGGAGTAAATTGAGAATAGTCCACAAGTTATTGAGAGGATTCTGTGCCATATGAATTGTTAGACATCAAAAGATAAGTGAGAATAAACATTACCAGTGAGAGAATAGTCATTCCCACAAGCACAAAGAGAACCAAGAAATGAGAGATATTTCTCAACAAATCATAATTCCGCAAGAGTATTAGCTAGTAACAATGTCTTTATTAACATATGAAGATAGTCTTCAATGTCCAAAAAAGAACCAACAATGGTTCCATTTATAAGTTTGGTTTGTGGCTTTTCACTTTGAATTTTAGTGCCTTCAACTACCTTACATGACTCGATTTCTTAGTTATTGTCTTATTACAAAATTAATCTTATTATCCATTTGTCTAATTATAAAAGAAAGGATGAGGTGATGACGAGCAACATTGAGAGAACAAGAAGAAGAATATATAGGTCAACCTTGGGTGCATCCAACTCCAATTGAGGGCAATATCGGTAATTCTTACTTCATTCTTCAAATGCTAATTATTTTACCTCTTAAATCTTGCCTCTTACCCCATTTTTATAATTATCAACTTTAGTCATTGGATTTTCAAAATACACACACACACACACACTCTATGAATTATAAATTTAATTTACTAATTTCATATTGACATGTAATTTTCGTCTACTAAATAGTGTAGTGAAATGGTCCATGCATACAAGGTTAGGTTTGATAGTTAAATATCATAGTGGAATTTATGTATAAAACCACATTGTGAGCTTATTCATTGCAAAGAGCACTCTAGAACAACTCAGATTCAAATATGCATGTGAAAAAAACAATGAGTTAGAGATGGTTGCAAATATTTATTTATGTCCAGATTCATCCTTACAAGAGGTAATGAGCATAATATTTCACACCTAAGTTGATAGATTACATGGTATTGTATTACTTCCTTGGGATGGATGATGGAACACAATATAATAATATACTCAAATTTTAGATAACAAATTAGTTAATAAATTTGGGTTTGTGCCCATTTGTAAATCTTGAAAATATCCCCTCTTTCCATAATACAACATTCACAAAGTTCACTTGAATTTTAAATGTGTAATACTCCATACACCATATTGTAATGGCTAAATACATGTAGACTTTGAAAATTTAAATATCTATATTTATATATTATAATTCACTCTTCTCATATCACCTTATATATATTTTTAAATAATTTTTACTTATTAATAATCTTAAAAGTAATTTATAAGTATAAACTATTAATACATTTATAAACTATTAATGCATTTCATCATAAACTTTCCATATTTGAATTCCACCTCCATGATTCTCTTTGCCATATAGAGAACAAAATCTTGTAAATAACAATAATTTATAATAAATATATTATATCCCTTTCCAAAACATGAAAAAATTCAAGTATAAAAACAAAAGGTATATGACAAGAAAAAGTAAAAAGTCAAAACACACTATTTATTTATAAAAGATGGTGTAAAAATTGGTACTTAAGCATTAGGTTTATGGTGAATGCATATATATAGGGTTGGCTTAGTAGATAAGCTACATATTTAATAAATAAGAATATGCCTATAGGTGTCACTTGTAGTTATTGTGGATATTTGCATATGGTTTGGATATATGTATGTGCTTGTATTAGAGGGAGGAGGTTGTCTTATTGTAAAAGGAGTTATTTTGTAAATAATTTCTATTGTAAATTTTAAAGTTGTGTTCCACATTCATATTGTGCATGTTCCAATATATTATGTCACAAGTTTTCTAGAGTTTGATAATTGAACAAAGTGTGAGTTGGTTAGGAGGAATAATCTCAGTTTGGGTAGAACTTAATAGATTTAGGATGCTACTAAGGATTGTACTGCAAGATTAGATAGTTTTTAGATGTATTTTACCATCCCCTTGCTTTGATTAAGTTGTATCCATTAAATTACTGAAATTATCACATTTGATTTATTTGATTAGATGAATTCTAATTATACTTAGTAATTATTTAATAGTAGAAATTTATTGAAATTTACACTTAATAATTATAAACTATGTTGTTAGAAAGCAAATAAATTAGTAATGTTATTAGAAATAAATAAATTTTAAATGCGAAATCTGAAAAATTTATAATGTTAGCACAATAATTAATTGTTTAATTAAATAATAATAGTTAATAACAAACATTAAAAAATAAGTGTTACACTTGAAAACTTAACAATCCACATTAATATTTTTTTAATTTTAAATAAACTTTTTTTTTTACAAAATACCATTTAGAAATTCTTAAAACAAGAAGAGAAAGATATATCCATAAATTGCATAAACTACATTAGAATGTATTGAGAACTCAAGATAACCTAGCTATAGTAAACTTCCACACAATTGTTACCATACCGCAACCCATAAACATGTAAACATGATGACATTATTAATGATAATATATAACTACTCGATTAAAGTGGATTTATTAATGATAATATAAATAAAGTCTTATGTTGAGAGGTGCTTTATATAGCTTATGTGGTTGAGATGTGTAACATTGATAACCCGTGTCAATGAAAAATAATTAATAAAAAAAAATACAACATAGCTTCACAATTATAATTTTAAAAAATGTATTAAATTGTACAAACATTACCAAATAAATTCATATTAAATTTTACTTATCAATATTAAATAGATTGCAATATCGCTTCTCATGGTCCAATATAATATTTTAGAAAATTAAAAATAAGCAATAATAATAATCCCCCAAAATAACAATGGTTGAATCTTATATATATATATATATATATTTTTTATTTTTTTTTTATTTTTTTGTATTTAATGAATTTGTATGCACAAGCATTGCATATGGAGTAATTATGTCCAAGAGAATAATTGCATGTATCTATAGTCATATGTTTTTTTCCAAGAAAATAAAACTTATTTAGTATTTCAAGTAGAAATCAAAATATACATTTGTTGAGCCCTTTCTAGGTGACGTATATTTGACCTTTACCATCATACAAGTTCGTCTAAAAGCTATTAAAAAACCATGATTGTTCCCTAATAACTAAGGACATTACATTTCATGCTATAATATACCTCTATATTCAACAAAAAACTTCTTTAAAATAGGGCATAATGAAATTCAAATAACATTTCTTTCCACTTGAATTCCATACCGGTAATGGATCCTTCGCTTAAAGTTATAGCCTCCTTTGGAAGACGATACGCCTGTGAGTTGAATTCTCAGTGCACATGAGAGATATTGATTGAGTGAAAATATTCTTGTAGGGATCATATCATTCACTCCTAATGTGAGAGAATCAAATTGTCCATCCTAAATACACCATTGAACCAATCAATCACAGCTTGTGAATCCCTGACCACTTGCAAATCCGGAATTCCTTTATACTTAGAAATACACATAAGTTCCCATAGAGCCACCAATTTAGCTTGGGTATTGGTATTGTTCCCAACTCCATTATTATACCAAAAGAACTCATCAGAGCTTAAATGGAGAACAATACCAGCTCCACAATTTATACTAGGATCGCCTTGACATGCACCATCAAAATAGCTCAAAGAAATACCAGGATTAAAGGAGGGATCATTCCCAAGCTTCAATCTCAGAACCACACCTTGATGTTGATTTTCTATAAAATTAACCCTAATTGTGTGCACCACCACACTAGGTGCTCTTTTTCTCCCTTCAAACAAGCCCTGATTTCTACTTAACCATAAACCCCAAAAGACATAGGCCGACATGTATTTAAAAATTGATAGGTGAACATATTTAATCCAAGGCATCATGGACCTTTTGAGAGAACCAAATATCCAAACCCTTGGACAATTTAAAGAGATAAGCACATATTGCCACACTTGATTGGAAAAGGAGCACTCAACAAATAAGTGACAAATTGATTCCACGTCTATTTCACACACCAGACATTTGCTAGGACCCTTCCATCCTCATTTCTACCCATTATCCCTTGTCAATATTTTGTTTTCCATCACTAACCAAAAAAAGATACGAGTTTTGGGTGGACAATTCCATTTGCAAAAGATAGGCCACCACCACTTTCTCTCCTCTACCTCTTCCACCACCAAGAGATCATCATAGCTAAGTTTATCCTTAAAACAACTGACGATTTAATCCAAGAGAAGAATAAATGATCTTCTTCTTCATTTAGAGAAACAAAATTATGCATATTCCCTTGTATAAATATTCTCCATTCCATTGCTAGATCTCCTTGAATCCCAATAAAATCTTTAATTATCCATCCTTACCTCGACCCACATTCTCATAGTGTCTATAAATTTCACAAGAAATATGATTCCTCAACCCAAAATATGGCGTCTTAACTTAAAAGAAAGCAAATAGTAGTCTGCACCTCCTATTTTCCTAGTTGAATGTAATTCCCTTTGCAAATATGCCATGCCACCCATCTGCCCAGAACCGAAAAGGCACATACCAACCCTTTCCACACATTGAATAATCCATTAATAGATATAACAAAAGATTTGATCCACTGCTCATCCGTAAGATTAATCAGATATTTATGTTTCATTAGTGTTCCCCATTATCCACTAAAGAAAAGAAACCACCGGAGACTCTTTGCTGCCAATGCTTTCCTAAACATAAACACATTCTTCAAACCCCATCCACCACTCTTTCTTGGCATCGCCAACCTATTCCAATCAATAAACAATATACGCTCCTTTTTCCTATTTCATGTCCATAGAAAGTTGAACCAACTCTTCCTAATAACATCCAGGATGCCTTTGGGTACACGTGCAAGAGAAAACCAATAAACAAGGATCTACTTTCTAAGACAAATTTTAAAAGAGTTATTCTGACACCAATGGAAAGCCACTTAAAACACCAACAACTAATCTTCTTTTCGATCTTCTTCACCAACCATAACTAGTCCACTGACCGATAATCATTCGGCTTTATATAGAATCCTATATATTTAAGATCAATGTCTAAAACCTTCAAAGGAAAAAGGAAACACACGACACAAATTATCCAACACCGCACGAGGGAGATTAATATGTAATACGAGTGATTTGTCCACACTAATCTCCTTTCTTGTCGTAGAGCAAAACTGATCCAGGGTAACCTTAAAAGTCCTCCACTCTATAATTGATCCATCCCCACATAGTAGGATGTAATCAACAAATAAAATTTGAGATAAATTGAAAATTTTCAATAGAACGAATGCCTTTAATCTTACCATTGTTCGAGGCCGCTTTGAGAAGTATGCTCAAACCTTTAGTGACAAGCAGAAACAAGAATGGTGACAACATAAAACCTTGTCTCAAACCATGTGAAACTTTAAAAAATTGTGAAGGAGATCCATTTATCAACACTACAAAATTTGAGGATGTAATGCATCCCATGATCTAGTTGACCACCTCTAGTTCCAACCCAATTTGTAATAATACTAGTCTCAAGTAGGTCCAATTAACTTTGTCATATGCTTTTTCCGTGACTAACTTCACCACAACTGCTTGAATCTTCCTCGAATTTACAGAGTGAAGGGTCTCCTAAGCTTCCCTAATAACATCTAGGATTTGTCGGTTGTATAAAAAACCAAAGTGCTCTTCTGATATAAACTTTGATAATATTCATTTCATTCTATCTGCAATATTTTTTACAATCACCTTATATAACATATTACAAAGTGTTATGGGTTGAAAGTCACCAAACCAACATGGTTTGATTTCTTTGGTATAATTGTAAGAAATGTGGCATTAAGGTATCTTGACACTCTTCCATGAATTATGGACTCCTTAATGACCCTTAACATATCATCAACTAGAAGGTCAAAAAACCCCAAATAAGACTCTACAATCCAACCATCAGAGCTTGGACTTGTGTCATGCTTAAAACCTGAGAGAACTTGCTACAATTCCTTTTTTGTCATAGGAGCTATAAGTTTCTCATTAGAAGCCTCATCCGAAAATCTAGGAAATAAATGAATCGCCCTGATATGATCCACTATGTGACTTCCCTCCAGCTCTCTAAGTAATTTTTCAAAGAAACTCTTCCCCACTTCCGATAAATCTTTGAAATTTATGAACGACATTCCATTTTCCCCTTCCGACTCGTAAATAGTATTCACGACCTTCCTATGCACTGGATAACTATGAAAGAGCATAGTGTTTGGATTCCCTTCCTTCACCCAAATTGCACGACTCTTTAATATCCAAGTTGCTTCCTCCATATCCAAAAAAAGAGCCTTACGCTCTTAAGGAATGAAGTAATTCCATTTCATTATAATTGAAAACACCCACCACATTGTTCATGAATAAGCTCCTTAGGTCCTCTTCTACTTCCAACAAATCTGCTTGATGGTACTTTTATGTGCCCTATCCCACTCAACCAATAGTGTTTTTATTTTCTTCAAATTGGAAAGGAACTGACCGGTGGATGAAATCCCTTGCAATAGATCAAAAGGACTCCAATTATTGTACCGAGCAGCGCTTTCTACAACTCAAAGTGGATGAGATGTGTCACATCTGTCATGTTGACTTGACAGATGTCAGCTCCAAAAACTAAATATATAAAAAAATTATAAAATCAACCACATGTCGGTTCAAATTTAAATTGGCTAGATTGTAAAATACATTTATATAACTATACATTGAATTGTTGAATATCAAGATACACATTTTTTTAGGTGAAAAATATACATCGAATTTCAATGACAATTTTCATTTATGCATCCTCACATTTTAAATAAATATTTTTCATAAATAGTTACAAGACAACTAAATCTTTGTGTATTAGTTAGTCTTGCATTGATTTGATCTACAAGAGAGACATATATTCACAAAAAAATCACTGCATATGGATTGAGAATAACTATTTTACTTCATAATCAATGAATGAATGCAATTTTTGCATATTTGTAGGATTTGTAGTTGGCACGTGGATGATTATGATGGAGAATATATTGATTATGTATTATTAGTTTAATAATGGAACCATAAGTTAGATATTAGTTTTTATGATAATTGTAAATTATTAATAATTGGATAAATTGCAAGTATTTTACTTCATAATTAGTTAATGAATGCAACTTTTGCTTATTTGTAGGATTTATGTGTTATGGTTTACAACATGAAATAGTTGGCACTTAGATAATTATATTTGGGTAAATAACTATTTTACTTCATAATTAATTAATTAATGCAATTTTTGCATATTTGTAGGATTTACGTGTTAGCATTTACAACATGATTCCAAATTGGAATAGTTGGTCCCTAGACAATTATAATGGAGGAAAACATTTCCTCAAAATTTAGGACCCTAAAATGGGTTTCACCTGAAGGGATTTGATCCCTCTCTATTAGAACAATATTCCCATCATATACATGCCATGGACCTTCATGTTGTTCTACCTAGTGTTATTTGGACTTCTAGTGCCTAGTCTAGTGTCTTGGACCATAGTTTGTCCACATTTTACCACCTTAGACTAATGATATATCCATGAAGCCTTGTTTGTCCACTTATTCACTCATTTCCTTCATTTTGGGAGTCAATGCGCCCCACTACCTTGCATTTATGTGGGATTTATTGCATTTCCATGTTTTAAGGAGATGGAGTGTGCCCTCTTGAGGATTTGGTCAACTTGTGCATTAATGGCCACTACTTAGCCAACTGGTCACCCCATGCACCCTCATAATGGTACCTTTCACACTATTTTGACTAGCCTAACCTCCTCATGGTCCATTTATGTTCATTGAACCTCATTATGGCCCAATCTATGAGTCACACTTGGCCTTATGTCATTGATGGGTGAATTGGTCCAATCTAAGCCTCATTATTGTGAGCTACTCAACTTTCCACTAATCCTCTCGATTTTGTCTCTTGACAGCATATATATATTGTATACATGTTGAATAATAATGTAATGGAAGAATAATCCACATGAGTGTTTTTGTCTTGTGTTCTATTTAATATTTTCTTCATATTTCTTCTATTTTCCTATCAATCTTTGGTAAATTCTAAGTGAAGCTTGCTCTAGTAATCTAGATCCACCAGTGACACATATAGAATTTGACACTCTCGACACTTGATAGAGCTAGAGTTAAAATTGATTTATGTTGGTCCTAGACAATACGAAAAAATTATGCTTCTTCTAGCCAACAACAATTGAATATAAATGATCCATGCGGTTTCATATCCTCCTTACCTACTTGCAACAAATCATGACTATAGTTCAATATTCCCCCTTCTCCAATCCACGATTTATATCTCTCACACCCTTCCATCACTCTCTCAACTAGTAACAATCTATCCAATCTCTTCGAGACTCCATCCCTTCAATGACCATTCCTCCAAGTAGAATCCAAAGGAGATGGCTCAACATCCACAAGATTAGAAGAATAAAAAATATGAGAAAAAAGCATCCCAAAGGATTCAATCTAGTTGATACTCCTCGCACTTCTCTAGTAGACATTGTCAAGTTCAAATCACCCCCTAAAATGAGCTTGGGATCCTTCATAATGCTTTGATCACCCAAGTCAGACTAGAAGGGTAATATCTCTGCACAAGGGCCGTATTAGTTCAAAATTTTGTAAGATCTTCCCAAATCTTTAGCCCTTCCTTCAATAAGATACCAACATTATATACAACAATATTGTAAACATTAAATGATGAATTCCATGCCTAAAGTAAACCACTGGAGATGTCTACAACACCCACATAACAAAAATTCCATCCAGGAAGTAAAGAAGAAGAAACTTCAATTGTTTCTTGAATAAGGAGAATATCTAGATTGTATCAATCCATCAATCGTTCGAGGGCCTATTTTTTTGGGGAACCCTTGACCCCTCTCACATTTAATGTGAGGATAATCATGAGTTCACCTTATCAGAGGGCTTATCAACTAAGAACCTTATCAATAGTATGTTTCTTACCTTGCATGATTTCTTTGGATGCTTTGAGCTTTGCCTTTGACACATGTAATTTGCACCCCAAATGCAAAGGAGGACCTTCCTTTGTTTCCAGGCCACCTTCCACAATGCTAAAAAAATGCTCTTTCATGTGTTTCTTTGATCTTAACTCATATCGATGAGTCACAATATCTAATAGGGTCTTTGAAGGTACCTTGCCACCTTCCTCGACTTGTACCCGATTGGAATGACAGAAACAAATAGAGGTCGGGTTTGATGACACCGATTCAACTTATTCATGCTTTAATTGAGGCTCCAAGCCATCTAGGATGCACGAAAAAGATACTCCTTCATGACCAAGACTAGATGTAAGGGTCCAAGTTGCTATTGTAATCCTAATATCCACCTAGAAAACTAATTTTTACTTGAGGGTAAAATAGTAAACAATTCAATTTATTCATGAACTCATTCATTGTAAAATATTTGTCTTAAACTAAGTGAATTTGATTACAAATAGTAAAAATAAATAATTACCAGAAATTTTCTTGCTCAAATAATTACCACGATAACACGACTATTTTTTCATGTAATCTATAACCCAAAACATAAATCTATTTTCAATATGATCAATGAGATGAGGAAGAAGACATACTTGTAACCTAATATGGAATTTGGACTTATCAACATATTGTAGAAGCTCTCCAAACCGAGGTGGCAGCTACTGGAAACCATTAGTGGGGGACTGCTCTCCTCCCAACCAACTCCTTAGTTTGAGACTGAGAGCCCCTGATCCCTCACTCATCAATACCAAACCAATCATACATCATCATCAAATTATCCTATTATACCCTCCACCTCCAAACCTCCACATCCATCTCGCTCCCTCAACCCTTCCCTAAAACAAAGAGCATGAACCCCCCCCAAAAATAACTCCCAAAATCAGCCCCCAATTTCCCTATTTATGCATAATTTTCCAATTTTAGTTTAATTAGAGTGAATTATGCATGAGTGCCAAATGGCCTTCATGCACATTAGTTTTCTCAGTCATACTTAATTAACTTACCTAAGTTTTATTTGTTAATTCAACTTTATTATAATTTCTTTTTCTTATTTCTTATTTTAAATAATATATACTTTATTAGTATTTCCTTATTAGCTAATCTAGGTTTAATAATACTTAACTAATCTAAATTAATTTTGGGGTGTTACATACTTCTATCCTTAAGGAAAATTCGCCCTGAAGTTATATACCCCACAAAGATAAGTTCACAACATTGAGTAGAATCACACATAGTACAATGCTTAATTAACTAGTATATTATATACATTACTAGTACTATTGTAAAGACAAAAACTTATGTGTGTGGCCAATACACAAGAATTCTCATTCTTCACTAATACAATCAGATGCCCTATTTTGCAAGATGACCTTGTTTAATTACCTAGGGTCTAATATGCAACCATTCATACAAGTTATGCATTAACTTCATCATACACTTCAAAAACATGACATACACATTAACAATAAATATATAATAAATCAAAACCGACTCAATGAGATATAAAGACATAACACATTCCCCCCCAAAACTCCCTCATTCCTTACTCACCCTCTCCTTGAGAATCATACCACATGAGCAACCTCCATAACCCTCCATGCAAACACTTCGGGTGGTCCCGCTCGCCATGACACGTGCCCTCTACTGTAACATTTTTGTGGATAGTACAATAGGCATCGAAAGCTTCACAGTTAGCACAATTGCTAAGCCAATCTTTGGACCTCATCGACCGCACTGTATTTTGGTCACATCTAGTCGCCTCATCATTCACACTGGATTTTGGTTGACCAGGAATCAAGATCATAGCTATAAAGGTATTACTGAGTGATTTGGTTCCCATCCCATACTCCCTTGTGGTGATGGGCTCCCACGATATCGTGGTTTCTAGAATGCCCTGGTCTTGAAGGCCCTAGAGTGGAATACCTGAACACTTCCACTCAAAATCATATAGTTAGTCATTAATTATAATGAAACAAGTCTACAAACCATACCACATCACTTCATGATCATATTATCCAACAAACCATGTATATTTACAACTTCAAACCATCACTATTAAGAAAAATTAAAAAACACATGCTATTACAAGTCATCCCACTTCTCAATGAAAGATGTCATCATCATCATCGCTAGAATCTCATAACATTGATTGACATCCTTTAATTCATCATAAACGCTCGAAATTTACATGTAAAACCTCATGTTATCATACTCATAAGTGTACATAAAACATATGCTAAATTAAGTATATCACATAATCAAAAGGATAACATGATCTAAACAAAGTATATTATGAACATTGTTCTGAGATACATGGTAAAAAATTAGTCATGTTCACCGTGTTTAACCTTCATGAAATACTAATTATCATGATCAACTACTCCTTCATTTATGATGGAACAAGTCTTTAAGAAAATAGCCCATGCAAATAAGACATAATAAATACCATATGCAACATTATTCAAATGAAAGTGGAATATGAGTACAACTACGATGCGAACTTAGAAATTATCGTACAACTGATCCTATCTTCAACATATCAACATTTCAACAATCTCATAAAAATATAATGTAGCATATCATCATTCCATACACAAACTATAAAAACAACCATTCTCAGCATGGGATTGCATAATATCAATATGTCCTTGGTGGAAATGAAACCTAAGTGAAAAAGATGGAACTCCTTTAAAGCACTCAACTACTCATATATATCAATTATAGGCATCAAAATATCATTTTTGACCTTGTTCATTTCTAAAAATGCCCATGGCATACAAGCATAGGATATCACAAACCATATCATCATCCATAATATGCAATGTCGAAAACATCATATCATAACTGCGTGCAATCCATTATGATGAATCACTTAATTATCATTCTAGTTCAAATATAAGGTTTGACAATTACGAAATAACAAGTGAAAATATGTATAAAATAGCATCTTTAAAAAAAGGTGTATCATATACCACTAATAAGAAGATGAAATAACAAAACATACTGAGTATCCATATAAGTATTAGCATCTCAAAATGAAACATGCTGGTAGCATCATAGGTAACATCATATGAAACAACAACCCTACTTATTATCAACTTAAGAATCTCATAATTATATGTTATTTCTCATAAAGTATCTAATAATAAGGCATCGCATGCATTCTTATCATGTCACAAACTTCGACCATCTAATAGAAAAACACTTGTCACAATCACCTGTCCTAATCATTCCATGGTTTGTCATAACAAGATCACATCCCTCTTATTCTTGAAGATACCCATGGTAGTTTATTAACATAATTTGGGTTCTTATGTGGATCCAATTGTCTTCTTACATATATCTATCTTGCCTAAGGTTTAATCATTACAAACATTGTGAAATTAGGAAACCATATTCATTACTTGCAACCCATCGACAATCCAATGCATATTTAGGTTATAATTCATGCTAATGACATTTTATGTCGATGTGTATCAGTTGTTTTCGAGTTTCAAAATATGGCATGGGAGTTATCTATCACCCATTATTAAAGTATACTTATTTCTTAAAGATCAACTTATCTTCCAATGACATGTAGTGCATAGGCATTTTACTCCCCAGATATTATCACTTAATTAAGGCTTGTTATAATTAATAGTGAAAAAAGTGTCTTTATAATGGCATTACTTGCATGAGATGTATGGATATTATTGCAACTTCTACTCATAAGTTTCCTTCTATTGTTTTGTAGGTATAACTTTGTCACCATTTTCCATATTTGGCTTTATATAATTTATATTTTAAAGATACAAAATTTATAAATTACTTACATTATGATTTATCAACTCTCTCTGCATTAGTAAACTATCTTTTAATTAATGATTCCAAGAGGAATAAATATAGAGAGTTTGCTTGGGGCATTGGGAAAAAGACTAATAATGGAGCGAAATGGCTTGGTCTTATCAAAGGTCTGGAGATTGCTAGAGACCTGGGAATTGAGAATTTGACGGTTATAGGGGATTCACTAATCGTCATTAGAGAATCCAGAAACATCGTCACCAAACGGAAGAACCCCTCCACTAAGATGCATCATCTCCTAACCAACATCAACAAGGAATTCAAAGATGTAAACTATCTCCATTCTCTGAGAGGCCTAAATGGGCAAGCGGACTGGATGGCCAACAAGGGAGTTGGGCTCAGCTATGGTTCTCTAGAATGTGACAATATCATCTATGAAAATATATGGATCCCATAGCTTAAGTTCTATCCCTAGAACAAGGGATCTCCACATATCAAGGGCTTTATCAACTTATAAATCCCATGCACTTTTGTTTTTTGAAATTACAACCTTGCCTAATGACGGTCACCTGGATCCAGGTGGGATCTCCACTCGCTGCTGCATTAATTGCAACCGGTCAGATCACTAGTTGGTTGGCATGCGAAGTCTAGACATTTGTTTGAGACGGGACGGGATGGCCTCTATTCGTATCCTCCTTTGCTTTGTGAATGACAGATATCTCTGCGTTGGTTTCTCTGGTCTGAAAGCTCTCTCTGTCTGGAGCGGGGTCTTTATGTGAACATGGAGCATCACATCTCTGGGCACTCTCCTCAGGAAGGGTCTGATGTTTATTTGAATTGTCTGAGATGCAGCAAGCCCATCAGAAGCTCTCGCGGCGCCTGCAGGTGGGCTATCCCGATGTTGGATGAAGATAATGGCGTCCCGATGGACAATGAGCATTTCAACATTCCTATGCTTGGCCTTTGTCATATGCAGGTCGGGGCTAGAAGGTCCCAGGGGCATGAAAAGAAGCAGGGAAAAATGCAGGAGGATGGGGAAATAATGAAACACATCCAGGAACTTGAAGCTCAAATTAGTTTGGTCCAAAATGAGAATCTGGAATTCAAAAGGGCTTTGAACCGTCTCTTCTCCCTAGTGCAAGCAACACATTCGAAGGTTAAGCTTCAGAATAGCAAGGTCGTTGAGAAGGTGGAATATCTCGAAGAGACTTTGGGCCTCTGCTATCCACACAAGATTCGTAAAAACTCAAATGCAGATGCTATGAGCAGTAAGGTGGAAGAACTTGGCAGGAAGATGGACAAGCTGAAAAGGTTTATGGCACATTCTGGAAATTACGTCGATCTTAGCAATGAAAAGAAAGGGATGGCAGAGTCTGATGGCGCAGTCATGGACACCGGTCTCCACCCTTAGCAGCTCGATGGTTGGCCTCTCTTTGTTTTGGGTTTCGACATACTACTACTTATGTTTTTATGTTTTCTACGCTGCTTCTTGAAAGTTACAGGTTGGGAACTCTTCGTAGGTGTAGGGTTCGTCGGGTTGAGGAAGTGTTTTTTTGTTTTTCCTTTTAGTGCACTTTTATGAATAATTAATGCCAAAAGGTTGACATTTATTTGAACCTAAACAGTTAAAGCATTTCTAAATAATAATAAAATATTTTCTTGAATACACATTTATAAATGATATGTAAAGACCTTTCAGTTTAAACATATGCATATAATTCAAGCTAAAATAAATAGCATCTATAATTGCTAGTCAAATATTTTATTGCATACACATTCTCAAATGTAAGGACTATCCAATTAAACTTATGCATACACCTTTCTCTCACTTGTAAAATAAATGACTTATAATTCCACAAATTGAATATAAAATTGAAAGCATTAAAATGACATGAATCTATAAACTTTAGTAAAAAATTAGTTCCGTGGTACCCCAAATATAAATTACTTCTTTATTTATTTACAAGCAAAAACATACTATCCTAAACAATGGCATTATTATTATCCCCAACACATTGTAAAGGTAATAATAATAATCATGAAATTCTAATATATGATTTCTTACATTTAATTATATGGCTAAAACATATTATTTAAGCAAGAGCATTATCCTTTCCTAACTCTTTCCTATACCCATTGTAAATAAATATTATGGCATTCGTCCATATAATTTCCTACTTTTAATTATAAAGCAAAGACATAATCCTTAGGGAAGTGTCATTATCTGTTTTCACTTTCAAGTAAGTGACACAACATATTATTTTTTTAATATAAACAGTTGATACAATTCTCTTTCTCAAACGCATTACAACTTAGCAAAATTATCTAACATTCAGCTATGAAATTTTCTTTTCACTTTTATCGATCTAAGACATGGAATCACATGATAAGGAGTTTGCTATCGAATTGAAATACCGAGGGATTTAAATACTGACACAGATCTGTGAACACCTTGGTGATAAGGATTTGGATTCACTGTCAATGAGATCGCTATCGATCTGAGGAATGTAGTCACAAATATCAGGTTTTAAATTTGCTATCAACGAAATTGCTTATTGAATTCAAACGTTGGGGAAATTTAGACAGAATCTCAGATTAAATTCACTGTTGGTGAAATCACTATCGATCTGGGGAAGGAGTCACAAACATCGGGTTTGAATTCACCCTTTATGAAATCGCTCTTGATTGACATACTGGGGAATTTAAAACACGACCATCAATTTAATTCGCTGTAAAAAAAAAATCACTGTTGATGGAAATATTAAGGGAAAATTTAAAACATACATCAGATCGAATTTCATGAATTGCTATCGATTGAGATATTGGGAGAAATTTTAAACACAACCAATCGATCTTTGTCATTGATAGACAGAGTCGAACTTAACTTATTGCCCAATTCTGAATTCAATTTAAATCTGGAGCTGTGAACATAATAACAAATCGATTTCAGTCTTTAAGGTCGAACTCTGTCACTGTAATACTGATTCACCCTAATTTGCTTCTCCCAAATTAAATTTAATTTTAAAAAGAATAGATCTGAGAGTGCAATTTCTACTACGTATACCATATCAAGAAAATCGGGATTAGAGTTAAATTTCAAGTGAACTCTCATTTTCAGATTTAGAATTTGAATTCCCCAAACAAGACAATTCAAAACGATTAGGGTCGATTTCTTAAATAAAAGGGGATCGAATCCCACTAAGGACAGAGTTACAATTTCAAGTCAAACTCTTAGGTGCGTTGGAATTGACTTCATAACAAGACAGAGTATAATTCTATTTTCCTCAATTTAAATTGGAATCGAATTCTTAACAATAGAGTATCATCCAGAAATCGAACAACTGATCCGATCTGGATCGATTCCTCTATTTAAAACTTTGAAATCGATTCATGACAAAAAGGGCAAGGTAACCAAAATTAAATCGACTTCTGGTAGTTAGCATAAAATCGAATTCTGTACAAATGAGAACTAGACGGAATCACAATTTATAGATCTGGAATTAAAAATATACAGAGAACGTTAATAAAAAGAATCGACTTCTGAATATTGAAAGGGGAATTAGAGCCAGAGATCAAATAAAAAAATCATAATGAGATTCATCAGAGTATTAGTTTTAAAACAAAGATCAAATAAAAATTCATAATGAGATTCATCAGAGTATTAGTTTTAAAACAGAGATCAAATAAAAATTCATAATGAGATTCATCAGAGTATTAGTTTTAAAACAGAGATCAAATAAAAATTCATAATGAGATTCATCAGAGTATTAGTTTTAAAACAGAGATCAAATAAAAGTTCTCGGATCTGTGATCGCATATCGGCTATTTGTCTCAAACACTAAGACAAATCAGGATTTCAGTTCTACAATCGCATACAACTATTTTCTTTAGACATGGATAACAAATTTAAATCTTGGTGCAAGTAAACATACATACAACTTCTCAGAAATTGTAGATCCATACATTTTAACCATACAAAATTATAAATAAATTAACTGTGCAAATAGAACCTGACGGAATCACAATTTCTAGATCTGGAATTAGAAATATACAGGGAACTTTAATAAAAATAATCGACTTCTGAATATCGAAAGAGGAAATAGAGCCAGACATTTAGATTCTCCCGTTAACAACTAGACGATTCTTCAATAAAATCATAATAAGAATACATTGCTTGGTCAGTCTATCAGAAGTGCGATCTATGATCAAGATCGACTTCTGAAAACCATTTAGCAGTAGAACGATTCTTCAATAAGATCTACCTCTATTATAATACAATTTCTAAACAATAAAATCAGTTTCTGGAAATCGAAACAGGAAATAGATCTCAAGATGAAAGACGTTACATTCACGAATCAATAGTTTTCACAGGGTTGAAATAAACAATGTTCAGTGATTTGGGATCCACGATTTCTCTTTTAAACAGGGTATTATGGTTTCAAATGCCAAAAATATAACTAAGAATGTAAAACGTATATTGATAACAGAATTTATAATTACATTAACACACATTCATTGATCGATCGTATAATATACATAAAACAATATTAAAAAACGATACCCACAAAAATTGGTATAACGTTAAACTGAAAAAGGAATTCGATTGACTTTAAAATAGAAATAAGGATCGAGCTAAATTTTTAACATCCAAATTTACTGGTTTATGAGACCGAGCTCTGTAATTAAATAGACAGAGTCGATCCATGTTGGGTATTTATCCTCAAGGTTCGATCTAATCTTCAATGTCAAATTAATTCAGCAGCGATTCTCCTACTTTTTAACCAAACAATGCTTTCCAGTATTCCTTTCAAAACGATTCATAATTGTAACCAGAACTATACTCGGAGAATATTATTCAATTAAATTTCAGACTGATATAAATCATAATTTACTGTACATACCTTTCTGGCAGCCGCGTACGAAGTTCTGAAGGAGTGTTGAAGCTGTCCTCGCTATCCTGCTATTGGAGATCTCAACAATTCACCGGCGGACACCTCGGTTAAACCACCCAACCACTCTGGAAGTATTCTTCTTCCTTCCAGACCCCCGAGCTATTCAGGTCGTAGAGTTCACACATGTATTTCAGAAATTCAGCTTGGGATTCCCCTCCCACCATGATTTCTTAGCCAAACCCTTAGATAGCAGCAAGTCTTTGAGGCACTCGAAAATTACGACAGTCGTCCAAATTATGGGCCCTTTACCCATTCCCTAAGCCTTCTTTATAAAGGAAAATCTCATGTGACACATGTCGTTTCATGCATAATTAAATATTTTTAATTAATTATTTAATTAAAACACTCACCCATCCAAGTGTCAGTTTCTCTAGGAAGTGCACCTACACCCCTAAGTTTGCTCTAGTTTGTCCCCCTGATATTTTAATCAACTCCTAGCTTTTAGTTGACTAGGTGTCTATTCTTAGGATTATATTTTGCTCCTAAATAATGATTTCTATTATTTTAAATGCTCAACAAAAATAACTATTCATGTGCAAATGTCTAAACTATTTTTATGCATTTGCTAAGTAACAATCTAGAGTTATTCTCCTAAGTTTTTATGCAGTTTAATTTAACAATCAGACTCACTAGGATCACGGTGCCGCGCCGTTGGGCTCCTGGTTCCTTAATTTTTAATTCCCTGACACGGCACCACTCCGTCGGGTCCAATCATCCATGGTTTCCATTCCTTGGCATGGTACCGCATCGTTGGGTCCTTGCGTCCATTCTTTCCGTTGTCGACAGGGTACCGCATTGTTGGGCCCTTCTGCCACCGTCTTTCCGTTTTGACTTGCGGGAACTCTTGTAGGGATTTTAGGAATCGTTACCATCCATCCTCCATCTACATGCTATCTAGGGACTAATGGCGCTGAGGAGTGAGTCCGTTCTCACTGCGCGCCCCTCAACTCGTACGTGACCAGCTCCGTCGTGGCCCACCTCGTACGCTCTCACGCATTCCTCTTGAGCAAGCGGATCAATGCTTATCTGCTCATGCATGGTATTCTTGTCGAAAGTCGACATCGTCGTCGCTCCCCCTGTGTGTGATTTATCCGTACTCTACGACCCTTCATGTTCCTTTGTGTGTCCGTTGGTGAACCATCTCACTTGTTTCTACACACACTTCTCACAACAAATTATTAGTAGCACTTTCCTCAATAATCATCATCTGATTTCTAAATCTAGTATTGTTAAACATTTATGATTTATTCAACTTCTTATTCATCTAATCACATATACATTTCGTTGACAATTACATAATCACCATACAGCTAGTCGTTAAGCATTATCCATCAACATAATTTTCCATAGTCATAGCTAATCGTTTAACATATGCAATTATTCATTTACCTCAACAGTTCATATACACATACTCAAAAATAAGGTCAAAAGGTTATTTAATTAATGTTTCAATCGGCCGGGTCACTCAGCAGGTGCCCTCAATGTCTACAAAAAGTCTAGGGGCACTACAGTAGGCTTAGCACTCTCTTAGTTTTTGTATAAGGAAACACTGTAGCTATGTTTCGTTTCTACATTCTACTTCTGGGATAGTTTGTGAGGTGTTATAGTTTTCATAGAACTGGAAAATATCATGTTAGCTATAAGCTTGAAGAAGATGAACAAGGAGTGATGGATGCCACCTTGTTATGGGAGCAATCTTTCCTCTTTGCTATGTAATTCCGTTTTTTCTATATATAATCAAAGCTACTCAACCGTTTCTATTAAAAAAAAAAAACTATCTTTTAATTAAACTAATATGATCGAGAGAATTTATATTTGTATCTCTAATACCTCACCCCAAAAGATATAAATAAATTTCTTCAAAACACTTAGGTAGATGTACACGATCTCTAATAGCTCACCTCAAAAGATATAAATAAATTTCTTCAAAACACTTAGGTAGATGTACACGATCTCTGATACCTCACCTCAAAAGATATAAATAAATTTTTTCAAAACACTTAGGTAGATGTACACAATCTCTGATACCTCACCCCAAAAGATATAAATATTTTTTTTCAAAATAGTTAGGTAGATGTAAACGAGAGCATGGTTACATGAAGATAGCAAATAGATTCTCATAGTGGATATTATAAAAAAATCAATTTAATTTAAGTGTCAATGTCGAAAATCCCCATCTTTAAATGGTAAGGGAATAGATTTGCTTTTAATAAATCCATCTTGCTTCATTTTCTTTAATTTTAAATAGTTTTTAATTGTTTTTTTTGTTTCTTTTTTACGGTAGGAATTAAAGGGAATCAAGTGTGAGCTTTCCTCGGTTCATCCATACCCAACTTCTTTAATTGTATTTTTGTTATTGGTACCATATGTAATAATTCCTAAATGTCAAAAGCTAAAAGCTAATTTTTGGTAACTTTTTGGGTAGTAAATTTTCAAAATTTATATAATTAATGGTTAAAATCAATTCACTATGTACAAAGAAGCAACAAAACTATTTTAAAAATGTTTAGATATCAATGATATAAAGTACTTCAAATATCCAAATTATTATAATAATTTGTCTATCTATAATGTAAATGGGATATAAAAATATAACTTTATTTATATTTTTATTTATATTTTGATTTATATTCATCTTTTCATTTTAATTGCACTGAGTGAAATGAGGTGCTTTACAGCTCAGTATGGAGGAGATGTTGTAACATGATGTGTAACATTTGTAATAAAATAATTAAAAAAAATTATGAAAAGTAATTAAAAAATAGATGTTCGTTTATAAAATAAAAACTTAAAACTTAAACCCGGATCTATCAATCAAGAGAGATCAAATTTCTTGAGTTTAAATTTAACAAAATAAATACACCTCAAGAAATTGGATCCCTCTCAGTGCTTGATAGATACGGATTTAAAATGGATCTATATTGGTTTAAAAAAAATTCAAATATATGATAATATAATTATATAAAGTCAAACCCTATACTCAAAATTTTATTACACTACAATTACAATTTCAGTCAATTTCTGAATTTGAATTATTTACAATTTAGAACTGCCAACTATTTATAACAAGAGCCACGAGGTGGCAATGTCCCCGACGGTGCATTTGAAAAGGATGCCTAGCTTTGAGTTCCAACTTCAAACCTTAACAGCCTAGGATCGGTATAAATTCTTTAATTTTGCAAGAAACATGTATGAAACATAAGTAGAATGAATCCTTTTTTTTTACTCTGTAATTTTGTGCATTATGAAGTATAATGCAAAAGACAAAAAATGAATACCACTTAGGCTGAAACGAAGAAGAGAAATCCAATTTCAAAAAGAGGAACTAGTTGGCTGAGCATTAAGTCGTATTATAGCCATACAAATCTATGGCAATTGTCATAGATAGAAAAGCCTGTGTGCAAAGAAGAAAGGTGACCAAGGTATTTAAGCAGAATATGCTTATTGTAGGTGTCGAGGTAAAAGGATTTTTATGAAAGGAAGCATCAATATTTTTTAATAAGCAACAAACTATTGTAAATGCGAGAGAAAGTTTTTAAACAAAATCAGCAATGCAACTCAGCCCTTAGCTCAAGTGCATGCAGAGATGGAAGGGCAAAGTCTAGGCCAAATATTATGCTCATGAAATAGCCATATTAATAAAAAAATAGAAACCAAAATCGCAACATACAATGTATTTTTATACCAACCCAGAAACACAACTCAGTCCATAGTTTAAGTTGGCCAATGTTTAGTACATTATTGTGTTGCTGAAATGTGCAGATTAATCAAGATGCTGATGAATCAAAATTCAAGATGCTAATATTACGATTCTTGAAATCTAAAATGATGCCATATTTGATGCATTCCCAGATGGATATTTTAAACACTAAAAAAATAACAACAGAATTTAAATGCAAATAGAAGAAACAACATAAAGAAAAATAAAATAACAAACAACAAATAAAATACCAAAATATAAAAAATATATTTAACAAACAGTCTAAAATGATGGCATATTTGATGTATTCCAAGATGGATGTTTTAAACACTAAAAACATAACAACGGAATTTAAATGCGGATAGAAGAAACACAAGATAGCAAAATATTGCAAGATAACATAGTGGTATCATGAACCGATGTGAGCTAGCAGAAAAGGTCAATTGCTGGAGATTCAAATATAAATATGCAGTTTTACTGTTCAGAATCACACATGAAGTGAAAGTGGAAGCTTTCCATGAGTTAGAAAATTTTGGTGAATATATATCTAAAACCTTTTTTGTATATGTGTAAATGTTTTTTATTAATGTTTAATAAGCTATAAACTCTTCACATTTACTTTTAAAAAAATGAGATATCTTTAACATTAAAATATATGAAAATCAAAACAAGGGAGAATCTAGAAAACAATGTTGGAGCTGATTTGGAAACAATAGGTAGAGGTTACAATGCCCAATCATTGTCCATAGAAGGATGGTATACTTGACAATGCAGGTACAATCAGCCAGAGAGGATGAGTGTTTCCATATCGAACTAAGAATTGGGTCAATTTCATAGGAACTTGTTGCATAGAAGAAGAGATTGATAAGCCTATTGGTGTTCCTTGTCCCTTGGGATCCTGTATAAGCCACTTTAAATCGACCATGTTAAGGATTATACGTTTATTCAAATGCCTTTTCATGATTTGTTGCAATTCTCTGAAGTTGATAGCAATGTGGTTTTTATGTTTGTTTCCGGAACAAAAAACATAGATCTCTGTTTCAATAGGGGGACCTGCACATGCTGAAGCTGTGTTGGGGTTTCAGCTTTTTCTATTCTTTCTACAGGTTCTTTTATTATGGCTACAGGCTCTTTCTGACGTATGAGAACTGGATTCTTGTTCTGAACCTTTAGAAGGATTTGTATGATTCTAATATCACGGTTTGTATTGCTGGTGGCCTCAGCAGCAATGGATGAACTTTGACATCGACGAGAATTATGGGAATGAATAAATTTTGTTGTTGGGATGGACTGGAAATGAATACCACTAAGCTGCAAATAAGACAAAACGAATTTCAACAAGATCAATGAACAAGAGAAACTAGTTGGTTTTAGTGTTAAATCGTATGACAGAAATAACAATCTACGACTATTGCCATAGTTTGCAGTGGTCCAAGGGACAAAGTTTCTAAAACCATATACAATCCACTGACCCCTTACAGACCATGGATAATTGTAGGAACAAAGTTCTGAAGAACGCCAGATAAAAGATCAGAAGGCAAGACAAAATAACAGAGAAAAAAGGAAAAGCTATAGCTCTATAACCAGAAGCAGTGTCCACCACAATCATGAACTGAGACTTGAAGCAAGATATTTGCTTTCTGCTCTAGCCTTACCTGTCTCAGTTTTCTCTAGACAGACAACAGCTTACTGTAGTGTACACCCTGCCCACCATGTTAATCGAATTCAACAAAATAAATTTAGAAACATAGCTTAAGCACAGGAAAAAAGCATGTAACCTCGCAACAGAAAAACAAAACACCTCAGCAGGGCATCCCTGCATTTTAAAAAGAAAAGAAAAAAACAAAATTGCAAGATCAACCGTCTATCAACATGGCCAATTTGGTGTCATTTTCTTCAGATATCTCTGTAGAAATGGGAAACTATACAGCATCTAAATGGATGCAATTGGGAAGAAACCATTCTCCACAAGAATAACTTGTTTATGCCTTGAAGACAAGCATAGCCAGGGTAGCAAGTAGAGAAGCAAAACATTAGAAAATTAAAATGAAAAAGCCATTTTACAAGCTCTGCAGTATTATCCTTCGTTTTTCCAAGAACTAGTGACTTGTATTAATCTGTGTGTGGAGTATTTCTACACGCAACCATCTGCTCTACATGTATCCATTTCCTATTCATGCACCCATCTATATCTTTGCATGGACATATATACCTCTTCATGGAGCACTATTGGCAAAAAAGGGATAAACCCTATGAAAACACTCTTTTTTTTTAATAATCTATGCTTTTTTCAATGACATGAAAAGATTGTAATCACATACAGGAAATCGTTATGAAATAATTGATTTTACAGTTATTGCAATTATTATGTTCAAGCAGAAAGTGAAAACACAGAGTTCAAGTTTCAGTCAATCTCCACACTTTTTGAATTAAGCAGAGTATGAAAAGAACACTATATCGCAAAGCTAAGAAAACATCGAAATTGATACTGGACATATACAAACAACATCAAAACACTCTATCAATGGCATGAATGCATAGTTTGAACCCTGTGTACACGCCATTCAACACATTGAAGCAGTATATAAAACATCATCCAAGGAAATATGCAACTATAACATACATTAAATATTATTGAGACAACATCAGGTAAAATATCGGAACACAAAACATATCAATTGCAACATACATGTTTTTGGCTTATATATATGTATTTATATATACAACGTACAAACAATCAACTGCATATATACATTGCCAGGCATAGAAAAGATCTCCAAAATCCGCACTTGACTATGTATGCCTCTAGAAGTATCCAAATGTAGTTTTTTTTTCCTGAATATGTATTTATATGTTTCCATCAAAATCATGACAACAGTGTTTGGCAACGTATAGGATGCATGGAGAGGTGTTGTATACATCAGTACAAAACTGTAGCAGTTGACCATTTTGACTGTAAGGTCATATCAGAAGAAATTGTTAAACAAAATTTGGTACTGTGCATCGAGGAGTGTTTTTTTTTAAATTCAAGGGATAAAAAACTAGTCGAAGAACTAGAAGCATGTGCATCTATCCATGTTCACTTGGTAAGATCATGATTATATTAAAAAACATAATTTTTGTAAAGTTTTTATCTTTTTTTTGTATGGAATCCCGTGTCAATATGCATAAGTATTTTTCAGATCTTGCTATCTGCTTTGCAAAATTTCAGCTGAAAGCATCATGGTCAATGTACTTGCAAGGGTGCTATAGTTTTCTTCCTGCACATTGGGAAAAAGGAAAATATTATGATCAAAAGCAAGGGACAATTGAAACCAAAACAGGTCACAGAAAAGTTAAAGCTGAAGAGAAATTGCAATGACTGTAAAGGCTGATAATTAGCAGACAAGAATAGTAGCCACATAAGTATAATGCAGGAGTTGGATGTGTTGATCGATGCAGGAGATGAACATTTGCAGCCAGATACAAAGGATTCATTTCTGCAAGAGACTATCGAGTTTGTTCTTCATTTCCAGTCTATACCAGTTAACATGGGATATATGTTTCAAACAGGTGGCAAATATGTTGTACTGTGGCAAATGCAAGGCCAGAATACATGAAATCTGTGATTTTGAAAATGTGATTGGAGCATTTGCAAGTGCATAGAAAATAATAAATCTGGAATGAAAACAAAGTTCAATGTTTCAAGAAACAACCAATCTAAAAACATATAAAAAATGCAGTTGACATAAGCAATTGACATGTGTTATTTTTAGGGTAACACATTGACAGGTTTAGATGGCAATTCAATTGGTTTGTATAGCATTGTGAAGATCAAATGAAGCAAAGATGTAGATTAGTTTTTGGATCCTCATTCGATGTTTTTATTTGATGCAGTGACATTTTTTTTTGGGGGTATGGGAAAAGACAAAGAAAAAATTCAAGGCAAATATATGGAGGTCAGAGAGTCTGTCTGCAATTTGTACCATTTTTTTCCCTATAGTTATTTGAGAATAAGTTATGCAATCAAAAGCAAAAATCTGATTTGGATGGCTAGTTTTTTTTCTATATATAGAGGGATTTGCTGGTAAAGATGTCTAGATCACTTGTTTTTCTGCATTGGCATAGGATGTTGATTTTGCAAATACATGTGTTGTGAATATGTGGCTTATAGGGATGCGCCAGGGCTAATTGAAATTGCTATGGCATTATGAAGGAATCTAGGGATGGAGCCTTGGAATTTCCATTGTCGTGGTCTGTCTCTTGTTCAGGGAAACACGGGCTGGGATTTGGTCTTCCCTGTTTCTGTTTGGGTTATTTAGACTTGCTGTAATTTTGAAATCTTTGTATGATTGATAGTAATTTACTATGGTGTAGTTTAGGACTATCTAAAATTTGTTGAATAACTGATATGATTGCATATATGTTTATTGTTGGTTGCCAAAGCTAGAGAACAAGTACTAAAACATGGGCATGAACAGGTTTTTTTTTTTGAATTGCAAAAAAACATTGCCAAAGACAGATAAGTGGCATTGCTACATTTATTTCCATAATTGGTTGCCTAGGACATAATACAAGATACCACCAAAAGCCAAGCATCTGCAGAAATTTTTTGCAGTTTCCTTACACAGGTAAAGAATCAAAAAAATGTTCAGAATGTCAAGAAGCGAAGTGGCCATACTTAGTTGGCAATGATCAGAAGACAGTGACAAGTGGGAGGAAGCACGTTTTCTATCTGCAACTACAGTTAACATGATAGAGGTACATATTGAAATTGGAAGCAGATTTTGTGGTGATAAAAAAGATTAGGTTACATGAGCATAACAGAAAACATAAATATGCAGCGATGTGTAGGCATGTAACGGATATATGTTTAACATACCTTTCGCTCAAAGTTTTTTAAAGTCGAGTACTCGGTTGTTCATTGCCAAAGTGAAAACTCCTTGGTGATTGAATCTGCGGAGATGGTAAATAGTTGATGAAACTGATTTACAATATTGTTCATATGACACAGCTGCAACAGTTGGGCAATATTCTTTCAGCTGTATCCCTCAAAGAGTGCATTCGATAACCCCCTCATCTGTTTCCAACTTGAAGTGTAAGATATGTTCAAATGTTGTGCGAGTGCCATGGTTGCAAAACCAACAATAGGTTGTGCTTTGAATCATAGGCAGCTTGCATTCTGAACATGTGCATTGGAAAGGCGGTGCAAAAGCATTTTTAATTTTGAGTTTTCCAAACATCTGTTACAGGTTTGAACATCAGAAATAGGAAAACAGTGACATTTAGCAGGGGTAAATAGAAATTGCAAAGATAAATTGAAAGTGCAATATTGAGTGCAAGTGTGTGAATTGTGTTTTTCAAATTGTTATTTGAGATGCCATAGACGTGACATTAATCTATGCCTCTAGTTTTAATCGTTTCCAGGGATTAATTGGAATATGAAACTTGCATTGAAAAAGAATTTGTGGACATGTTGCAAGGACATGTTCTTTTTTTATCGATTTGAAGAAGGAAATCTATTGACTAGATCAATATATACAAGAATCAAATTTGGTTGAATGCAAGAGTTAATAGCAATTGAAAGTTGTGTATGCTGAAAGAGAAGTAAATAGGAAAATACAATATTGGTTAAGCTTGTGAAGAAAAGCAGAACCATGTTTAGGAATGAAATAAATTGAAATGTGAAAAAATTGAAGTTCATTATCAATATTGTAAGCGGATTGCAAAATGACTTTAACTATGTTTGTATTATTGGATTTTTTATGCCTAGAATTTTGTAAATGCAGAATGAACATAGAAAAGCAAATACTTTTTTCATGGTACTAGTTCAAATTGAATAGGAAAAGCCATTTTTCGATAGCTTACCTGTGTTTTTGCTTCAATTACTGGCAACAAACTCTGGATTGCAAATTCATCATTCAAAGGATCAATAAATGTTGCCTGGGAAGTCCCCATCAGGTGGATGCCTTTTGGACCTGGCCTGATAATGTTTTTGATTAAGTAAAGAGGAGGTTCGTCCTGTGCAAGCTGTTGTTGAACGCGCAGAAATAAAATTTTATAGTTTTCATTGACTTGAAATTGCAAAGGGGGAAAAATGAAACAATAAGATAGCAAAAAACATGTTCGCTGAACAGAAGCAGATGCCGGAAAAGGGAATGTCAGTATGTTTAAGGTGCAAAAAACAGAGGAAAAGGATTTGTTTTCGTTTGTTTTGGAAGAAAGTTCACTAGAACTAAACAATATCTTTATGTACATAATCATTTTTTATATATAGGGAGTGAGCAGTGTACAGTGGCATAGTCATTTGCAGTTTCACCATCTCTGATGTAGAAATCCAATTGCTTGTTGATGTATTGATAGCTGACCACCATTACTGCAACACTGCCAACAACATATGTTTCATCCGACGACACCAACTCTGAAATTGTCATGTCAGGAGGAAGACAACGCCATTTACAGACCTGTTCTATTGTTTCAATACAGGTGGAAAGAAATATTGCTATTGAATTTATAGCATCTCCGCGATCATACAGGCCTTTTTTCTTTAATTCAAATCCAGTTATTCGTATGCTCTTCCCAGGCAAGAGAAAGTTACCAAATCGGTTTATGAGATTATCATTCATTGTAGCAGTAATTGTCATCAAACCATCTTTGTCGACAAGGTCTGTGTGCAAAATATTTGTCTTAGCAGGTGAGTTTTGGCTTCGATTTTGTGCAGGACCGTAAATAGCCAAAATATCACCTTCAAAAACATGTGTATGTGACATAGTGCACAATTGTATGACAGATGATGCTTCTACTGAAGCTTGTTTCAATCTGCAAAGACAATGAAATGAAATTGTCAAAAAAGGAAAGCAATAGTCTGTAGAAACTTTTGGATTTTGAACTGCATAGTGGAAATGGAAGGTTCAATATCCTTATGCAACAAAATTTAAATTTGAAGTAAATGCATCACAATGCTAGTGAGACAAATTGTCAAAGCAGTCAATGAAATAAAGAGACAGTAGGCAGGGGGAGCTGAAATGACAAATTTAATGCAAAAGGAAAGAGCATTACCTTTTTGGACCGCTTGTTGTTGCATCTGTAAGAGGCAAGGAGGGAGTTTTGATTGAAATAGTATCTATGCCATCATTTGAAGGAGGGGGACTTCTTTCAGCAGATGGACTGTTTGGTGTTCGTATCATTGCCATGGTGGTTTGCTTTGTAGAAATATGCTTTCTGTCTTTGGCTTTGTTTGAAGCAATATAGCTGCTTCTTGATGAATTTGCAAAGATATCTGCACGTGGAAGAAGCAGATACAAGTACCAATTTTTTTGGTTTATATCGGACAAGAAAACAATAGTTTTGATAAGCCACAGGCATAAAGCAGACCAAAGAATGTGTATTTGATGAAAGGATGAAAGATATTTTGCATTGCTTGCTAGAAAAGACAAACAAGGAAAAAATTCAAATGAAAATAATAAGAAATGTAGATGAAAAGCATTGGAAATTGACATAACACATAAGCTTGTTCAAAGACATTTGACAACAAAGAATAATATTTGTTAGAGTGAAACATGTTTGCATTGGAAGATGTTGGATTATAATTCATTGTTGCTAGAATGAAGTATACTGTTGACAAGGACATTGAAATTTGCTGTTTGATGACATTTTTAAAAAGCATGTACCATAGGCAAGGGAGATTGTTTTTTTTTGTCAGGCACAATTGCGATGAGCGTAATTGCAACTTGTAGAAAGAGGGGTATCGAGGCTATTGACAAGGTATTGTTCAATTGTAGTTGAGTGCAAAAAGCTAGTTTCTTAGATGTTTTTTTTTTGTATCTATTTTTTGCTTCAAAATGAAATTGCCTAGGCAATGTAGAAGAGAATGTAGATGCCATGCCCATTGCAACATTTTTTATTTAAACCGAGATCAAAATTGAGAAAATATGGGCTTTGAAAGGAATTACAACAATTGCAACGGAATGAAGCGAGTAAGTGGAATATGTGAACTAAATGGATTTTGTCGAAGTGATGGGGATTGACAAGAGACCAATGAAATGGTCAGACCAGTATGCATCAGAGACAGTAGATGAAAGGGTGTCAAGCTGTAGATTTGTCCAAAAGTGGTCAATCATTGAGCCATAGTTTGTTGTAACTTGATTTGTTTTCAATTTTAGATTTTTCATTTGCATAAACTGTTCCAGTTTTTTTTTTTTTTTTTTTTGGTGTCTGTTTCAACATATCGATGTTAAAATCTCTTGCAATAACAATTGGCAGATTGTTGTTGTTTTTGGACAAAATAGAATCCAAGGCATGGAACAGCTTCCCAAGAACGACGTTTGGTCTGTTATAAATGTTTACAAGCTTAATAATGGAGTTAGAAATATTGAGATCAACAACAATTGCTTCTACATAGTTTTCTTTATATATTGTTGTTTCTAGAATAATGATCTCTTTATGTACAACTATTAGAACACCATGTATTGAATAGGCCGCAATACAATTGTATCGGTTTGTGAATGTATCATTTTTTGGAGGAATTGGCATGTGGGTTTCCTTTAAACAAAGAATATGTGACTCTAGCAGCTCAATGTCATTTGCGACATCTTGAATGTGCAAAATCAAACTGCGAGTGTTAAGTGACGATATCAGTAGGTGTCTAGTAGAAGTAACTGATTTAAGTCCAAATTGAAATTGCAAAGCCGCATTTTTTCTAGTCTATTCAACTCGGTGACTACTTTTGCTGAGACAAAGAAATTCTTCTGTTCCAAGCTATTCAAAAGATAAAGATAGTCAATTGCTTTTACACGAGAAAATGCAGTGTAAACAAGCCCATGTTTTGTAACACCTTTTGGATCAAATGCCAATTTTTGAAGAGTTAATCCCTGAGCTCTGTGAATTGTCTAGGCACATGCTAATTGAATTGGAAATTGTATTCGAGTGAAATTTGTTTTATTTCCAAGGCAGATTTGTGTCACCATTATTTTGATTGGTGTCCAAGTTTGGATAATAGAATCAGTATACAGTTGATGCATATTGGCACGTGTAATTGCACCGATCTTTGCATCAGTAAATTCGATCCAGACGATGTTTGGATTTCTTTGATCATAGTACCTAAAGATACCTTCTGCGCCATTGACAAGGCCATCTTCGAGCAGATAGTTGCCACCAACCAGCTCAACTAGCATGTTTTTTTTCAGGGTAATTGTGACGGGAAGTTGATTTTTTTTTTGATGTTCAAAAGTGTTTTCAACATGATCAACTTTAGTGTCTTCTGCCACAAATGTAAAGGCCTCTATCTATACAGCTGAAAACATTCTAGAATTGTGTTCATCAACATCTCTATTGCGATAAAAAGGGAAGGGGAATGATGGATCGATTGGTGGTTTCCTATGACAATGTGTGTTCAAATATTGGATATCATTAGATGTTTGGTTGCCTTTTCTTATTCTATTCAAAATAGCAATGGACATTTCATTTTTTTGGCGTACAACTGTTTTAAGTTCAAAATATTTCACATTGTCAATCCAAAAGCTGTAAGGAAATTTCTGATGCTGGAAAGATGAAAATTCAAAGATCCAAGAATCATGTATAGGTTCGGCTTGGAAAAAATCGCCACAGAAAATGACATCAACATTGCCAAATGGTATTGTCGGTGTGTGCATAATTTGACGAAGGTGTTTGTCTATGTTGTGTAGCATACGGGATCCTATCAAGGACACTTCATCAAGCAAAAGCACATGCAATTGTTCAAACTATTTGGACATGAGATCTAGAGTATTTTAACTTAAGGGGAGCAAGTTCGCAGAGTTCAAAGGAAGCTTGAAGGCCTAATGAACAGTGACACCATCAACATGATATGCAGCTTTTCCAGTCAATGCAGCAATTAGGCCTTTTCTTTTTAGCGGGTCACTGCCAAGGTCCTTGTCATAGAAGAGTACAAGGGCATCGTAAATAGCCTTTGCAGTATGTGTTTTGCCTGTGCTAGCACTTCCTGTCAAAAACATATATAGTGGCTTTGCAGGGTTTTTTTTTTTTTGAGATATAATTTCTTTGACTATAGATTGTTGTTCAATGTTTAGTTCTCTTCATGTTGCAATATAGGCATCTATGTTAGGGACAAATGGTTTTGTATTTACATTTGACATTCTCATTTCCGTTCCCATGGGTTGTTTTTTTTATGCAGAATGTCGTCACGGATATCATATTGTTCAAAAGTAGTTGAATGATTGAAAGACTCGGTCTCTGTTTCCAAATTCTTTTCCATTCCAACTTCTTTCTCAACAATTTCTATTGCATTGTCAATGTTACCCCATTTTGTTGTTGGCTTGACAGAGAACTTTTCCTCGGCAATGCAACTTGCAATTTGTTTTTTGCATATGCTTTTGTCCATGTTTGCACTGCCTGAGTCAAAAAGTTGGTGAGGTTTCTATGAGGCATGAATAACAATAGATTTTCTCTTGCAAAGTTCTCAGGATCCTTCTCCTCATTATATTAGACATATCGAATAATACATGGTCTATTTCTTTTGATTGTTTTTCCATTTAAAAATCAAAAGCAAGATGCATATTCAGCTAAAGAAACATTCTCCAGGTCAGGACGTTGTTGGATGTATCTGTCTATGATTGATGGGGCAATAATGTCTTCAGAATCATCAACCTCTCTTTCCAACAAAGATGGTTTTTTCAAGACAACAATCCGTTTATCATCTGGTGCAGTGTTTATGAAAATTGTTTTTCTTGATGATGAATGCAAAGGTAAAGAAAGCACAATATGAACTGCTTGTCTAATGGACATCTGTTGCATGTTCAATAGTGTGTTCCCAAGCTTTCGTATTGTTTCAAGTTGGCTACAGTTTTTTGAAACAACCTCTTCCTTTATCTTTTTTAGGGCCATTGTCATATGCGTATCTAATTTTGTTATGTATGAGCTTACGTATCTTGCAGTAGCATATGCATCCAAAATGATTTGAGCATCGGTGTTAGCCTGCCACAAGCTTGGAATCCTTCTTGCAAATGGATTTATCCAGATATCTGCAGGGTCTCTTTTTAGTAGCAATGTCGGTTGCTTAATCAAACAAGACAAGAGCGCAATGTAATTGTCCTTGGTGTAATTCAATTCTTCTAGGTATGAGTCAAAGGACATGTCTTTTGGATATTGTTTGCACTCAAGAGCGTTGTAAAGGAGTCTTGTTTTTTCGTCTAAGTTGTCAAAATCATTGTCTTTGGGTTCCAAGACTATTGTTTTGTCAATTGGAAACATAGGGAAGTGAAATCTACATTTTGAATTGTGATGTTTTCTACATGTCCTTGTATGTTGATGAGTTTGGATCTTGACCATTTCTTTGGTAAGCAAAGAAGAATCTGTTGCAATATATTGATCAACAAAAGATGTTACTTCATGGTTGGTATTTTTTCCATAGACTGGTGCATTTTAAATCCAAAGAAGCCCATGTTCATGTTCATTTCCTCTTTGTTGGAATTCAGTTGTAAAGAAGTAGTCATTCACCTTGCCAAAGAGTGTATTATTTTTTAATATCAAAGATTTCAACGAATTGAATCTGTGTCTATAATAGTGACTACACACCACATGGTGTTTTCTTATTAAGTTGTCAATATCAATGTCTGAAGGAAACTTTGATGGGCTGGAGAGTTTCTTCTGTTCAAGTTCTTGGAAAGAATTGCACAATGGTTTCCAAAGATGTTCACCAATTGTAAAGCTCACAAAAAAAGTAGGTGGTCCTAGTTGCCGGATCATTGTGAAAAGATCTTTCTTCATGTTGTCAAAGTAGTCAGGAGATGTACGGATGGCTTTTAATGTATGATATGCAATTGAAGATTTGATGATTTTTTGGAGATTGGTCTGTGACTTAACATATTTTGCTGTTAATTTTTTCCCTTTCAATTCTCCTATACGAATTGATATCCAAGTAGTACTAGAAATTTGGCCTATTAAGACTTTTACTGTTTTGAAGAACAAGTTTGTAGGATGTGCTTCAAAGTCCGTACTTTCATGTTCCAACTCCCATTGCACAACTTGTTGATATCAATATTGATTGTAGATGTCATTGGGTCGGCTACATCCATAGAAAAGTGTTGGGAAATTCAACTCTTCAGAGAACTTGTCTTGGAAAATGCCTAGTGGTCGATAATTTTCGGAAGGTGCAATCTCTACAAGCTTGTTAGCCAAATCGTCTCTTAGATGTGTCTCTCCATATCCATGCACCATTGTTTCAGTTGCTGGCTCAATTTCTGTTTCATGAATGGGTTCAATGGTTTCTTCCAATGGTGTACAGTTGTTGTCTTCGTCAGCAGAAGATGCAAGGTCAAGTTGGTTGGACTCTTTCTCTGCTAATTGAATAAACTTTGTTTCCCAACCGGGCACAATAGAAATATCTTCTTGTTTGTAAAGTTCCATGCTACAAAGCATTTTTAATGCAAGCATGACAATGTTTGGGCGCACGTTTCCTGATATGTAAGCATTTTTGTATTCCAATTTCCGCTTTAACATAATTCCAATTGTCATGCCATCTTCAAGGTTTCTTGGCAAAGTCTTTTGCACTTTGTCTAGAGATGCAGGAACATTTATGACTGTTCCAGTCAGCCCTAGTTGAGCTCATTTATAACCTAGTTGTTGAATATGTGCAAAGGCAATTCTTGGAGAGACAAGTCGCTCTTCCAATGGTGTCAACATGTTTACAATTGACAATGCGTTGTTGCGACGAATGTTCAATGGTGTTGCAAAGACTGGTATTTCTGAATGTGAAACATTTTTTTTGCAATATTTGCAGATGTGCATGTCCAATGCAAATGAAGGAGCCGTATTCATCCATGGAAAGGATGTCAATGCAAGGAAAGTGTTTTTGTTGATTCAGTGGATGTCCTTTTTGAAATGCAATCGTTTGCATATGCAACAAGCATTTATAGGTGTATCTTCAATAGCTTTCAAGTATTGGGAAGTTGCTTGCTTGGCCTTTTGTGTTTCTTTTTTCTTTTTAAAAGCTTCAAATGCTGTGAAGCGCATAGACCTCTTTGCCGAGCGTAAATTCTTGAATCCTTGCATGTTGTTGTTTTCTACGTTGTTTCCATCTGTATGTGGGCAGTTTTCAATTGCAGTATATGAACGTTTGTATATGCCATGTTGCTTTGTTATTGTTGTTTTTTGTTTTTCTCCTTTGCCATGATTTTGTGGATTTCTTTGTTTTCGCTCTAGAGTTTTTTTGGAAGGGTTGATAGAAGGTGTGTTTTCAGAGGCAGGCGCATAAGCAAATTGCTAATCAGAACAACCATCTCCCATACTTTGACAAATATTAAAGCAATTTGATATGGGTTTTTCCATTGCAAAGGACCTTCCTGGCTGATTTGTTTGAAACAATGGATGGAAGTGACAATGGTCTTGACTTTTTTCAACTTGCAAGATAAACATGTTCATCATAGAGGCATTTGTTGAGTAATACCGACCTTGAATCCTAGCCAGGCGTGTATCCCAAATGGAAATGTTCACTTCCAACATCTATGACAACCATTGAATTGTAAACTCACCCCCATCTATATGGCCAATATTAAAAGGTGCTGCCAAATTCATAACAAATGTTTGCCAACTAGAAACAAGACAAGCATTATGTACTATGGATGCTGTAAGATATGTAGTCAAACAATGGAATGATCTATTGTCATTAGACTGTATGCAATTGAAGAAAGTTTGTGCAAGTGTCTTCCTAAGACTCATACTATCAAAGCTCTTTGACAATTTTGAAATCGATTCAAATAACGAATCAGAACAATGACCTTCAATTGTTGAGAAGATATCAAAACCTTGTTGAAGGAGAATTTCTCTATAGGGAAATATCTTGAGAAAAGTGTTACAACAAGAGCTATTGAAAATCCCATTTGGAAATTCTTGAGGCAGGAAATGGTGAGGTATAGTCGATTTGCAAGCAAGCAACGGTTCAAAGTGTCCAGCAGCTGGTATATGATCATGGAACAAAATGTTATAACAGTAGCCAGCAAGTGTGGGATTGAAATGGAGGTATTTTTTTTGCTTAACAACGACCAAACATCAACCGACACATTTAGTGAATGTGCAAACCACTTGATGCAGAAGATATCACCCCACAGGCCACGAACATTTGCAGCGTCTAGTTGCGAAGCAGGTTGGGACATTCGTTGCAGATAAAGGTCTTTGTCTTGCACGCCATTCAATCCAAACAAGTACACAGGATCGAGCTCCAAGTTGAATGAAGAAATTGCAGTAGGGTCCATTTGTGCAAGACGAAGGCGAAAATGGTTCACAACAGCCTCTCTTATTTTTGTTGATGTGTATCAAAAATGCAAAAGAACAGCAAATGCGTCAAATAGGCAATCACCATTTTGGAAATGAAAATCCTTTAGACGGAGCAAATGTTGTTTTGACAATGCAATGTCAATTTATTCAAGATCTCGATGGCCTACTGCCAAGTCCTTTGAAAGGCCACCCGAAGGCTGCAAAGCTCTTAGCATCTTTATGGCAGTAGAACATGCAAAGGAGGCGTCTGCAAAAGTATTCTCCACACACGGACAAGGGAAAAAAACAACGAGAGTTAGAGAAGGTTTTTGCAAAAGTAAAATTTAAAACTGGATACGAATGACATTAAGGAGAGCTTATGTCAAAATAACCAATATCAAGAATGCAATAAAATTGGCAAGCTGCAAATTTGCATCCCTTGACATTTGCAATTTGAGTGAAGAGCACTATTTGTAACATAGAACAAGGAATGTTTCAACAGATGAGAAGGCAAATGGGAATTTGGTTAATGCACTATGTTAATTATGGTTACACAAAGAATATATTTTATAATCTAACAATCTTCAAATATAGTTGCATATGCAATGAAGAACAAAAAAACAGCAAAATGGAACAACATTTGCACACAATCAATGTACCTAACATGTTCGATACTCATGCAACAATAGAATCAGCTGTAGGGCAGATCGTAGATGGCAATATTATAAGTGCAACCGAAGAACGATATTTGCTCCAGCATAGCATCATTGTGTTCAGTGTTGAAATGTGACAATGAAGGTTTTTTGCGTGTTAATTATGTAAACGAGAGCATAATCGTTGGAAAGATTAGTTTGCATAGTTGTTAGCGATGTATGGAATGATGTCAACTATATTGACAAACTTGACTTGTCAGTTGCATATTGCCATATTTCCACAACATGAGGAATGAATAGACTTCTTGTAGAAAGAAGAAGTTAGGAAAAAGGGATATCATAGGGATCGCTTGCTATGCTGTATATAAATATGATTAAGACATTGAGCATGTGTTTGATGAAATGAAAAAGAGAATATTCCAAGCCACATTGTCATGTGATTTTTTTTCAATATTGCAGCTATGAATTTCTAGTTGAAGTCGGGGAAGAAAGTTTGCATCATTCTAGATAAGTACTCGAAGCATCCAAAAATTACATAATGCATATAAACATATAAAGATGTCAAATGATAAATTGATAATTTAAAGAGATGCATTTCTTTTGAAAGAGTAATTATACACTCGATATTTGAAACAGATGTCGAATCATGGATTCTAAGCCTATGGACATTCCTATGGTAGCAAATCTGAAGCAAATGGTTGATTTCAATCTAGTTATAATTGATCTATCTATTTGTAGACAAGTGGCAAGTTTTTGTAGGGTAAGCACCAAATACGACATGCAACATCTGTTTTATAGCTAGCAACCCAAGCTAGCATATATTGTGGATTTTCGCAAAACATATGTTTTAGTATGTCAATATCATAGTTTATTTTGGGGCAGCTCTCGTGCCAATGATAGTTTGCAGTACGCGGGATTTCGAATTTCTAGATAGCTAGGTGATGCAAGTGGACAAAGTAGCATTCCATGCTATTGCAAGACTGTTTGCATTTGGAAGTCACCATCAAAGTTGGAAAATTAGACTTTGGACATGGTTAGGAAAGCAAAGCATTTAAAGCTCATGCTCTTGATGTTTAAAAGGCCTAGGAAAGCTACAAACTGCTAAAAAACTATAGAAGAGCACAACTAAAAGAATGACTTTATTTCCTGAAATGATAGTAAAGTATCGCCCGACAGAGGATACTACCAACAACAATGTATTGAAATAATGGTTGTTTCTATGCACTGAGGAAACAACTAAAGTGAGCTGTCCTTCAAAATCAGTAGAGGAAACTGTGTAAAAAGACCACTTTATTTTGCATGAACAAGAGAACGGGAAAAGAATTCCATTGGAATATGGAATAGGATGTTTTTATAGACATGATGCCTGGCAGCAATGTTGTTATCTTTTTAACTTGTTCACAGTTTATTGCAATGTTTTGATTACTTGATATATGAAAGCTAAATTCTAAATCAACGTATGGTTGTTTCTATCCACCGATGAAAGAGCTAAAATGAGTTGTCCTTCAAAATCAGTAGAGGAAACTGTGTAAAAAGACCACTTTATTTTGCATGAACAAGAAAATGGGAAAAGGATTTGACTGGAATATGGAATAGGATGGTTGTATAGACAAGATGCTTAGCAGCAATGTTGCCACCTTTTTAACTTGTTCACAGTTTATTGCAATGTTTTGATTACTTGATGTATGAAAGCTAAATTCTAAATGAAGGTACTGTGCAATCTAAAGTGTTACTTTTTTGCTTCTAAGACTCAATAAATTTTGGCCTCAATGCCTATGTCTGGGAGAATGGAGATTTTATTGTAACAAGGAAAAAACTACCAATCTACAAATACCATATAAGATTGCTTGATACAAGAATCATGATGAGAGGTTTTTTTTTTTCAATGTTCTAAATGCATGGGCACAACACAGAGAAAATAAAAACAAACCAACGCTGCATTTGCTGAAAACGAATGAGACAAAATCTGCAAACAGAGGTGCAAAGACACACAAGAAACATGGGCATGGAAGAATGGTTTAAGCATCAATTGTTAAGCTAGTTAGGCGTCTATATTAGTATGTAACCACAGTTACAAATACTGTTGTTGAATCAAAGTTTAAGCTGATTCAAAGCAAAACTGTTCTTTTGTTAAGCAGATTTGAATTTTTTGCAACATGAAAGAGGTAACTCAACAGGTAATGCATCTATTCTCCTATTCAAATGTTCTGGTTACATAATCAATGCTACATGTTGAAGTTTCAACTAGCATGGAGAATTTATTTGTAGATTGCAGTTCTTTGTTTGCTTGTAACGTTGCAAAAGGGAGCGGCCTATGGCCTGTTAAGGTTTTTATTCAGTTTATTGCAGAATCGAAGGGAAAAAGAATTCCAGTGGAATATGAAATAGGAGGTTTATATAGACAGGATGCCTGCCACCGGTGTTGTTACCTTTTTAGGTTGTTTACAGTGTTGGTTGCAATGTTTTAATTATTTGATATTTGAAAGCTAAAATGCAAACCAAGAGTATTGTTTTTATTGTAGGCAATATCGATGCAATTTATGTTATATGTTGAAGCTTCAATTAGCATGCAGAAATTATTTCTAAATCATAGCTATTCGTTTGCCTAAAACATTGCAAATGGACAGGTCCTATGGCCTTCCCAGCTTTGTATTGAATTTATTGCAGAATTGAAGCTGCTATTAGTTAATGATGTGCTATTTATTTAGCACATAAATAAAAAACAAAGCAGTTGAATATTGGCTCAACACAAAGGATTTGAAGATTGGTTCAATAGCTTAATGTATCAAGGCCCATTTAAAATCCAAAATCCACGTTTTGTATTTTGTATGTCTATGCTAGCAGCAAGAGGCCACAGCCCCTAGCCACATTTAAAATGTAATTAAACAGCTATGTTGACAACGACAGCGGCCAGCCCATGGCCATAGTTAAATAGCTTCCTCTCTTGCCAAAGTATTCGAAGATAGTTTTTTGCCACGACATGGTCAAGCATGTATTTATTATAGTGACTAATTTCCTATGAAGATAATCAATTGCAAAAAACAAGCCACTTGAACAATCAGGGCAACGGATCAAAAGCCAAAAAAAGGGTGGGGTCATGGTATGCCAAATGCTAGCAGTTGTTACTATTATCATCGTCATTATGAGAATATGTCCACATTTATCTCAACCCTTAAATATATCAGACTTTTGAAATCATTGACTGACCTGTGCGCACATTTCCATAAGGTTCATTGTTATCTGCATATAAAAATAGATTTGAGCATCCGCTAATGTGTGTTATCTATACCATGTTTTCTTTGGTATGTCTATAAATTTTTTGATGTCATTCTTCATTGCTTGGATAGAATATGGGATTCCATCAACTAAGAAAATGAGCATCCTTTTCATGTCGAGAAGGTTCTGTTGTTCTCTGCACAAGTTTTATGAACTATTTTGTTTGCCTTTACCATTTGGTGGCATTTTCCAATCAGCAACAGCAAGCCCAATCCTTGCAGTAGGGTTAGCTGGTTACCATTGCCATCTGGCAGTAACAATGCATTGCAATAAAGCAATGGAATAAATTTTTAATTGGATTGTAATGCATTGCCATGCTTCCAAAAGCACAATTTTATTCAATATATGAATCCACTATTGCACATGTTCATCATATTATTATGGCTCACAGTTTACATAATTTCACATACTGTGAAAATAGTTAGCCTCAACAATGTGCTTTCTGTGGATACTACTACTAAACAGGGTTTTGGTATGTGTCATATCTTCTTACATATAGATTATTTGTCATGTCTTTTAATTTTCCTTTTTCTTTCGTCACAAAAGAGAGACAGGCTGAATGGGTTTTCCCAAAACTTTTTTAACCTCTGTTTCAAGGAAGAAATGACAGGGCATTTCTTTTTACCCATGTGATAAACCTTCTTATAGGGCCAAAGGAAGATAGACATATTATGCCTGGATTGCATATTGTTATAGATGTACACCGCTGCAGCTATCAAGAAGTATTACACTAGAAGTATGAAATAGCTTTTGATGCAACTCAAGAGTAAAAGGAAGGGAAGTACATCCTTGAAAAGGAAAACATAATGAAAGAATATTGGTACGTTGCGAGTGGGTTGACTAAATGAACTACTGGAAATTATATTTCAAATTCCAGGGAAGGGAATTGCTAATGATCCAATTTCTTTGCAAAATTCTATAACAAGGAGGAAATTGTTCTTCTGGTTATGTGCCCCATCTAATGATTCATCATGTCTAGAAATTTCTGCAACCTAAAATCTCACAATAAATGCTGGTCTTGTTGTCTTATGACAGTGCGGCAACAACAAGATAATGTGGTTTCCTGTATTGGAGAAAAATCACTATGGCTTGGGAATACCACAACAGACAGATGACTACCAGAAATCTACTCAATCCTCAAAACAATGCTATTATGAATGACAATGTTAAAACAATGGAGAAATGTAACCAACCTCGATCCAACGTTTGATGTAGATCCCCGTTGGAGCTTTCAATCCGCGCACATCCAAGCACTTGTAATCTGCAAATTAGTCTTGACAATGTAATGTCCCTTGTTTTGAATTTTATTAAAATGCCCAATTTTCCACTTTTTTTCCCAATTTCGATCTTGGACTAGTTTCAATCTCTAGGTCCCAAATTTGCCCCAAATGATCCCAAATCTTCTGAGAAGGTATATGAATGATATTAGAACATAAATATGTGTTTCAGGGATGCATTTGTACCTTTAAAACACTTCTGCAAATACTCTTTCAATTCTGGTCAATGTAGGTAACTTTACTAGTGATTTCCCTTTGACTAGTATTGGTCTCTAGGTCTCAAATTGACTCCAAATGCCTTCAAATATTCAAGGAAGGTTTATGAATGATATTAGGAATTGAATATGATGTTCAGGGATAACATATGGCCACCAAAAGACCTCTGCAAACTCTCTTAAGATTCTGGACCAAGTATGCAATTTTACTAGTAATTTGGGGTTCAAATCCCCCTAAGGAAAGTACTGAAAATGGCTTCCCAAATGCCTCCAAACCCACTCAAATTTATGAACATAGGTATGTAATGTGTTAAGTATGTTATTAAGGTCTCATATGCACCATTAATGGTTTATTACAACTGTTCTCACCCTCTCCCATTCAACTGCAAAAATCCCCAATTCGACCCTTGGGGAAATGGCACTATTTCTTCTCCCAATGCAATTAAACTGAGTAAAAATGCTTCAAATGCTCAATTACAGTACATGAAACTTGTATAAGACATCCATGGAAGTATATTTATCACAAATATATCAGATAATCATCCATTCATTCGAAATCATCATCAATACATTGGCTCACAACAAGGTAGTGGGGAAATGGCATTGTTCTTCCATTAAAAATGAGACTTATACATTTCTACTTGGAATTTCGACCTGAAACTTTTTCGAGATGAAGAACAGAGTATTTAATTCATATTACAAAAGAAATGGGGCATTAGAAGCTCCCCCAAAGAGTACAATAGCTCACCAAAAACGCCCTCCCTCAAGGATCAAGAATATGCCATCAAAACTGGAAATGGTTGAAGGAGCGAGCTGCAATAGAAGAAACCATGAGCTGACCTGTAGCTTACACCTGAAAATAAAGACTCCATTAAAGCTCCAAATGAAAGGTCTGAATGACCTTTCCAATTGCCAACTTGGATGGGAATCTTTCACCCACGAAATTGGCTAAGGCAAGAAACTAGTCATCCACTAGCTCTCCCTCTTCACAAATGCAATTGCAAATTCTACAAATGATCAAAAACTGGTTTCATTCTTTGTTATTGAAATTTATAAACTTCTAATGTCCTCTATGGGTCGAATTCCTTCCAAGAGACTTATGCCAACTCAAGTTGGGAAGAGATTCCAAAGAACGCCACTTGTACAACAATTCCTAGTCTCCCACTTCCACCAAATCACATGTGGAAGCATCTTAGCTGCCCTAACACCCTTGAGCGCCCTCTTGGAGTCTATTTTTAGCCCTGACATGTCATATATGTCATATGTCAGCCTTCAGGTCTGATTTGTGTCATAGGTGTCATAGCATCTTCATCATTGTTGTCATAGAGCTAGGGAATCTAGCCCAAGTGTCTCACTAGCTCCAAATTGCCTCTTCCTCTTCCATGGGAGTTACTCTTCCTCTATATTTCGACCTTGGATGAGTCATGCAATGAATAATACCTTTTGGACTCCCCCAAGTATGTTACCATTCACCTTGAATTCGAATTGGTGAGAGAATGATGCCAAGTGTAGTGGGGAAATCTAGCCATATGTGGGTCCCAATTCCTCCATGTGTCTTCATGATGAAATGCCACTTTGATTTTCACTTGTATATATTTATTTATCTCCTTTATTAAATATTTATGCCATTCTAATGTTCAAACATCATTTATTATCCCCATTATTCCAAATCCCAAAGCTTCCACCCCAAACCTAGGAAACTAGTAATTTTCCTCCTTGGCAATTATTTGACCTTTAGCATCAATTTGACAAACTCTAATGAATAGGGCCAATGTGATTAGGCCATTTTGACCCAATACCAAATTTGGGACATGACAAATCCTCCCTTCCCAATATTGCTTGTCCTCAAGCAATTTTAAATGTGGGTGTTGAAGAACCTGCTTTCTGTATAATTCTTTGAAGTTGCCATTGAATTGCCCAACCTTGAGTCTTTGAGTTTCCATGAAGATTTTAGAGAGGAACCACCATGCTTGCTGCTGCACTACTCTGATTAAAATCACTTTATTAAGTGGGGAATCCATCTCCCATACTGCTTGCTTCCCCAAAAAATATGAAACCAATGAGATAAAAATTATTCCAGGGTCCCATTGCTTGTATTGCACCCCAACAATGAAGAGTGCTCTCCAACCCATACCATCAGATAAGATGATTCCTGGATCCCATTTTCTTGTATGCATTATTCCAAACATCATGAGTACAAAATATATATCATCAAAGTACATAACTACATAATGAAAATGTACATCAAGGAGGTGCTTCATTAAAGAATCATGAAAGTGCTTGTACCTCCAAGCAAGTAGACCACGATTTTCCAAGTGCATACAATCTTCAAGTGACCAATCAAATCTGCTCCAATGACATAGGTGAGGATACCATGTCCTATAATGCTGCTCCAAAAGGATGTGATATGCATCAAAATATTCAACCATGTATTCTTTCATCCAAGAAGTGAATGAAGAATCTCCACTAAAATCTGAACCATATAATGAGCAGAAAAAACAAGGATACTTCAAATGACTCAAAGAAGTCTCACCCATACATCCATGAATGTGAGAATCATCAAGATGTAACAAAGTATGTGGCTGCCAACAAAAATGTTCTCCCATCATAAATCTATTCACCCAAGTGTTGGATGAAGTTCCTCTAACATCGAATGAACCCAGTGTTGAGCAAGAAAAGCCATGAGTCTTCAAGTGACTCAAATCCATATCATAGGTGCATCCATGTAGATGTGAATCATCATAAAGTGACAAATTATGTTGCTGCAAATGTGAATAAGAATGTGCTCCAACCATGTCATCATGAAAGTTAAATCTAGGAGTTCCATACTCCTCATGTGGCACCATCAAAAAGAACCCTTTCACCCATACTTCATTGAGACTAATGTTGCAAAACATGGAATTGTAGGATGTAGGAGAATGAACTAAATCACCCAAATGATCAAAAAGTGCAGAAGTTTCATCATGGGAAGGAACCATAGGGGTAGTATCATGCAGCTCCTTCAAAAGTATGAACTCTTTGTCATAGTTTGGTTCCAATGTAGAGGAATCATGCTCTTCTTTAAAAATTGCATAACCTTCATCAAGAGACAATTCAAGTTCCTCTTCCACCACATCAAGTGTTTGGATCTCTTTAAGTTCATCTTCAAACACATCAAGAAAATTCAAATTTCCACATTTCTCATGATCCACCATGTCATGAGAATCCTCCAAACAATCTACCATTTGACAATCTGAAACATAGGAGGAAAAACAAGTATCTTGCAACTTTTCAAGAAGTTGCTCATTTTGAATTGTGAGCTTATGATTATCCTCATTATTCTTCAAGTATGCATCATGTAACAATTCATTAAGCTCAAACAAATGGTTTCTATCAAAAAGCAAAGACATGAAATTACCTTTGATGTGGCACATTGCTCTTTGAATCTTCTCCATGTCTTCAAGGAAGGATGTTTCCTCCAATGAAGTAGCTCTCCAACAAGAATTTGAAACCAATGCTTGAGTGTCATGGAGAATGTTGAGGGACTCTTGGATCTTCTTTTCATTCATCTTTAAGGACCCTTCAAGAAAATGAGGTTCTTGCAAATGAACCTCCTCATATTCTTCATTTTTTCTTGGACCAACTTCATGAAGCTCAAGTGGTGATGGGGAAGTTGATCTTGGTTCTTCTTCAACTGCTACAAGGTCTTCATTATCATGCTTAATGAAACTTGTACTTGTAGAAACACTTTCAAAAGTGATCTCTATGTCACCAACATAGAGGTGTGAGCACCCATCAGTAGATACTCCTTCATAGTTTAAGCATCCATCAGTAGATGCTCTTTGGTTCATGTCTAAGCTAGAAGGTGTCTCGAAATGGTCTTCCATATTTTCAATAGAATCTTCTTCATGCTCTTGTGATGTCTCTTCCTTTTGCTCTTTAAAGCAAGCTGATGCATTTTTCCCCTTGTCTTCCTTAGGATCAGTATATTTGGAATCTCTTCTTGAATAAATCTCAAAAGCTCTCCTCAAGGAGGACATCATTTCATGCACACATATATGATACTCGCTCCAAGGGTTTTTACAAGAAGGGAATAAACCTTTCTTCACTAACTCCACATCTTCATTTTTGGGCCTATTTTCAAAAACATGTTCAGCAAAGTACTCAAAAGACATGGCATTTTGTGTATTTTTGCTAAAAGCCAAATATTCTTGATATTTTTGATATTGTTGGGGCAAGGTTTTATATTTTGCTCTCCATCTTTGGAACTCAGTCATAGAATTATCTTTGGTTGGTGTGACAAACTCATATTCATCAGATTTAAAGTCATAAGAATAATCTTCATTTCTCTTGAAATTGTAAGAATTATTGCATGATGGCATCTCTTCCTCGTACCATTCACATTCTGCTTCATATTGCTCATAAGCATCTGCATATTCCTGATAAGAATTGTACTCATAGGATTCATCATAATAGTAAGACATGGCTGCCAATTATTCTTGAATGTATGTTCCTAATCCACAGGTTCAAGGACCATGCTCTGATACCACTGTAATGTCCCTTGTTTTGAATTTTATTAAAATGCCCAATTTTCCACTTTTTTTCCCAATTTCGATCTTGGACTAGTTTCGATCTCTAGGTCCCAAATTTGCCCCAAATGATCCCAAATCTTCTGAGAAGGTATATGAATGATATTAGAACATAAATATGTGTTTCAGGGATGCATTTGTACCTTTAAAACACTTCTGCAAATACTCTTTCAATTCTGGTCAATGTAGGTAACTTTACTAGTGATTTCCCTTTGACTAGTATTGGTCTCTAGGTCTCAAATTGACTCCAAATGCCTTCAAATATTCAAGGAAGGTTTATGAATGATATTAGGAATTGAATATGATGTTCAGGGATAACATATGGCCACCAAAAGACCTCTGCAAACTCTCTTAAGATTCTGGACCAAGTATGCAATTTTACTAGTAATTTGGGGTTCAAATCCCCCTAAGGAAAGTACTGAAAATGGCTTCCCAAATGCCTCCAAACCCACTCAAATTTATGAACATAGGTATGTAATGTGTTAAGTATGTTATTAAGGTCTCATATGCACCATTAATGGTTTATTACAACTGTTCTCACCCTCTCCCATTCAACTGCAAAAATCCCCAATTCGACCCTTGGGGAAATGGCACTATTTCTTCTCCCAATGCAATTAAACTGAGTAAAAATGCTTCAAATGCTCAAGTACAGTACATGAAACTTGTATAAGACATCCATGGAAGTATATTTATCACAAATATATCAGATAATCATCCATTCATTCGAAATCATCATCAATACATTGGCTCACAACAAGGTAGTGGGGAAATGGCATTGTTCTTCCATTAAAAATGAGATTTATACATTTCTACTTGGAATTTCGACCTGAAACTTTTTGGAGATGAAGAACAGAGTATTTAATTCATATTACAAAAGAAATGGGGCATTAGAAGCTCCCCCAAAGAGTACAATAGCTCACCAAAAACGCCCTCCCTCAAGGATCAAGAATATGCCATCAAAACTGGAAATGGTTGAAGGAGCGAGCTGCAATAGAAGAAACCATGAGCTTCCCTGTAGCTTACACCTGAAAATAAAGACTCCATTAAAGCTCCAAATGAAAGGTCTGAATGACCTTTCCAATTGCCAACTTGGATGGGAATCTTTCACCCACGAAATTGGCTAAGGCAAGAAACTAGTCATCCACTAGCTCTCCCTCTTCACAAATGCAATTGCAAATTCTACAAATGATCAAAAGCTGGTTTCATTCTTTGTTATTGACATTTATAAACTTCTAATTTCCTCCATGGGTCGAATTCCTTCCAAGAGACTCATGCCAACTCAAGTTGGGAAGAGATTCCAAAGAACGCCACTTGTACAACAATTCCTAGTCTCCCACTTCCACCAAATCACATGTGGAAGCATCTTAGCTGCCCTAACACCCTTGAGCGCCCTCTTGGAGTCTATTTTTAGCCCTGACATGTCATATATGTCATATGTCAGCCTTCAGGTCTGATTTGTGTCATAGGTGTCATAGCATCTTCATCATTGTTGTCATAGAGCTAGGGAATCTAGCCCAAGTGTCTCACTAGCTCCAAATTGCCTCTTCCTCTTCCATGGGAGTTACTCTTCCTCTATATTTCGACCTTGGATGAGTCATGCAATGAATAATACCTTTTGGACTCCCCCGAGTATGTTACCATTCACCTTGAATTCGAATTGGTGAGAGAATGATGCCAAGTGTAGTGGGAAAATCTAGCCATATGTGGGTCCCAATTCCTCCATGTGTCTTCATGATGAAATGCCACTTTGATTTTCACTTGTATATATTTATTTATCTCATTTATTAAATATTTATGCCATTCTAATGTTCAAACATCATTTATTATCCCCATTATTCCAAATCCCAAAGCTTCCACCCCAAACCTAGGAAACTAGTAATTTTTCTCCTTGGCAATTATTTGACCTTTAGCATCAATTTGACAAACTCTAATGAATAGGGCCAATGTGATTATGCCATTTTGACCCAATACCAAATTTGGGACATGACAGACAACCAATATCTAACAAGTACATGTGATATATAAATAACATTAACATTATCAATAACAATGGTCCATAATATCATAAGCAAATGCAACCCAATGTATAATAAATGACATTCACACCATGAATGGACGAGAATATGAGTATTTCTATTAATGAACAAGAAGAAGTACAAAGTGATACGACCTCTTGCCGGCAACCAATCTGAACCAAGATCTAGATCAATCCACTTGTGCCTCCACCACTTCAATCCTCCATGAATGGCAAACTCAAACTAGAGAGGAGTTTGGAAGGTGAACATAACTGGTTCACAACTACAAGGATCAATGAGTGCAGACTCAAGATAGGGAAAAAATCCACTAGAGTGCCTTTACTATTCTCTTCTTCCTCCCGTGCATAAGCCATATGTACTCAATATATAGTCCTCTCAAAGGTAGGTGAAAGGACTCATCGAGACGTTACTTGGGCAGATGGAGAGCCAAAGGTCACCCAATGACTGCTTTTTGGGAGTAAAAAGCAATAAAATAGTGGTTTTTACCATTTTACTTGATACCCGCAGGTTATAGGGATGCAACTCGCGAGTACGCATGCTATAGTGATGCAACATGCGGGTAGGAACAAAAATAGGATAAACTAGTATCATTGAAGGATGAAAATGGATCTAAGTCACTGAAATGGATCCTACGGGCTAAAGAATGCTGATGCTCACAGGGTGGAAGATTTATGTGTAACAGTTCCAGGTTGCTAGGGCCAATGTTTCAACTATCGAGATTTATGGCTTGCTACAAGAAGCTTCACTATTAAACAACCTTGCTAATATTTACAAACCTCAGGTTAGTTACAGTTACTTTTGTGAAAGATGTCAGTGGATTGGCAATCTGGGGAATTCAGCATATTCAATTATTTAGACTAAATTGCAGATTTTGACCTATTTTATTCTCAATGCTCAGTTATATCTATGGCTTTATTTAAGGGATTGCAATTGAAGGAAATGGGAAATTGCAAACTGAAATGGCTATCAACATGTCCAAGGAACTGCAATTTTGTATCTGTAAAAATAAGCACCAATTAAGACAACTATTTTAAAGTAACTAAACTTGCAAGATCAAGCGCCACAAGGCAAGGAGAGACAACAGAGACAATAGGAGAAGCCGTAGCTCAAGCGTCTATCAACATGTGCAATTTGCTGCTATCTCCTTCAGATATCTCTGCATAAATGTAAAACTACACAACATGTAACTGCATGCAATTGGGAAGAAGCCATCCTCCACAACAATAACTTGTTTATGCCTTCAAGAAAAGCACATCCAAGGCAGGAAGCAGAAAAACATAGCGCCAGAAAATGAAAACGAATAAGCCAATTTAGGAGCTTCAATTCTATATTTTTAAATATATAAATAGATTTGATATCCTGAAAGCAAATATTCTTCCCTATTTTCAACCAAATTTAGGAGATAAACGATGAGAAAATTCCAAGTCATAATATGTGTAAACCAATGAAGAAATGTATATTCAAAAGTCACTAGAAGTCATAACATGTGCCAGCCAGTGAAGAAATCTACACCTTGAAGCCACCAGAATTGGCTTGCACCGCCAAAATGTAAGCAAAGACGACACGATTAATATATTAATTTTTTATTTATAATTTTATATTATGTTAAAATGGTCGAAAAGCTTGTTTTGGTCTTTTTGGGAAGAGAGCACCCAAGTGCCAGGGGGCATTTTTAAAAACTGAATTGCTGTCATCACATGGGAAAACATAAGGAATTCATCAATAAGCACCGAAGAATAGAGAAAAGCCACAGCAATAACTGAATACAGGAGGACATTAAAGTGCAAAAAACTAATTGGAGTTTTTTGAGATTAGGGGGATCTTCTCCACTATATATTTTTCGCTGTCTTATGAGATTGGGGAAAGAGCAATTGTATTCTCTTCCTCTATCGATGTTTGGAGATCTGAACTAGGCTGCCGGCATTGAATTGTTTTAAGGTGGAGCTGGGTTCTGGGAAGCATGGCGAAAGTGGACGCCAGTTTGGAGGTCAGAGCCGATGCAGTCGCCATCATCAAAATGACAAATTCACCAGCTAATGCCTCGGCAACACCAGGCAAGGGCTTTAAATCAATTCTAAAAACAAAATAAGAAAATCATAAATATGAGCTGAAGCTGAAATCCTTATGTGTTTGAGGGTATCAACAACGAGCCACAGATGTTTGTTTTCAGCATATTCTACAGTTAAAAATCGTTGTTTCTACAATATTAATTATTAAACATCCTATGCTAATTTTGGTTCCGTTCAGTAAAACCCATGGTTGATCATCAAATTTGCCGTAAATTTCAATTTTGGACAATCGCAAACGGGAATAATGACATACATATGGACTCGCTAAATCATAACATAAGTATTGCACAGACACTGCAATTACTACGTTCAAACAGAAAGTAAAAACAGAGTGCTCAAGTCCTCTTCATTTTTTTTGAATTAGGCACAGTATGGAAACAACACTACATCGCAAAGTTAACAAAACATTGAAGCCGACACTCCACATAGACAAAGAAAGCAAAATCCATTATCAGTAGAATGCTATGCACACGTTATTCAACACATTTGAATATGAACAAACAGGAGGATGAAGCCGAAGGGCACCTGTCCAATGCAAAATAGCAAAATGCAGGAAAACAGAGGCAGCCAGAGAGCACCTGTCCAACCGCTACGAGTATCAAGCTGCAAAACCCAGACGTCGCTGTGCTTCGAAGGAAAACGTCGAACGGAAATCACCTGTCGAACCACCACGAGGATATAGCCACAAAATCCACAAGCCGCTCTATTTTGAAAAAAAACGTTGGCTGCAACAGGTTGAAAATCACAATAGGCACCCGAAACCAGATGAAAACAAAAGAAATAGTCACGAACGGCTGCATAATGACCTATATAAGCTCCCCAAACTGTCAACGAAATGTGAAACCAGATGCAAATGCCAAAACCCACGAGACCAATAAAAGCAGGGTCCAACACGAATCGGTAACACTGCATCATGCCGTAATAAATGATGAAAAGGGCAGCAATTAAAATCGTGAAGGACCCGTTAATAATAGGCATTGCAAGTGCTAATAAAACCCTCCATCAACCACAAGCAAAAACCATTTGCAGCATTCAACATAGAGGCTGCCACGAAAACCCTGGCACGAACCATAATAGTGTTCAATCAACAACGCAATCTCTGCAATATACAATGCAATCTCTGCAATATACAATGCTGGAGGCGCATCGCTCAAAAAGCTTTACCCATTTAATGAAGCCATTGAAGCTCTTAATGCAGAATAGACTTATCAGTTTCTTGACCCCGGGCCACCCGTAATGAGCACAGTCGCCGATACCACCCGCAATGAACACAGTTTCTTGACCTGGCCACCCGTAATGAACACAGTCGCCGATACATTAAACAGGACGTCTTCTCGACCCGGCCACCCGTAATGAACACAGTCGTCGATACATTAAACAGGACGTCTTCTCGACCGGGTCACCCGTAATGAACACAGTCGCCGATACCTGGGTGCATTAAACAACAGCCATCGTACTAGATATGAGCCTGCTGACCGGTCGATCTGCTAACGCAAGAGCGCCGCCGCGTCTTGGGGCACACAACCCCAGGATGACGTAAGTGCCGAATTGACCAATAGAGACGCACAGGAAAATGCAATTTAAAAAAAAATTTAAATACGAAAAATATAACATAGCACCAAACTATGTAAACGGGCTCCATGCCCTCCTCCCGCGCCAACTAATACCCTTGACCGAATACATTATGTCGGGGACATAATAAGATATATAACAACGAAGTGGGTAAAGGTAGTGATATTATGAAAACCCGAGAAAAGTTTAAAAAAATAATAATAAATAAATTGGAAGATTATCTATAGATAGGCATGGGCAAGAATGGGTAAAAATGGTGGCCATTCTAAAAAAAATGAAAATAATTTTGCTTCTAGTAAATTAACTTAATCATGTTTAATCTTAATTAATTTATATTTATAATATTTAATAATAGTTAATTATAATAATAATATTGAATGTTTAATAGAACCATAATACTGATTTATTAATAGAACCATAATACTGATTTATTAGAAGAGAAGATAATGGTCTGGGTGTTATACATACACAAAGGCAAGGTCTTGGTCTTGCAATCCTAGGGTAAGCTCCAACTATCCTAGCTTGATTTTGGAAGTTTTCCATCTTCAACTATCCTAGCTTGATTTTGGAAGTTTTCCATCTTTAATATTATAAATGAAATCCTTGCGTACTATTAAATTCATCCTTAATTATTTTATTATTTTCTATAAGGAGACACTATTTACGTTATTCGTGGAAAATGATAAATAAGTGGGTAAGGAAATCATAATAGAGTCACAATTCCTTTTCATATCATAAAGTGACCATAAAAGGAACAACAACTATAACAAGTACCCATATTTGATTGCCAATTTATCCTGATCATAACATCTCATGGTACAAAAGTAATTATATGGAAATAAGAAAAATAAAAAATAAAAGAGAGGTAGGAGTCAATATTTATCCTACCCACCCAAACTCCTAATCACTTCACCTGCTGAAACTTGACCTCATCTCCTTAATGCCAATAATAAATAAGCGAATGTGTGTAATATAACATTTCTAAGTTAATGTTTAAAAAGGTTTATAAAAAAGTGATAAGTGGTCCATAATCACTTCACCTGCTGAAACTTGACCTCATCTCCTTAATGCCAATAATAAATAAGCGAATGTGTGTAATATAACATTTCTAAGTTAATGTTTAAAAAGGTTTATAAAAAAGTGATAAGTGGTCCAAATGCCATTGCAGGGAGACGCCCTAGTATTTGGTTTAAAATGACAAATGGTTAATGGGATATGAGTTACATAATAAATCATGTTATGGGTTAGGTGAGCATGTTCCTTATCTTCCGGAGGAAGATGAATCATGAGGTATTTTCATAGTGTCGAACTTAAAAATCTGAAGTTTTCTAAAGTTCTGAAAACAAATCGCTGCTATGCAAGTTACTCATATATGATTTGAATTGTGAGTATTTCGATTTGGAAATCTTTAAAAAATCCTAGAATTACATATATTAGCTATGGAAATTGTATAATTTGGGTGCCATGGGATATTTGAGGGTGTTAAATCTATTTATGGATTCAAAAATACAATTTAAACACGTAGAAATTTGGATTTTACCCCAAAAATTACCGAATTCCGATCAAAACCGATCGTAAAGTCGAAAATGTAGAATAAATAGACTATTCCTTAATTAATTAATGTGAAGCACACAACAAAGAAGCATGAAACATCATTGTAAGAGCAGCAATAATAAATACAGGCCTTGGAAATATCAATTCTCGAAGGATTACACCGCGTGCATTGGAAGAGTATTTTGGATTTCCTATATTGATATTATGAGCTGATGGTTTCCTCTGATCCTCACCGTCTATTGTTATTGTCACGAGTGATTTCCAGCCATTGGAGATATCACTCAAAATTAGATTTGGTCTATATATTATAGACATACACCATTTTTTATTATCCATAATTGTTTTATTACCAACTAAAGTTCTAGTTAATCTAGTAGTGACATGCTTATGTTGCATAAAGTATATTGATTGTTTGAACTTCAAAACAACTCAGTAGAAATATATCTCAGTTGTTTGAATTACAAGGAGATAACTCATCCTCTAACTTGAAATAACACTTCATTAAAACTACATGAAAATAAAATTTAAATGTACGACATATACTGTTAACTACAAATTGTGACCTCTGGTTCAATATTTGTTGATCTTTTGAAATTCCTTTTCTCATTATTACAATGTCTTCATTTCCATTTCTCAAGAGGTTCTCTTTGCCTCTTTTCTTTTTCCTTACACACGTAAGATGATAATCACATGAATTAGTAATGTGTTTATGTCAATCGATTAACAACGCTATCCCTTGGAATCAATAACTTTATAATTCAATGGACTCTGTTACTCATTATACACTACTAGTTGCCTCATTAGCCAAGTATTCCTTAAATTAAAACTTAGATTTGATTTATATAAGGATTGTGTATGTTCTTGCTTTTCAATAGACAAAAATTTCCCCATTTGTTTTTCTCTCATTCATACACCGAACACCTTCTCTTTACACAAACCTTTTACATTTTTTTGTTGCAGTCAAACCCCAATTTGAGTATGAATGGGGGATGGAACCTCACAATACCTAGCCACGTTTCTGCTCAATTTTGGCAAGAGAAAGAAGACAAAGCCCTCTTGAGAGCAACATTCACCTTAACCCACCTATACCCTAGCATCTAATTTTATTGGGTGTTTTCCTTTCAATACTAATTTGTTTTCATCATATTAAAACTAGCTTGCACATTTTGCTCAAACTTCTATGTCCAACCCTCTATGCCCATGAAGTTCAAATGTGGGTTAAAATGATGGAGCTGCTCACATAACATATTATCACAGTCAATAAGCTAAGCACATTGAATAACTAGGAATATTTAACATTAAGATATTTTTTAGCGTTATGCTTCCTCTTTTTAGATACTCCTAAAAGTTTGGCTATGAGAAGGTGGTGGTAGAGTGACAAAGATCATAATCCATATCCTCATTTGGTTGAGTTGTTTGCTTTGTTGGAGTATGTAAAGGAGGTCCAACGAAGTTTTGCTTCATTTTGATCGCAATCTAGAAAAATGAACACGGGCCCCCTTATAGCAACTCTAAGGGCTTGCCCATTACTGAAATGTCCCTCATGGTCCATGGTACTATTTAGATGCATTCCTCTTGGTATTTTATCGGCAATTTGAGTTCAAATCCTGAGAGTAACAGGTATATGTGTTTTTGCAAGCCGAAATTATTTTGGCATATTTTGTTATTTGGCTTTAGTTGCTTTTTTTTCTTTTTTTCGGCAAAACTGATTCGTGGCATCATGCTTGCTGATAAGAGAGGAATCACTATCAATACAATAGTTTTATCACTCTTCTTTTGTTGGATATTCTTTTAGGACTTAGTATGACAACGGAGCTCTCGTCACCAACAAGGGTGATAGATAAAGTTGGGAAGCTACTTTCTACAACACTAATATTCAGTGTTTTGATTTCATTACATTCTTATATGTTGCTAGTTAAGTGTTTTGATTTAAAATTTTAAAACCACATGTTGCAGGGAGATGAATAGAAAATCCCAACAAAATTGGGAGGTTGTCGATTGCAAACTGTTAAGTTTTTGTAAATCAATGTAATGTTTATGTATTCCTTTATTTTAGAATTTCCTGCTCATTTATTTAATTGTTTTGGAGAAGGGCCTATTTAAATTGATTTTGAGAAGGGTGAGGTCATATAGTCCAAGTATTTGAACTTGGCTCTGATACCATATCTAAGGGTCCAAGTTGCTAATATAATCCTAATATCCACCTAGAAAACTAAATTTTAATTAAGGGTAAAATAGTAAACAATTCAATTTATTCATGAACTCATTCACTGTAAAATATTTATCTTAAACTCAGTAAATTTGATTACAAACAGTAAAAAGAAATCATTACCAAAATTTGTCTCTGTTTTATCATTGGAGTTTAATAATTCGAGTTCTCTCTTATTTGACTAAAGTCTTTATCATTACTGAGCAAATTGAGTTCTCTCTTATCTTATCACATCTTATTTTTATCTCTTGTCTTATTTGCATGGTCCACATGTGCCAACTTTAATTTATCTATCATATCAAATATACTAAGGAGATTTTTCCAATGATGTGATCATCTTGTTCTCCTATCGTTCCAAGTGGTCACATGCTAAAGTAATTCACTCTAGAGGTGGCCAATCTCTAGAGGATACTTAATATCTCAACTATGGTTAGTAGTACATCACTCACCATTCATGCTTCGACATGCAAAGCATTACCTCGACACATGAGGTACTACCTCAACACATGAGGATCTGTCTTGACACACAAGACATTAGTCTTGATAAACAAGACTGTACAACACCATCACTTTGACATACAAAGCACTTACCTCAACACATGAGGCTTATTCATTCTCTAGTCAAAATCAAGATTCTTCTCCAAGTTTCTTGAGTCCTATTTAGGCTCCTATACGACACTACCTCGACACATCAAGCTCAATCTTGGCACACAAGATTGACTTGGAGAATGACTCATGATGCTGTAACTTTAACACTAATATGGAATTTGGACTTACAAACATATTGCAGAAGCTCTCCAAACCGAGCTGGCAACTATTGGAAACCACTTGTGGGGGATCGCTCTCCTCCCAACCAACCCCTCAGTCTGGGAATGAGAGCCCCCGATCCCTCACTCAACAATACCAAACCAGTCGTACATCATCATCAAATTATCCTATTCTACCCTCATCCTCCAAACCTCCACCTCCATCTCGCTCCCCCAACCCTTCCCAAAACAAAGCGCATGAACCCCCCCAAAAAAATAGGCCCCAAAATTGGTCCCCAATTCCCCTATTTGTGTAGAATTTTCCAATTTTAGTTTAATTAGAGTGAATTATGCATGAGTGCCAAATGACCTTCATGCACATTACTTTTCTAATCATACTTAATTAACTTAACTAAGTTTTATTTGTTAATTCAACTTTATTATAATTTCTTTTTCTTATTTCTTATTTTAAATAATATATACTTTATTAGTATTTCCTTATTAGCTAATCTAGGTTTAATAATACTTAACTAATCTAAATTAATTTTGGGGTATTATACTAGACCCTTCCTAGCAAATAGAAAGAGATTTATCAAGAGATGAGCTTAAAGCACACACCTCATTTTGGCCCAATTCCTGAGACCACGGGCTTGTCCTAGCCTCCATATTCCGGACAAAAGTGGGAGATCCTTGAACACCTAAGGTTTCTTGATTCCCTATCTACTCTAGGGGGACTTTGCCATACTTTGAAAAGGGAAACCCCATTGGCTTCTTAATCCACAACTTCTTGGCTTGTTAGAGGCTTAGATCCAATGAACATTTAGCACGCAAATGACTAGTATCTCTGCAAAAATTACATTGGAAATGAGTATTCCAATAGTCCAACTGTTGCGTGAAGTTGAGATCCTTCCACATGATTTTTATCTTAGGCTTCAGTCCTTTACTAATGCCAATTTTGACCAGAACCTTCACCATTGGTTTGTCCTCAAAGATCAAACTTCGATCATTGAAATATACAAAATTACCAATCGAGTTTGCAACATCCTTGAATACCTGTCCAGACCAAAGCTCAAGAAGAAATCCAGGCATCAACACCCAAATATGTTGACGGGTAAAGGGTTATGACCATGGATCAAAACCAAGAAACCAATGCCTAAGCACCAAGCTTGACTACCCGCATAGCCATGCTCGATTTAGAATCTGTTCCAAATCTTGTTCATACTGAAATTCAAAGCATAGCCATCCCTTAATAAGAATATGGAACTAAGGGAGATACCCAAGAAGTTTAACTCATCCTTTCTCTAACCAATTGATTAGGGCCTTCTTTTTTACTTCTTTTCCCATGAGTTTTCCAATCAAGGTGCCAACAAATAAATACTCCACCATATCCAAGTTGACGTCATGCCCTAAGACCATGTGAACCTTCTCAGCCCTATTTCGAATGGTCTTTTTCTTCCATTTGAGTTGCTCTTTAATCCTAGCAAATCCACCATTATTCAATAAAAAAGACACTTCAGGGTTATAATTTGTCTTTCCTTGCTTGAAGACTATTGAATCCGACACTCCTATATTCGTTTGTACTACCAATGACACCTTGCTGCTCAAAACACAGTCAAAAGGACTAACTCGTCAAAAAGAATCCATAAGACATTTGTTCCGAATCTCCTCTTTGAAATCCCGAGTACATTGGAATATTTCCTTGTACTCTTCACCTATTCATAATAATGAGGGAGATCTCCAAGTGGCCTCCCCATCGAGTTTCAAAAAATCAATGTCCATTGAGTAGATGCCTACCGCGTCAACTATCCTGTGGAAACCCTAACCAATCCCGACCGTACAGCCCAAACATGCCCTATTTTTCAAAATTTCAAGACCTATCAGACTTGTTATTTGAATACCTTCTTATAGTCATATGTTATAATTGTAATGTGGGGTCCATGCAATGGACGGGTGGTAGGGGCGGTCGGCTGTGGCCGTCCCCACCCAGGTTCGACCCTGTGCCCTATGTTACTAAGGGGCTTATGCCCATATACACGCCAACTATTCTATCCTGGTGGAAAAATGTTATAATTGTAATGTTAATAAATTAAATTAAAAAAAACACTGACTTTAATAAAAAGAATGAGAAATAAAAAACTTAAAAAATAGATCACTATAATAAAATCAGCATGTATCCATCTTAACTCCAAACTAACCAAAGTGGAAGGAGATCAAATCCCTTTAGCCTTTATAAAAGTAAAGCATTCAATTTTAAAATTATTATTACCATATTTTAAAGTGGGAGGAAAAGAAGCACACGCCATCTGAAATGTTATGCCAAGGAAGAGTTATGGGAGGAACTAAGGCTATTATCGATGGTTTGTTAATCATAGAAAACCAACTTAGCTTAACTGTTTAGCTTCTCTTATAAATAATCAAGAAAACCAACAGGTTATTATCGTTGGTTTGTTAATCATAGAAAACCAACTTAGCTTAAACGTAAAGAGAACCAACTTTGTGGTGCAAGATGGTCAAAAGTTTCGGATAAGAAAAGAGAGATCGATATAGTTGGATACTAATTGAAAATAAACAGAACAAAAATGGCCCGTTCAGGGTTCAAATTCCTAAGAGAAGCAGCACATGCTCGGTTGAGGACAGCCATTACAAGAAGGACGTGCAATGTTGGAGGCGTTGGGATGCATCACAAAGTATTTGTCATGGAACACTGATTCCAACTTCACTCTGTGTAACACCTCCTACATAGAGCTGTTGCACAGAAAGACTAGATATGAAGTGCCATGCAAGCAAGCAGTACAAACATTATTTCACGCCACCCAGTATGGAAGTGGCAGGACACAGGGCGGAAGAATTATGGCTAAAGTTGGGAGAAGAGATGAGGAGTTCGAAGGGGGAGGAGATGAGAGGACGCAGGATTTGCTTGTGGAAATAGCAATGTTGGAGGCCCAGAAGGTGCAAGTGACCGAGTTTGTGAAAGAGCGCTCTTCGCATCTCGCTGAAATTGTAGAGCAAGCCAATTCTGAATTCCAACAAGTTGCAGACGACACCATGAAAGGAATGGATGAAGCAGGCATTAAGGTATGTCATCTAACAACATTATTTCATTCTCTGCAGTGAATTGTATGATGGCTTGTCGGAACATGATGAGCCAATTAAAGATGACCTATGCTTCGCATCAATTGGTATGCACCATTATAGGTCGATTTCTATAATAACTCAGCTTCAGAGTATATTAAGAATGAAAGTATCCCAAATCTTGTCTCCATTGGTTGTCATAATCCTCCACAAGCTTATGGCTGCCACTTTGTGTGTTAGTAAAATTGCAACTAAGAAAGCATTGCAAAGACAACGATCACAAGGAAAGTAAGCCACGAAATTATGTCAAAGAAAGGGGTTAAAGTTAAGGTCAATATATTTTTATTTTTAAAACTGAACTTAAGATAGTATCATTTTAGTAAACTGAACTAAAGATAGTATCATTTTAGTAAATTGAACTAAAGATATGTTGTTAAAGGTGGATGACACATCCAGAGTTGTTTTTGTTCTTCTTCCAAATTGGCAGGGTTTCATATGAGAAAAGAAAACACATACAGAGAACAAGGAGATACAGCAGGTATAAAATGCATAAAAGAACTTGCACAATGAAGAAATTAGAAAACTTATATGGCTTCGATTCTTACAAATAAAAGGCCATAAAGAGTTACTTAGTGTTTGGGATTAAAAAAGAGTTGAGATAAACACTACAATCATTCCATGCACACTTCTCATCATCACAGATCTATTTTTCACATCTGCCAACACATTATCCATCCCACTCAACCATGTTGAAACCCCCCCAAATAACCCATTCAGACGGTGGGAATGCTTGTGCTAACCAACACCACTAGTGAGTTCGCCCAATCGGATCATTGAGGGCATCAACTGAACAGAAGCCCCACATCCTCCCTGATAGCATCACAGTCATTCAACAACAACGAGACATGGGGTCTACACCTCTGGCATGAATATGTAGGACTAACCATAAAGCAACGACACAAATAACCCCCCTTTGCCCTTTTCATGATCTGTAGCAACATACTCCCCATTCCAATTATTCATTAGAAAACACAATTTAAAACCATATACTTTAATTTCTTGAAAGAGGAGCACATCTGAATGAAGATTGGCCATGGTGCATGTGACAATGGCACAACTGTCATCCCTTGATTCTCGACTAACATTCTAGACTAGGAATGGTAGCTTCATGGGCAACTCATGTCAAGTCCTTGCTTGAGGACTACAAAAGTGTTGTGAAGGAGTTGATGTGCATACAATTAAGGAGTTGAGTAAATACTTAACTGAAGCAAGGTAGGAGAGACAATGATATGGAATGTTTTTGGGTGCTTGAAAGGGTCCTCCATGCTTAATTTTGAAATGTGTGATAAAGCTCCCTAATCTATCAAAAAAGATGCTAATGGAGCAAAAGATTGTGCGACTAACCCTAAATGAATGGAAAGTATTAGGAGAGGTGTTCATTGTAGGTGAAATAACTTGTGAAGATGGTGTGGAGATAACTTTATGATTTGTAATGAGTTCCCAACACCGAAGAAGCACATTGGAGTGTGGCTGGAATAGTCTAGTGTGTTTCAATCACCTGAAAAACCTTGGGTATCACCAATGAGGAACAATCTTGGGAGCTTGTTGCCATTGGAATATGGCTGAGTCGAGGTTGTTGTTGTAGTTTCTTCTTCTCATGATATTTCTCTTCCTTACATAATCTATAATACTGTTAGTCTCTCGAGAAGTAAAATCAATCAAGATATAAGATGTAGGACTAGGGTGTTGAGCACTAATAAGTCCAAGGCATGTAACAATATCAGTCTCAATTTCCATGGAAGAGGGGCCCATAAAAGTAGTAGTCACCATTGTTTATGAATGTGGAGTAATTGTATAAGGAGCTTGCCAAGTTGGCGCCTCTTGATTTGAAAATTGTTGTTGTTGAATCATCGGGTATGCAATTTTCTGATCAATTGTAAATAGCTACATGATCAACGAGTGAAATTTATGTTGTTATTGAAATTGATGTGACAAGTCTTTGATAAATTTCTTGATTGTAGTTGGACTATGTAATGTACCTAGGGAGGATAAGAGGGGGTACCTAGGAAGGTATCCGAGGGGGATAATGAATGTAATGTGGCCATAATCATGGAATAGGCCCACTATGTAGTTAGAGGAAATAATATAATAATAAGGGGTAGTTGGCATAGGCCCCTAGGAATACTCATGAGAAAGTATAAATACATGTGTATCATTGTGTGGAGATATGTTAGATATTATTGTATCGTAGCAAACATGGCTTGTAGATTAATTCCTTCCACATGAAGTATTTGATGGTGTTACCCCACCTTAAGGGTTCTTTCCATATTCTCGTGTTCATTGTTGTGTGATTGCATATTATTATTTCTAAAGTTAAGGGTTCATTCTTGTTACCCTCTAGATACTCTCCAGTGTGCCATATCAGATGTGCGGTGCCATATCAGATGTGCCAAAGAGGAGGGGTCATTTTTCATTGTAAAGGCCAAGTTGGGGCTTGTTTTACGTAAAAGTGTTGGTCTAGTAGGGCTCAAGACCCTTGGTCTGATCATGGCAGGTCGTCTTGGTTTTCATTTCAAGGATTATTGGCTCAGTGGCTTCGTTGACTGCCCCTTGATGTGGTGAAAGTCCCCCATCATGTTGGGCATTTATGCCCTGGGTTGGTGCTCCAGTGCTTCTTGGGATGACTCCATTATGACACATGGCTTAGGGGCTCCTAGCCACACTTATGGTTATGCTTTGTAGAAGGTGATTGATTGTGTAAGGGTTGTCATACCCGCCTTAGCACACCTCGTGGATGCCCCTTTGGACCTCTTTTTCTTTGTACTACCCCTTCCTCTTGGTCATCCTAGTCATCAAGGACAAATTGTCCACCTTCTTTGCAAGTTTGAAGAGGCCATACCACCTAAAGAAGGAGAGCGTTGAGGGAAAAAGCACAATGTTGGTGTTAGATGGGGCATGGTGTCCTCCTTTCAAGCTCAACTTCTCATCATGTTGCAACACTCTTTTTTATCATTATTTTATGTTTTATGAGATTTAGTCCTCGGATTGTGGGTGACAAATCCTAAAAAAATCATTTTAAGTCATTTTAAGACATTTTAGATAGGTTGGCCTGGAGGAGTGAAAAGGTGCGTTTTTTTTGAAAAGGCATGTCTTGTCACATATAAATAAACACTCCTAATTCATTTGTAACACAAGATCATGGGATCAAATAAAATCTTATCTTTGTTTCTTCTTGGCTACTTGGGCTAAGTGGTGCGCAACTCTCTTCTTGAGCAATATAGAGCTTCATGTGGTGAGTTTTGGTGTTTGAAGGTTTCTCTACTACCTTGCAAGGCTTGTCTAAGAAAAAATATTTTTAGGAGGGTTACGCTTTTCTCTTTTCTCCCTTTTTGGTAAGATCTCTGGTTCTCTTGTCTTGCACTATCAGAGACATCCAAGGTAAGAGTAAATTAAGGCTTTTGTGCATAATAACATTGTTTGGTAGGTGAAACATCCCTTCTTGGAGAGTCTCTCTTGTTGGGAATTTGGCACCTCTCTTTGCCCTAATTAGGTTAAAAACAACACAACCTAGGATTTCTTGGTTTTGCCCTAATTCATTCAAAATTGGATTGCCAATTCTTGAGAGGAATGCTAATCATGATTTCTTAATGGCCTTGGAGGAATGAGACTTAGGTCTTAATCCCTCATCTTCACTCAAATACTCCTTTGATCAAATTCTTGTACTATATATTGCAAAAAATACAAAAAAATCCAATATTGTGAAAACCCTAAAAATTACATAGTTTGAAAAAAAATCCCAAAATATTTATTTTTGTATCCAAGTTATTTTTGAATTGTTATTTTATGAAGTTATTATTTGCTGCAATAAATTTCTGAAGTTGACAAAATATTGAAAACAAATTCAAAAAATTTGAAAATCCTTGCAAAAAGTGATTTTTAGGTCAAAAAGGCCCTAAATTGAGGTGACATCAGCCCAAGGTAAGGTGACGTCATCCCTCTTGAGTTTATTGCAGATCTGATATATTGCTATTGCAGGTCCATTTTGACAAAGAAATCAAACCCTAGGGGTTTGGAGAGGTTTCCCCTAATTTCCTAGGGCACGCAGGGTGACCCCGGGGGAATTTGAGGCTTAATTTATTTCTGGTTCAACTTGACTGGAGTAAATTACAGATATTAATTATAAATCAGCTCCGAAAATTGTCATTCATCCATTAGAAAGAGGGCATCCTAGGGGGGATTGATGTGCCCCTTGTAGCTAGTTCTTGGGAGGTAAAATTTAGGTGATTTTAACGGTTGGTTTTAGATATTTTTTGTGTTTTATCTTGTTTTTTTTTTACTGCAAAAAAATACTTGATCTTGTTACATACTTATTATTGCTCCTAGCCTTTCAAGTCAAGAAGCGTTTATTGCAGATCTTTCATTGACTCCGATAGGCACTGATCTACTAACAGTGAGAAGGTTTTGTAGGGATAGGCTCGTTTTCATTAACTATCTTTCAGGTCTTTTCTTACCTTGTTCAGGGATCTTCCTGTGGCATGAGGAGCAAGGCCTAAAGAGGACAGGGGTTACATTGAGGTGACATTGCGTGTACCTCCTTAAAAATTTGCCAATCATAGCACTGGGTTTGTTGGGTCTGCCGGGTCTACACATCTCATATGGGTCCACTTACCTTTGATTGTGGAAGGGTGGTAGTTTTTGGGTAACATTTTTTGGAATTATTGTCGGGGACAACTTAAAGGCACGTGGCTGGCTTGAAGCCCTATCTCTCTGGCATAAACGTCAGTTTCGGTAAGAAAGTTAAGGTAAGTTTTTTCTTTGTACTTTGATAAGATTATTGTTGAGTACTAACTTGGCAGGTCTTATATGGCAACTCCACTGAAGAAAAAGCAACAAAGAAGTACATTGCAAAACAAAGCCCTTAGCTAGTAATGACACTGTTGGATGTAAAGGGTGAAAACATCCATTGGTTGAGAAGAAAGAAAGTTCATCTTGGAAACTCCACTAAAGAAGTCTATATGGCACAACAAACATTTAAGCTAATAAGTCTCATTGGGTACTTGAACTTGATGGCTCCTTGGATTTTTCAAATATTTGGGTTCCCGCTTATGAAAAACCAAACATAGCGTTGTGGGAAATTCCAAAGTTTTATGGCAATGTGTTAATATTATCCAGAGGTCACTACTCACTTTGGATGCCTTGAGATCTCAATGTTTTGAGTCTCTATAAGTCAGAAATACAATGAAGACTTAAGACAAAAATACTACCAGATCTCTTAACACTTCAACCAATTAAATAAGCAGCAATTACACATAAAATCATGATACACCCTGGAAACCCCAAACGTGGAAAACCATATTTCTATGAGGATTTCTTCTTTCTCGATCCCAGAGCAACGTAAGAATAGATTTAGTACATACAACTCTTCAGAAACAAATGACCGAACCAGACGGATTATGATACCCGAGATCTACAGCAGCTACAACTGCTGCTCTTGGGAAATGCGCGCCCCTGCTGTCAGTTCGGATTTGAACTTTTTGAAGATCTGCCACAGCTCGTCTCAGGATGTACTATCTCCCCCTACACGCCGTTGTCTTGATCTTCTCTGTTTGGAATGTATGCCTTCTCTGCTCAAAGTAGAATGAGCTCCTGCTGCTCTGCATGGAAAAGTGCACCCTCCCACAACTGCCGTAAAAATGCCCTTACTCAGATCTCAGCTGATCTGAGCTCTGATCATCACAGATCTTCTTCAAACACTGAAGAAGACCTACTCTGCTGATCTCAACTGCTCAGGCCTCAATCTGGATCCATAACGTCCTCCTCTCTCTAGGAAGTGCGCCCCCCTCTACAGCAATTCGCCCTCTCTCTGAACTCTGAAGAAACCACACTGTTAAGCTCTCTCATCCCATAGGCTTTGGTGGATAAGTGCCTCTCATCAAGTGAGGTCTGATCCAACTCTGATGCCCTCACTCTCCCTACTGCAGAAGCTCCTCTCTCTCTCTCTCATAAAGTCGCCCTCTGCATGCACAATGCACCCCTCTCACTCCAACTAATATCTCTCTGATAAGTTTGCCGAGTAACCTCTGCTGGTGACCTCTTGCCTCCTTATAATAACTCACTGTCCTATTAGGGTTGTCAAAACCCTAAAATGAGTGCATGCAAAAATATCACTTTTGCATGCTTTTTAATTAACAGTTGTGCATGCAAAACCTTGCGTGCATGAGGCCAGCCACCCCAAATGGTCCGCATGCATCCACTGCTGGATTCATGCCGCTGAGTAGAGTGCATCCCACCCTCTACTCCATCCTGATGCCTATACAACAAATGTACCTCCATGCAAGGCATCTGAATCATGGAGGACATCCCGAGATACCACTATCTCTAACACAATGGATATTCAGGTTCAACTTATCTTATGACCTTTTTCAAATTTACAGGAGAAAAAAGCATCCTTTACGAAGATGACATGATGGATTACTTCTTATTACTTCTTAGCTAGCTTCAAGGGCTATACCTTGCGTTGGTATGGATCTCTTGGAAAAAGAACAATCACATCTTTTGCAGTCTTTTTGGAAGCATTTTGTAAACGTTGTTGTTCCAACGACATTGACCAATGGTTACCCACCATTCAAGTGATCAAGAAATCATATGATGCACAAAAGATTGTTAAAGAAGGTCCCGAACTGCCCTTGAAGGAAGATAACTATTCTAGCTCGTTGATAAAAATGAGGATATTTCGAAGAGTGCTATGATGAATGTCAATGCTTAGAAAAATCCCATGAAGAGACCATTGTTGAAGAATCTCCTGGAAGAAGACGACATCTCGAGCCTTAGGCTCGAACAAAGTGGTACTTTTGAAAATGAAGACAAAGATGGTCAGGAAAATAGAGCCAAGGAGGCACATGAAAAGCAAGAGGCCCTAATAGAAGAAAGTGAAGAAATGGTGAGTTCTCCTTATCATTGTTTCGAAGATTCTCATGATGTCTTGGGCCTTTTAGAAGAAAATGGCAGGATTCCTTTGTGTGACGAAGAAGATGATGATTATTGGAGGTTTATTGGCCCTCCTATCTATGATTCTTCAAGGCTTGACAATGTTGTACTTGAGCCTTTGGGTCACACAGATTCTGAAGAAGATGTATGTGATCTTTTCCTACCATACGAAAGTAAAAAGGTTGGTAGTGTTACTGCTCAAACTAGCAGTCATTTCAAAGCAGACTACATATGCCCTGTGCTAGTGATGGTAAGCATATGGGAGGAGCTAGAACCAGTGTCACCACAACCTAACTCTTGAACTTCTTCAAGTAACTCCTAAACCCAGGGGAGAGTCCTTAATCAAGGAAGGGCACCAATAGACACCAACACACCTGCAAATACCTTTCTACGAGCCTTAAGGCTGAGATCAGTGCCTTATATGAAGTCAACAATGGATGATAAAGACACATATATTATATAAAGGAGTTAATTCAATGTACCAAACAATATCAGTCAATATCACAACTTTCAATGCAACTACACAACTCCCAAGGGAGGGTCTCACACGGAAATACCCCAAAAAAGCGCGTTTTGAAAGGAGAAGAACAAGTGGCCTAGGGCGCACTTGATGGTCTAGTCAGAACTGCAAAAAACCATGCATAAACCCTAATTTAGGCACATTCATGTTTCCCAATGCACCAAGGCAAATCGGGACGCCCTCAAAATTTATGGATAAATCACTAGGGAGAATTTAGTGGGTGGACCATAATTACAAACTCACGACTATTTTTGGAGTTATGAATTTATTTAGATTTTTAGGGGTTTTCCAATAATATTATATTTTTAGGGGTTTTCCAATAATATTATATTTTTAGGGGTTTTTCTATATAGAAATGCATGTAAAATAAAAGACAAGTAAATTGGTAAAAGAGAGATAGTTTTGTTAAAAAGATAGGGCATATGATTCTTGTCTGAATCCCTAGGGCATTGAGAGATCGATACCAACGTGCCTCTTCAAAAATGGCTTCCAATACTTGCAATTAGGGTATCAACTAGCAACCTCTAGGGTTAGGTAGAAGAGCCTAGTTAGGGCAAGCGAAGGAGTCCAAGGCCCAATCAACAACGGAGAGCTCCTTTGATAGGATAGTCTCCTCATACAAAGTTGATAAAATGCTAGCAAGAAACCCTAACAATTTAGCATAATGCACCATAAAAGCATCATCAAACTAGGGTTAAAAGTAAACATTACCAACATTCACCAAGAAATGAGTAAGGAAAAGACCTTAGGTCACTCTTGATCTTGAGTTATTACAATCAATCTTAGCATCAACCAAAGCATGTGCAAAATTAAGCCTATTATCACATTTATAGTAGCCGGGGCTACCATATCTTCAGATCAGATTCCAATATTTTTCTTAGCCATTCCTTTACATTGAGATGCTTGAGATCGGAAAATGATGAGCAGTTATTCCAGGATCAGTCATACTTTCAGCAGCCCCAGAGCATACATTACAGCCTTATGCCATGACTGAGCCTCATGACCTCAGATTTGATGACTGATGTAGCCATTTCCTTCCATGCAGAGCAGTGAGATAGTGCCCAGATTTGTATAGCAGCATTGTTCCAGTGACTGTGGATGGTTTAGGTGGTATATATAGGTATATGACCCAACATGTATATGGATGTGCATTGGATAGCCTTATTCTTCTTTTCTGCTTATCTTGGTAGCTTGACTAGGTACCTAGTGGTCATGATCTGGCGATTATATATATATTTGGTTATTGGTTAATTGTCTGGAATTGAAGTTATCTAATTACTTGGGATAAAGAATTTCTTGTGTATACTAATTGGTCTCACCCTCTCTAGCAGTATGGACTTGGTCTTTCTCACCATTCTATGGCTTGCTAGTTATGGCATCACCTGTCACCTTTCCCCATCCATTCGTTCTCTTCCATACTTGGTTTTACCCTGACTTACACTTCAGTTAGTGATACTGAGGACTTCCCCGCTTATGCCTCTATTTTGGATAGACTCCCTGTTGTTTTGTGTCTCGGCTCTGAGTTGTGCAACAAAACTTACTGAAGCCTTGATCCTTCTGGGCCAAGAGAACGCACTGGTGTTGGTTCCTGAGCTTAGGTGAGTTGGATTTTAAGCCTTGACTTCTCTGGTCAGTTTCCCCCAATGTTTGGTCCTGACTGTGGATAGTCCCCTCAGTTGCCTAAGTTGTGTCGACTAAACTTGAAGCAAATTGTACTACCATCATTACATGCATATATTACTATTTGTCATATCTTGTATGCAAGCCCATGATTATGAATAAAACTGTGTCTTTAAACACAATGAAAGAGGGCTATGAAATTAAATGAAATACACCCTGGATAAAAGCTGCTATTAGTTGTGCTTCTAAGCACATGCAAAATCCAAAGGGACATAAGGCCTAGAAAACAATGGATAAACATATGCTAAACCTAAATACTGCCGGCCATGGAAAAATGTAATGATTAATTCCTCACGGAGCCTACGGGTTGGGATGTGAGATGGAGTAAGGGACAACTAATTCTAAGTGTCCCCTAGAACCCCAAGTTACGGTTAGCTGTGCACCTAGTCACGACAGTTCTAGAGAAGATCCTCACAGAGTTGGTTTCAGCTTGGATGTGAGCTGTAGACATTTGTTAAAGTGAATAGGCACTCCTCAAATCAACTTATTCCATTTGTGAGACACCGCCATTCCTTGTGTGTTTTCTATCCAACATATGCTTAGGTGTGTTCCCCTTTTCATTTATCCGAAGTGTCACAATGTTGAAGTTTGTCAAGTCATTCCCTTTTCCTAGCCTTGTTTTTTCCACCTTCACCCATTCCTAGCAAAATGGTCAAGTCCATAAATTGAGTATACACTTGAGGGTCTTTTTCTCTGTATTTGATTATCTTATTCCAGACTTATATTTGATGTGTTATTGCTTATTCTCCTACTGAGGAATTTGATTTGGGCTATTGAGACAAATAATTGGCATGAGATTGGTTCACAGGATTTATGTGATGCATCTCACACCTTCTAGCACAATTTGCAGCATTCAGTGGGGCCCATGCACACTCCAAACTATTATTTGGGATTTTATTATGTCATTGAGGGGGCACGATTTGACCATGTGGTCACATTATGTTATTATTTTGAGTTATCATATGTTATTGTGCCATGGGGACATGCTAGAGAAGAATAGTTACACCTCCTAGCCCCACCATGAGATTATGTCATGATGTCTAGTCACTTTTATGTGGTGCGTCCCCCCTAGGGCGACTTAGCTAGTGCGCCTCCTCTATTATTAAGTTGATCCATGTGTTTTGTATTTGGGCTCATCTAAGCCATTGATTATCACTTATGTATCTTTTGATCTCAACCACTCGTTAAAAATGTGGTTAGGGTTTTGGTCTCTATCATTCGTATTTAAACGAGAGACCCCCCTCATTGTAAAGGGACTTTTGGCTTTGGATCTTTAGCAATAAATAATTATTTTGGGAAAACTCTTGTGCCTTTGTTAGAGATTGTTCTCGTGCTTGATTGTAGCTCTGATATCCTGTCACATCTTTGTTATTTGATGAGATTTCCATGGTAGACGTATTTGCTTTATGCGTGCTCTACAGGAGGGTGACTTCACTAGAGGATTTTGTGGGGTTTCTTCGGATCTCTTCATTGGATGAGTAAAATAATCAGGGAGTAGTTTTTATTGTAGCTTTGATCAATATTTATGCTATCTGATTCTTCTTACATCATTTACTTTCTTTTTTCTGTAAATCAATTCTCATTAAGATTGTCATCTACAGGAAGGGGGGCGCATTAGCTATTGGAGGAAAATCGATTTCACCTTAGGAGCTGTCAAATCAACTCGGAATTGCTTCGAGGGAGTTGGACATCATTGCACTTGGCATCTGCAAGTCACATGAGGTAAGTACCATTGTTTTTCTTGAGTTATTCATCTATTCCATTTGTCTGCAGTTACTTCTTCTACAAACCCTAAGCTGTTAAAACTTATAAAAATTCTCTGGGATTGATTACTTGGTTTACTAGCAAACCATTTCTGGGTTTTTAACTTAAGGCCAAAACTCAGGTGGGTTCATAAGGGAATCATGCTCTAAGGACTCCATCTGCCCCTTTTCCCTAGGCACTGATCTTTAACCCTTGCACCCTCCTTGGTTAGTCTGTCTGTCGGGTTGTTAAACCCTTGTCTGTTGAGCTTGTGTACCTTGATACTGTCAGATCTACTTGCAAGTTGCGCTAGAAAGCCTTAACTCTTCAGATCTACTCCTTGGGACCATTTTCCCTGATTTAAGGTTCATGTTATCACCTAAGATGTAGTTACCCCTATGGATAGATCCAGTCATGGATGGCAATAGGGAAGGGCAACTCAAAAGGTGCAACCACGATCACCTCGACCTCCAATATATGGTTGTCACGCCAGTCGAGGCAACCTTCACTTTATGTTATCTAGCCCAGACAACAAAGGGGGAGACCCGATCTACTCCCGACAGGAGAGATCAAAACCAAGACACCAAATCAGGGTATTTCTAGGTGAAGTTAGGTGTATGGTTTATCCTGGACCTAAGGATGAAGTCACAAGCCAAGTGAGGGGTTTAATAGGTATAGCTTTGGTTCATAATTGAATGTAAGAGTGACTTATAATGTTTGTAGTGAGATCTAGGGCTAGTGTACTAGTTCAATGTCAAAGGATCCACTGCCTTGGGAACCGTGTCCAATGCAGGGTAGTTTAGGGGTCAGTGTTGGGGCTAACTAGTACATGAGACAATCTTGACCATGGTCCATGATGTCTTCAAAGGTATAGTTCGCCAAGCAAAAGTCAAACCACAAGTCAATCCAACAATCTAGGAGAGTGGGTTGTCTTGGAGATAAACCAGTGCCTTGGGAATTGGGAAGCGGAGTCAAAGTAGGGTTGACTTTATGGTTTAGAACTCCTACAACATGAGATAAGTGGACAGTATAGGCCTTGATGGTTAAATATGTCTAGATCTAGGTTTGACCCAAGTGGACCACAATCCCTTAAAACAAGGAATGCAGTCCCCAAGGCAAGATTTGACAAAGTGACAGTCTAGACCTAGGTTTTGAATTATTCTGATTCCGGATCTGCAAAAATCTCAAGTACCCAGTTCCTAGAAGTGAGTCAACTCACTTCTCCAAGGTGGTGCGACTTTGCCCAAGGAGGCTTAAAATGGGGTTTAGGTAGGTCAAGACAAGTCGGATGGCATCCAAACTTTAGATCCTAGTAGATCGGTCAGGTAGGAGTATGGATCTGTAATTTTGTGGCAATCCACCGGTTAGATCTTTGTAGATCTGAGTTTAAGTGTTCCAAGTGGTCCACAATGGGGATTAAATCCCTTAAAACGTGGAATGGGGCCCACAAGGTGAATTTCAAGAAAGGGACAACCTGGGTGTATGTTATTTGATGTGTAGATGTCAAATCAAGTGAAATCTCAAACACCCATGTTCTAGATCTAGGTCAACTTGCTCAAATGGTGAAGTGCGCCTTCCTTGGGAGAAGATAAGTTGGCTTGGGAGAGGGGTCAAACGGAAGCCAATCCTCACCAAACTATAGATCCGGGATGCCGTGGATGCTATAGAGGTGGGTTTTCAGTATCATGCCCAACAACCCACTAGATCTCAGTAGATCTAAGAAAATGCAAAATTGGGGTTTTAATTAATTAGGGTTTTAAGTGTTTTTGACAATTGGATAGATCATGGAGATAGAACTTACCTTGAGATCATACCTGAATGATGTGGATGAGATGCCTTGATGTTGAGGAAGATTCCCGCAGAGATCAAATGAGAGATTGTTGATTTGCTTGCCAATTTGATGCCCAAGTCCACAAGTGCGCCTTCCTCTACCTGTCAAACCAAGGAATAAAGATTCAATCAGTAAGAGCAAGTATGGAAGAAATACAAGAGAAATGCAAATAGTAACATGAAATAGAAGGTCCTGGGACAGTAATACTCCCTGTTACCAACGAAGAGCTCCAAAGAAGAAGTAGGGAGAGTCTTCCCCTACCAATACCTCCTCCTCCAAGCAAATCGGCCTCCACCTGTAGATGCAAAATCGTGGTACAATAGATATGGCAAACAAGATCTCCAATAACTCAGTGCAAAGGAAGAACCAACGAACGAACACCAAAAACATTCACCACAACATTGGAGATAGATGCAATAATAATTTTCTATTCCAATAATCCAGAGCCAAAAGTCCCTTTACAATGAGAGGCTCTCTCCTTTAAATAGGAAGGAGAGGCATCAAAACCCTAACCACTTTTTGAATGAGTGGCTAAGATTAAAAGATACAAATGTCTAATCAATGGTTGAGATGAGCTCAACAACATAATACATGGATCACACATAAAATATAACATAAGTGGACAAAGTCGCCCTAGGAGAGGGGAATCCCACCAAATCAGGATGACAAAATATCATAAGAGGCTCATGGTGGGTCCAAGGGGTAATTTTATCCCTCCTTGGTCAATCCCCATGGCACAATAACCAATACATAATCATAAAAGTACCAAATCGTGCCTCCAAGGTGAAGTCGTGGTCCTCCAAGGTGAAGTCGTGGTCCTCAAAGACCTCAAAAAATCCACAGAAAGTGCCATAAGTGATGGATGCGGGCCCCGATGAAGCTGAAACTGCAGGAGGAGGTGTGGAAGGTCCCGATCTATCATCACTGATCATCCCATGCCATAACTTTGCCTCAGTAGCCCAAATCGATTTCCTCAATAGCCATTTCTACCAATCCTGAAATGCCTCGGGAAACGTGAAACTGCCCAAACTGCCTCCTGGAGTGATGGCGCTGTCAAGGTGAGGGTGCCAATGTGTCCGGTGAGGGGGGTAATATGGTAAAAACAAGTGGCTGGACCACCCCCTCCATCATCAGCGCCCTAGGTCATCCGGATAAAAGTCATCTCTGCTCCGACAGGGCCTCCAATAGACCAAAACTGCACTAGGACAGCCTACTGAGGCTAAATCATCACTGTAAGTGCCCGGAACTGAAAACAAACTGTCCCATTGGACTTAGAAGGTCCAAATCCATCCAAGATGTGTACTCATACACCATATGAATCTCTGCATGATCAAAATAAATATCCAATGTACCGGAACAAGGCCAATAATAATGATCTGTAAATGACCAAACACTGCTGTATCCCAAGAATCATCATCATAACCCTGTAGCTGCTGCATAGAATCATCCTGTATGTGTACATGGACCATATATCATCTATCCATATCATCATAAGGTCCAGCATCTCATGTCCCATGGTCCTCCATGGTCAAACTAGGTCTAACCAAGACCAAATACAACTCAGACTATCATCCGTAGCTGCTGCAAGGTGTCAAGGTTAATACATGCTTTACAATTTATTCAAATAGCTTCTATAACACAGAGTAATCATGACTGGCGATCTAAATCCAAATATATAGTGTCGTTAGTTATTATTATTACTCAGACTAGACTTTCAGGACCATACTCACTTCATAGTTGTGATCAATTTGCTAGTGAAGGGTGAAGGCTGAAATAAATGGCTAGGCTAAGGGATGACTTGACTAACTTGACTTTGTGACACTTTGGCAAGGGAAAGGGAATACACACTATAGTATATACTGAATGAGCAATAACACAGGGAATGGCGGTGTCTCACAAATGGATGAGTTGTTTAAAGAGGGTTTATTCACCTTCACAGATGCGCACAATCCATAATACAAGCAAGGCCAGCAATTGTTTAGATATAACATTTAAGTTCCATTGCTTTTTGGGCCTGAGGTTTCCATAGCTTTGATCTATGTGTGTTTACAAACACATTGCATAGATTTACATTTATTTTTAGGCTTTCTGCTGCAGGTGTGTTTTTAAGGCACTTGTTTACCTGAGCACTTCTAGGTGTGTCATGGACAACTTGTTTACCTAGGTATTTATTTTTCCAAAAGATATAACATTTTATTTTTCATGGCCATTTTCATTTGGCATTTCTTTCATATACAAGATATAGCATTTGATTTTTCCAGATTTTGCATTGATGGCAGCACTAAAAGTTTCAGGTTTAGCCAACACAACTTTAGTGACTAGGGGGAATTCTCATGGAACTCCAACTCACCATGGGTAAGTTTTGTCACCAACTCAGAGCCGAGACACAATAAACAGGGAAGCTCATCCAATACAGAGGCTACAGTGGGGAAAGGTCCTCCATGTCACTAGTCAAGTAGCAAATCAGGGTGATAATCTAAAAGGTAGGCCATGGATGGATGAAGACAATGAAAAGATGAAGCCAACACTAGCAAGCCATAGTATGGTGTAATGATCACCTCTATTCTCCCTAAGGAGGGTATGTACCAATGAGTATGAATAGTGAACTTCTAGGTCTGAGTAGGGACAGTAATATATATATAATAGGTCAACCAGGTCCAAATATCTATATGATCGCCAGATCATGACACTAGGTGCTAAGACATGCTATAAGAATAAGTATAAAAGCAATCTAACCATAACACAATAGTATACCTGCTGAGTCATATACCTGAAAGCTCATCAACCTGTACCATCACCTGTCCTCTGAGACTGCTGCTGTAACTCTGGGCACTAGTGTCTGCTCTGTACCAATGGCATAATGGCTATATCGGGCATCTCTCTGAGTGTCCTGAAACTCAGTCATAACATGGGGAATATAGCTGCTGTCCACAATCTGATAATGATCCAATATAAATGCTCATCTCGGCATCTCAAATGCAAGGGAACTGGCTGAATAGTGTACTGGAATGAGAAAAATAATGTATGGTAGCCCGGCTACTATATATGTGATAACATCTGGCTCCGGCTGGGACAAGTGCTCGGCTGAAGTGAGTGCTTGAGAACCTCAGAATCTCTGGTCCTCGAACTCTGCTACTCGAATCCACGATCCAGCACTCTACCATTTTATTTCCAGCTTTTATTCTTGCAACCTATTTTCTGCATTCACAAACATCTAAAGAAAATACCTCATGCCGCATGTGTGGGAAAAATAATAAAATCAACTGAAATAAAATCTACTCTATGTCAGAAATATAAATGCATAAAATATAAATGCAGAAAGTAAATTAACATAATTTGCAAAACTTTGAGTTTTATTGTGCAGGAAAAGAAAAAGTGACAGGTACTCAGTTAAACTAGAAGCTTACAAAGGAGCTTAGAGATTAAGAAGGTGCCAGACTCAATGGCTAAAAAGACTAACTACTGCCCAAGTAGGCTTATTCTGTTTCCTACCTACCCTAATCTAACCAGTCATCACAAATGTTAGGTAAAATCATAAATCCAGTGCAACCATTCATCAAATAGGTTCATGATTCTTATTTGATTTTTGATAATAGAACAAGTCAAGATTGGGCTAAAGATCAACAAATTTAAGGGCACAGTCTTCTTGATTTGTTCATAAATTGAAGAATGGTTTGAATTATGCAATATGAAATTATGCCAAGGAGAAGACTGACTGATGCAAACATCCTCCATCAAAGAACTGATAGGATCATAAAATTTATGCAAGTTAAACTCAGAGATGGATAGAGGAAGGACATAAGACATGTGATTCGATTCATTTTCACATAGATTAACTTGTTCATTTGCTTCTCTTACATATTCAATTTGATTCTCCTTGGGACTGACGATCAAAAATTTAAGTGGGGATAAATTAAAGCTTAAAAGACGGAAAATCAAAGTCAGACCCACTTGATGCTCAAAAATGGAGAAAATATGGAATTGATCTTTAAACACCTTTTCTAGCCACCAAGAATGATTGATAACCTGACAACATACATTATGGTTCCAAAGTGACTGAAAAGGGACATGAAGTGTTTTTTCTCCAAACATGTAATCATGCTTATACTTCCTATTAAAAATTTTCAAGGCAAAAGATTGACTAGAGCACCAACCCAAAGATGATTGAAAAAGTTGGGAAGGGAGGGTGGATTGCAAATATGAAAATTCTCCCAAATGGATAAACAAGTTTGACCTTGGATTCTGATAATAGAAAATATTCTTTATTCTAGGAATAATTTCAAGCTTTTGATCAAATTTAATATTTACCACTTGAGGACAAGATTCTAATTCTAAGAAATTGATGAACCTATCTTGACTAAGGATGGCAAAATTTAAAGACTCATTATAAGAGGTGGAACAATGATTAAGGCCTCTAGTGTGATTCATTATTTCATCTTCATCTTGAGATTGCAATTCTATTGATTCATCATTAAATTCATATGAAGATAAATGATCATTTTTATTTAATTTGTCAGGGGGAAAATTAACAAGTTCATTTAAAACACCCTGATTATTTACACAAGGATCATGTGAAGTCACCACTAAAGGACCTTGGTCGATGTCCCTACCTTCTTCTTCAATAAGGTGATAAGGAATTGAATGATCACTAAATACAGAATGACTAACGAGTCTCTTTGAGGGAGGAATATCAGTAGACCTGTTAACTAAGAGCTCATCCTCAGAAATTCCCTCAAGATCAGGACTAGGGCTACCTAAAAAGCAATTTGAAAACTTACGGTTTGTACAATGATTAAAGATTTGACTTTCGATTGACTCAAAAGTAGAAGACTTATCATCAGAAGAAATTGGGCAGGAAAGGTCATCTCCGGATGTTGACAAATCACTTGATATTTGATTGTTAAATGATTCAACAATAGGATCGGAAAGGGGAAGGTTTTGATCTTGGATTTGATTTGAAAGATACATATCATCGAATTCACTTCCCCATTCTTCTAGGAATTTGTTTTCAAATATGTCATAACCAGAGATGCTATTGGGTTTCAAATTCGAAAGCCAGAGTCCAGCTCTTTCTTTGAAAGATGAAGCCAATAGTCTCATACACACATCCTCATGGGTTATGGATAACTCGTTAAGAACTTCCCGAAATCTTTCAAGGTGCCTTCTAGCAGAAATTTCATAACTTCCATCGAAAGTAGGCAACCTTTCATAGGCTTGATGAGGAATATGATGAGGATACCCAATAATTTTGGAAAAGTCAAAAACTTTCAATCGACCAAAAGTCCTAGGTCGCTCAGAAGCAGCCATGGATAATAATTTTCTTTATTTTCTTTATTTTTTATTTTTTATATTTTTATATTTATTTTTAAATTCAAGAACCTGAAAACAAAATGATGCACCCCATGGGTTCTAGATAACGATAAGATTAGTGTTATAGGGATGTAAATGAGCTCGCTCCTCAGCGGAGTCACGATTGGGAGTCGCCAGGTAGATTTAAACTCTTCTACCAAGATATGTGTCGTTGTATATGCAGGAGAGAGTGAATAATGACTACTAGCTTGTCCAAGGTAAGCCCTATGCCCTTCAATATCAAAATGTTAGGCCAAGAGAATGAGAGGGCTTTGAGAAAGGGATGTCAAACCAGAGTAAGCTATTGCCTCCCCGGCAACGGCGCCAAAATGTTTGGCAAAGAGAAAGGGGAGGAGAGTTTTTTTTAAAAAATAATATGTCGGACCAAGGTAAGCCTATTGCTTCCCCGGCAACGGCGCCAAAATGTTATCACCTAAGATGTAGTTACCCCTATGGATAGATCCAGTCATGGATGGCAATAGGGAAGGGCAACTCAAAAGGTGCAACCACGATCACCTCGACCTCCAATATATGGTTGTCACGCCAGTCGAGGCAACCTTCACTTTATGTTATCTAGCCCAGACAACAAAGGGGGAGACCCGATCTACTCCCGACAGGAGAGATCAAAACCAAGACACCAAATCAGGGTATTTCTAGGTGAAGTTAGGTGTATGGTTTATCCTGGACCTAAGGATGAAGTCACAAGCCAAGTGAGGGGTTTAATAGGTATAGCTTTGGTTCATAATTGAATGTAAGAGTGACTTATAATGTTTGTAGTGAGATCTAGGGCTAGTGTACTAGTTCAATGTCAAAGGATCCACTGCCTTGGGAACCGTGTCCAATGCAGGGTAGTTTAGGGGTCAGTGTTGGGGCTAACTAGTACATGAGACAATCTTGACCATGGTCCATGATGTCTTCAAAGGTATAGTTCGCCAAGCAAAAGTCAAACCACAAGTCAATCCAACAATCTAGGAGAGTGGGTTGTCTTGGAGATAAACCAGTGCCTTGGGAATTGGGAAGCGGAGTCAAAGTAGGGTTGACTTTATGGTTTAGAACTCCTACAACATGAGATAAGTGGACAGTATAGGCCTTGATGGTTAAATATGTCTAGATCTAGGTTTGACCCAAGTGGACCACAATCCCTTAAAACAAGGAATGCAGTCCCCAAGGCAAGATTTGACAAAGTGACAGTCTAGACCTAGGTTTTGAATTATTCTGATTCCGGATCTGCAAAAATCTCAAGTACCCAGTTCCTAGAAGTGAGTCAACTCACTTCTCCAAGGTGGTGCGACTTTGCCCAAGGAGGCTTAAAATGGGGTTTAGGTAGGTCAAGACAAGTCGGATGGCATCCAAACTTTAGATCCTAGTAGATCGGTCAGGTAGGAGTATGGATCTGTAATTTTGTGGCAATCCACCGGTTAGATCTTTGTAGATCTGAGTTTAAGTGTTCCAAGTGGTCCAAAATGGGGATTAAATCCCTTAAAACGTGGAATGGGGCCCACAAGGTGAATTTCAAGAAAGGGACAACCTGGGTGTATGTTATTTGATGTGTAGATGTCAAATCAAGTGAAATCTCAAACACCCATGTTCTAGATCTAGGTCAACTTGCTCAAATGGTGAAGTGCGCCTTCCTTGGGAGAAGATAAGTTGGCTTGGGAGAGGGGTCAAACGGAAGCCAATCCTCACCAAACTATAGATCCGGGATGCCGTGGATGCTATAGAGGTGGGTTTTCAGTATCATGCCCAACAACCCACTAGATCTCAGTAGATCTAAGAAAATGCAAAATTGGGGTTTTAATTAATTAGGGTTTTAAGTGTTTTTGACAATTGGATAGATCATGGAGATAGAACTTACCTTGAGATCATACCTGAATGATGTGGATGAGATGCCTTGATGTTGAGGAAGATTCCCGCAGAGATCAAATGAGAGATTGTTGATTTGCTTGCCAATTTGATGCCCAAGTCCACAAGTGCGCCTTCCTCTACCTGTCAAACCAAGGAATAAAGATTCAATCAGTAAGAGCAAGTATGGAAGAAATACAAGAGAAATGCAAATAGTAACATGAAATAGAAGGTCCTGGGACAGTAATACTCCCTGTTACCAACGAAGAGCTCCAAAGAAGAAGTAGGGAGAGTCTTCCCCTACCAATACCTCCTCCTCCAAGCAAATCGGCCTCCACCTGTAGATGCAAAATCGTGGTACAATAGATATGGCAAACAAGATCTCCAATAACTCAGTGCAAAGGAAGAACCAACGAACGAACACCAAAAAAAATTCACCACAACATTGGAGATAGATGCAATAATAATTTTCTATTCCAATAATCCAGAGCCAAAAGTCCCTTTACAATGAGAGGCTCTCTCCTTTAAATAGGAAGGAGAGGCATCAAAACCCTAACCACTTTTTGAATGAGTGGCTAAGATTAAAAGATACAAATGTCTAATCAATGGTTGAGATGAGCTCAACAACATAATACATGGATCACACATAAAATATAACATAAGTGGACAAAGTCGCCCTAGGAGAGGGGAATCCCACCAAATCACGATGACAAAATATCATAAGAGGCTCATGGTGGGTCCAAGGGGTAATTTTATCCCTCCTTGGTCAATCCCCATGGCACAATAACCAATACATAATCATAAAAGTACCAAATCGTGCCTCCAAGGTGAAGTCGTGGTCCTCCAAGGTGAAGTCGTGGTCCTCAAAGACCTCAAAAAATCCACAGAAAGTGCCATAAGTGATGGATGCGGGCCCCGATGAAGCTGAAACTGCAGGAGGAGGTGTGGAAGGTCCCGATCTATCATCACTGATCATCCCATGCCATAACTTTGCCTCAGTAGCCCAAATCGATTTCCTCAATAGCCATTTCTACCAATCCTGAAATGCCTCGGGAAACGTGAAACTGCCCAAACTGCCTCCTGGAGTGATGGCGCTGTCAAGGTGAGGGTGCCAATGTGTCCGGGAGGGGGGTAATATGGTAAAAACAAGTGGCTGGACCACCCCCTCCATCATCAGCGCCCTAGGTCATCCGGATAAAAGTCATCTCTGCTCCGACAGGGCCTCCAATAGACCAAAACTGCACTAGGACAGCCTACTGAGGCTAAATCATCACTGTAAGTGCCCGGAACTGAAAACAAACTGTCCCATTGGACTTAGAAGGTCCAAATCCATCCAAGATGTGTACTCATACACCATATGAATCTCTGCATGATCAAAATAAATATCCAATGTACCGGAACAAGGCCAATAATAATGATCTGTAAATGACCAAACACTGCTGTATCCCAAGAATCATCATCATAACCCTGTAGCTGCTGCATAGAATCATCCTGTATGTGTACATGGACCATATATCATCTATCCATATCATCATAAGGTCCAGCATCTCATGTCCCATGGTCCTCCATGGTCAAACTAGGTCTAACCAAGACCAAATACAACTCAGACTATCATCCGTAGCTGCTGCAAGGTGTCAAGGTTAATACATGCTTTACAATTTATTCAAATAGCTTCTATAACACAGAGTAATCATGACTGGCGATCTAAATCCAAATATATAGTGTCGTTAGTTATTATTATTACTCAGACTAGACTTTCAGGACCATACTCACTTCATAGTTGTGATCAATTTGCTAGTGAAGGGTGAAGGCTGAAATAAATGGCTAGGCTAAGGGATGACTTGACTAACTTGACTTTGTGACACTTTGGCAAGGGAAAGGGAATACACACTATAGTATATACTGAATGAGCAATAACACAGGGAATGGCGGTGTCTCACAAATGGATGAGTTGTTTAAAGAGGGTTTATTCACCTTCACAGATGCGCACAATCCATAATACAAGCAAGGCCAGCAATTGTTTAGATATAACATTTAAGTTCCATTGCTTTTTGGGCCTGAGGTTTCCATAGCTTTGATCTATGTGTGTTTACAAACACATTGCATAGATTTACATTTATTTTTAGGCTTTCTGCTGCAGGTGTGTTTTTAAGGCACTTGTTTACCTGAGCACTTCTAGGTGTGTCATGGACAACTTGTTTACCTAGGTATTTATTTTTCCAAAAGATATAACATTTTATTTTTCATGGCCATTTTCATTTGGCATTTCTTTCATATACAAGATATAGCATTTGATTTTTCCAGATTTTGCATTGATGGCAGCACTAAAAGTTTCAGGTTTAGCCAACACAACTTTAGTGACTAGGGGGAATTCTCATGGAACTCCAACTCACCATGGGTAAGTTTTGTCACCAACTCAGAGCCGAGACACAATAAACAGGGAAGCTCATCCAATACAGAGGCTACAGTGGGGAAAGGTCCTCCATGTCACTAGTCAAGTAGCAAATCAGGGTGATAATCTAAAAGGTAGGCCATGGATGGATGAAGACAATGAAAAGATGAAGCCAACACTAGCAAGCCATAGTATGGTGTAATGATCACCTCTATTCTCCCTAAGGAGGGTATGTACCAATGAGTATGAATAGTGAACTTCTAGGTCTGAGTAGGGACAGTAATATATATATAATAGGTCAACCAGGTCCAAATATCTATATGATCGCCAGATCATGACACTAGGTGCTAAGACATGCTATAAGAATAAGTATAAAAGCAATCTAACCATAACACAATAGTATACCTGCTGAGTCATATACCTGAAAGCTCATCAACCTGTACCATCACCTGTCCTCTGAGACTGCTGCTGTAACTCTGGGCACTAGTGTCTGCTCTGTACCAATGGCATAATGGCTATATCGGGCATCTCTCTGAGTGTCCTGAAACTCAGTCATAACATGGGGAATATAGCTGCTGTCCACAATCTGATAATGATCCAATATAAATGCTCATCTCGGCATCTCAAATGCAAGGGAACTGGCTGAATAGTGTACTGGAATGAGAAAAATAATGTATGGTAGCCCGGCTACTATATATGTGATAACAGTTCACATTTCCCAATGTAGTCAGATTTGATCATTTGTCCTAGCACTTGAATCATGGAGTCATTCTTAATTTTCAAGTCAGTGTCTAAACACTTAAAGTCTAATCTTATCTTTCCTAAGCCTCCACAGTGACCTTGTTTCCTTAAATCTAGGGTTCTTCACCCTTCACCTTACGTACGCTATTTATATAGCTTGCTTGATATGGTGATTGGGTTAGATCTCTCATGTCGGGAATAGATCAGGGTCTCCCCCTTTACTATCTGTGGCTTGGATAGTATAAAGTAAAGAGGGCCTCGATTGGCGTGACAACCAATCCACCTTGGGGATTGAGGCCCTCTAGTGTCACCTCTTTGGTTGCCCATCCCCTCTGCCGTCCTGTATAGGATCATCTATTGGGGAAACTACGAGTTGTGTGATAACAAATCCCTAGAAACACCTTCATTCATCCTTCAAGCAAGAAAAATCATCCCAAGAGAGGTGCGCATAGCATCAAGAGCTCCAATAGACTAGTAGAAAAGGAAAAGATTTCATAATGAACCCATATCTTGTTGTGTTTTTACAATGAGAGGGAGGCACTATATATATAAGACTAGCCTCACCTAATTTTAAGTTATTAGCCTACAAGATAATGTGAAAATATAACAATTTTGGTTAGTGCACCCACAAATTTGGGGACTTAACTACACAATGACATGAAATAACAATAAAAATGTGAAATTGGGATACACCAAGTGCTAGATGTGCCAAAAGGAGGATGTCATGCCCCAACTAACCCCAACAAATGTTTGCCCTCAACGTCCTCCTTCATTATCCTTGTAGGCTTCTTCAACAAGGAAGTACAATTTGCGGGTACATAGCCCAAAGGAGGGGTAAAATAGGTCCAAGCGAGTAAATAAGTTGTGCTAAACAAATGCTATCACCTTTTACATGGTAAATAAATGAGTGTGGTCATGCGTCCAAGTGATTAGCCCCCCAAGGGCACCAACCCTACAACACGAGCATCTCCTGGAGGTGGAAATCAAGTGGACCATCCATGACATGATTAGGGGTATTTAGCCCCAAATCAACACTCTATGATTCAACTTGGCCTTTATATCAAAATTGTTTAAACCCTTTCTCTAGTAGATCTGACTGGGAATAGTGCAAATACTCCTAGGCGTAACAACTAGCTCCAACTGTGGGACATGCACTCTTCTCAAGAGTGTATGAGAACCCCCTAGAATCTCCTGGGTACCTGTAGACCTACACACACATCTAACAACAAAGACATCAAATGCATTAGAGGTAGACACATTCATCTTGCCTTGCTCAAAATGAATTGCAATAAAATTAAAATGAGGTAACAACGAGTGCAATGCATAGGTAACAGTAAATGCTAAAATCAAATGAAACTACATCTACTAGTCTACAAAGAAAGGGATGTCCCTGTGACTTCAAATATCACCTATGTAAAACTTCTTCAATACTTTCCCATTGATAGGCAACGACAACTTCTCTCCATTCAGATGGCTCAGGCGGAAATAATTTGTATTTGCAACATCATCAATTTGATATGGACCTAACCAATGACTTTCAAACTTACCATGTTTACCTGGTTCATTTTTTTTGTTCCAAAAGAGGATGGGATCACCCTCCTCAAATTGTGCTAGAAAGTCTTCTTATCAAATTTTCCTTTGACCTTTTCCTGACTCTGCACCATATGATCGAAAGCTCTTCTTTGTGTTTCATAAAGTTTTATGAAATGATTAATCCTACGCTGGAATATGTCTAGATCTGGGACATGGTGTTGGAGGATTTTATATGCAAAAAGTTTTAGATGGACAGGCGAAGTAACATCAAGTCCATACACTAACTCAAAGGGACTTGTTATCACCTAAGCTGTAGTTACCCCTATGGTTATATCCGATCATGGATGGCAATAGGACAAGGGCAACTCAATAGGTGCAACCACGATCACCTCGACCTCCAATATATGGTTGTCACACCAATCGAGGCAACCTTCACTTTATGTTGTCTAGCCCAGACGACAAAGGGGGAGACCCGATCTACTCCCGACAGGAGAGATCAAAACCAAGACACCAAATCAGGTTATTTCTAAGTGAAGTAAGGTGTATGGTTTATCCTAGACCTTACGATGAAGTCACAAGCCAAGTGTGGGGTTCAATGGGTATAGCTTTGGTTCATGTTTAAGGTGAGAGTGACTTACAATGATTAGATATAAGATCCGGGATTAAGGTACTAGTTCAATGCTTGAAAAATACACTGCCTTGGGACCCGTGTCCCATGCAAGGTGGTTCGAGGGTTAGATTGGGGCTAACTAGTACATATGACAAGCTTGACCATGATTTAGGATGGCTTCAAAGGTGTAGTTCACCATGCATAGGTCAACCCACAAGTCAATCCAACAATCTAGGAAAGTCGAATTGACTTGGAGAGAAACTAGTGCCTTGGGAATTGGGAAGTGGAGTCAAAGTAGGGTTGACTTTTGGTTTAGGACTCCTAGTACATGGGACAAGTGGGCAATAGAGGTCTTGATCGATGAATGTGTCTAGCTCTAGGTTTGACCCAAGTGGACCACAATCCCTTAAAACAAGGAATGCTATCCCCAAGGCAAGATTTTACAAAGTGACACTCTAGACCTAGGTTTTGAATTATTCCCGTTCCAAATCCGCAAGAATCTCAAGTACCCACGTCCTAGAAGTGAGTTAACTCACTTCTCCAAGGTGGTGTGACTTTACCCAAGGAGGCTAAAAATATGGGTTAGGTAGGTCAAGACAAGTCGGATGGCATCCAAACTCTAGATCCGGGTAGGTCAATCAAGTAGGAGTGTGGATCTACAATTTCAAGGTAATCCAATGGCTAGATCTTACTAGATCTGAGTTTGAAGATACCAAGTGGTCCAAAATGGGGATTAAATCCCTCAAAATGTGGAATAGGGCCCACAAGGTGAAAATCAGAAAAGTGATGATCTGGGGGTAGGTTATTGGATGTGGAGATTACGAATCAAGTGAGATCTCAACTACCCACGTACTAGATCTAGGTCAACTTGCTCAAACTAGGAAGTGCGCCTTGCTTGGGAGAAGCTAAGTTGGCTTGGGAAGGGGGTCAAACGGAAGCCAATCCTCACCAAACTATAGATACGGGATGCCGTGGATGCTATAGAGGTGGGTTTTCAATATTACGCCCAACAACCCACTAGATCTAAGTAGATCTGAGAAAATGCAAAATGGGGTTTTGAAATATTTAGGGTTTTTAAATATTTTAGACAATTGGATAGATCATGGAGATAGAACTTACCTTGAGATCATACCTGAGTGATGTGAATGAGATGTCTTGATGTTGAGGAAGATTCCCGCAGAGATCAAATGAGAAATTGTTGATTTGCTTGCCAATTTGATGCCCTAGCCCACAAGTGCGCCTTCCTCTACCTGTCAAACCAAGGAATAGCGATTCAATCAGTAAGATCAAGTGTGGAAGAAATACAAGAGAAATGCAATAGTAACATGAAATAGAAGGTCCTAGGACAGTAATACTCCCTGTTACCAACGAAGAGCTCCAAAGAAGAAGTAGGGAGAGTCTTCCCCTACCAATACCTCCTCCTCAAAACAAATCGGCCTCCACCTGTAGATGCAAAATCGTGGTACAAAAGATATGGCAAACAAGATCTCCAATAACTCAGTGCAAAGGAAGAACCAACGAACGAACACCAAAAACATTCACCACAACACTGGAGATAGATGCAATAATAATTTTCTATTCCAATAATCCAGAGCCAAAAGTCCCTTTACAATGAGGAGCTCTCTCCTTTAAATAGGAAGGAGAGGCATCAAAATCCTAACCACTTTTTGAATGAGTGGCTAAGATTAAAAGATACAAATGTCTAATCAATGGTTGAGATGAGCTCAACAATAAAATACATGGATCACTAATAAAATATTATGTAAGTGGACAAAATCGCCCTAGAAGAGGGGAATCCCACCAAATCATGATGACAAAATATCATAAGAGGCTTATGGTGGGTCCAATGGGTAATTTTATCCCTCCTTGGTCAATCCCCATAGCACAATAATCATAAAATAATCATGAATGTACCAAATCGTGCCACCATAGTCAAATCGTAGGCCTCAAAAAGACCTCAGAAATCCACAGAAAGTGCCATAAGTGATGGATGCGGGCCCCGATGAAGCTGAAACTGCTGGAGAAGGTGTGGAGGACCCCGATCTATCATCACTGATCATCCCGTGCCATAACTTTGCCTCAATAGCCCAAATCGATTTCCTCAATAGCCATTTCTACCAATCCTGAAATGCCTCGGGAAGCGTGAAACTGCCCCAAACAGCCTCTTGGAGTGCCTGCGCTGTCAAGGTGAGGGCACCAGTCTGTCCGGGAGGGGGGTAATATGTGGCTAGACGACCCCCTCCATCATCAGCGCCCTAGGTCAACCGAATAAAAATCACGTCTGCTCTGACAAGGCCTCCGACAGACCAAAACTGCACTGGGACAGCCTACTGAGGCTCAATCATCACTGTAAGTGCCCGGAACTGAAAACAAACTGTCCCATTGGACTCAGAAGGTCCAAATCCATCCAAGATGTGTACTCATACACCATATGAGTCTCTACATGATCAAAATAAATATCCAATATACCGGAACAAGGCCAATAATAATGATCTGTAAATGACCAAACACTGCTGTAACCCAAGAATCATCATCATAACCCTGTAGCTGCTGCATAGAATCATCATGTATGTATACATAGACCATATATCATCTATCCATATCATCATAAGGTCTAACATCTCATGTCCCATGGTCCTCCATGGTCAAACTGGGTCTAACCAAGACCAAATATAACTCAGACCATCATCCAAAGCTGCTGCAAAGTATCAAGGTTAATACATGCTCTACAACTTATTCAAATAACAATTATAACACAGAGTAATCATAACTGGCGATCTAAATCCAAATATATAGTGTCGTTAATTATTATTATTACTCAGACTAGACTTTCAGGATCATACTCACTTCATAGCTGTGATCAATTTGCTAGTGAAGGGTGACGGCTGAAATAATTGGCTATGCTAAGGGATGACTTGACTGACTTAACTTTGTGACACTTTGGCAAGGGAAAGAGAATACACACCATAGTATATACTGAATGAGCAACAACACAGGGAATGGCGGTGTCTCACAAATGGATGAGTTGTTCAAAGAGGGTTTATTCACCTTCACAGATGCGCACAATCCATAATACAAATAAGGCCAGCAATTGTTTTGATATAGCATTTAAGTTCCATTGCTTTTTGGGCCTAAAGTTTCCATAGCCTTGATCTATGTGTGTTTATAAACACATTGCATAGATTTACATTTATTTTAGGCTTCCTGCTGCAGGTGTGTTTTTAAGGAACTTGTTTACCTGAGCACTTCTAGGTGTGTCATGGACAGCTTGTTTACCTAGGTATTTACATTTCCACAAGATATAACATTTTATTTTCATGGCCATTTTCATTTGGCATGCCTTTCATTCATGTGTGTTTAGAAACACATTGCATGAATGGGCTTTTCATACAAGATATAGCATTTCATTTTTTCCAGATTTTGTATTCATGGCAGCACCAAAAGTTTCAGGTTTAGCCAACACAACTTTAGTGACTAGGGGGAATTTCAAGGAACTCCAACTCACCATAGGTAAGTTTTGTCACCAACTCAGAGCCGAGACACAATAAACAGGGAAGCTCATTCACTACAGAGGCTACAGTGGGGAAAAGATCCTCCATGTCACTAGTCAAGTGGTAAGTCAGGGTGATAAACTAAAAGGTAGGCCATGGATGGATGAAGACAATGAATAATGGAGCCAACACTAGCAAGCCAAGGTATGGTGGAATGATCACCTCTATTCTCCCTAAGGAGGGTAAAACCAATGAGTATGAATAGTGAACTTCTAAGTCTGAGTAGGGACAATGTAATATATATAATAGATCAACCAGGTCCACATATCTATATGATCGCCAGATCATGACACTAAGTTCTAAGACATGCTATAAGAATAAGTATAAAAACAATCTAACCATAACACCATGATATACCTGCTGAGTCATATACCTGAATGCTCATCAACCTGTACCATCATCTGTCCTCTGAAACTGCTGCTGCAACTCTGGGCACTACTGACTGCTCTGTACCAATGGTATAATGGCTACATCGGTCATCTCTCTGAGTGTCCTGAGACTCAGTCATGGCATGGGGAACACAACTGCTGTCCACAATCTGATAGTGATCTAATATAGATGCTCATCTCAGCATCTCAAATGTAAGGGAACTGGCTGTATAGTGCACTGGAATGAGAAAAATAATGTATGGTAGCCCAGCTACTATATATGTGATAACATCTGGCTCCGGCTGGGACAAGTGCTCTGCTGAAATGAGCGCTTGAGAACCTCAGAATCTCTGGTCCTCGAACTCTGCTACTCGCATCCGCGATCCAGCACTCTACCATTTTGCTTCTAGTTTTTATTCTTGCAACCTATTTCTGCTTTCACAGACATCAAAAATACCTCATGCCGCATGTGTGGGAAAAATATAAAACCAACTGAAATGAAATATAATCTATGTCAGAAGTATAAATGCAGAAAGTAAAACAAACTACTAACATAATTTGCAAAATTTGAAATTTATTGTGCAGGAAAAGAAAAGTGAAAGGTACTCAGTTAAATTAGAAGCTTGCAAAGGAGCTTAGAGATAAACAAGGTGCCAGACTCAATGGCTAAAAAGACTAACTACTGCCCAAGTAGGCTTATTCAGTTTCCTACCTACCCTAATCTACCAGGCAATGCAAAACTTGGTCATTCAAGGTTGACAGGAGGAAAATAATGTTTCAACATCCTCCCATTTACAGGTAACTCGACTTCATCTCCATCCAAAGTTTCAAGGACAAAAGATCCTTTTCCTGCAAGACTACTTATCTTATATGGACCTTTCCATAAACTTTCCAACTTCGTGTGATTTCCTGGTTTCTCCTTATGCTTATCCCACAATAAAACTATATCTCCTATACCAAAGGTAGTACCTCTAGTATTTTGATCAAATGTACCTTTTACCCTTTCTTGTTCTATGAGCATCTTATCGAGTGCATTCCTTCTCTTTTCATCCAGTTCAACCAATTTATCAATTCTACCTTGCATTGCTTCTGTATCTGAAGTGCATTGCTGCAATAGTTCATAAACGGGTATTTGCAGATTTATTGGCAGTCTACAGTCTTGTCCATATACTAACTCAAAAGGAGATTTTCCTGTAATCCTTTTCACTGTTGTTCGATCTGCCCATAAAACATATTTTAATTTTACATCCCAACTTTTCTTATTTTCACCCACCATTCTTTTCAACAGCCTGATTAGATTTTTGTTACTTGATTCGGCGAGACCATTTCCCTGGGGGTAATAGTTTGAAGAATGAGAGAGGGTGATTCCATGATTCATGCAAAAGGTAGACATTTCTATTTTACTAAAAGCTGGGGCATTATCTGTTGTTAATTTTACGGGGCAACCGTATCTTGACACAATATTTTCTTCCAAAAACTTCACAACAACTTCGGCTGTGGCCTTCTTGGTTGGAATAGCTTCTACCCAACGAGTAAAGTAATCAGTGCAGGTCAACATGTACTTATATCCATTGCTCGAATTTTCATTAAAAGGGCCTACAAAATCCATACCCCATTGTTGAAAAGGAGCTTCAACCACTACAGGATTTAAAGGTAGGGCAGGCAATCTTGGTTTTCCTGAGAAAAATTGACATTCTTGGCATATCCTAATATAAGCATGTACATCCTTAAAGAGTGTTGGCCAGTAATATCCTGCTCTCATGATTTTTGCAGCAGTTGTTCTTGGAGCATAATGTCCACCACAGAATCCTGAGTGCATCTCCTTCATGATGGTTTTGGACTCTTCTAGGTTAACACATTTCAAGATTATCCCATCGGGGTTCCTCCATCCTAATCCATCCTGGGTTAAAACATACTTTTCAGCTTTTAGCCTTAATGCCCTTCTTTGATGATCTACCAGGTGATCAGGACATGACAAGTTTCTCAAGAAATATACAATGTCTTTGTACCATTCATGCTCTTCATCAATGTTTAAAATAGAAGGATCCCTTTTGCTTATCATATTTACCCTGTTGTCCCCCTTTTCAGTTAAAAGTTGAGCTAACCCTTGACCTTTCACAATCTTGATTGGCTTAATCTCTAGATCATATTCTTGTATACGTGCAATCCAATTTCCTCTTACACCTATACCATCTGCTTGTGATAGAACATCCTTTACTGCCTGATAAGGCACATATGCCTTAATTTTGGAGTACCCCACATAGGTTCTGAAATGTTTCAAGGCTTTAACTAAGGCATAAGCTTGCTTTTCAGTTATGGTATATTTCAGTTCAGCATCTCTCAAATTTTTACTCATAAAGGCTATAGGTTGTTCATGGTTTTCATCGTTCTTTTGTAATAACACACCAGCAATAGTATCTTCCGAAGCATACGAGTAAATCATGAACTCTTTATTGTAATCAGGACAGGCTAACATCGGGGAGGTTGAAATGGCCTTTTTAAGCTTGGTGAAAGATGATTCACACTCTTTATCCCATACAAACCTCACATCCTTTTTAAGAAGGGCATTTAATGGTTTAGCCAATTCTGCTAAGTTTGGAATGAATCTTCGGACAAAGTTTATTTTACCAAAGAAAGATTGCAAGGTGGCCACATTATGGGGTGCTATAATAGCATTGATGGCCTGGACACATTCCGGGTCAATTCTGATACCTTCTTTTGACACAATATGTCCTAATAGCTTACCCTCATCTACTCCAAAGGTTGACTTTTTGGGATTCAAAGATATGCCAAACTTTCTGCAACGCTCAAAGACTTTTCTCAAATGTTTTATATGGTTTCCCCGTTCCTTAGAAAACACTGTTAGGTCATCATGATAAATGGCAATGATTTTCCCAATCAAGTCACTAAATGCCTGATCCATAGCCCTTTGAAAAGTGGAACCGACATTTAACAACCCGAATGGCATTCTTATATATTGGAAAGTTCCCCATGGAGTAGTAAAAGTTGTTTTATCTCTGTCTTCCTTTTTGACACGTACCTGATTATACCCCGAAAAACCATCCAACATTGACAACATGCCTGCCCCAGTAACACTCTGCAGCAAATTTTCCATATTTGGCAAAGGGTAATTGTCCTTAAGGGATGCTTGGTTTAGGTTTCTGAAATCAATACATACCCTGATTTCACCACTTTTCTTTCTTACAATCACCGGGTTAGAAACCCAAGTAGTGTGTCGAACAGGCTGGATAATTCCAGCTGCCAACATTTTCTCAAGCTCTTTCTTAATCAAGGGAGCAAGTTTAGGATTGACATTTCTTAATTTCTGCCTATAAGGTTTAGCTCCTTCATGCAAAGGGATAGTATGCTCAATAATTTCAGGATCAAAGGTTTTGAGTTCGTCATATGTCCAGGCAAAGACGTCTCTATACTTCCTCATTAGATTTACAATCGCCTTTCTTTCTTCTGGGGAGGCATTCTTTCCTATCCTAATCATTCTGGGAGAAACTGAGGTTCCAATATTTATCTCTATAACCTCATCTACCGGTTCAGCTCTTTTACCTTTGTATTCATCATGCCTGTTGAAATTTTTCTCCAGAGGTATTGCTAATTTCATAACATCAAAATTTTGAATGGAAGAACCGTTTAATTTATCTTCCAAATTCACATTGCAATTCTGGAAATTTTCATTGTTTTGCAAGAATGCAATGATTTGTGCATCATTATCAAAGATTTGCCAATGATCTTGATTATCAGGAACCGATGGTCTAAATATTACTTCAACCTTATACTCTTTATCCCTGAGATGATCTAGAGTTTCAAAGGTACATGCTATTACTGATAATGCATCGGCCAGGGTATTTTCTTCTCTTGGGACTGCTTGTATTGCAAAGGCATCAAACATTTCTATGGTATCCCAAACAGCATTTCGGTAATCCCTAAGAATATTATTTTTGGCTGCAAACTGGTTCTTCACTTGGGACACAATCAAATCAGAGTCTCCTGTTACCTTTAGACATTTAATCTTTTTTTCGTGGCAAATCTCTAACCCTAGCAGCAATGCCTCATACTCAGCTACATTGTTTGTGCGCTCAAATTCAAGACGATATGAAAATATTTTTTCTTTCCCAGAAGGCGCTGTAATGACAATTCCGGCTCCAGCACCATGCCTAGATTTAGCCCCATCAAAATGCATTTTCCAAACTTGACTAGGAGGAAAAGGATGTTGCCGGGGCTCTTCCCAAAAGTTGGCCATCACCATATAATTTCCGACCTCTTCAGTGGGACGCATAGCTTCTTTAAACAAATAATCGGGGGTTTCTACATGCTCAGTCATAGGTTTTTCATTCATCAATTGATAAGAAGCTTTTCCTCCGATAGGAATAGTTGCATAAGACAAATCCATTTGGATACTTCCTCCTAGTTTGGCAGCCCATTCCCTTGATAGCAACATCCCCCATGCATCAGGAATATCTAAAACCAGAACATTCATACTTATTTCAATTGTAGGATAAGCGGCCAGTTTCATTTTGAGATTCTCAATCATACTCTCTGACTTAACAGGCCTAGAATCCATCCCACACACATTTCTATATTCTCTGGATGGTTTTAGCTCCAATTGTTCCATGACCTTAAGAGGCATAACATTTACCTCTGCTCCTGAGTCCAACATACAGTTATGTAATATCAATTGATTGATTTCCAAAGCAATATAAAAAGGGGGGTGACACCTACCCTTATCAGCTACACTTTGAATCATAACGGGGGGATCTTCCTCAGTTGTTAATCTCACAGGATTCTTGACTTTAGGTTCGATTCCTAAGAATTTAGTTGCTTGATCAAAGTATGAAGGGATTTTCAAGAGTTCCTCCAAAGGCACGGGGATATTGGGTTTGGATAAGAAATTACTCAAATCAATCTTTAAGTTGCAAGCCTTTTCTTTATCCTTGGTATTCATTTTTAGACCTAATAAATGCATTACCTATGTTCTAACAGAAGGGATAACTATCAAGTCTTTCAAAGATAACATGACAGAGGATCCAGAGAGTTTTCCCAATATATTTGAACTCAGCTTTTCTTGTGTTATAGGGGACACCTCTTTGCTAGGAGTATTCACTTGTTTTCTTTGTACTGGCTCCCTAGCCTGGGGTTTAGCAGGGCTTGAACTCGTTATCTTCTTGGTGACTTGAGGAGACAACCTTCTTGGCTGATCATTTTTCTTTAGAATTCCTTTAGGAGGAATGTTTGGAGTTTGAGTGGGGACTCTACGAATGATATCCCTTTGGTCAAGGGAATTTTCTTTCACAGTAGTTTTACTCCTGTCTATATCTTTTGAGTTATTCTTTGCTTCAGACCTAGTTACTACTTGACCATTGGAAGCTTTACTTGTAGACTTAGTTTGAAGATATTCATTGGCATACACACCTTCAGAGGTTTTATAGAAAGGTTCATAACGTTTGATATTCTCTCTTTGTTTTCTGAGAACTACCCCATTCAGGTTTCGAATTAAACCACTCATCTCGGTCATCATTTTAAAAATCATATCGTTCTCTGAATAAGTGACGCAAGGCATGGTTCTAGGTGTTGCAAGGATGTAAATGAGCTCGCTCCTCAGTGGAGTCACGATTGGGAGTCGCCAGGTAGATTCAAACTCTTCTACCAAGATATGTGTCATTGTATATGCAGGAAGGACTACTAGCTTTTCCGAGGTAAGCCCTATGCCCAAATGTTAGGCAAAGAGAAATGGGAGGGCTTTTAGGAAATAATATATCGGACCAAGGTAAGCCTATTGCGTCCCCGACAACGGCGCCAACAATGTTATCACCTAAGCTGTAGTTACCCCTATGGTTATATCCGATCATGGATGGCAATAGGACAAGGGAAACTCAATAGGTGCAACCACGATCACCTCGACCTCCAATATATGGTTGTCAAACCAGTCGAGGCAACCTTCACTTTATGTTGTCTAGCCCAGACGACAAAGGGGGAGACCCGATCTACTCCCGACAGGAGAGATCAAAACCAAGACACCAAATCAGGTTATTTCTAAGTGAAGTAAGGTGTATGGTTTATCCTAGACCTTACGATGAAGTCACAAGCCAAGTGTGGGGTTCAATGGGTATAGCTTTGGTTCATGTTTAAGGTGAGAGTGACTTACAATGATTAGATATAAGATCCGGGATTAAGGTACTAGTTCAATGCTTGAAAAATACACTGCCTTGGGACCCGTGTCCCATGCAAGGTGGTTCGAGGGTTAGATTGGGGCTAACTAGTACATATGACAAGCTTGACCATGATTTAGGATGGCTTCAAAGGTGTAGTTCACCATGCATAGGTCAACCCACAAGTCAATCCAACAATCTAGGAAAGTCGAATTGACTTGGAGAGAAACTAGTGCCTTGGGAATTGGGAAGTGGAGTCAAAGTAGGGTTGACTTGTGGTTTAGGACTCCTAGTACATGGGACAAGTGGGCAATAGAGGTCTTGATCGATGAATGTGTCTAGCTCTAGGTTTGACCCAAGTGGACCACAATCCCTTAAAACAAGGAATGCTATCCCCAAGGCAAGATTTTACAAAGTGACACTCTAGACCTAGGTTTTGAATTATTTCCGTTCCAAATCCGCAAGAATCTCAAGTACCCACGTCCTAGAAGTGAGTTAACTCACTTCTCCAAGGTGGTGCGACTTTACCCAAGGAGGCTAAAAATATGGGTTAGGTAGGTCATGACAAGTCGGATGGCATCCAAACTCTAGATCCGGGTAGGTCAATCAAGTAGGAGTGTGGATCTACAATTTCAAGGTAATCCAATGGCTAGATCTTACTAGATCTGAGTTTGAAGATACCAAGTGGTCCAAAATGGGGATTAAATCCCTCAAAATGTGGAATAGGGCCCACAAGGTGAAAATCAGAAAAGTGATGATCTGGGGGTAGGTTATTGGATGTGGAGATTACGAATCAAGTGAGATCTCAACTACCCACGTACTAGATCTAGGTCAACTTGCTCAAACTAGGAAGTGCGCCTTGCTTGGGAGAAGCTAAGTTGGCTTGGGAAGGGGGTCAAACGGAAGCCAATCCTCACCAAACTATAGATACGGGATGCCGTGGATGCTATAGAGGTGGGTTTTCAATATTACGCCCAACAACCCACTAGATCTAAGTAGATCTGAGAAAATGCAAAATGGGGTTTTGAAATATTTAGGGTTTTTAAATATTTTAGACAATTGGATAGATCATGGAGATAGAACTTACCTTGAGATCATACCTGAGTGATGTGAATGAGATGTCTTGATGTTGAGGAAGATTCCCGCAGAGATCAAATGAGAAATTGTTGATTTGCTTGCCAATTTGATGCCCTAGCCCACAAGTGCGCCTTCCTCTACCTGTCAAACCAAGGAATAGCGATTCAATCAGTAAGATCAAGTGTGGAAGAAATACAAGAGAAATGCAATAGTAACATGAAATAGAAGGTCCTAGGACAGTATTACTCCCTGTTACCAATGAAGAGCTCCAAAGAAGAAGTAGGCAGAGTCTTCCCCTACCAATACCTCCTCCTCAAAACAAATCGGCCTCCACCTGTAGATGCAAAATCGTGGTACAAAAGATATGGCAAACAAGATCTCCAATAACTCAGTGCAAAGGAAGAACCAACGAACGAACACCAAAAACATTCACCACAACACTGGAGATAGATGCAATAATAATTTTCTATTCCAATAATCCAGAGCCAAAAGTCCCTTTACAATGAGGAGCTCTCTCCTTTAAATAGGAAGGAGAGGCATCAAAATCCTAACCACTTTTTGAATGAGTGGCTAAGATTAAAAGATACAAATTTCTAATCAATGGTTGAGATGAGCTCAACAATAAAATACATGGATCACTAATAAAATATTATGTAAGTGGACAAAATCGCCCTAGAAGAGGGGAATCCCACCAAATCATGATGACAAAATATCATAAGAGGCTTATGGTGGGTCCAAGGGGTAATTTTATCCCTCCTTGGTCAATCCCCATAGCACAATAATCATAAAATAATCATGAATGTACCAAATCGTGCCACCATCGTCAAATCGTAGGCCTCAAAAAGACCTCAGAAATCCACAGAAAGTGCCATAAGTGATGGATGCGGGCCCCGATGAAGCTGAAACTGCTGGAGAAGGTGTGGAGGACCCCGATCTATCATCATTGATCATCCCATGCCATAAATTTGCCTCAGTAGTCCAAATCGATTTCCTCAATAGCCATTTCTACCAATCCTGAAATGCCTCGGGAAGCGTGAAACTGCCCTAAACAGCCTCCTGGAGTGCCTGCGCTGTCAAGGTGAGGGCACCAGTCTGTCCGGGAGGGGGGTAGTATGGTAAAAACAAGTGGCTGGACCACCCCCTCCATCATCAGCGCCCTAGGTCAACCGAATAAAAATCACATCTGCTCCGACAAGGCCTCCGACAGACCAAAACTGCACTGGGACAGCCTACTGAGGCTCAATCATCACTGTAAGTGCCCGGAACTGAAAACAAACTATCCCATTGGACTCAGAAGGTCCAAATCCATCCAAGATGTGTACTCATACACCATATGAGTCTCTACATGATCAAAATAAATATCCAATATACTGGAACAAGGCCAATAATAATGATCTGTAAATGACCAAACACTGCTGTAACCCAAGAATCATCATCATAACCCTGTAGCTGCTGCATAGAATCATCATGTATGTATACATAGACCATATATCATCTATCCATATCATCATAAGGTCTAACATCTCATGTCCCATGGTCCTCCATGGTCAAACTGGGTCTAACCAAGACCAAATATAACTCAGACCATCATCCAAAGCTGCTGCAAAATATCAAGGTTAATACATGCTCTACAACTTATTCAAATAACAATTATAACACAGAGTAATCATAACTGGCGATCTAAATCCAAATATATAGTGTCGTTAATTATTATTATTACTCAGACTAGACTTTCAGGATCATACTCACTTCATAGCTGTGATCAATTTGCTAGTGAATGGTGAAGGCTGAAATAATTGGCTAGGCTAAGGGATGACTTGACTGACTTAACTTTGTGACACTTTGGCAAGGGAAAGGGAATACACACCATAGTATATACTGAATGAGCAACAACACAGGGAATGGTGGTGTCTCACAAATGGATGAGTTGTTCAAAGAGGGTTTATTCACCTTCACAAATGCGCACAATCCATAATACAAATAAGGCCAGCAATTGTTTTGATATAGCATTTAAGTTCCATTGCTTTTTGGGCCTAAAGTTTCCATAGCCTTGATCTATGTGTGTTTATAAACACATTGCATAGATTTACATTTATTTTAGGCTTCCTGCTGCAGGTGTGTTTTTAAGGCACTTGTTTACCTGAGCACTTCTAGGTGTGTCATGGACAGCTTGTTTACCTAGGTATTTACATTTCCAAAAGATATAACATTTTATTTTCATGGCCATTTTCATTTGGCATGCCTTTCATTCATGTGTGTTTAGAAACACATTGCATGAATGGGCTTTTCATACAAGATATAGCATTTCATTTTTTCCAGATTTTGTATTCATGGCAGCACCAAAAGTTTCAGGTTTAGCCAACACAACTTTAGTGACTAGGGGGAATTTCAAGGAACTCCAACTCACCATAGGTAAGTTTTGTCACCAACTCAGAGCCGAGACACAATAAACAGGGAAGCTCATTCACTACAGAGGCTACAGTGGGGAAAAGATCCTCCATGTCACTAGTCAAGTGGTAAGTCAGGGTGATAAACTAAAAGGTAGGCCATGGATGGATGAAGACAATGAATAATGGAGCCAACACTAGCAAGCCAAGGTATGGTGGAATGATCACCTCTATTCTCCCTAAGGAGGGTAAAACCAATGAGTATGAATAGTGAACTTCTAAGTCTGAGTAGGGACAATGTAATATATATAATAGATCAACCAGGTCCACATATCTATATGATCGCCAGATCATGACACTAAGTGCTAAGACATGCTATAAGAATAAGTATAAAAGCAATCTAACCATAACACCATGATATACCTGCTGAGTCATATACCTGAATGCTCATCAACCTGTACCATCATCTGTCCTCTGAAACTGCTGCTGCAACACTGGGCACTACTGACTGCTCTGTACCAATGGTATAATGGCTACATCGGTCATCTCTCTGAGTGTCCTGAGACTCAGTCATGGCATGGGGAACACAACTGCTGTCCACAATCTGATAGTGATCTAATATAGATGCTCATCTCAGCATCTCAAATGTAAGGGAACTGGATGAATAGTGCACTGGAATGAGAAAAATAATGTATGGTAGCCCGGCTACTATATATGTGATAACAGGACTGTTATCACACCATAGTAGCAGGGCTACTATTCTTGTACAGCAGATATCTGCACATTCCAGAGCTTCCTTTATTCCAGAGCATGGCTATATATTTTGGATCACTCATGATCAGAGCAGTACATTATTCAGATGTTATGACCTTGTGTCAAGGTTGAGCCTTGAAAGTTCAGATTTGATGACTGATGTGACCACTTATCCCATTACAGTTTCAGTTCAGTGCCTAGAGATGTACTTCAGATGTGTTTCAGATATTGCATGATGATGATTATTATGATGATGTTGTATGATCTATGGATATGTTCTCACTGACTGTGGATTATTATCTTGTTGATTTAGTCATGATCATAGCATGTGCTTGGTATATTATTCCTGATGTGGCAAACTATTTAAAATGAACTGTAAATCTTAAAATGGACAATTGCTTGCACTTTTAGGTCATTTAACAAAACTTACTGGTATTTCACCTTTACATAGACATGGTCTTTCCACCGACACCAGTTGTCTGCTAGAGTAGGCTCCATATTCACTTGTCTCCATCCATACATGACCTTCCTGTTTGACTTTAAACCCTGACATGTCTCATTTGACTTTCTGATACTGAGGACTTCCCCATTTTTCTACCTCTGTGTTTGGACCGCATCCCTGTTTATTCAGTGTCTCGGCTCTGAGTTGGTGACAAAACTTGCCTTTGGTGAGTTGGATTGTAGGCCTTGGCTCGAACTCCCCCTAGTCACTTGAGATGTTGTTGGCTAAAACTGAAAGCTCATGTTCTACCTGTGGAAACTAAATAAATTCGCCCATGGAAACAAAAAAAAAAAGGGCAAGAGCAATGAAAAGCTAAAAATACTCCTCGAAGAGTATAATAAAGGTCCAAAAAGCAATAGTTCTTAAAAGCTATATCTAAACAATTGCTGACCTTGTATAAATATATGAAAAACATGCCCTGGATGCAAGCTGCAACTAGTTGTGCTTCTCAGCACATCTGAAATCCGAAGGGTTATGTAGGCCAAAAAGGCCATGGAAATGAAATTGAATGATCCTAATGAACCTGGATCAACTTGATGTAGACATGATGCCTAAGTTGAATAAACACTCTCTAAACAACTTAGCCATTTGTGAGGCACAGCCATCCCCCGTGTTCTTTTGTCCAGCACAGAGTTTGTAGCTTCCCCCTTTTCCCAGTCCAAAGTATTTTTGAGTTAAGTTAGATAAGTCAAACCCTTGGCCCAACCTTGCTCCTAGCCTTCATCCTTCACTAGCAGTTTGACCATGTCCAATGGGTGAGTTTGTCATTTGAACTATGGTGCAAGTAATTTTATATAACCACGGAATATGTTAACTTGATTAATGCCACTGAATGGAATTTATACTTTAAGCTTAGCTATGGGAATGATTAGAGAAACATTGTCTTAGTCTATTGATGTGATTTATCCTTGATTATATATGTTCTTGGGATCCGTGATGATGTGGACCATATATGATGATTATTGATGATGATTTATGGGCCCACATGTTTGATGATGATATCATATGATGGACATATGATGCAGATGATGTTTGATCCAGTTCAGCAGGTTTATTATCTCTTCAGATCAGCAGATTATACATTGTCCATATATGGTGGACCCTACAGCTGGCCCATTAAGGCAACCCAGGGTGTATGAGTACTCATTCCTAGTGGATTTGGGTCTTCTGGATCCATTGAGACACTTATCTTTCAGTTCCGGGCACTTCTGACAGTGATTGATGCAGTTTTACACTTGTTGACCAGATTTGGGGCTGATTTCCCAGCCTGAGCAGCAGGGGCCCCGAGAGGCCAGTTCACCTAGGGTGCTGATGATGGAGGGGGTGGTCCAGCCACTTGTTATTACCATTTATCCCCCCTCCCGGAGAGCCTGGTAGGCTCAGATTGACAGCGCTAGCACCCTGGGAGGCAGTTTTGGCACTTTCACAGTTCCCGAGGCAGTTAAAAAATGGGATAAAGTGGTCACTGAGGAAATCGATTTGGGAAATTGAGGCAAGGTTTTGGCATTTGGTCTTTCACAGAGGTCTTCCAGGGTGGCATCACTATCTTCCAGTCATTTTTCACCATGTGGGTATGCCCGGATTGATCACAGGAGGACATTTACTGCTTGACTGTCATGGATTCTGAGGACAGTTTTGGTCATTTTTATTATATTGGACATATTTTATTATTTTATTGTGCCTTGGGGATGAGCTAGTAAGGATTAATACCTCCTAGCCCCACCATGAGCTTATTTTATCATGTCCTAGTCATCATGAGGTGGATTGTTGTACTTTTTACCCCTCTAGTGGGATGACGTCACCCTCCATTGTACCATTTAGTGAGGGCGCTATTGTTATGTTGAGTGATCCATGTGATATATTGTTATGGATTCATCCTAGCCATTGATTGTATGATGAGATCTTATAATCTCAACCACTCATTTGATGTAGTATTGTAGAGTGGTATAGGGTTTTGGTCTTTATTATCCTATATAAGGAGGAGACCCCCCATTGTAAAGCTCACCTTTGGAGCTCTGGAATATTGGAATAGAAGATTTTTTGTGGAGCACATCTCTCTTGGCTTGTGGATTCTCTTGCATATTGAATATAAAGTATCTCTTCTATGTATCATTGTGGATTCTTGTGTTTTTGCTAACCTTTTGACAGGAAAGTCGAATTGGAGAGAGGAGGGCGACTTTTGGAGGGTTATTGTTGGAGGGATCCACATATTCTCTCTTGGGTTGATCTTGTGACAGGGGAGTATCATTATTGTATCTTCGTGACATAGTTGATGCTTTCTATTACATCTTTCTACCATTTTCATAATCATCTTGCTTGACTTGTTTCTTTGATCTTGTCTTGTAGGAGGAGGACGATTTGGCTATCTTGGAGAAGGGAGATTTGGTTGGAGCACTTGGATCTCACTCTTGAATATAAACATAGGAGAATGCTATCAACTTGCAAGGTGGCCATAAGCAAATTGAGGTAAGATCTACAAGGTATGTGCCTCTTTCATCCATTCTATCTCCATTGGTCATAAAACCCTAATTAAATCAAAACCCCAATTTTTGGTATTTCTTAGATCTACTTAGATCTAGCCCTCATTTTGAAAAGATATTGAAAACCCACCTCTATAGCATCCACCCCTAGTTGGATCTATAGTTTGGTGGTGATTGGCTAAAAATTGATCCATTTTCTAAGATAAAAAGCTCTCCTTGACCTAAAGCGCACTTCCTTGGGAGAGGCTTGTTGGGCTAGATCTAGCACATGGGTAGGTGAGATCTCACATGATTTAGCATCTAGACACTTGATAACCTAAACCCATGTCCTTACTTTGGTGAAAAACTACCTTGTGGACATCTCTCCATGTTTTGAGGGGTTGAAACCCCCTTTTGATTTCATTGGTAACTTAAAACTTAGATCTACTAAGATCTACCCATTGGATTCACTTGAAACTTTGAACATGCATAGATCGGGGTACTAGCATCCCGGATCTACATTTTGGTGGCCATTGGACTTGGTTTGGTCCACCAAACCCACTTTTTGCCCCTCCTTGAGAAAGTCGCACCCCCTTGAAGTTTAGAGTTGGACCATTTCTAGGAAGTGGGTGTTGGAGATTTTCGTGGATTTGGAATGCCCATGCCTTGAAACCTAGGTCTAGACTATCCTTTTGTCCCGATCTACCTTGGGGATTGCATTCCTTGTTTTAAGGAATTGTGGTCCACTTTTGGTCTTCACTCAAAAACCAAGATCTAGTAAGATCCAACCATTGGATCTCATCCAAACCATTTGACTTGGCTTCTAGGTGTCCCGATCTACACTTTGACATCCTTCTTGACCCCATTAGCCCATCCAACAAGGCACTAGTCCTTCTCCAAGCAAGGCGCACTTCTTGGGATTAGTGTCAAATCCTAGATCTAGCACATGGGTAATCCTAGAACCAACTCTAACTTGTAGATCTAACCTAGATCTAGCCTATAGTACCATCTTCACACTTAACTTCACCTTGTGGGCCCACCTAGAACCATTTCACACTTCCCAAGGCAACAAGACCCACTTGTGTAAACACATGGTACTATACTTAGCAATCATACCCCATCAAGTGGCCTAAACCATACATAGCTTGAAACACTAACTATCCGTGATACCACCTACAACCATACCTTAAATTTTAGGTCCACTTAGCCTTGCATTGGTTTCCGTAACTCACCCTTTGAAACCTTTTGCTTGGGACCAATCAACTGTGATTGGGGTACAGGGTCTCCCCCTTGGTCTAGTTATACCTTGACCTAAAGCGAAGAGTGCCTCGGTTGACGTGACTCCCGCATTACATTGGGAACCGTGGCATCTCTTAGGTCACCTCTTTAGTTTCCTAACCCCTCTACCGTCCCGGATGGGATACCTCTAGGGGCAACTACAAGTTGTGTGATAACAAGGACTCTTTCCAGTTGACTCTTTGTGCATGATTCTGTCAGCCCATATTGCATATTTCGATTTATTGTCCCAAATTTTTCTTATTGTCTCCAACAGTCTTCTTTATAATGTTCATTAGGTTTTTGTTAATTGATTCGGCCAATCCATTCCCTTACGGATAATAGTTCGAAGAGTGAGATGATATGATGCAATAATTGAAACAAAAGGTAGATAGATCACCAAAATGAAAGCTTGAGCGTTGTTTGTAATAATTTTGGCCGATACTCTGAATCGAGTGATGATCCTATACTCAAGAAAGTCCATAATGACCTTTGATGTGGCTTGCTTGGCTAGAATAGCCTCGACCCATCTGGTAAAATAATCTGTAGCTATCATTATCCATTTAGGACATTGCTTGAATTCTCCTTGAACTCTCTGATGAAATCTAGGCCCCACTACTGGAACGGTGCTTCTATTATGACTGGTTACAATGGTAAGAGTGCGAGCTTCTGTTTTTCGGTAAAGAGCTGACAAGATTGGCAACTTCTAACATATTTGTGCACGTCCTGGAAAATAGTGGGCCAGTAATATCTTGATCTCAATATTTTGTGAGTTGTAGTAGAAGCAGAGTGATGACCACTGCAAAATCCTTTATGAAATTCACCGTCAACTGGCTAGCTTTTAGGCGGTGAACACATGTGAGAATTACACCATCTAGATTCTTCCATCTCAGGCCCTGGTCTAGAACAAGATCTAAGAAACAATACTTGGAGGCCTTTAACTTCAATGCCCTCTTCTTGTGGTCTGGGAGGTAATTGGGGCAAGAGAGATTCTTTAAGTAATATACAATGTCTTTATACCAATTGCACTGTTCCAATTATTTAATGACTGTTGAAACCATAGGAGAGGTCTCTATCTTAAGACCAAGAGTCTCTTCATTTCCTTCTGTCATTAGTTGGGCCAAACCTCTTCCCTTAATTAGTTTTGTTGGTTGGATTTCCATATCATATTCTTGGATCTTCGTGATCCACTTTCCCCAGGTATTGCGACGGTCCTATTGCTTTAGAATTTCCTTCACTGCTGGATGTGGAACATAAGCTATGATATTTGAGTAGCCAACGTATACTTTGAAGTGTTTCAATGACATGACCAGGGCATAGGCCTGCTTTTCCATGATGTGGTGCTTCAACTCTAAAATGTTCAAATCTTTACTCATAAAAGCGATAGGATGCTCTTCATTTTGCTCATTATTTTGTAACAATACTCCTACAATGGTGTTAGTAGATGCAAAAGAAAATATTTGAAAAGGCTTGGAATAATCCGGACTTACCAGGATCGGAGCTCGCACGATGGCGTCTTTAATATCTTCAAAAGCTTTATTGGACTCACCATCCCATTTGAAATTAGCGTCCTTTCCGAGTAACTTATTCAATGTTTTAGTAATTTCAACAAAATTTGGAATGAAACTATGAATAAAGTTAATCTTTCCAAAGAACGACTGCAGGGCTTTTAGATTTTTGGGAAAAGCAATTTCTTTTATACCTCTAATCTTGTCAGGGTCAACTTTCACACCATCCTTGCAAACAATATGAACAAGTAACTTACCCTCTGCAACTCCAAAAATTGATTTCTTAGGGTTCAATGAAATGCCATACCTGCAGCAATGTTCAAGTACCTGTCGAAGATGTCTGAAGTGATCCTTTTTGTTCTTCGAATACACGGTAAGGTTGTCTTCATATATTTCCAATATCTTCTACATGATGTCCTAGAAGGCATAATCCATAGCTCTTTGAAACGTATCCCCTGCATTCATCAAACCGAAAGGCATCTGCAAGTACTTGTAGGTACCCCAAGAAGTTGTGAATGCAGTCTTGGGTTTGTTTTCTTTTTTACCGCAATTTGGTTGAAACCGGAGAAACCATCTAGGAAAGACATCATCTAATAAACTATAATCCTTTACAATAGTAGTTCCATATTGGGAAAAGGGTAATTATCCTTCTTTGATGCTGCATTTAGGTTCCTAAAATCCACGCAGACTCTTATGTCACCTGTCTTTTTCGTAGAAGGCACTGGATTAGAGAGCCATTCCGAGTATCTGATCGGGGCAATTATTTTAGCTTCGACCATCTTTTGTAATTCTTTCTGGACCAAGGGAGCCAACTTCAGATTCACATTTCTGAGCTTTTCCCTATGTGGTCATGCATATTCCTTTAACGGTATAGCGTGCTCGATGATACTTCTATCATAAACTTATAATTCATCATAGGTCCAAGCAAAAACATATCTGAACTCTTAGATCAACGCATCCAGTTCCTTCTTTTCTTTGGGAGTGAGTGCTTTCCCAATCTTGATAGGCCTTGGATTTTCAGGGGACCCAATATCAAGTTCCTCGTATTCATCAACTTGGGTCACCTCTCCTTTCTTTTCTTTAAACTGATTATTTCCGTCAAAGATCTTTTCCATTGATATATGTTCTAATGGAATAGGATTGTAACTTGACTTATCATTCGACCCTTCTTCCCTCCAAACAATTTGGTTACTTGAGAATTCCGTAGTATTGTTCATAAACCTGCAAATTTGCTTATCATCATCAAACACTTACCAATCTTCAAAATTGTCTAGAATTGACAAACGAAAGACTACTTGCACTTTCTCGGAGTCCTGGATAGCATCTGTCGAACATAGAGTGGAAGCAAACACTACTAGAGAATCTTCCATCTAATTTTTTTCTCTAGGGATTGCTTGCAAAGATAGGGCATCAAAATATTCTGTTGCCAATCTTACAGTGCCTCTGCATTGTTGCTTACAGGAAAAATTCACTTTAACTTGTAACACAATTAGGTCAGAATCACCCATAATATGCAAGAGCTTAATACCATAATCTTTTGTCACCTCAAGGCCATGTAAGAGAGCCTCATATTCCGCTACATTATTTGTACCATCAAATTCAAGGTGGAAAGAAAAACAATGATTTTTGTTACGAGGAGAAATCAGTACAATACCTACACTCATACCTGATTGGGATTTGGCCGCGTCGAAGTTCATGGTCCAGAACTTGTCGGTATCCATCTGTGGAGCAATATCTGTGGCGAAAACTGTATAAGATCCAATATCACTCTAAAAGCAAACAAATTCATTTTCTGGCTCTTCTGGATCTTCCACGTGGTGCTTTCTTATATGCTCTCTATGCAATGTCACGTAAGTGCCTTCTGGCATAGGAATAGTGGCATAGGATAAACTAGGTTGGAGCCAAATTTTCTTGACAAGAGCATCCCCCATGATTTGGGTGCGTCAATGACCGTGATATCTATCTGTAAGGTGTTGTTGGGGTGAACTGCAAGATGTCCTTGAACATCTACCACAACACTGCAAACCTTAACTTCACGGGAATCCATGGCACAAATATTTCTATACGGTCTAGAGATCTTCAATCCTATTCTGTTCATCACTGCTAGAGGCATAACATTAGTTGAAGCACCAGAATTGAACATACAATTATGCAAAATTAATTCGCCAACTAGCAATGAAATAAAGAAGGGTTTGTTTCGTGGATTGCTATTCTCTGTAGCTAGCATGTTCGAGAGGATGATCAAAGTATCCTCATTTTCTTTTGTTGGACAAACTGACTGTTTCCTTCTTGGAAGCCCAGTGTTTCTGCAACTTTAGTCTTCACAAGGGGAATCTTTATTAATTCGACCAGTGGCACAGGTATCTTCAAAGCGTTTAGAGCACCTGAAATGCCAATCTTCAAAGGTTCATCAGTATCCAAATTAATTAAAGACTTACCTATGCTTGGGGAGGGGATTTGTCTTTCGGTGCTGCCAGAATTGATGGAGAATCTTTCCTTTGTCTCTAATAGGTAGTACCCTTAGACCTGTTCTCATACCACTTCTTAATTTGCTCTCGGGAGGGCATTTGCTCGAACAGTTTAGTGGCTTTATCAGCCTCAATGGAATGTTTCCTCACTTCTTGCATATGCTCATCAGACAAATTGAATTCCGGTTTATTTTCAAATAAATCGTTACATACCTCGAGATCATCCTCGTTGAGTGGAATGTTGTTCTTGACACATTCCATATAATATGCACACGTGCATTCATCATGGAATGATCAACAAGCTCTGCAATAATAAGGAAAATCACTTACCATGTTGGCCATCTCCAAGGATGTACAAGGTCTTTGATTCTGAGGAGGCCCCTTGTTGAAATTTTTAGGAGGAAACCTGGGTTGCTGATTTCTTTCCAATTGAACTATCATGTTCTACAGTGTAGTATTTGTTGGCTCATGTCTACTCTGAGTTGTTTCATTTCTTCAAGTAATAAGTTGAACGAATCTTGAGCATCATCAGAGGCTGCCGTTGGTTTGGATTTTGATTCAGGATTTTCTCTTGAATGTCGTGAAGTATTAGGCCTACCTGCGACCCTCTAGCTATCATCCAAAATCCTTACCTTCTTCTTTGTAGCCACCAAATTGCTGGGTTTTTAGAGAAAAACACTTGGGAAGGCATTCAAGTAGTATGAAAGAATTAATGTGTTCGTAGGCTTATAATCTTGGGGAATTTCCTTCACTAGTTTATCAAACCTGCGATCAAACTCATTAATGGTCTCATTCTCATTTCATTTTATAGTGCTCAAAACATAGTCAATAGAGTTAGATCTTTCTTTTCAAGCCATTTTTCAAAGAAAGTATCCTTTAATTCATTGAGGGTGGATATACTACCAGCTGGCAGTGTAAGAAACCATTTAGCATCATTTGTTAAAGATAAATCAAAGCACTTAAATGTTACATCAAGATTTTCAATATCTTTAAACAATAGAAAGGTCTCAAATTCACTCCAATGTTGGGCGGCTGTAATAACATATTCACCAAAAAATTTAGGAAAACCTGTTTTTACTGTTAAAGCATTTGGATAACCTTGAATATTTGTAAAGTTTAAAGGAGCATATACACCATTTGCCATTTTTGTTTTAACAACAGTATCAACGAATAAATTACGAATCAATGTTGCACGACTCGGACTCGGCAAAGACTCGGCTAGCATGTGATTCATGGACTCGGGAAAAACTCGGGAAAGACTCGGGATAGACTCGGCAAGACTCGGCAAATAGGAGAAAAATAAAATGTTAAAAATATTGTACATTTTGGGAAAAAAAAAGAGGTTAAAATATATAATACAAAAATATATAGCAAAAAATATAAATAAAAAATTAACTATATAACAAAAATATAATAAAATAAAAAATATTAAACAAAATATATTATAAATAAAAAACTATATAATAAATAATACATAATAAACCAATAAATAACAGGAATTAATTAAAATTAAAATTTAAAAGAAAAAATATATAATAAAATATATATATAACAAAAAATATATAATAAAAAATATATAACAAAAAATATAAATAAAAAATAATAATTAATAACAAAAATTTAATAAATACAAAAATTAAAAAATATATAACACACAAAATATATTGTAAATAAAAAGAAACTATATAATAAATAATATATAACATACAAAATTAAAAATATTTCATCAATTGTTATCGAACGCTCGTCTTGTCCAACAAGCCTATTTCATTTACAATAATCCATCTGTAGTTCCGAGGATATCTGCTAAGAGTTCTGGCTGTATTGACTCAATCCGGTAGTTCCTGCGATATTCCACACCAAACTGAGTTGTCGTCTAACTATGCCGGGGGAATTATAATAATCCCCACCCATACCATGCCATCCCAGCAATCAATCGGGGGAGCCAAGGGTAACTACGATAGTCCTCGGCTACTTGACCATTCCATTACTCCGTGTTGTGGTAAAAGTAATAGGTCTACTCGCAACCTGTGGCTGATATATATTATAAATAAAAAATATATATAAATTTTAACACGCAATATTGCAGCCGGTTTTTCTCCCTCGCGTGAGTCCGTCTGCCCGCCCTAGCTTTTGCGGAAAGCTTCTCCTTGCACGACCGAGTCTTCCGAGTCTTCCCCGAGTCCGACTGAGTTCGGGGTTTTCGGCGAGTACTCGTTTCTGGCGAGTCTACCAGCGAGTTCGTGGCGATTACGCGGTTTAGGTGCCCACTCGTCCAGACTCGCGAGTACCCGCAAGTATGGGACGAGCAGTGCTTCACTGTTACGAATATCAAGTAAAACTTCAACAGATAGAAGGCCAAGAGTTATTGTTACCTCTATCCGTTGTCCCTCAATGTCCCCCCAAATTAGATTAAAATAAATCTCACCAAAGCACTAAACAAGAACGTACCTAAGTCACAAGTAAGATGTGGGATGTTTTTGAACGATATATGGATTCAACTCGGGAATTCCTTTTCAATGGAAAGTCGTCACTGTTCTTTGAGGTCCCCAACAACGACACCGAAAAATGTTACCGCTCAAAATAGAAGTCCTTTCAAAGTAGACTAAATATGCCCCGTTCTAGTGATGGTAAGCATATGGGAAGAGCTAGACCCAATGTCGCCACAACCTAACTCCTCAACTTCTTCGAGTAACTCCTAAACCTAGGGGAGAGTCCCTAATCAAGGAAGGACACCTGTAGACACCAACACACCTACAAATACCTTTCTATGAGCCTTAAGGATGAATGAGATCAGTGTCTTATATGGAGTCAAGCACATATCCAATCAAGCGTATTTCTAAGAAGAAAGGCATAAGGCATCGAAAAAAAGTTCTCCTAGGTAATTAGAACCAATCTAGCATATTTCTAAGAAGAAAAGCATAAGGCTTTGGAGAACTTTGTTCCACGCATCAGAGCCGAGACACCAGGGGATAACATGGCGACCATCCTAATAAAGAGGTCACAGAGGGGAAGTCCTGAGTCACTCTATCAAATCCAGATCAATCAGTTTTAAAATAAGCAGGGGTGACATGGGATGGAGCATGGTCAGGCCAAAAGATGGAACCGAGAGGAAAGGTGTGATCCATGTAATAATCGAGAGGTCCTACTAAATAATGGTATGTGTGTAAAACAAAAACTACTTCTATATCCTATACTATGTGTTATTGTTCAAACTAGCAGTCTAGGATTTATAGCACAATGTGATGCAATAAGCTAGTGAATGGTAAGCATAGGAGAGATCTAAACCCAATGTCACTGTTATCACCTAAACTGTAGTTACCCCTTGGATGGATCCAGTCATGGATGGCAATAGGGAAGGGCAACTCAAAAGGTGCAACCACGATCACCTCGACCTCCAATATATGGTTGTCACGCCAGTCGAGGCAACCTTCGCTTTATGTTATCTAGCCCAGACAACAAAGGGGGAGACCCGATCTACTCCCGACAGGAGAGATCAAAACCAAGACACCAAATCAGGGTATTTCTAAGTGAAGTTAGGTGTATGGTTTATCCTAGACCTAAGGATGAAGTCACAAGCCAAGTGAGGGGTTCAATAGGTATAGCTTTGGTTCATAGTTGATGTGAGAGTGACTTACAATGTTTGAAGTGAGATCTAGGATGAGTGTACTAGTTCAATGTTGGAAGATCCACTGCCTTGGGAACCGTGTCCAATGCAGGGTAGTTTAGGGGTTCAATTGGGGCTAACTAATACAAGTGACAAGTTTGACCATGATACATGATAGCTTCAAGGGTTTAGTTCACCATGCAAAAGTCAAACCACAAGTTAATCCAACAATCTAGGAAAGTCAAATTGACTTAGAGAGTAACCAGTGCCTTGGGAATTGGGATAATGGAGTCAAAGTAGGGTTGACTTGTGGTTAAGGACTCCTAATATTTGAGACAAGTGGGCAATTAAGGTTTTGATGGATAAGTAGGTCTAGATCTAGGTTTAACCCAAGTGGACCACAATCCCTTAAAACAAGGAATGCTATCCCCAAGGCAAGATCTGACAAAGTGACACACTAGACCTAGGTTTTGAATTATTCCGGTTCCAAATCTGCAAAAATCTCAAGTACCCAGTTCCTGGAAGTGAGTCAACTCACTTCTCCAAGGTGGTGCGACTTTGCCCAAGGAGGCCAAAAAGTAGGGTTAGGTGGGTCAAGACAAGTCGGATGGCATCCAAACTTTAGATCCGGGTAGGTTGGTCAAGTAGGAGTATGGATCTATACTTTCACGACAATCCGACCGTTAGATCTTTCTAGATCTGAGTTTAAGTACACCTAATGGTCCAAAATGGGGATTAAATCCCTTAAAATGTGGAATAGGGGCCACAAGGTGAATTTCAGAAAAGTAACAATCTGGGTGTATGTTATTTGATGTGTAGATGATAGATCAAGTGGAATCTCAAACACCCATGTACTAGATCTAGGTCAACTTGCTCCAACTAGGAAGTGCGCTTTGGTTGGGAGAAGCTAAGTTGGCTTGGGAAGGGGATCAAATGGAAGCCAATCCTCACCAAACTATAGATCCGGGATGCCGTGGATGCTATAGAGGTGGGTTTTCAGTATTATGCCCAACAACCCGCTAGATCTAAGTAGATCTGAGAAAATGTAAAAAGGGTTTTTTGAAATATTTAGGGTTTTAACAATTTATGAGCTATGTCAATGGATTGGATAAAGGAAAGAGAAACAAACCTGTGGATCTTACTTGGGTAACCTTGTAGATGCCTTGGTGATGATGATCTATGCAAACCCGATCAATTTGAGAAGCTTTGAGGTAGTTTTCTATGCAAGTCGATTTGATCCAAGAAGCCAATGCGCCCTCTCTCCTGCACAACAAACGTCAACAATATCAGATTTGATGCATCAAGAGATAAGACTAATGCCACAAGAGAAGTAACAGAAAGATAGCATAGATCACAATGAAGCTAATGATAACTCCCTGATACAAGCGAATGCCAAGAAAGTCGATTTGAAGAAGCCTTGCAAAATCGCCCTTGTTGAAGTCGCCCTCCTGTAGACAAACAATGATTTCCAAAAAAAAAGATAGATCTTACCACAATTTCCAAATGCTAGGTTGCAATAGACTTTCCAATCACCATCTAAGAACACCAGATGCAAAGGAGACCACAAGAATTTCCACAAGAATATTTTTCTATACCAATAATCCAAGAGCCAAAGACCCTTTACAATGAGAGGCTCTCTCCTTTAAATAGGAAGGAGAGGCACCAAAACCCTAACCACTTTTTGAATGAGTGGCTAAGATTAAAAGATACAAATGTCTAATCAATGGTTGAGATGAGCTCAACAATAAAATACATGGATCACAAATAAAATATAATGTAAGTGGACAAAATCGCCCTAGAAGAGGGGAATCCCACCAAATCACGATGACATAATATCATAGGAGGCTTATGGTGGGTCCAAGGGGTAATTTTATCCCTCCTTGGTCAATCCCCATAGCACAATAACCAATAAATAATCATGAATGTACCAAATCGTGCCTCCATAGTCAAGTCGTGGTCCTCAAAAGACCTCATAAATCCACAGAAAGTGCCATAAGTGATGGATGCGGGCCCCGATGAAGCTGAAACTGCTGGAGAAGGTGTGGAGGACCCCGATCTATCATCACTGATCATCCCATGCCATAACATTGCCTCAGTAGCCCAAATCGATTTCCTAAATAGCCATTTCTACCAATCCTGAAATGCCTCGGGAAGCGTGAAACTGCCCCAAACAGCCTCCTGGAGTGCTGGCGCTGTCAAGGTGAGGGCACCAGTGTGTCCGGGAGGGGGGTAATATGGTAAAAACAAGTGGCTGGACCACCCCCTCCATCATCAGCGCCCTAGGTCAACTGGATAAAAATCACATCTGCTCCGACAGGGCCTCCGACAGACCAAAACTGCACTGGGACAGCCTACTGAGGCTCAATCATCACTGTAAGTGCCCGGAACTGAAAACAAACTGTCCCATTGGACTCAGAAGGTCCAAATCCATCCATGATGTGTACTCATACACCATATGAGTCTCTGCATGATCAAAATAAATATCCAATATACCGGAACAGGGCCAATAATAATAATCTGTAAATGTCCAAACACTGCTGTAAACCAAGAATCATCATCATAAACCTGTAGCTGCTGCATAGAATCATCATGTATGTGTACATAGACCATATATCATCTATCCATATCATCATAAGGTCCAACATCTCATGTCCCATGGTCCTCCATGGTCAAACTAGGTCTAACCAAGACCAAATATAACTCAGACCATCATCCAAGGCTGCTGCAAAGTGTCAAGGTTAATACATGCTTTACAACTTATTCAAACAACAATTATAACACATAGTAATCATAACTGGCGATCTAAAACCAAATGTATAGTGTCGTTAATTATTATTATTACTCAGACTAGACTTTCAGGATCATACTCACTTCATAGTTGTGATCAATTTGCTAGTGAAGGGTGAAGGCTAGATTAACTGGCTAGGCTAAGGGATGACTTGACTGACTTGACTTTGTGACACTTTGGCAAGGGAAAGGGAATACACCATAGTATATACTGAATGAGCAATAACACAGGGAATGGCGGTGTCTCACAAATGGATGAGTTGTTTAAAGAGGGTTTATTCACCTTCACAGATGCGCACAATCCATAATACAAATAAGGCCAACAATTGTTTAGATATAGCATTTAAGTTCTATTGCTTTTGGGCCTGAAGTTTCCATAGCCTTGATCTATGTGTGTTTATAAATACATTGCATAGATTTACATTTTTTCTTTAGGCTTTCTGCTGCAGGTGTGTTTTTAAGGCACTTGTTTACCTGAGCACTTCTAGGTGTGTCATGGACAGCTTGTTTACCTAGGCATTTATTTTCCAAAAGATATAACATTTTATTTTCATTGCCATGTTCATTTGGCATGCTTCTCATTCATGTGTGTTTAGAAACACATTGCATGAATGGGCTTTTCATACAAGATATAGCATTTCATTTTTCCAGATTTTGTATTCATGGCAGCACTAAAAGTTTCAGGTTTAGCCAACACAACTTTAGTGACTAGGGGGAATTCACAAGGAACTCCAACTCACCATAGGTAAGTTTTGTCACCAACTCAGAGCCGAGACACAATAAACAGGGAAGCTCATCCAATACAGAGGCTACAGTGGGGAAAAGTCCTCCATGCCACTAGTCAAGTAGTAAGTTAGGGTGATAATCTAAAAGGTAGGCCATGGATGGATGAAGACAATGAATAATGGAGCCAACACTAGCAAGCCAAGGTATGGTTGAATGATCACCTCTATTCTCCCTAAGGAGGGTAAAACCAATGAGTATGAATAGTGAACTTCTAAGTTTGAGTAGGGACAATGTAATATATATAATAGATCGACCAGGTCCAAATATCTATATGATCGCCAGATCATGACACTGAGTGCTAAGACATGCTATAAGAATAAGTACAAAAGCAATCTAACCATAACACCATGATATACCTGCTGAGTCATATACCTGAAAGCTCATCAACCTGTACCATCACCTGTCATCTGGAACTGCTGCTGCAACTCTGAACACTTCTGACTGCTCTGTACAAATGGTATAATGGCTACATCGGTCATCTCTCTGAGTGTCCTGAGACTCAGTCATGGCATGGGGAATATATACTGCTGTCCACAATCTGATAGTGATCCAATATAGATGCTCATCTCAGCATCTCAAATGTAAGGGAACTGGCTGAATAGTGTACTGGAATCAGAAAAATAATGTATGGTAGCCCGACTACTATAAATGTGATAACAGTCACCTCAACTTAGTCTCTCAACTACTTCGGGTAACTCCTAAACCCAGGGGAGAGCCCTATCAAGATACCTGCAATCACCAACAAGCAGATACCTTCTTACAACGTTTATGACAGAGATCAATGCCTTTCTATGGAGTCAAACAATGAGATAAGAAGACTATTAGATCTATTGAGGAGTTAATTCAACCTACTACTTATCCAGGACAATAGATAACAAAGATTTGCAGCATAATCTCATGTTTCCCAATGAATTTAGTATAATCCCAAGGACACCTTAGAAAAGTGTGCCCTTAGTGGGAGAAGGATAAGGAGGTCAAGGTGAGGTCACAAATGCCCTCAGATGAAAAATGCCAGCTAGGGTTTGGAAGATATGATGATTTCAGGTTTCCCTAGGCAAGATGAAGAATGAGGACGGTCCTCTAGATTTGTGGAAAAAGAAACTAGGGTGCACCTCTTCCTTTGATTATAATTCCAAGATTTTCAATATTTTCTAAGTTTTGCATTTTTCAATTTTTAGGGTTTTCTAATTTTTAGGACTTTTTTGACATAAAATTGCAACTGAAAATAAAAGTACATAAATTTGGTAAAAGAGAGTAATTTTGGATTGAATAGGCAAGGGATATGATTATTGTCTCATCCCTTGGGGCATGAGGGATCGATGATCAACGTCCCTCCTAGAAATGTCTCTATAGGATTGCAAATTAGGGCATCCAACAACAACCTCTAGTGTTCGTTGGGGGGGCCTAATTAGGAAAAAAAGAAGAGATCCAAGGCCCCAATACAAAGAAAATTCCTTCAAAAGGACGTTTTCCACCATACAAAATTGACAAAATATTGATAAGAAACCCTAACCAAGCAAGTAGAATGCACCAAATAGCGCTGTTCAACAAAAGATAGAGATAAACTTACCAAAATTTAACAAAAGATGAGCAAAGAAGAGCAATAGGTCACCTTTTGTGCATGAGTTCACCAACCGTTGTAGCACCAATCATGTATGTGCAAAGAAACCCTAGAAAAATCATCCACTTTCACCTTCAAGCCAAGAAAAGATCATGCCAAGAGGTGCGCATCACTTTGAAGCCTCATAAGTAGGAGAAAAAGACCCATAAACATATTTTTAGCCCTTGTATGATGATTTTACAATGTGAGGAGGATGTCTATTTATACTAATTCATCCTCAAATATTTAATTTTGAGCTTACAAGCCTAAAACATAAAATAATAATATTTTTAGGGTAAATTCTACACAATTTAGAAATTTTACCCTAAAATAGACAAAAAATAGTAAAATAAGATAAAATAAGCTAAGTAAAGGCTTCAATTTACAAAATAGTGAGCCAATGGGGGACGCCATGCCCCATCTAATCCCCCAAAAAATGCTAGTCCCTCAACGTCCCCCCTTCCAAGGCTTGTAGGCTCAATAGCTGGAAGGATGACGTCATAGGCTAGAAGCCCTAGAGGAGGGGTCTCTGGTTTCTAAAACGGGACCAAGTGGGTGCAAAAGGTGTGCTAATAGGAGATATTTACAAAGCGCAATCACCTTTGCATAAATAAAACCAAGATGGTCATGTGCCCTAGTGGGTCACCCCAGCAAGCCTCGAAACACCAGCCCATGGGCTAAAAGCCTTGCACGGTGGAGATATCATCACACCGAAAGGGCACTCAGCAAAGCCACTAAGCCAAGTACTTATGAGAGTGAAACCAAGGGGGCCAGCCATGACCAATCCAGGGGGTAAACAACCCCCAATCCAAATATCCATACAATAAAACCCACTTTGGCCCGTACAATAAAAAATTTTGACCCCTCACTTTAGGCTGAGCCTTGCTGGAATGTTGTAGCAGCTCTGGTGCGTAACACTATGCATCAATCCTTCTCACCATGCTCATCAAAGATTACAAGTGTAAGTAGAATTTACATAAAACTAGTACATTAGTCAATAAAAATCATGTAGTCCATAAGTATATCCTCCAAGCATGCATCTGATACAAAAACTGAAATGACAAGGAACCATCATAAGGCACACATGACAACAAATACATCAAAATCTCAGAGATTTCATAGGCATCACTACTCCAATAAATTGCCTTGCTCATGCATAACTGATCTCAGCTCTCCCCCGCTCTAGAAAAATGAGGGTATAGCACCCCGTACATCTGGTGTTATAAGAAGTCCAATGCTTGATAAATGCCTAGGTTCATAGCTATCTAGGTTGGATTCGGGCTAGTCTAATGCTCGATAAATGCCCAGGCTCATAGCTATCTAGGTTGGTGTCTAACTATGTCTAGGTTCATAAGTTACATTACATTTTCATATGAAATTGTAATGTAAAAATTCTCAAGAGGTTCATAGTTATCTAGGTTAGAGTTTGGCCAGTCCAACATTTAATAAATGTTTATGTAGGCTGATCAAATAACTTTGAGAATAGATTCAAAGTTTGAACCAACAGAGAATTGATGGGTGCAGGATTCGATACTTGTTTGGTTAATTTGGATCATGTAAACCCACTAGAAAATGATCTCTCTAACACCTAACAATGGTGGAGTTATACAGTCCTATAGGAAAGATGCAGCATTGTGGGGCCAATGTAGAAAAGAGGCTTAGTTTCACTAGGACTACAAGGTGAAGCCTATAATACGTGAAGTGAATCCAACAAGGGCCTTTAAGGACATGAGTTAGACCAAAGGGGCTTTGGGTGTCATTAGGAGAGCTAGGAAAGTGATTACAATGAAATAAGGTGAAAATGGCTCTCAAAGGTCAGTGGAAGCTCCTCTACAATGTAGTGTGAGATGTATGTGAGTGTAGCAAGTACACAATGTATGTAGGCCTCAAGCTAAATTGTGATTGTGCTAAAAGTCTACTCTTTGTTATCGTAATAAGAACTTAGGAGTTAAGTTACTCAATGATATTAAGGAAGGGCCTAATGGTGAAGTTGGAATAGCTAAATCCTACAGCAGGGTTATTTGGAATTTAACCACAAAGTTCTATTGGCCTTTGAATTCAATGTGAACTAGGTCGAACAGGCAATGAATTCCGTGACAAGGGCCTCTTATTAAATCCTTGTAAATTGTTCTCCTACGAAGCAATATAATGCATCTAGAAGCCTATTCCAGACAGATCCATTATCATTATTGCTATTTATAATCAAAGAAAAAGATAGGTTCACGGGCTCTGGCTAATGGTTTCCCGTGAGGACTGTTTCTTTCTTATCTTTCCCATGATATTGTTTCCTGTGAGACTGACTGTATTCCCCTTGACATGAGGTACAAGATGAGGTATGAAACTATTTTCTTTCCTTCTCCTTTTCCAAGAACTACTACTTCCGGGAAGGTCCAGGGAAGTCAAGTATCTAAGTGCAAAGCCAGGGTCTTTTACCCTTGTACCAGATGAGTAAGCATGCACACCACACCATATCTTCCTTAATCCAATGTTGCTATTCTATCTTTCTTTTTCCTATGAAATGTATCAAGTCATGTCTTATCCATAATGATGCTAAAAGGTGACGGAAGATACAAGGTACTAAACTAGCAAATGAAGTCGAACCAATCTTGCCCCTACATTCTGTAGAAAGAAAAAAAAATGAAGAAAGAAATTATAGTAATGTCTATAAATAACAAAAATAGGTCCATGGGATTGTAAAAGTACAACCAACATAAAATATTCAAGATGGAGCACCCAATGTAGCCTACAATGAAGTCTAATAAACTAAACAAAATAATCTAGAAACTATTCACTCAAAGCATGAAAGAACATGTCAAAACAAATAAAAGAATGGTAATCATGCTGAGCGCACCTAAAGTGAATGCTCCAAAGAACTATGGCATTAATAGGTGCAACGTCCTCAATAAAATGACTGGAAGCAGTTCACAAATTCTGCTCATCACAGCTGCAGTGATTTCTCTTAATGCAGGGCGGTTTTAGGCCACAGATCTTATAGTTCCTGAACTTTACCCCTTTTTCTTCTTGCTTAATTCTGCATAAACAATTCAGATTTTCCTGGCTGGAAACATACCACATAACAGTCCACTGACCAGGATAAGGCATATCAGATTGGTGATTAATTATGTCAGGGTTAGTAGGCAGCTTCATATTTTACCAGAACTCCACAAGATTGCACAGGGATAGGTTTGGAACAAGTTACTTCATCCTCAGATCCATTTTTTAAGCTCAAGCTCATCACAATATGAGTCTGGTATATTTTTAAATCTCCTTTCTTGTAGCTTTCAGTGGCTGGATTTGTGTGCTACAAATGGCTATGAAATGACGAACTCTAGTCTGCAAGAAAGCTACCTTAAACAAGATGAAAACTGACCCAAGGCTGTGCCTAAAGAGGTCACTCAGATCTGTTGTAGAAATCATTTAAGATCTGGATTTTAGCTATGTATCCCACGGGTCTGAAATCATGTCTTTTTCAGCTGTCATTTTGATCTCCTCATGAACCTGACAACAGAAAACTACTGTTAGGAGGCTGGGCACCCCTAATATGCTCTGTGCTTACTGATACAGGGCCGATTGTAAACTTCCCAACCATAGGAACAATTTTTATAGTAGAATCCTGTTAAGCATGGCTTATGACAGTTTCCCAGAACGACTTATAAATGCCTTTATTATTGCTAGAAATATTCCTCAAGTGGAATGGCCACAGCCCTATGTATCCCACAGGTCTGTTCATACTTCATAGTGTTACCCTGCTGCTTGCAACTGTCTGGACAGCTCTGTTCTGACTTTGTGGCAGATTTTGGAGGATACAACAGGCCACAGTCAATGACTAAAACCTGTTTTGCCAAGAAAGAACAATCAACATTAATAGTCCATCTCTATGAGTGAATCATGACCAATCAATACATGAGTGAAGTGTACAACCAAGCAAATCATCTAGGGCATCATCATACTAGGCTATTGTCAGAATATGAAGCAGAATTCCATCACCAAGGAGATCAAGGCATAAATCAGCCCCATCATCATGTCTCCCCACAGATCCAGTGATAAAAATCACAAGTAGAAATCCATGCAAACTATTTGATAACACACCATACACCCTCCATAAGAATGATAGGTCCTCAAAACATCAAAGTGCTCACCCATAAAATTGTCCATGATGCATGAATGAGGAGCAACATCAAAGATCACATGGAGACAAACATCCAAACCTTCATCAACCAACAAGTACAAAAGGCATCATATCCCACAAACATCCATCGGCTAGCATCCAAAGCATCATCAACAAGTCAGCCCCACTGAAATTGTGATGACAATCACAAGTGGACACCCATGCAAAATTGGGGGTAACATCTAGCACTAACTGCGAGACATGTGCTCATTTCAGGAGTGCATGAGAACCCTAGAATCTTAACATGTACATGATAACAAGAACCATCTCACAACTCCAAAATAAAAAACCATGTGGTAGGATGGATGAACTCAACATCCCTAAACATCACATCACATAAAATAGTTTATTACATAAACTTTTCGCTTTAGACAAAAGAAGCCATCAACATCAAATTAAATCTATACTAATGCTCATGCAAGAGCTTATTCATCTCCTACCTACCCACTATAGCATATGAAACATGAGCATGCTAAGTAAAATTATAGATCCAATGTAGTCACCTTAGTGTTTTATCAATGCCAAAGCCTCTTCTCTTGTTCTTGGTCATGGACCAAAACAAGGCAATATTAAATATCATATGCAAAGTCAAACATGTTGAAATCTCCATGATGAGATTATGGGCATGTATAACATTATCAAACCCTTTCCAAGCGTGGCAAGTTTTCCCACAAGCCTCCTCTATCCAACATTGGATAGGGCTTGAATATACATCATCAACATGAGGCTGCCAACCTACAAAGTTATCAATGAAATCCTCAAAAGAAAGAGCTTTAGGCTCCTCCATCATCACAATACTTTCAGCTTGGCATGAAGAAATTTTTTTGGACATGGAAGTGGACCTTTGCCCCAAAAATACATGGCTTGAAATGACTGAAAAAATCACTAATTTTCTTATCTTGCAGTACCATAGCATTTCCAGAATGTAAACATGAATTTCCACATGCCAAATCATATGCAACTTTCACATTTGAAGAAGAAGAAAAGGGCTGAAAAATTTCTGCAATATACCTCTGCTGCATTGTTTCATTTACATCCCCAAACATGGGCTCCAAAACTGACTTTTAAACCTACATGCATCCAAAAACATAGGGTTTCCTGGCTAAAATGTTTCTGCAATGACATCTGTACCAAACTGTCCCAAATCATGAGAGAATTCTGCACAGGAAGATGAACTAGATGGTTGTAAATGATCCTCCAAAGGCTGCTCCAAAAGTGACCTAGAGAAAAAAGAACAATGCTGCCCCAAGATATCATCATAAGAACATGAACATGGCTGAAAATGATCATAGAAAATCTCCTCACCAATAGGTTGTCCATGGCCCTCAAAATCCATACTTTTTTCACAAGATGAATCATAGATGGGACTACCAACAAATTTCCAATATCCCTCACCCAAACTATGATCAAAATGATGAAAATGTACATCACATTGATGATTGTTATTAATTTCATTACAAGCGAACAGATCCTCAAATCTATCATCTTCAAAAGGTTTGTCTTCAAGAATATGAGAAGGTTTGTCTTCATCAAATAGATCTTCATCATGTGCTTCAATGGGAGCATGAGGAGGCTCCTAAGCAATATCCCCTTGATCTTTTTCCCCAACTTTATCATGGACCTCTTCAATTGCTTGATCTTCAAAATGCTCTTTAGAAGAATGGTCCTCTTCTTTGGCTTCCTCTTGATCACAACCCTCCAAAGGATCTTCAACAACTCGCTCTTTAAGCATAACCTTGATATATTCAACCTAGAACATCAATTTCTCATGACCTTTATGAAAATTTTGGAACCCCAACCCGGTTTCAATCTTTATTTTTCACATAGAGTTTAATGCCCAAACCCCATGACTGCATATTAGCTTTAATGGATACAAATTTAATTTTTCTTGAAACACATGGAATTTCTTTGCACTCTTTCATACTCAGAAAATTTACAACAGCCAAACACATAAAAAATCAAACTCAGAATTTTAGCCAAATAGGCTCAAGAAAAACCCCAAAGGGAAAACCTGATAGGAGAGGGAAAATTTTATTCTTTCAGAGACAATTTACAAATTTATAACAGCAGTACTTATCTCCCATGTTTGCCTCAAATTTCGTGCCAGCATCTCACTGACAGGCTGCCTCAAAAACTGTGCCAAATTCAGACCTGTACGGACTCGTATGTGTGGACTGTATGGCCTAATTTTTCTTGATTTCTGTGCAGCTGTTTTTCCTCGTTTTCCATGCCTGTACGAACAACAATAAATTCTGTACCTGCTGCCTTGAAATTCATGTCTATATGGTCTGCATTTATTGCTTTATGGACCTCAAAAACTGTGCTGCTATCTCCTCGAAATTCGTGCTACTGTACGATTTCCTGCTGTACGGTTTTGCCTCAATTTCTATGCACTTCAATGCTGCTGCATCATGCCTCAAAATATGTGCCTTGTCTTGAAACTCGTGCCCTTCTTCTTCTCCTTGGGAATCGAGCCAATCTTCAGTCTCTTTCTCTAGGTCGAAAATCTCTTCAAACCCTAGCCTTCTTTCTTCTCTCCTCTCCTCTCTTGCTCTCCAAATCTCTTAGATCACAATGAATGAATGGATGCCTCAATCCCTAGTTTCTCCGCTTTTTGTTCATGGTAACTTCTTCTTGAGATTCGATGGCCAAGATTAGATCTTGACTAAATGAGATCCAAGGCTTACATAAAAGGCTCATTAAATATTTAATAAATGAAATTAATGCACTTTTCAACTTAAGTACATTAATGGTCTTTTTAATTCCTCACCCACTTTATTTCTCATAAAGTCAATTAAAAAATAGAACCATGAGCAAACTTTATAAAGTGACTTTAAAATTATAAAGTGCTTCCCACTTTAATAAAGTGACTAGGGACCACTTTTAATGTTTTATCCACCCCTAGGCATTACAAGGTGGAAAAACACTTCCTTGGTACTTTTCAACACTTTAAGGCTCCATTTCTTGCAAAGTATCTCAATCAAATCTGCAAAAGATGATATCTCTCCCTTACCAAGACTTCAAAACCGATCCCTTGAGTAACACCAAAATCTGAAGTGAACATCATGAAACATGTAAGGTGTGTTGTGGCTGAATCAATATACCCATGAAATATTGGAATATCATCTGAAAATGCCTCTGCCATCTTGTTAGGGAACCCTGGAATTTTTTAGAAATTAAGGGGATTGAGCCCATAGGCCAACCATGGAGTCAATGCCATATTTCTTCACCTTTATTCTTCAATGAAGCCTGTTATCACATCTATAGTAGCCGGGCTACCATGATTGCAGAGCAGATTCTTGTATATTTTTGAGCCAGGCCTTTACATAGTTTTGGTGAGATCAGCCTATGACAAGCAGTACTTTTTGATGATCACTCACATTTCAGAGCAGCCCCAGATCATATATGACAAGCCTTATGCCAAGACTAAGCCTCATGACCTCAAATTTGATGATCGATGTGACAATTTAGATTCCATACAGAGCAGTGCAGTGCCCAGAGTTTTCAACAGCAATGTTTCCAGAGACTATTGATGATCCAGATGACAGGTACAGGTATATGGCCCAGCAGGTATATAGTGTGTATTGGTTATGATTGTTTTGCTCTTTTGTGATGAATATGATTGTCATTGATGACAACATTAATGACAAAGAAGATTGAGGACATGACATTGGGTGACATGGGCAAAGAAGCATGATTGATGACTTGGCATAAAGGTGATGGGCATTGGCACACCTAATGAGCGAATTGGGTCTAAGACCCTAGTCAAGGATGATGTGGACAATGCATATGCCAAACAAGCATAAGCTTGCGGGCATATCTTGAATGGACAATGCGGGCATGCATATGGGCATAGAAAGTTAGTGCGGATGATGGGATAAAGTGGTTCTAAATCCACTTTATCATTATGGCAAAATGACCAAACAAATAAACATATATTTGTTGATGATTTTGTGGAAACAAAAATATCATTTGATAAACCAATGTCAAGTTGGCAAATGAAATAAAATGAATATCATTCTATGAAATAAAAAACAAATATATATTTGAATTAAATGTAATAAAAGAAATGACAAGTCGGCTCAAATTGAAGTTTGAAGTTAAAAATTAAATTAATTACCAAACAAGTCGGCTCCATAAAATTTGGCATGAAAAAGTGTATAAATAAAGGGATCACGACCTCATTTGAGGTGAAAAATTCGGGTTGGCTCTGAAAAATTCGGGCTGCTCACTGTCTGAAATTTGTGGGTACTGTGGCAGCCACAGAGAAAAATGCAGCAGTAGTAAAATAATTTTGTGTTTATATTTTATCTGGGTTGGATGAAGACATGATGGAGCAGCAGCATGATGATCAATGTTTATCTCTAGGAAACAACTGGTTGATAAAGTAATGATGGCAGTATGATGAAGATAAGGTCATGAATAGACAGAATGAAGATGGATGCTCAGAATGAAGACAGAGACATGTGCATATGGACAGTATGATGAAGACATGATTTCTGGGCAACAACATGACATGGACAGTGGATATGTTTGTATTGTTTTAATTGAGACAGCCTGAGGTGAAGAATGTGCCTGTAATGACATGGATAATAACATGCTGGTCATGATCAGACTGATATGTTGAGCTTGTGAACATGATGATGACATGGACAGAATTGCGATGGATAAAGTATGGACAGAGTTGAGATAGGGCTGCAGTATGACATGTTGAGTATGTATGTTGAGTAATTTGCTGGGTACAGAATGAAGATGTGCTTACAAGCTTAATGTTGATATTGTGAACTATACCATGATGATGTGGTGATATATTTCAGTAATTGTGAAACAGACAGGGGTTTCTTGGTTGTTGATGTATGTAACTTACAGACTTGAGAAAAGTCTGATTGATCTCTTGAACAATTGTATTATTGGGGTGTTGTAGCATCCCAGTCAGTAGTAGCTGACTGAACCATTCTGGTGGGTGGTGCCACCTTATGGGTTGAAGCCCATATTGGAGATTGTAGTCTCCATATATATAAAGTTTACAAAACTACATCTTGTGAAATGTGTTGATGTTGATATGTTTAAGTTGATAATTCAATGATGAATATGATATTGATGTGAATGAGAAATAGTGTTTTAAGATTTAGTGATTGAAGAAGTTGAATTTTTGGATTAAGTATAGGCTCACTGATTCACCCCCCCTCTCAGTGAGCCATTGTGTCTAACAATTGGTATCAGAGCAGGCCTTCAGCATAAGCCTAACAAGCTTGAAGGAAATTAGTAGACACAAGTGAAAGAAAGTCATGGAGGTTTATTTGGAGGATGGAGTCCCATTGCTCAATGAATCGAATTATGAGTCTTGGAGCATCAGAATGAAGTATAACATACAGGCACGAGAATATGATATCTAGAAATCAATTGAAGGAGGAGTAGCTAAGAAGCCACTTGAAAGCAATGAAAAGGCACTAAGCTTAATCATGATGGCCTTGTCTCAGTCAGAGAAGGAAAGACTAAATGCTGGAAAGTACACCTCGGCCAAAGATCTTTGGAGTACACTTGAAAGTGAGCACAAAAGGAAAATTCAAGACATGGACAAAGAAAAGGAGGTCAAGTCTAAAAATGAAGAACAAGGAATGAAGGAGGTTCAAGCATCAAGCACTAGGGAAGGTAAGAACTCTTCTATTGGCAATAATTCTAAAATTAATAATGATGAAGTTGCTCTTGTAAAGGTTGAAGAAGATGAGTTGTTAAAACTCAAAGAGGCATTTGCAAAAACTCTATTGGATAAGGATGTCAAATCCAATATAAGGCTTAAGAAAAAGATTATGGGAGCATTTGAAAAATATCAAGAGGAGACAAAAGCTCTGTTAATGAGCTTGAAGGTCAAGAACAATGATTTGCAAGGTGAGTTGGAAGATAAAGATCTTAAGGTCAAAAGGTTGAAGGATGAACTAGGAAAAGGACAAGAAAATATTGATGTGGATCCTAGAGAACTTGAAGAGGCAAGATGGGCTAACCTTGATTTGAAGGTTCATGTTATCACATATATAGTAGCCGGGCTACCATACATTATTTTTCTGATTCCAGTACACTATTCAGCCAGTTCCCTTACATTGAGATGCTGAGATGAGCATATATATTGGATCACTATTAGATTTTGGCAGCAATATATATTCCCCATGCCATGACTGAGTCTCAGGACACTCAGAGAGATGAGCGATGTAGCCATATTATCATTTGTACAGAGCAGTCAGTAGTGCCCAGAGTTGCAGTAGCAGTTTCAGAGGACAGATGATGATTCAGATTGATGAGCATTCAGGTATATGACTCAGCAGGTATATCATTGTGTTATGGTTATATTGCTTTTATATTTATTCTTATAGCATGTCTTAGCACTTAGTGTCATGATCTGGTGATCATATAGATATGTGGACCTGGTTGATCTTATTATATATATTATATTGTCCCTACTCAGACTTAGAAGTTCACTATTCATACTCATTGGTTTTACCCTCCTTAGGGAGAATAGAGGTGATCATTTCACCATACCTTGGCTTCCTAGTGTTGGCTCCATTATTCATTGTCTTCATCCATCCATTGCCTATCTTTTAGTTTATCACCCTGACTTACTACTTGACTAGTGGCATGGAGGACTTTTCCCCACTGTAGCCTCTGTATTGGATGAGCTTCCTTGTTTATTGTGTCTCGGCTCTGAGTTGGTGACAAAACTTACCTATGGTGAGTTGGAGTTCTTTGTGAATTCCCCCTAGTCACTAAAGTTGTGTTGGCTAAACCTGAAACTTTTAGTGCTGCCATGAATACAAAATCTGGAAAAATGAAATGCTATATCTTGTATGAAAAGCCCATTCATGCAATGTGTTTTTCAACACACATGAATGAAAGGCATGCCAAATGAAAATGGCAATGAAAATAAAATGTTATATATTTTGGAAATGTAAATACCTAGGTAAACAAGCTATCTATGACACACCTAGGAGTGCTCAGGTAAACAAGTGCCTTAAAAACACACCTGCAACAAAAAGCCTAAAATAAATGTAAATCTATGCAATGTGTTTATAAACACACATTGATCAAGGCTATGGAAACTTCAGGCCCAAAAAGCAATGGAACTTAAATGCTATATCTAAATTATTGCTGGCCTCATTTGTATTATGGATTGTGTGCATCTGTTAAAGGTTAATAAGCCCTCTTTGAACAACTCATCCATTTGTGAGACACCGCCATTCCCTGTGTTGTTGCTCATTCAGTATATGCTATGGTGTGTATTCCCTTTCCCCTTGCCAAAGTGTCACAAAGATAAGTCAGTCAAGTCATCCCTTAGACTAGCCAGTTATTTTAGCCTTCACCCTTCACTAGCAAATTGATCACAGCTATGAAGTGAGTATGATCTTGAAAGTCTAGTCTTAGTAATAATAATAATTAATGACATTATATATTTGGATTTAGATCGCCAGTAATGATTACTGTGTTATAATTGTTATTTGAATAAGTTGTAGAGCATGCATTAACCTATGACACTTTACAGCAGCTTATGATGGTGGTCTGAGTTATATTTGGTCATGTTGACTTGGTCAAACCTAGTTTGACCAAGGTCAACCATAGGACATGAGATGGTTGGACCTTGTGATGATATGGATAGATGATATATGGTCTATGTACATGTACATGATGATTCTATGCAGCAGATACAGGGTTATGATGATGATTCATGGTTTACAGCATTATTTGTTCATTTACAGATTATTATTATTTCACTTGTTCCGGTATATTGGATATATTTTATGATCATGCAGAGACTCATATGGTGTATGAGTACACATCTTGGATGGATTTGGACCTTCTGAGTCCAATGAGACAATTTGTTTTCAGTTCCGGGCACTTACAGTGATGATTGAGCCTCAGTAGGCTATCCCAATGCAGTTTTGGTTTGTCAGAGACACTGTCAGAGCAGATGTGATTTTTATTCGGTTGATCTAGGGCGCTGTGCTTGGAGGGGGTGGTCCAGCCACTTGTTTTTACCATATTACCCCCCTCCCGGACACACTGGTGCCCTTACCTTGACAGTGTAGGCACTCTAGGAGGCAGTTTGGGGCAGTTTCACGCTTCTCGAGGCATTTCAGGATTGGTAGAAATGGCTATTGAGAAATTCGATTTGGGCTATTGAGGCAATGTCTTGGAATGGGATGATCAGTGATGATGGATTGATGTCTTCCACACCTCCTCCAGCAGTTTCAGCTTCATCGGGACCCACATCCATTACTTATGGCACTTTCTGATGATTTCTGAGGTCTTTTGAGGCCTACGATTTGTCCATAGAGGCACGATTTGGTATATTGATGACTATTTTATTATTATTGTGCTATGGGGATTGACCAAGGGTGGCTAAAATTACCCCTTGCACCCACCATGAGCTTCTTATTATATTTTGTCATCATGATTTGGTGGGATTCCCCTCTCCTAGGGTGATTTTGTCCACTCATGTTATATTTTATTAGTGATCCATGTATTTTATTGTTGAGCTCATCTCAACCATTGATTAGACATTTGTATCTTTTAATCTTAGCCACTCATTCAAAAAGTGGTTAGGATTTTGATGCCTCTCCTTCCTATTTAAAGGAGAGAGCTTCTCATTGTAAAGGGACTCGTGGCTCTGGATTATTGGAATAGAAAATTATTATTGCATCTATCTCCAGTGTTGTGGTGAATGTTTTTGGTGTTCGTTCGTTGGTTCTTCCTTTGCACTGAGTTATTGGAGATCTTGTTTGCCATATCTTTTGTACCACGTTTTTTGCATCTACAGGTAGAGGCCGATTTGCTTTGAGGAGGAAGTATTGGTAGGGGAAGACTCTCCCTACTTCTTCTTTGGATCTCTTCGTCGGTAACAGGGAGTATTACTGTCCCAGGACCTTCTATTCTATGTTATCATTGCATTTTACTTGTATTTCCTCCATACTTGACCTCTCTGATTGAAATCGATTTTCCTTGGATTGACAGGTAGAGGAGGGCGCACTTGTGGGCTAGGGCATCAATTTGGCAAGCAAAATCAAGAATTTCTCATTTGATCTCTGCGGGAATCTTCCTCAACATCAAAGCATCTCTCTTCATCACTCAGGTATGATCTCAAGGTAAGTTCTATCTCCATGATCTATCCACTTGTCTAAAACATTTTAAACCCTAATTAATCAAAACCCCCATTTTTATAATTTTTCAGATCTACTGAGATCTAGTGGGTTGTTGGGTGTAATATTGAAAACCCACCTCTATAGTGTCCAAGGCATCCCAGATCTATAGTTTGGTGAGGATTGGCATCCATTTGATCCCCTTCCTAGGCCAACTTAGCCTCTCCAAGTGAGGTCGCACTCTTTGAGGAAGGTAAGTTACCCTAGATCTAGTACGTGGGTAGTTGAGATTCCACTTGATTCGTGATCTACACATTCAATAACCTACCCCCAGACTATCACCTTTCTGATTTCTACCTTGTGGGCCCTATTCCACATTTTAAGGGATTTATTCCCCATTTTGGATCACTTGGTATCTTTAAACTCAGATCTAGTAAGATCTATCCATCGAATTGTCGTGAAATTGTAGATCCATACTCTCACTTGCTTAAACTACTTGGATCTTAAGTTTGGATGCCATTGGACTTGTCTTGATTGATTTATCCCACTTTTTAGCCTCCTTGGGTAAAGTCGCACCACCATGGAGAAGTGAGTTGGTCCACTTCTAGGACGTGGGTACTTGAGATTTTAGTGGATTTGGAACAGGCATAATTCAAAACCTAGGTCTAGTTGGTCACTTCATCAAATCTTGCCTTGGGGATAGCATTCCTTGTTTTAAGGGATTGTGGTCCACTTAGGTCAAACCTTGAATCTCTAGATCTAGACTTATCGATCCATCAAAACTTTAGTTGCCCACTTGTCTCATACAATAGGAGTTATCAATCACAAGTTAACTACACTTTGACTCCATTATCCCAATTCCCAAGGCACTGGTCTCTCTCCAAGTCAATTCGACTTTCCTAGATTGTTGGATTAACTTGTGGTTTGACCCTTGTGTGGTGAACTAAATCCTTTGATGTCATCATGTTTCATGATCAAGCTTGTCACTTGTACTAGTTAGCCCCAATTCAACCCCTAAACTACCCTGCATTGGACACGGTTCCCAAGGCAGTGGATTTTCTTCCATTGACTAGTACTTTAATCCTGGATCCTATTTCAAATATCATAAGTCACTCTCACGTCAATAATGAACCAAAGCTATACTCATTGAACCCCTCACTTATCTTGTGACTTCATCCTAAGGTCTAGGATAAACCATACACCTTACTTCACTTAGAATTAATTTGATTTGGTGTCTTGGTTTTGATCTCTCCTGTCGAGAGTAGATCGGGTCTCCCCCTTTGTTGTCTGGGCTAAATAACATAAAGTGAAGGTTGCCTCGACTGGCGTGACAACCATCTATTGGAGGTCGAGGTGATCGTGGTTGCACCTTTTGAGTTGCCCTTCCCTATTGCCGTCCATGAGTGGATACATCCATAGGGGTAACTACAGTTTAGGTGATAACAGTTCAATTGGATGAGTACAAGAGAATTGAAGAGGTTTTGAAAAATCAATTAGATGAGAAAGAGAAAACTTGTCTAAAGCTTGAAATGGAAATTGAGAAAGAAAAATGAAAAGTTTGATGCATATGGCAAATTCAATCACAGCTCAGCCATCCTAGATGAAATACTAGATTGTCAAAGGGCCCCATTTGACAAATCTGGCCTTGGGTACAAGAAAGAAGAAGAAAAATATGAAGATGACACTTGGCCTCCCAAGACCTTTGAAGTTAGGTCAACCTATTTCAAAGAAGAAAGCAAACCTCCTCATGTACCTGCACATGACGACAAAGATTTTGGAAAGCCAAAAATGGTTGAAGAAGACAGCACTGCACCTCAAAGCAAATTCAAGACAACTCCAAGATGGAGCCAAACTTCAAGGTATGAAAATGGTTTTAATGGCTATTGTTTTTCTTGTTCTAATTTTGGTCACAAGGCCATGGATTGTAGATCCTATGGAAGAAGAAGTGTTGGAAGTCCAAAGAATACAATGAGATGTTGGACATGCAATCAAAGTGGACATATAACTGCCAACTGCCACACTTTGAGATGTTACAATTGGAGTGGTTTTGGTCATAAAGCCCAAACTTGTACAAGCCCTAGAAGACATCAATTGAAGAACCCATCATATACATCAGCAAGGAGAATCAATGAATCATGGAAGAAGTATAACGAAGGCAAAATTGATGATCAAAAGTCAAATGATCTCAACCAAGGACATGCTAAGGTATGGGTAAGAAAAAATATCGTGCTAGATCTAAATGATGTGGAGGATAAGTGCACAAGTGGAGGTGGCTGCCATTTGGCAAGCCAAAATTAAGATCCTTCAAAAGGTCTTAAGACACCTGTTATCACATATATAGTAGCCGGGCTACCATACATTATTTTTCAGATTCCAGAGCACATTTCAGCCAGTTCCTTTACTTTGAGATGATGAGATGAGCAGCTATCTATGGATCACTATCAGATTGTGGACAGCATTTGTATTCCCCATGCCATGACTGAGTCTCGGGACACTCAGAGAGATGATCGATATAGCCATTATACCATTGGTACAGAGCAGCTAGTAGTGCCCAGAGTTGCAGCAGCAGTTTCAGAGGACAGATGATGGTACAGGTTGATGAGCTTTCAGGTATATGACTCAGCAGGTATATCATGGTGTTATGGTTAGATTGCTTTTATACTTATTCTTATAGCATGTCTTAGCACTTAGTGTCATGATCTGGCGATCATATAGATATTTGGACCTGGTTGATCTATTATATATATTATATTGTCCCTACTCAGACTTAGAAGTTCACTATTCATACTCATTGGTATGTACCCTCCTTAGGGAGAATGGAGGTGATCATTACACCATACTTTGGCTTGCTAGTGATGGCTCCATCATTTCATTGTCTTCATCCATCCATGGCCTACCTTTTAGATTATCACCCTGACTTACTACTTGACTAGTGGCATGGAGGACTTTTCCCCACTGTAGCCTCTGTATTGGATGAGCTTCCCTGTTTATTGTGTCTCGGCTCTGAGTTGGTGACAAAACTTACCTATGGTGAGTTAGAGTTCCTTATGAATTCCCCCTAGTCACTAAAGTTGTGTTGGCTAAACCTGAAACTTTTAGTGCTGCCATGAATACAAAATATGGAAAAATGAAATGCTATATCTTGTATGAAAAGCCCATTCATGCAATGTGTTTCTAAACACACATGAATGAGAGGCATGCCAAATGAACATGGCAATGAAAATAAAATGTTATATCTTTTGGAAAATAAATACCTAGGTAAACAAGCTGTCCTTGACACACCTAGAAGTGCTCAGGTAAACAAGTGCCTTAAAAACACACCTGCAGCAGAAAGCCTAAAAAAAAAATGTAAATCTATGCAATGTGTTTATAAACACACATTGATCAAGGCTATGGAAACTTCAGGCCCAAAAGCAATAGAACTTAAATGCCATATCTAAACAATTGCTGGCCTTATTTGTATTATGGATTGTGCGCATCTGTGAAGGTGAATAAACCCTCTTTAAACAACTCATCCATTTGTGAGACACCGCCATTCCCTGTGTTATTGCTCATTCAGTATATACTATGGTGTATTCCCATTCCCTTGCCAAAGTGTCACAAAGTCAAGACAGTTAAGTCATCCTTTAGCCTGGCCAGTTAATTTAAGCCTTCACCCTTCACTAGCAAATTGATCACAACTATGAAGTGAGTATGATCCTGAAAGTCTAGTCTGAGTAATAATAATAATTAACGACACTATATATTTGGATTTAGATCGCCAGTCATGACTACTCTGTGTTATAATTGTTATTTGAATAAGTTGTAGAGCATATATTAACCTTGACACTTTGCAGCAGCTATTGATGATGATCTGAGTTATATTTGGTCTTGGTTAGACCTATTTTGACCATGGAGGACCATGGGACATGAGATGTTGGACCTTATGATGATATGGATAGATGATATATGGTCTATGTATACATACATGATGACTCTATGCAGCAGCTACAGGGTTATAATGATGATTCTGGGGTTACAGCAGTGTTTGTATATGTACAACGCATTATTATTGGCCTTGATCCGGTATATTGGATATTTATTTTGATCATGCAGAGATTCATATGGTGTATGAGTACACATCTTGGATGGATTCGGACCTTCTGAGTCCAATGGGACAGTTTGTTTTCAGTTCCGGGCACTTACAGTGATGATTTAGCCTCAGTAGGCTGTCCTAGTGCAGTTTTGGTCTGTCGGAGGCCCTGTCGGAGCAGATGTGATTTTTATTCGGTTGACCTAGGGCGCTGATGATGGAGGGGGTGGTCCAGCCACTTGTTTTTACCATATTACCCCCCTCCCGGACACATTGGTGCCCTCACCTTGACAGCGCCAGCACTCCAGGAGGCTGTTTGGGGCAGTTTCACGCTTCCCGAGGCATTTCAGGATTGGTAGAAATGGCTATTGAGGAAATCGATTTGGGCTACTGAGGCAAAGTTATGGCATGGGATGATCAGTGATGACAGATCGGGGTCTTCCACACCTTCTCCAGCAGTTTCAGCTTCATCGGGGCCCGCGTCCATCACTTATGGCACTTTCTGTGGATTTCTGAGGTCTTTTGAGGACCACGACTTAACTATGGAGGCACGATTTGGTACATTCATGATTATTTATTGGTTATTGTGCTATGGGGATTGACCAAGGAGGGATAAAATTACCCCTTGGACCCACCATAAGCCTCTTATGATATTTTATCATCATGATTTGGTGGGATTCCCCTCTTCTAGGGCGATTTTGTCCACTTACATTATATTTTATTAGTGATCCATGTATTTTATTGTTGAGCTCATCTCAACCATTGATTAGAAATTTGGATCTTTTAATCTTAGCCACTCATGTAAAAAGTGGTTATGATTGTACTCTCTCCCCATCCTATTTAAGGAGGGAGCCTCTCATTGTAAAATTCATCTAGAGATTTTTGGCTCTTGGCTCTTGGAATAAAATTTCTATCTTTTGGAGTACATGCTTGGATTGGAGTGGATGTTGGTTGTTTCGATTGTAAATGCTATTGTCCATTGCACTGGAGGATCTATTGTAGCTATCTTGCGTATTTGCCATATTTTTTTTGCAGGTTAAGAGGGCGATTTTGACAAGTGCGAATTGGTGGGGAGGCTTGCCCTTCAAGCTTGGAAGAAGTCGTTTTGGGTTTGACAGGGAGTAGTTTTGCCTTTGTGTCAACTATTCTATGTTTTTCTCTCTCTTGCTTGTATCTACCTTCAATTTGTTAAACTGATTGATGCTTTGCTCCTTGGCTTGACAGGTTAGAAGGAATCATATGTGGCTTGGAAAAATCGATTTGGCAAGAGGGCTTCAACATTCTCCATTTGATCTTTGGCAAAGTAATCCTCGTCTCAACTAGCATTCATCTCTTCATCCAGGTATGTTCCAAAAGGTATGATCTTCTCTTCCTTGAATCTTCCATAATTTCTAGATCATAAAAACCCTAATCAAATTAAAACCCTTGTTTTTGGTATTTTTCAGATCTACTTAGATCTAGCCTTGTTCTTGAAAAGATATTGAAAACCCACCTCTATAGCATCCACCCCTAGTTGGATCTATAGTTTGGTGGTGATTGGCTAAGAATTGACCCACTTTTCAAGGCAAAAAGCCCTCCTTGACCCAATTCGCACTTCCTAGAGAGAGGCTTGTTGGGTTAGATCTAGCACATGGGTAGGTGAGATCTCACTTGTTTTGCATTCTAGACACTTGATAACCTAAACCCATATCCTTACTTTGGTGAAAACTACCTTGTGGACATCTCTCCATGTTTTAAGGGGTTGAAACACCCTTTTGATCTTCTTGGTACCTTAAAACTTAGATCTACTAAGATCTAGCCACTGGATTCACTTGAAATTTTGAAGATACATAGATCGGGGTACAAGCCACGTGGATCTACAGTTTGGTGGCCATTGGCTTGATTTGGTCCACCAAACCCATCTTTTGCCATTCCTTGAGCAAGTCGCACCCCCTTGAAGATTTGAGTTGGTCCACTTCTAGGAAGTGGGTGTTTGAGATTTTCGTGGATTTGGAATGCCCATGCCTTGAAACCTAGGTCTATACTGTCTGTTTGTCAAGATCCGCCTTGGGGATTGCATTCCTTGTTTTGAGGGATTGTGGTCCACTTTTGGTCATCACTTAAAAACCTAGATCTAGTAAGATCCAACCATTGGATCTCATTCAACCCATTTGACTTGGCTTCTAGGTGTCCCGATCTACACTTTGACATACTTCTTGACCCCATTAGCCCATCCAACAAGGCACTAGTCCTTCTCCAAGCAAGGCGCACTCCTTGGGATTTGTGTCAAACCCTAGATCTAGTACATGGGTAATCCTAGAACCAACTCAAACTTATAGATCTAGCCTAGATCTAACCTATAGTACCAACCTCACATCTAACTTCACCTTGTGGGTCCACCTAGAACCATTTCACACTTCCCAAGAAAACAAGACCCACTTGTGCAAACACATGGTACTATACCTAGTAATCATACCCCATCATATGGCCTAAACCATACATAGGTTGAAACACTAACTATCCATTACACCACCTTCAACCATTCCTTAACTCTTAGGTCCACTTAGCCTTGCATTGGTTTCCGTAACTCATCATTTACCTACCCTTAGAAACCTTTGTTTTGATCCAATCAACTGTGATTGGGGTATAGGGTCTCCCCCTTGGTCTAGTTACACCTTGACCTAAAGCGAAGAGTGCCTCGGTTGACGTGACTCCCACATTGCATTGGGAACCGTGGCATCTCTTGGGTCACCTCTTTAGTTGCCTGTCTCCTCTACCGTCCCGGATGGGATACCTCTAGGGGCAACTACAAGTTGTGTGATAACATTTTTGGCGCCGTTGCCGGGGAAGGTAGAGGCCTACCCTGGTTCGACATATTTTTTCAAACCTCTACTCCCGTTCTCTTTGCCAACATTAACATTTTTGGCGCCGTTGCCGGGGAAGGTAGAGGCCTACCCTGGTTCGACATATATTTTTCAAAAAAAAAAAAACCTCTACTCCCGTTCTCTTTGCCAACATTAACATTTTTGGCGGCGTTGCCGGGGAGGTAGAGGCCTACCTTGGTTCAACATATGTTTTGTCTCACTCTCTCCCTGCACTTTAAATGACATACATCTTGGTAGAAGAGTTTTAAAATCTACCTGGCGACTCCACATAAGCGACTCCACTGGTGATCGATCCTATCATTATCTAGAACCTATGGGGTTCATCATTTGCCATTTAGGTTCTTGTGTTTAAAAAATAAATAAATACATAAAAATAATAAATAAATTAATGAAATAAATTTTTGCCATCCATGGCTGCTTCTGAGCGGCCTAGGACTTTTGGTCGTTTGAAAGTTTTTGACTTCTCAAAAATTGTTGGTTATCCTCATCACATCCCTCATCAAGCCCGTGAAAGGTTGTCCAAGTTTGATGGAAGTCATGAAGTATCTGCTAAAAGACACCTTGAACTTTTTAGGGAAATTATTAAAGATTTATCCATAACCCATGAGGATGTGTGTATGAAACTATTGGCTTCGTCCTTCAAAGAAAGAGCTGAGATCTGGTTCGTAAATTTGGAATCCAATAGCATTTCCGGGTATGACATGTTTGAACAAAGTTTCTTAGAAAGATGGGGAAGTGAATCCGATGATATATATTTTTCAAATCAAAACCTCCCCCTTTTTGATCCTATTCTTGAATCTGCTAATAATCAAACATCAAGTGAATTGTCAACATCCGAAGATGACCCCTCCTGCTCAATTTCTTTTGAGGATAAGTCTTCCACTTTTGAGTTGATTGATAGTCAAATCCATAATCATTGTATAAATCATAAGTTTTCAAAATTCTTTTTAGGTAGCCCTAGTCTTGATCCTGAGGAAATTTCTGAGGATGAGCCTTTAGTCAGTCAGTCTATTGAAATTCCTCCCTCAGAGAAACTCATTAATCATTCCATATTTAATGATCATTCAATTCCTTATCACCTTATGGAAGAAGAAGAAAGTGAAAGCATAGACCAAGATCCTCTTGTGGTGATCTCTAGTGATCATTGTGCAAATAATCAGGATACTTTAAATGAGCTTGTTAATTTTCCCCTTGATCAGTTAAATGAAAATGATCACCTATCCTCTTATAATTTTAATGATGAATCAATAGAAGGTCAAGATGAGGATGAAATAGTGAATCACACTAGATGCTCTAATCTTTGTTTCACTTCTTATAATGAGTCTTTAAAATTTTCCATCCTTAGTCAAAACAGCTTCATCCATTTATTAGAATTGAAATCTTGTCCTCGGTTTGTAAATATAAGACTTGATCAAAAGTTTATCATTCCCAGAATAAACAATTTTGCTTTAAAAGGCCTTTCCTTTTGTCAAATTCCAAGGCCAAATTTTTCTATCCATCTGGGAGAAATTGCTTCCACCCTCCCTACCCATCTTTTCCAATCTTTTTGGGGTTGGTGGTCTAGTCAGTCTTTTGCTTTTAAAATTTTTAATGAGAAGTATAAGCATGATTCAATGTTTGGAGAAAATGCACTTCATTTCCCTTTTCAGTCACTTTGGAACCATAATGCTTGTTGTCAATTTATCAATCGTTCCAGGTGGCTAGAAAAGGTGTTTAAAGATCAATTCCATCTTTTCTCCATTTTTGAGCATCAAGAGGATCTAGTTTTGATTTTTCGTCTTTCAAGCCTTGATTTGTCCCCACTTGGTTTTTATTTGATCATCAGTCCCAAGGAGAACCGTATTGAATATGCAAGTAAAATGAATGAGGAAAGTAGTTTATTAAATCAAATGCCATATGTTTTCCCTCCATCAATTTTAAACAATCATTTACATAAATTTTATGATCCTATCAGTTCTTTGATGGAGGATGTCTGCTTCAGTCAAATTTCTCCTTGGCATGATTTCATTTTGCTCCATTCAAATCCTTCTTCAATTTCTGAACAAGTCAGGAAGATTGTGCTCTCAATTTCATTAATCTTTAATCCAATCTTGACTTGTTTTATTTTCAAAAATCGAATAAGAATCATTAACCTATTTGATGAATGGTTACACTGGATTTATGATTTTACCTAACATTTGTGCTAATTGGTTAGAGTAGGGTAGGTAGGTCTTGAATAAGCTCACTTGAGCAGTAGGATTTGTGTGATTTTTCTTTTTTCTGTGTGCCGAGCATTGTCCCTTTTTCTTTTTCTGCCTGGAGTGTCTACTTGTTTTTCTGAGTTGAGCCTTGCTCCTTCCTAAGCTTGTCTCTTCTCTTGCATGCATTTAAGAAATTGTAGTTGGCATTTCTATTTTTGGCTTCCTGTGCAAGTTGAGATTGCCTGATTAAAGAAGTTACTCTTTTCCTCCTGCACAGTAAATAAAATGATAAATGAATAATATATGCCATGTTAGTTATATTTATATTTTGGTGCATTTCAGTTTATGTTGTAGATTAGATTTCAGTTCGCTTTTATTTTATATTTGTCCCATACATGCTCCATGATGGTATTCTAGTATTTGTGAGAGCAGGAACAAGTGCAAGATAAAAGCTGAGAGCAAGGATGGTGCAGTGCTGGATTGAAGATCGATGCAGAGCAGTTCGAGACCAGAGAGTCTGAGGTTCTCAAGCGCTCTCTCCCTTAGAGCACTTGTCCCAGTTAGAGCCAGATGTTATCACATATATAGTAGCCGGGCTACCATACATTATTTTTCAGATTCCAGAGCACATTTCAGCCAGTTCCTTTACTTTGAGATGATGAGATGAGCAGCTATCTATGGATCACTATCAGATTGTGGACAGCATTTGTATTCCCCATGCCATGACTGAGTCTCGGGACACTCAGAGAGATGACCGATATAGCCATTATACCATTGGTACAGAGCAGCTAGTAGTGCCCAGAGTTGCAGCAGCAGTTTCAGAGGACAGATGATGGTACAGGTTGATGAGCTTTCAGGTATATGACTCAGCAGGTATATCATGGTGTTATGGTTAGATTGCTTTTATACTTATTCTTATAGCATGTCTTAGCACTTAGTGTCATGATCTGGCGATCATATAGATATTTGGACCTGGTTGATCTATTATATATATTATATTGTCCCTACTCAGACTTGGAAGTTCACTATTCATACTCATTGGTATGTACCCTCCTTAGGGAGAATGGAGGTGATCATTACACCATACTTTGGCTTGCTAGTGATGGCTCCATCATTTCATTGTCTTCATCCATCCATGGCCTACCTTTTAGATTATCACCCTGACTTACTACTTGACTAGTGGCATGGAGGACTTTTCCCCACTGTAGCCTCTGTATTGGATGAGCTTCCCTGTTTATTGTGTCTCGGCTCTGAGTTGGTGACAAAACTTACCTATGGTGAGTTAGAGTTCCTTGTGAATTCCCCCTAGTCACTAAAGTTGTGTTGGCTAAACCTGAAACTTTTAGTGCTGCCATGAATACAAAATATGGAAAAATGAAATGCTATATCTTGTATGAAAAGCCCATTCATGCAATGTGTTTCTAAACACACATGAATGAGAGGCATGCCAAATGAACATGGCAATGAAAATAAAATGTTATATCTTTTGGAAAATAAATACCTAGGTAAACAAGCTGTCCTTGACACACCTAGAAGTGCTCAGGTAAACAAGTGCCTTAAAAACACACCTGCAGCAGAAAGCCTAAAAAAAAAATGTAAATCTATGCAATGTGTTTATAAACACACATTGATCAAGGCTATGGAAACTTCAGGCCCAAAAGCAATAGAACTTAAATGCCATATCTAAACAATTGCTGGCCTTATTTGTATTATGGATTGTGCGCATCTGTGAAGGTGAATAAACCCTCTTTAAACAACTCATCCATTTGTGAGACACCGCCATTCCCTGTGTTATTGCTCATTCAGTATATACTATGGTGTATTCCCTTTCCCTTGCCAAAGTGTCACAAAGTCAAGACAGTTAAGTCATCCTTTAGCCTGGCCAGTTAATTTAAGCCTTCACCCTTCACTAGCAAATTGATCACAACTATGAAGTGAGTATGATCCTGAAAGTCTAGTCTGAGTAATAATAATAATTAACGACACTATATATTTGGATTTAGATTGCCAGTCATGACTACTCTGTGTTATAATTGTTATTTGAATAAGTTGTAGAGCATATATTAACCTTGACACTTTGCAGCAGCTATTGATGATGATCTGAGTTATATTTGGTCTTGGTTAGACCTATTTTGACCATGGAGGACCATGGGACATGAGATGTTGGACCTTATGATGATATGGATAGATGATATATGGTCTATGTATACATACATGATGACTCTATGCAGCAGCTACAGGGTTATAATGATGATTCTGGGGTTACAGCAGTGTTTGTATATGTACAACGCATTATTATTGGCCTTGATCCGGTATATTGGATATTTATTTTGATCATGCAGAGATTCATATGGTGTATGAGTACACATCTTGGATGGATTCGGACCTTCTGAGTCCAATGGGACAGTTTGTTTTCAGTTCCGGGCACTTACAGTGATGATTTAGCCTCAGTAGGCTGTCCTAGTGCAGTTTTGGTCTGTCGGAGGCCCTGTCGGAGCAGATGTGATTTTTATCCGGTTGACCTAGGGCGCTGATGATGGAGGGGGTGGTCCAGCCACTTGTTTTTACCATATTACCCCCCTCTCGGACACATTGGTGCCCTCACCTTGACAGCGCCAGCACTCCAGGAGGCTGTTTGGGGCAGTTTCACGCTTCCCGAGGCATTTCAGGATTGGTAGAAATGGCTATTGAGGAAATCGATTTGGGCTACTGAGGCAAAGTTATGGCATGGGATGATCAGTGATGATAGATCGGGGTCTTCCACACCTTCTCCAGCAGTTTCAGCTTCATTGGGGCCCACGTCCATCACTTATGGCACTTTCTGTGGATTTCTGAGGTCTTTTGAGGACCACGACTTGACTATGGAGGCACGATTTGGTATATTCATGATTATTTATTGGTTATTGTGCTATGGGGATTGACCAAGGAGGGATAAAATTACCCCTTGGACCCACCATAAGCCTCTTATGATATTTTATCATCATGATTTGGTGGGATTCCCCTCTTCTAGGGCGATTTTGTCCACTTACATTATATTTTATTAGTGATCCATGTATTTTATTGTTGAGCTCATCTCAACCATTGATTAGACATTTGGATCTTTTAATCTTAGCCACTCATGTAAAAAGTGGTTATGATTGTACTCTCTCCCCATCCTATTTAAGGAGGGAGCCTCTCATTGTAAAATTCATCTAGAGATTTTTGGCTCTTGGCTCTTGGAATAAAATTTCTATCTTTTGGAGTACATGCTTGGATTGGAGTGGATGTTGGTTGTTTCGATTGTAAATGCTATTGTCCATTGCACTGGAGGATCTATTGTAGCTATCTTGCGTATTTGCCATATTTTTTTTGCAGGTTAAGAGGGCGATTTTGACAAGTGCGAATTGGTGGGGAGACTTGCTCTTCAAGCTTGGAAGAAGTCGTTTTGGGTTTGACAGGGAGTAGTTTTGCCTTTGTGTCAACTATTCTATGTTTTTCTCTCTCTTGCTTGTATCTACCTTCAATTTGTTAAACTGATTGATGCTTTGCTCCTTGGCTTGACAGGTTAGAAGGAATCATATGTGGCTTGGAAAAATCGATTTGGCAAGAGGGCTTCAACATTCTCCATTTGATCTTTGGCAAAGTAATCTTCGTCTCAACTAGCATTCATCTCTTCATCCAGGTATGTTCCAAAAGGTATGATCTTCTCTTCCTTGAATCTTCCATAATTTCTAGATCATAAAAACCCTAATCAAATTAAAACCCTTGTTTTTGGTATTTTTCAGATCTACTTAGATCTAGCCTTGTTCTTGAAAAGATATTGAAAACCCACCTCTATAGCATCCACCCCTAGTTGGATCTATAGTTTGGTGGTGATTGGCTAAGAATTGACCCACTTTTCAAGGCAAAAAGCCCTCCTTGACCCAAATCGCACTTCCTAGAGAGAGGCTTGTTGGGTTAGATCTAGCACATGGGTAGGTGAGATCTCACTTGTTTTGCATTCTAGACACTTGATAACCTAAACCCATATCCTTACTTTGGTGAAAACTACCTTGTGGACATCTCTCCATGTTTTAAGGGGTTGAAACACCCTTTTGATCTTCTTGGTACCTTAAAACTTAGATCTACTAAGATCTAGCCACTGGATTCACTTGAAATTTTGAAGATACATAGATCGGGGTACAAGCCACGTGGATCTACAGTTTGGTGGCCATTGGACTTGATTTGGTCCACCAAACCCATCTTTTGCCATTCCTTGAGCAAGTCGCACCCCCTTGAAGATTTGAGTTGGTCCACTTCTAGGAAGTGGGTGTTTGAGATTTTCGTGGATTTGGAATGCCCATGCCTTGAAACCTAGGTCTATACTGTCTGTTTGTCAAGATCCGCCTTGGGGATTGCATTCCTTGTTTTGAGGGATTGTGGTCCACTTTTGGTCATCACTTAAAAACCTAGATCTAGTAAGATCCAACCATTGGATCTCATTCAACCCATTTGACTTGGCTTCTAGGTGTCCCGATCTACACTTTGACATACTTCTTGACCCCATTAGCCCATCCAACAAGGCACTAGTCCTTCTCCAAGCAAGGCGCACTCCTTGGGATTTGTGTCAAACCCTAGATCTAGTACATGGGTAATCCTAGAACCAACTCAAACTTATAGATCTAGCCTAGATCTAACCTATAGTACCAACCTCACATCTAACTTCACCTTGTGGGTCCACCTAGAACCATTTCACACTTCCCAAGAAAACAAGACCCACTTGTGTAAACACATGGTACTATACCTAGTAATCATACCCCATCATGTGGCCTAAACCATACATAGGTTGAAACACTAACTATCCATTACACCACCTTCAACCATTCCTTAACTCTTAGGTCCACTTAGCCTTGCATTGGTTTCCGTAACTCATCATTTACCTACCCTTAGAAACCTTTGTTTTGATCCAATCAACTGTGATTGGGGTATAGGGTCTCCCCCTTGGTCTAGTTACACTTTGACCTAAAGCGAAGAGTGCCTCGGTTGACGTGACTCCCACATTGCATTGGGAACCGTGGCATCTCTTTGGTCACCTCTTTAGTTGTCTGTCTCCTCTACCGTCCCGGATGGGATAGCTCTAGGGGCAACTACAAGTTGTGTGATAACAACACCTTGAGTTCATTTTTGGAGAATGGACTCAAATGGTGAAAAATGTCTCTCCAAGAAGCAAACAGGTCCTAGGATCAAATTGCAGACAACAGTGAAGTACACAAACATCTTGGTATATACATACATAAGTAATGATGCCAGCAGAGGTCAAGTGATGACACACTTGTGAATTTTGTTGTCCGCCGAGATGCACACCAGCAGCAGAAATCTTTTGAAAGCTGTCTCTTCACTACAAGTGAGAGAAGTGTGGCCTTGGGGTCAAGCAATGAGCTAGGTACTGTCACCTAAATCCTAGCTCCTCCGTTTAGGCTAACTCCTAACGAAACCAAGGGGGGTAGTCCCTACAAAGAGTTTCACTAAGGCTCTTATATTTTGAACTGTTTTTTGATAAAGTGATGCAGATGGGTGTTGTTTAAGAGTTTTTGTGATGAGACCAAATTATAAATGAGATAAACAAGATAAGACGCAATCCACGTTGTTAAACAAGATATCGAAAATGACAGTACTTTTCAAGAACTGAAGTTTAAACAATGCATCCACAAGATAAAGTAAAACCACAAGGACAAATGGTCATGATCAAGATATAATATTTAAATAACTAGTGCCTTATGGAGTGAAAAAATAAAAAGTATGTGATGTTGAATGTGTGGGTCTTGAAAGGTAGCTGTTCGTGAGATCGTTGTGCAAATTATCTTGGTAAATTATAAGTTTTTAGTGGTCTTGATTATTAGGCTAAGAACAAGGATATCAAAAGTCCGGAAATAGTACTGGTAACCTCTTAGATGATAGGTCGAAGCCACCCAGATTTCAAGAGGGTAAGTGTTCAATTGGCTTGACCACCCTCGAGTCTGACAGCGGGATTTCGGCACCACCTGTTTCAGGAAACAACCTCAATAACTCTCGAAAGCAACGCCGGTTCGTTGGTTGGGGTAAAATTTTATTAAGTTATCACTTGTGAGATTAACAAGTCCAACACCTTTCTGAGTACTAGCCCAACCCTTTCAGGTTGGTAGAGCATACGGGTGTTAGATAACGACCAAGATAAATTAATTAATGGGGTGTGAGTTGGAATGATTTTAGAAACTGTTAAGACCACACTTGTTCAACTCTCCGATAGAGAGCGCTCTTGACTTAGTCTTAAGACCAAAGTTCAAGAGACTTTATTTAATCTAAATGCCCAATGCAAGGGAAATGCAACAACTAAAATGCTCTCCGACAGAGAGTGCTCTTGACTTGGATTTGGCCAAGTTCAAGAGGCTTTAGTTCTTTTTAAGAATAGAAGCAGTTATAACTTGAAGAACAAATATGAAGCTTAAATAACTGAAAGTGAAAAGATGATAACAAGATGTAACAAGATGCTTGAAACAAACTGAAAATAAAACTAGTGTTCTACCAAACAATATTAATCTAAAAGTGGGATCTACCTCCGAACAAGGTTGATCACTAGAACCACTAGTCCTTGAGACTTTCCAGCTAGCTGAAACTTCGGCAAGGAGGCTAATGGGGAACGAGAAGCTACCACAAAGCCATGTGGCCTTTGGGATGAAATCCCAAAGTTTGCTTACTCTAGTCAAGACTTGGAAATGGAGTATAATGAAATAAAAAAGTTTAATCTAAAGCATGAAACAAGAGAGATCTAAACTAGCAAAGCACAACACTCTTCCCCAAATGGGGAAGAAAAACCCAAAAGTGGAGGACTCCTCCACTTAGCCTTTTATTTAAACTTTTACAAATGCCCTTGGAAAAATCCTTGAAAAGGTCTTTTAAGTGAAAATGAAACTAGCTCTTAAGAGCCATTACAAAGGATAGTGAATGGTATATTCGTGTATTGAATCCTAGTATTTTATTGAAGTTCTTGTTACTTTGGGATTGGATCCCTTCACTTCGACTTTTTCAAACTCCTTTTACTTTCAAACACCTACAACAAAGATCAAACTCAAGGCACCCGTTAGCATTAATGAAACAAAAATATGAGATTTGCACTAAGCATGAACTAATAAAAATGGATGAAAGACAATGCAAATCTAACTTTCAATGAGATCTAGGATGCAAATATTAACAATAACATGAGTACAAATCCTACTATGAAGTGCAACTAGCTAACAAAACAAGGAAAAGCTAGATCCAACGATGCCTAACTATCAATCTTCCAAAGCATAAAACTACTACAAATTAACCAAACCTCAAAGTGTCCATTCATTTTTGTACTTTTATGTGATTTTTAGGGTAATTTTAAAGATGGACGAGAGGAGCTAAGAGAGGAAAGACAATAGGATGGAGGGAAGAAAGATGATGGGGAACGAAAGGAAAGAAGGGAGGAGAAATGGTAAGGAGAGGAGGGATGGACGAGAGCAAAAGAGGATAATGAAAACAAAGGAAAACAAACGTAGAAATGGCAAGGAGAGAAAGCTAAGATGAGAGCAAAGAGAGATGGCAAAAACGAGAGCAAGGATAGATCTAGGGTGAGAGGAAAAGGGCTAGCATATCAAGGTAAAGGAATTTCAAGGAGAAAGTGGAAGGTTTGAAGAAGTAAACCCTTAGGAACCAAGGTAACCAAGTCGAAAATTGTTGAATGTTGATGGGAAGAGCTAGATCCTCTTGTTTCTTAAATTCATAAAGCTTGAAAACTACTTAGCCTTATGCGGAGTGAAGATGTACCTGCAAAAACCTTAAGCTTTGGACAATATACGTAAAACAAGAATACTTAAGCGAAAAGAAATAGATACATTGTTTACTTGTGCTAGATTGTTAGCCCTCTTGAAACAAGATCTACAACTTAATAATCATAAGTACAAAAGCAATACAATATCACCTCGTTTATAAGGTGAAGCAATGGCCACCAAGAGCCTCCACGATTTGACCTCCAAAGTCTCAACTTTATTAATAATCAAAATATCTTACAAAATCTCCAGAGTTTCTTTGCTCAAAATTCCATGAGGAATGAGGAAAAAGAGCCTCATTATATAGCAAAACACAAGAGCTAGCCTACCCTAATTCGAATTGGCTTGAATGGAGCCAATAGCACCTAACACTAAATCGAATTCCTAATCAAATCTCAACCATAATCCAATCAACACATAGCTTGGAGTTCTCCCACCCTACAACTCGAGTTTGGAGTCTATGTGGATGGGGAGGTGGCCTCCACCTTGGCAAGGCGCCCCCCATCCCAATCTTGGAAGTATCACCCTCCACTAATCAATTGTCAAGTGTGAAACTCGAACTCCAATGATGGTTGACGTGAGCTTAGATGGATGGCGTAAATGCTAGTAATGGATCAAGCTTGGAGTGTAGTAGATGTGTTAACTTGAGTTTCAATAAGAGCCAAGCTATGATGAAGCCATAAAACAAGGGATGCGCCCACCATGGAGTAAAGATTAACTCAACCTTCCATTAATTACCTATCCACATCACCAAATCAAATTTTTGATGAAGGAGGGCGAATTCTTTTGAAGGAGATCTCTCGTGCTGAGTGTATACTCAATTGAATGATGACTGAGATGACTGGAATTTTCATTAATGCCAGGTGCCATGTCAATTAGGCTTTTATTTTATTCAAATTGACTTATTTTGGAGAGATTTTGATTATCTCCAAAATATTCAATTTTATTATTTTAATTAATAATTTCTCTATAACTGGGTTTTTTGAGAAATTATTAATTATGAGGCCTAATTGACATCCGAAACTTAGGATAAACTGGTCCGGGGATCATGAATGATTTTTGGCTTAAGGTTGAAGCCTTCAATCACTGAATTCGGATCCTGGATGACTGACATATTACAAAATGAAATTTCTCTATTTAAACTATAGAGAAATTTATTAAAATTTAAAAAAATTAAAAACCCAAATCCGACGCCTTTGGTAAAAAAAATTTGAAATTTTTTCTGAGGGTCCTAGAGACTTAGGACATGACCAACACCTATTCTAATAGTGTCTAGTAGGCTTATATATATCAGTTGGACTCTAATAACCCCCCATGGCTAAAATTTTCAAAATCAGGCATTCCAGCTTTGGAGGAAGCGGGAGAAAACCTCATCGATTATAGCTCGGGTATAGGCAAAGTATAATTGACAAGGGAAAAAACTCCCTGGAATACCTTAGTTGCTTAATCAAGTCATGGGGACTGAGACACTTAGAATCCTACTAGCACACTTTATTACAAACCCCATGGGGCCATGGTCATGTTGACTGAAAAACAAAATTGACTAGCCAAAATTGGCTAGGCACAAATGCTGGATCATTTGATACACTGGAGTACAAACATTCATCATGTTTGTCAAATGGCGGCTCTTCAGATAATCCAACTATGGTACAAAAAGTTGGTAACATCTGGCTCCAATTGTGGGACGTGCACTTGCTCGATCTATGGATCAAAGAAAGTGTTCGAGAATCCCAGAACATTGGTTTCTTGCATGGAAACATAAGTGTCTTAGTCCACGCATACATGATAAAATATGCCAAAATGAAATACCAACATAATATTTTTTACTTTTAAAAAAAAATCAAAGGTACATGAAATTAAATCTTTTCTTTTCCAGTATATATATGAAATATGATACAAAAAGCTAAAAACTATGCTACATCAATATGGTACATAAGTAAAAATGCATAAAAATTCAACAAGGATAAGGTTTAGGGATCTCCTGAGATGACCCCTTGGTCATCTTGAATATTGTTCCGATAAAAGGGTTTCAGCTGTTGCCCATTTCTGGCTAATGGTATCATCTCCCCATCCATGGTATTTAGAAAGAAAGAATGTGTTCCAGCCTGACAACATATGATAAAAGGGCCTTTCCAAAGGCTGCCAAATTTTCCATGCTTCCCTGGCTTTTCTCCTCTTTTGTCCCATAAGAGAACAATATCTCCCACTTGGAAATCCCTAGGTTTAGCTGATTTGTCAAAAGTGGTCTTCATACTTTCCTGGTGTCTTAGCATTTTGTCCAATGATGTCCTTCTGCTTTCATGAAGTTCAATGATCTGATTTGCCCTATCCTCTAATTCCAGTTTTTCGGTACCATAATCAGTCAGCATTCTATAAATGGGTATTTGCATGCTGAATGGTAATGCTGCAGTGATGTCATAAACAAGTTCAAAAAGAGACTTCCTAGTGGAGTTCTTCTTGGTGATCCTATCTACCCACAGAGCATACTTGATTTTGCTATCGCAAGATCTTTTGTTATCACCCACAGTTTTCTTAAGGGTGGTCATTAAATTCTTGTTTGAGGATTCTGCAAGTCCATTACCCTAAGGATAGTAATCAGAAGAGTGTGATAGAACAATGCCATATTTAAAACAAAAATCATTTATTTCTGCTGAGTTGAAGGCCTTGGCATTGTCAGTTGTTATTTTCAAGGGAGTGCCAAATCGGGTGATGATCCTGTCTTCAATGAAGTCCATGATAACCTTGTCTGTGGCTATTTTGGTGGGTATAGCTTCTACCCACTTAGTGAAGTAATCGGTTGCAGTAAGGACCAGCAAAATCCATTGCTAGAGTTATCTTTGAACTTCCCAATAAAGTCAAGGCCCCATTGCTGAAAGGGGGCAATGACAACTACTGGTGTAAGGGGTAAAGCAGCCAATTTAGGTTTCCCTGTGAAAAGTTGACATTCCATACTTGACATGTTTATAAACATCTGAAAAAATAGTCAGCCAATAGTATCCTGCTCTAAGGATTTTATGGGCAGTTGTATTTGCTGCATAATGGCCCCCACAAAATCCTGAACGGAACTCATTTAAGATCTTTTTGGAATCTTGTTCATGTACACATCTAAGTATTACACCATCAGGGTTTCTCCAACCCAAACCCTCCTGGGTGAGGCAATACCTAGCAGTTTTTAATCTAAGTGCCCTTCTCTTATGTCCTTTGAGATGATTTGGGGCATCTAAGTGCAGCAGATAGTATATGATGTTTGAGTACCAATGATTGTCAAGTTCTTGCAAAGCTGGTGTCATGCGAGGATTGGATGAAAGGTTTGCACAACTCATTTCAATGGCTTCTTCATTTTTCTGAGTTAGCATCTTAGCCAGGCCTTGCCCCTTTATTAGTTTAGTGGGCCTAATCTCTAGATCATACTCTTGGATTTTAAATACCCATGTGCCCCTTGTTCTTAAGCAATCCTGCTGGGATAGGATGTCTTTTACTGCAGCATGGGGGACATACCCTATAACTCTTGAATAACCAATGTATGTTCTGAAATGTTTTAGAGATTTTACCAAAGCATAGGCTTGCTTCTCCATGATAGTATATTTCAATTCTGAATTTTGAAGGGCTCTACTCATGAAGGCAATTGGTTGCTCGAACCCTTCGAAGTTCTTCTGGAGCAATACCCCGGCAATTGTGTCCTCTGAGGCAAAAGAGAATATCATGAATTCTTTTGTGTAGTCAGGGCTGATTAACACAGGTGATCTAGTAATAGCATCTTTGATGGTTGCAAAGGCTTCCCTCCCTTCATCATCCCAAACAAATTTAGCATCCTTTTTTAACAATCGCTGCATGGGTTTCATTAGCTTGGCTAAATTTGGGATGAATCTTCTTATGAAGTTGATATGACTGTTGAAAGATTGGAGACCCTTAACATTTCTTGGAAGGGGAATTTTTTGGATAGCTTCAACTCTTTCGGGGTCAACTTTGACTCCATCTTTGTTAACAATGTGACCTAAAAGTTTACCCTCCTCAATGCCAAAGACCGATTTTACCGGATTTAAAGAAATCCCATACTCTCTGCATCTTTCAAAAACCTTCCTAAGGTGACCAATATGGCTAGATCTTTCTTTTGAAAATACAGTCAAGTCATCTTGGTATATTTCAATGATTTTGCCCACCAATTCCTTGAAGGCATAATCCATGGCCCTTTGAAAAGTGGCCCCAGCATTTGTGAGACCGAAAGGCATTCTTAGATATTCAAAAGTTCCCCAAGGGGTTGTAAAAGCAGTTTTGTGTCTATCTTCTTCTTTGATGACTACCTGATTGTAACCCGAAAAGCCATCCAACATTGACATCATGCTTGATCCAGTCACCCGTTGGAGGAGGGTCTCCATATTTGGGAGGGGGTAATTGTCTTTTTGACATGCTATGTTTAGGTTCCTGAAGTCTATACATATTCTCAAACTGCCATTCTTCTTTCTGACTACCACTAAGTTGGAGCACCATGAAGTATGTCGAGTGGGTGCTATAATGCCTGCTGCCAACATCTTTTCTAATTCTTGTTTGACAATAGGAGCCAGCTTAGGATCTATTTGTCTTAGCTTTTGCTGGAAAGGTTTGCCCTTTTGACATTCGGGTTTCAAGGGAATGGTGTGTTGAAAGACATCTTCCCTATATGCTTTAAGCTCATCATAAGTAAAGGCAAATATATCCCTAAATTCTCTTAGCAAGTTTATAAGGGCATTCCTTTCTTCCTTAGACATACCTTTTTTAATTTTTAGTACTTTTGGTTCAGTTTCCGTTCCGATGTTGACTTCAATGTACTCACCTAGCTTCATCTGGTCCACACTATTCTTTCTCCTATCCTGTCTGTCAAAAATATTTTCTAAGGCAACAAAACCTCGTGGAACCGGATTTGAGCAGTTACCTTCATCATGATAGTCTTTGCCTTCTTCCTGATCATTTGGTTTATAATTTAAGAACTCATCAATGTTATTTATGAACTTTAGTATTTGTTCATCATCTCTGAAAACTTGCCAATGTTCTATATTGTCAGGATGGAAGGTCTGAAATTTATTTCCAAAGGGCAATGCCCCTCTAACAGTTGAAGTGTTGAAGCTGAAACTGCAAGTCTATCCGCGACACTATTCTGATCTCAAGGGATTGCTTCTATATTAAGGGCATCAAAGAATTCCATTGTGTCCCAGATTGCATTTCGGTATTTCTTAAGTCTTTGACACTTACATGCAAACTGACCCTTAATCTGTTGGACAATTAAATCTGAATCCCCTTTTATAGTTAGCAGTTTGATTCCCATGTCCTTGGCAATCTCTATGCCTGGTACAAGTGCCTCATACTCTGCCACATTGTTGGTTGCCTCGAATTCTAATCTGAAAGCAAAGTTGAAGACCTTACCTTCTGGCAAGAGGATGACAACCCCAACTCCTTTTCCTGCTCTAGAGTATGCTCCATCAAAATTCATTTTCCATAGCTTATTTGTTTTTTCACTTTTAACCTCTTCATGAATTGGATCTAAAAAGGTGGAGTTGATCTGATAGGTCCCTATTTCACTAGTATTGCAGATAAATTCATTTGATGGTTTCTTAGGATTCTCAACATGGTATCTCCTTTCCTTTTCAGTGTGCAGTTTTACAAGTGAATCTTCGGAAGTTGGAACTGTTGCATAAGACCAATCTAGCTGTATAGAGCCACCCAAAGTTGCACCCTACTTTCTAGAGAGTAGCATACCCCACCTATCTGGTACATCTATGACAAGGATGTCCATGGTAACATGGATGTCCGGATACTTGGCCATCTAACAGGTACGTTTTCTATCATCCCTTCAACCTCGACAGGTCTAGAATCCATGGCACACACATTTTGGTAGGGCCTGGTGGTTTTTAAGTTAAGCTGTTGCATAACTTTTTTGGCCATTAGACTCGCACCAGATCCTAAATCCAACATACAATTGTGTAGAAGAAGGTCACGTATCATCAATGATATATAGAAAGGGGGGTGAGCTTCTTTTCTTGTTTCCCTAGTATGCAGGATTATAGGAGGGTCCTCATAAGTTGTGCCATAGCTGGTTGAAGGTTTCTCTACATTGTCCGAAAAAGTGACCTTCTTAGGGGTTTGAGGAGTAAGAGGAGTGGGTGGACTGGGTTTGGTAGTACATGTAGAAATGGGTACTTCCAGTGTTTTCAACAACTTTTCCTTTTGACCAGGAATTTTATATAGCTCATTTATGGGTACAGGCACCTTAGTAGTATTGAACCAATTATTCCAATCAAAATTTAATCTACTAGAATTAGTTGATTCAGTTGGAATAGTTACCTTTGGTGGTTGCATGGCAGGTGCAGGATTTGATCTTCTTTGGTAACCAACCCCCTTAAACCTCTGCATATTGTGGAGTTGTTCATTTGAAGGTTTTTCTCCAAAGTTTTTAGTCATACTGTCTGGCTCGTGATTGCTTTGTTCGGCATGTTTCCAACTTTCTCTGGGAATGTTGCGGATGTCTCCTACTGCATTTATGTACTCAGGCTCGCTTGATGTTGGCTCACTAGTACCACCCTCTGGAAAACCATGTTCTTGCACATAGTTCGCAAAGTAGCAAGCGAATTCCTCATGGAAATCTTTGCAAGCTCTGCAGAATGGGATATATATCTCATTCATGTTAGCAGCCTCTATTTGACTTAGAGGCCTCTTTTCATTGTTGGGAGCTTTTTTCTGCCAATTATTTTTGGGAGGGTAGTTTCTTTGAATTGGTTGAGTCTGCTGGATTTGTTGAACATGTTGGACATGTGCTCTTTCTATGTTTATGATTTTATTTTGTACTTCCTTCATCTGAACTACATGTTTCTGTTCAGCCTTTTCCATCCTCTCACACATTTCCATCATCTTTTTCTCATATGAATCTTATATAGCAGCTATAGGGTCTTTTTCTTTAGGTTCAAGAGCTCTTGAAGGGATTGAGGATCTAGAATATCCCTGGATGTTTGACTCTCCAGAAGACATCATGTTTTTGTCAATCTTAGTAGCCAAATTCTGAGCTTCAAGCAAAGTAGAGGGTTCTTTATCTCTTATTTGGTATTGTATCTTGCCACTCAATGCTTCTATGTAATAGTCCAATAATGAAGCTGCAGGAGGTGCATAAGAATCAGGGATGGAATTAGACAACTCTGTGAATTTAGCATTAAATTCATCCATAGTTTCAGTATCTGACTTCTTCATGTTGGTTAAGGATGCTACTAGATGTCTAGGCTCCTTTTTGCTGCCAAACTTGTCGAGGAAAGCAGTTTTGAAAGCTACTATGGTGGAAAAAGAGTTGTCTAGTAGGTTGTCATACCAATTTCCAGCCTTACCATCCAGAGATAGGGTAAAGAGGGTCATGTAGACATCTTCATGCTTGTCAGTGCCTCTGACATATGAACCGCAATGCTTTAAAAAATTTCTGATGTGTTGCTCAGTAGAGGTAGAGGCATCAGTGCCATTAAAAGTCATGAGTTTGTCGATAGCTTTTTCAAGAACGTCATGGGGTTGACCTGCTATCTGAGTGAAGTTGAGTTGAGCAAAATACTCACCCATTGTGGAAAGGAAACAATTATTAGTTTCAAGATTTTCAAAATTTTCTAGGTTTTCTTGGAACAAAGAATGGATGTCTAAAATAGACTCAGATCTAAGTTCTTCAAGGATTTTATGAGAAGCAAGCTTGTTTAGTCTTCTCCTATAAACCTTTTCAGGCTTAGGGATAAAATTGAGCAAGCCTTCAGAATTTTTTCTAGTTGAATACCTTGAGGTGTTAACTGACAGTGGAGTTGCCAGGTGGATCCAAGTCTAATTTCAGAGAGTGATTTGACTAAAAATCTACAAAAAGGAAAACTACAAAAAAGGGGAGTGGAGTCGCCAGATAGATATCAAAATCTATCAAAAGGGTAAAACAAACTAGAAAAAATTAAGGTCGTCCAAGAACAAAAAGATTTGTCCCCGACAGCGACGCCAACAATGTTGTCCGCCGAGATGCACATCAGCAGCAGAAATCTTTCGAAAGCTGTCTCTTCACTATAAGTGAGAGAAGTGTGGCCTTGGGGGCAAGCAATGACCTAGGTACTGTCACTTAAATCCTAGCTCCTCCGTTTAGGCTAACTCCTAACGAAACCAAGGGGGTTAGTCCCTACAAAGAGTTTCACTAAGGCTCTTATATTTTGAACTGTTTTTTGATGAAGTGATGCGGATGGGTGTTGTTTAGGAGTTTTTGTGATGAGACCAAATTATAAATGAGATAAACAAGATAAGACGCAATCCACGTTGCTAAACAAGATATCGAAAATGACAGTACTTTTCAAGAACCGAAGTTTAAACAATGCATCCACAAGATAAAGTAAAACCACAAGGACAAATGGTCCTGATCAAGATATAATATTTAAATAACCAGTGCCTTATAGAGTAAAAAAATAACAAGTATGTGATGCTGAATGTGTGGGTCTTGAAAGGTAGCTGTTCGTGAGATCGTTGTGCAAATTATCTTGGTAAATTATAAGTTTTTAGTGGTCTTTATTATTAGGCTAAGAACAAGGATATCAAAAGTCCGGAAATAGTACTAGTAACCTCTTAGATGATAGGTCGAAGCCACCCAGATTTCAAGAGGGTAAGTGTTCAATTGGCTTGACCACCCTCGAGTCTGACAGCGGGATTTCGACACCACCTGTTTCAGGAAACAACCTCAGTAACTCTCGAAATCAACGCCAGTTTGTTGGTTGGGGTAAAATTTTATTAAGTTATCACTTGTGAGATTAACAAGTCCAACACCTTTCTGATTACTAGCCCAACCCTTTTAGGTTGGCAGAGCATACGGGTGTTAGATAACGACCAAGATAAATTAGTTAATGGGGTGTGAGTTGGAATGATTTTAGAAACTGTTAAGAGCACACTTGTTCAACTCTCCGACAAAGAGCGCTCTTGACTTAGTCTTAAGACCAAAGTTCAAGAGACTTTATTTAATCTAAATGCCTAATGCAAGGGAAATGCAACAACTAAAATGCTCTCCGACAGAGAGTGCTCTTGACTTGGATTTGACCAAATTCAAGAGGCTTTAGTTCTTTTTAAGAATAGAAGCAGTTATAAGTTGAAGAACAAATACTTAAATAACTGAAAGTGAAAAGATGATAACAAGATGTAACAAGATGCTTGAAACAAACTGAAAATAAAACTAGTGTTCTACCAAACAATATAAATCTAAAAGTGAGATCTACCTCCGAACAAGGTTGATCACTAGAACCACTAGTCCTTGAGACTTTTCAGCTAGCTAAAACTTCGGCAAGGAGACTAATGGGGAACGAGAAGCTACCTCAAAGCCATGTGGCCTTTGGGATGCAATCCCAAAGTTTGCTTACTTTAGTCAAGACTTGGAAATGGAGTATAATGAAATAAAAAAGTTTAATCTAAAGCATGAAACAAGAGAGATCTAAACTAGCAAAGCACAACACTCTTCCCCAAATGGGGAAGAAAAACCCAAAAGTGGAGGACTCCTCCACTTAGCCTTTTATTTAAACTTTTACAAATGCCTTTGGAAAAATCCTTGAAAAGGTCTTTTAAGTGAAAATGAAACTTGGAAAATGAAACTAGCTCTTAAGAGCCATTACAAAGGATAGTGAATGGTATATTCGTGTATTGAATCCTCCTTGTATTTTATTGAAGTTCTTGTCACTTTGGGATTGGATCCTTTCACTTCGACTTTTTCAAACTCCTCTCACTTTCAAACACCTACAACAAAGATCAAACTCAAGGCACCCTTTAGCATTAATGAAACAAAAATATGAGATTTGCACTAAGCATGAACTAATAAAAATGGATGAAAGACAATGCAAATATAACTTTCAATGAGATCTAGGATGCAAATATTAACAATAACATGAGTGCAAATCCTACTATGAAGTGCAACTAGCTAACAAAACAAGGAAAAACTAGATCCAATGATGCCTAACTATCAATCTTCCAAAGCTTAAAACTACTACAAACTAACCAAACCTTAAAGTGTCCATTCGTTTTTGTACTTTTATGTGATTTTTAGGGTAATTTTAAAGATGGACGAGAGGAGCTAAGAGAGGAAAGACGATAGGATGGAGGGAAGAAAGATGATGGGGAACGAAAGGAAAGAAGGGAGGAGAAATTGTAATGAGAGGAGGGATGGACGAGAGCAAAAGAGGAGAATGAAAACAAAGGAAAACAAACGGAGATATGGCAAGGAGAGAAAGCTAAGATGAGAGCAAAGAGAGATGGCAAAAACAAGAGCAAGGATAGATCTATGGTGAGAGGAAAAGGGCTAGCATATCAAGGTAAAGGAATTTCAAGGAGAAAGTGGAAGGTTTGAAGAAGTAAACCCTTAGGAACCAAGGTAACCAAGTAGAAAATTGTTGAATGTTGATGGGAAGAGCTAGATCTTCTTGTTTCTTAAATTCATAAAGCTTGAAAACTTCTTAGCCTTATGCGGAGTGCAGATGTACCTGCAAAAACCTTAAAGCTTTGGACAATATACGTAAAACAAGAATACTTAAGCGAAAAGAAATAGATACATTGTTTACTTGTGCTAGATTGTTAGCACTCTTGAAACAAGATCTACAACTTAATAATCCCAAGTACAAAAGCAATACAATATCACCTCGTTTATAAGGTGAAGCAATGGCCACCAAGAGCCTCCACAATTTGACCTCCAAAGTCTCAACTTTATTAATAATCAAAATAGCTTACAAAATCTCTAGAGTTTCTTTGCTCAAAATTCCATGAGGAATGAGGAAAAAGAGCCTCATTATATAGCAAAACACAAGAGCTAGCCTACCTGTTATCACCTAAACTGTAGTTACCCCTATGGATGTATCCACTCATGGATGGCAATAGGGAAGGGCAACTCAAAAGTTGCAACCACGATCACCTCGACCTCCAATATATGGTTGTCACGCCAGTCGAGGCAACCTTCACTTTATGTTATCTAGCCCAGACAACAAAGGGGGAGACCCGATCTACTCCTGACAGGAGAGATCAAAACCAAGACACCAAATCAAGTTAATTCTAAGTGAAGTAAGGTGTATGGTTTATCCTAGACCTTAGGATGAAGTCACAAGACAAGTGAGGGGTTCAATGAGTATAGCTTTGGTTCATTATTGATGTGAAAGTGACTTATGATTTGTGAAATAGGATCCAGGATTAAAGTACTAGTTCAATGTGAGAAAATCCACTGCCTTGGGAACCGTGTCCAATGCAGGGTAGTTTAGGGGTTGAATTGGGGCTAACTAGTACAAGTGACAAGCTTGATCATGCAGTATGATGGCATCCAAGGGTTTAGTTTACCACACAAGGGTCAAACCACAAGTTAATCCAACAATCTAGGAAAGTCGAATTGACTTGGAGAGACCCCTCTCATTGTAAAGGGACTTGTTATCACTCCATAGTAGCAGGGCTACTATTCTTGTACAACAGATATCAGCACATTCCAGAGCCTACATTTTTCCAGAGCATGGCTATACATGTTGGATCACTCATGATCAGAGCAGTACATTATTCAGATTTTATGACCTTGTGTCAAGGCTGAGCCTTGAGAGTTCAGATTTGATGACTGATGTGACCACTTATCCCATTACAGTTTCAGTTCAGTGCCTAGAGATATATTGCAGCAGTGTTTCAGATGATGCATGATGATGATTATTATGATGATGTTGTATGATCTATGGATATGTTCTCACTGACTGTGGATTATTATCTTGTTGATTTAGTCATGATCATGGCATGTGCTTGGTATATTATTCCTGATGTGGCAAACTATTTAAAATGAACTGTAAATCATAAATTGGACAATTGCTTGCACTTTTAGGTCATTTAACAAAACTTACTGGTATTTCACCTTACATAGACATGGTCTTTCCCCGACACCAGTTGTCTGCTAGTGTAGGCTCCATATTCACTTGTCTCCATCCATACATGACCTTCCTGTTTGACTTTAAACCCTGACTTGTCTCATTTGACTTTCTGATACTGAGGACTTCCCCATTTTTCTACCTCTGTGTTTGGACCGCATCCCTGTTATTCAGTGTCTCGGCTCTGAGTTGGTGACAGAACTTGCCTTTAGTGAGTTGGATTGTAGGCCTAAATCATTCTGGTCGGTTGTCCCGATGTTTGGCATTGGCTCGAACTCCCCCTAGTCACTTGAGATGTTGTTGGCTAAAACTGAAAGCTCATGTTCTACCTATGGAAACTAAAAAAAATTCGCCCATGGAAACAAAAAAAAAGGGCAAGAGCAATGAAAAGCTAAAAATACTCCTCGAAGAGTATAAGAAAGGTCCAAAAAGCAATGGTTCTTAAAAGTTATATCTAAACAATTGCTGACCTTATAAATATGTGAAAAACATGCCCTGGATGCAAGCTGCAACTAGTTGTGCTTCTCAGCACATCTGAAATCCGAAGGGTTATGTAGGCCAAAAAGGCCATGGAAATGAAATTGAATGATCCTAATGAACCTGGATCAACTTGATGTAGACATGATGCCTAAGTTGAATAAGCACTCTCTAAACAACTTATCCATTTGTGAGGCACAACCATTCCCCGTGTTCTTTTGTCCAGCACAGAGTTTGTAGATTCCCCCTTCTCCCAGTCCAAAGTATTTTTGAGTTAAGTTAGACAAGTCAAACCCTTGGCCCAACCTTGCTCCTAGCCTTCATCCTTCACTAGCAGTTTGACCATGTCCAATGGGTGAGTTTGTCATTTGAACTATTGTGCAAGTAATTTTATATAATCACGGAATATGTTAACTTGATTAATGCCACTGAATGGAATTTATACTTTGAGCTTAGCTGTGGGAGTGATTAGAGAAACATTGTCTTAGTCTACTGATGTGATTTATCCTTGATTATATATTCTTGGGATCCGTGATGATGTGGGCCATGTATGGATGATTATTGATGATGATTTTTGGTCCCACATGTTTGATGATGATATCATATAATGGACATATGATGCAGATGATGTTTGATCCAGTTCAGCAGGTTTATTATTATTTCAGATCAGCAGATTATACATTGTCCATATATGGTGGACCCTACAGCTGGCCCATTAGGGCAACCCATGATGTATGAGTACTCATTCCTAGTGGATTTGGGTCTTCTGGATCCATTGAGACACTTATCTTTCAGTTCCGGGCACTTCTGACAGTGATTGATGCAGTTTTACACTTGTTGACCAGATTTGGGGCTGATTTCCCAGCCTGAGCAGCAGGGGCCCCGAGAGGCTAGTTCACCTAGGGCGCTGATGATGGAGGGGGTGGTCCAGCCACTTGTTATTACCATTTATCCCCCCTTCCGGAGAGCTTGGTGGGCTCAGATTGACAGCGCTAGCACCCTAGGAGGCAGTTTTGGCACTTTCACAGTTCCCGAGGCAGTTAAAAAATGGGAAAAGGTGGTCACTGAGGAAATCGATTTGGGCAATTGAGGCAAGGTTTTGGCATTTGGTTTTCACAGAGGTCTTCCAGGGCGGCATCACTACCTTCCAGTCAGTTTTCACCATGTGGGTATGCCCAGATTGATCACAGGAGGACATTTACTGCTTGACTGTCATGGATTCTGAGGACAGTTTTGGTCATTTTTATTATATTGGACATATTTTATTATTTTTATTGTGCCTTGGGGATGAGCTAGTAAGGATTAAAACCTCCTAGCCCCACCATGAGCTTATATTGTTATGTCCTAGTCACCATGAGGTGGATTTTGATGCTTATATTTTCTCTTGTGGATGACGTCACCCCTCATTGTACCTTTTTAGTGGGGGCGCTATCATTATGTGGGTGATCCATGTGATATATTGTTATGATTTATTGTTAGCCATTGATTAGATCTTGAGATCTTTTAATCTTAGCCACTCATGTAAAAAGTGGTTAGGATTGTACTCTCTCCCCATCCTATTTAAGGAGGGAGCCTCTCATTGTAAAAGTCATCTAGAGATTTTTGGCTCTTGGCTCTTGGAATAAAATTTCTATCTTTTGGAGTACATGCTTGGATTGGAGTGGATGTTGGTTGTTTCGATTGTAAATGCTATTGTCCATTGCACTGGAGGATCTATTGTAGCTATCTTGCATATTTGCCATATTTTATTTGCAGGTTAAGAGGGCGATTTTGGACAAGGGCGAATTGGTGGGGAGGCTTGCCCTTCAATCTTGGAAGAAGTCGTTTTGGTTTGACAGGGAGTAGTTTTGCCTTTGTGTCAACTATTCTATGTTTCTCTCTCTCTCTTGCTTGCATCTACCTTCGATTTGTTAAACTAATTGATGCTTTGCTCCTTGGCTTGACAGGTTAGAAGGAATCACATGTGGCTTGGAAAAATCGATTTGGCAAGAGGGCTTCAACAATTCTCCATTTGATCTTTGGCAAAGTAATCCTCGTCTCAACTAGCATTCATCTCTTCATCCAGGTATGTTCCAAGAGGTATGATCTTCTCTTCCATGAATCTTCCATAATTTCTAGATCACAAAAACCCTAATCAAATTAAAACCCTTGTTTTTGGTATTTTGTAGATCTACTTAGATCTAGCCTTGCAATTGAAAAGATATTAAAAACCCACCTCTATAGGATCCACCCCTAGTTGGATCTATAGTTTGGTGGTGATTGGCTAAGAATTGACACACTTTTCAATGCAAAAAGCCTTCTTGAACCTAAATCGATTTTCCTAAGAGAAGCTTGTTGGGTTAGATCTAGCACATGGGTAGGTGAGATCCCACTTGATTTGACATCTAGACACTTGATAACCTATACCCATATCTTTACTTTGGTGAAAACTACCTTGTGGACATCTCTCCATGTTTTAAGGGGTTGAAACCCCCTTTTGATCTTCTTGGTACCTTAAAACTTAGATCTACTAAGATCTAGCCACTTGATTCACTTGAAACTTTGAAGGAACATAGATCGGGACACTAGCATCCCGGATCTACAATTTGGTGGCCATTGGACTTGATTTGGTCCACCAAACCCATCTTTTGCCCTTCCTTGAGCAAGTCGCACCCCCTTGAAGATTTGAGTTGGTCCACTTCTAGGAAGTGGGTGTTGGAGATTTTTGTGGATTTGGAATGCCCATGCCTTGAAACCTAGGTCTATACTGTCCTTTTGTCAAGATCCGCCTTGGGGATTGCATTCCTTGTTTTAAGGGATTGTGGTCCACTTTTGGTCATCTTTTAAAAACCTAGATCTAGTAAGATCCAACCATTGGATCTCATCCAATCCACTTGACTTGGCTTCTAGTTGTCCCGATCTACAATTTGACATACTTTTTGACCCCATTAGCCCATCCAACAAGGCACTAGTCCTTCTCCAAGTAAGGCGCACTCCTTGGGATTAGTGTCAAACCCTAGATCTAGTACATGGGTAATCCTAGAACCAACTCCAACTTATAGATCTAGCCTAGATCTAACCTATAGTACCATCCTCACACCTAACTTCACCTTGTGGGTCCACCTAGAACCATTTCACACTTCCCAAGACAACAAGACCCACTTGTGTAAACACATGGTACTACACCTAGTAATCATACCCCATCATGTGGCCTAAACCATACATAGGTTGAAACACTTATTATCCATTACACCACCTTCAACCATTCCTTAACCCTTAGGTCCACTTAGCCTTGCATTGGTTTCCGTAACTCATCACTTATATATCCTTAGAAACCTTTGTTTGGATCCAATCAACTATGATTGGGGTATAGGGTCTCCCCCTTGGTCTAGTTATACCTTGACCTAAAGCGAAGAGTGCCTCGGTTGACGTGACTCCCACATTGCATTGGGAACCGTGGCATCTCTTGGGTCACCTCTTTAGTTGCCTATCTCCTCTACCGTCCCGGATGGGATACCTCTAGGGGCAACTACAAGTTGTGTGATAACAGGACTCTTGGCTCTTGGTTACTAGAATACCAGAATTTTTTTTTTTTGAGTAAATGCTTGTGATCTTGGTTTGAATGCTTGTCTATGGTGATTGAAACTACTTTTCCATTGCACTGAAGGGCCTTGGTAGCTATCTTGCATTTTTGTTCCACCATTTCGATTTGCAGGTTGAAGAACATGATTTGGAGAGGGGCGCATTGGTGGGGAGGCTCACCCTGCTACCTTCAGTTAGATCTTGGGTTAATCAGGGAGTGATTTTGTCTTTGTACCAATTATTCTCTATCATTTACTTCTCATTTTCATCCACCCTCATTTTTGTTTGCTAATTGTTATTGAGCTTTGTCTCCTTGATTTTGTAGGAAGAGAGGGGTGCACTAGTGGACTTGGGAAAATCGTGTGAGTAAGAGAAACTAACATAATTTTCATTTGATCTTTACAGGTGTAATCCTCGCCCTACCGGTATTCATTCTCATCATCTAGGTATGCTCAAAGGGTACGTATTTTATTCCTTTAACTTATCCATCTGTCATTTACTTTCAAACCCTAACACCAGAAACTTCTAAAAATTCCCTAGGGTTAATTTCTTGGTTTATTGGCAAACCATTTTTGGGTTATCATCCTTTGGCCTAGCTCCAAGTGGGTTCTCTAAGGCGTCTAGATTTGAGGACTCCATCTACCCATTTACCGAGGCACTGATCTCTCTATGCTTGCACCGTCCTTGGTTTGTTGGTTTTCTGAGTTGTTAAACCATTTTTCCGATCTTGTGTGCTGTGATAATGTTAGATATACTACCAAGTTGTGCTAGAAAGCCCTTAACTTGTCAGATCTACTCCTTGGGACCATTTTCCATCTTTTAAGTACACGTTTCCAAAGGCAATAGATTTTGATCATTTACTCTAGCACCTATATCCCAGATTCACTTATAAACTCAAGTTACTGTAATTGAACTAATTAACTTTCACATGTTATCTTGCCTAAGCCTCTATAGTAACTCTTTCCTTAAATCTAGAGATCATCATTGTTCATCATTGAATATCTCAATTTAGTGTTTGATTTAGATCTCTCACTCTGAGAGTTGATGAGGGTCTGCCCCTTTGTTATTCGGGGTTTGGATAGAAAAAAGTGAAGAGTGCCTCGATATGCGTGAAAACCAATCCACATTGGGAATCGAGGCCCTCTTGGGTCACCTCTTTAGTTGCCTAGCACCTCTACCATCCTGGATAGGATCACCTTTTGGGGCAACTACAAGTTGTGTGATAACAAAGCCTACCAAATCTAAAAATGCATATAAGCATACCTCATACTGGTATCAAAATGTGTGGAGTCACCATGGTGAATCTTCAATGGATTCAAAATGTTGTTTGCTTCACCCTACAAACAAAAAGTCTTCAAAAACCTACAAAAGACAAGGGATGCATCCCTTGATGGAGTCACCATGTGAGAAGAAAAAATGCAATAAGAATCTCTCACAAAATGTTATGAAGCACAATCTTCAAAATTTTTGGGAAGTGGGCTTTATCCTTGGCTACGATGCTAAAATGTTATAGTTCAAACTAGCATGTGTGATTAAATCTCAAAAGAACAATTCTATCCCAACCATAGCTTAGAGGTGTTACCCACTGTCACCTTAGTAACCACCTCTCTACACTTTAGGCTGGCTCTTCTCCAAGTGAAGGGGGTCTTCCTTAGGATAGGATTGCTAAGGATTTTGAGAATGAAGGACAAGGTGAGGAGGTTTCCTAGCAAAACGATTTTTTTTGTAGTATATGATAAAGAGGTGATAGGAGGACCATGAAGATTAGTGCCAATCCCCAAGGCAAATGGAGTCAAAAGGATTCTAGACAAATAAAGGGGTGAGCGCATGAAGAGTTGAGGAAATTAGGGTTGTTTTCACAATCCACAAATAAACTCCAACATGATGAAGAATGAAAATTAGAAATCAGTAGGAGATCCCATTTAGTGCTAACTCAAAACATTGCAACTAGGGTGTGACTTATGCAATGAAGTATTAGAGAGCAACACTCTTAAAGATGACAAATGCTATGACAATACAATCATGCATAAATCAACAAAGGATTGGAATTTTTTTCTCTCACAACCCTTATAATGACACGATTTTGTTTTTATTTGGCCCTAATCAACAAGTCTAGTTATTCTACAAAACATTAACAACATCTAAAATTGAGAACAGAGATACCACACTTGGAATGGAAAAGGAAACCTTACAATTTGATTTGCTCCATGAAATATATGTCTATGAGGATCCGATAGAGAGGGTACTCTCAAAATCCAACAATACAAATGAATGAGAAAGACAACTCTTATATAGGTTGTAGCTCTATCTTATCTCAACAATAAACAAATATTAAACTCTTAGATCTAGCCCAGGGCGGAGTAAACAATGAATATTTCTCCACTGCAATTTAACCAACTCTAACATACACCATGATATGAGGTGGTTAATGCGACATGTACAATGCCAAAGATACATAAGGGCCGAAGGGGGAGGGTGCATACATCACGAGAAAAAAGAATATCAAGAAGAATTCCACAACATAGCCTCCAAAGGATCTCAAGAAGAAGTGCTCACCAAGGAAATGGTCATCATTTGCACAAACTCCTTGAAACAAGGCATGGAACCATACAACCAACCTCCAAAGTGGACATATCAACTAACAACCTCCAAATTAGTGGAACGGTCCTTTAAAAGTGGATTCAAGGAAGAAAACGTCCCATCGTAAAAGACTAAGGCACATGTGTGGGCTCTGTTCCAAGGATAGCACTCCAACTAACTCCAACAATCTCTAGAAAAGGTCCCACAAAAGGTGGAACAACTTCAACCAACCCATGGCCACAAGTGTGAGATCTCAAATATAGCAAATTACTAGCAAAGGATGAACACGTGTGAGCAAAAGATCCTCCAAAGGGGACAACCCATCCTCTTATAGCCAAACAAATGGTTAGGACCTTCTCCAAGTGGCAAAGTGCATAAAAATACATGTAATAGGATCCCACGTGTAGCAAAAGATGAACAAGACTCTCCCACACATGTACACCAATGCCAACTCATCAAAATACAATGTAATCATACCTCCACATGTGTGCTAAGGGAGGGTGCCCAAAGGGGATGATGATGTGTCAACTCAAGATACTCCTGGGGATCACCATCATGCATAAAAATATATAGTAGTAGCTCCAAAAGAAGGTGGAATCCATAAAGAGACGCCTCAAACATGAAATAGATGATACCCAAGTGATGAAAACAACTCCAGAAAGGTGAAAAAAGGGCCTGAAATATGACACCACTGCTTTAATTCCTTTAGGAATTTGGCCAAGCATTCTACACCATTGAAAAGGTCTCAGATTGAGAATTCTATCATATACCATAAGCCCCATTTGAGCTAGGGTGTTGGAGAACCAAGGGTGTGAAGACAAGGTCCAATTTCATTCAATTCACCCTAGAATAAGCATGAAAGCTAGCTGCAAAAATGTGGGCAATTTCCAAGGGCTTAACACCACCATGAAAATCATCAAAGACGACATCATCATGAAGTAGCCACCATCCCCACCACATGCCATGCATGCCTTCCACATTTGCCAAGGATCAAGTAATAGTAAATACCAAAGGGCATTTAGTTGAAATGGATATCCAATAATGACATGTAAAGACCCATGTGATCAAAGGTTGGATTGCTCCACAAGAAAAGCCTCCAAAGGCCACCCAGCATCCATCCAAGTGATAAATACAAGGGCTCTCCAAGGGAACCCATCCATAACATGCCATACATCATGAATGACACCAAAAGGACAAGGGTGCTCAAAGGAGAAAGCACCATACACACTTGATCAAAATGATAGGTCCTCAAAACATCAAAGCACTCACCCATAAAATCGTCCAAGATGCATGAATGAGGAGAAACACCAAAGATCATATGGGGACAAGCATCGAAACCTTCATGAATCAACAAGAACACAAGGCATCAAATCTCATGAACATTCATGGGCTAGCTTCCAAAGCATCATCAACATGTCACCCCCACTGAAATTGTGATGAAAATCACAAGAGGACACCCATGCAAAATGTGGGTAAGAGGTTCCATTACTTGTTTTGGGAAATCTAAGGTTCTTTGGTGAATTTATTTTTCTACCCTGACCAAAGATGCCTAGCCTTATACGTCTAGGAGGAGATAATACATAGATGGAATGCTTTGGGCAGCCTCTCCAAACCCAATACCATTAGTTTCATGAATTATTTCTTTCCACCTCTCCAATTTATTAGAAGGAATAAGCACTAGTTGGAGTCCTAACTTCTAGAGCTTGTTGGTTGCAGATTAGTGAGACATTATACTTCCTCTCACTTCACCACCAAACTTCCCACCTCTAGGATACCTCTGCACAAGACTTGCTCCATAAAAAGTATTGTCCATTGATCTCAATAGAGAAACCAGACTTGTGTTAAGAGTTTTCTCCCCTTAGCCTTTGATGTTAAGAGAAACAATTCACTTCTCTCCAAATTTCTTCCTAGGGCCATACAACTAGGCCTCCTTAGCCCCAGCTACTCTCAAGATGATGTCATCAAGCTTTGCATTGGTTCCTTCACAATGATACCTCTTCTTCCTCTTCCACATATACTTTTATTTCCATTTATGATACCAATGTTGAGCTAGGCCTTGTGCCTTTGAAGGCTTCCCTCATTTGGTTTACCTAGATCCTACTACTATTCCTTTATTGTCACATGTGTCTCTTCCTTTTTGTTAATATTTTAACATCCAAGAGTGTTCTAGACACTCCCATAGTCTATTGACTACTGATTGTACTCTCTAGTCCCATTGACATTTTTGTGGTCATTAATAAAATTATCTATGCTCACTCCATATCTTACTCCTCAAGGACCTGTTAGCCCACATGACTCTCCCATTGACATTCGCAAGTTCTGGGTATGGACATCTGCATTATTGACTGAAACTCATAGGATGATTAGAGTCACCTCCCTCTCATAATTTCAATTGTATTTCACCCTCGACTTTATCTTTTCCTTGATGCTACTCCACTTTTAGGGTTTTATACCCATAGGCTATGTTGTTTCATTCCTTGTTTTGTTTCATTTCCCATTGTTGTACTTTTATGTTATTTTATTTTTTGGAGGGTTTCTTGTATCCCCATTGTTCTTGTATGAGCTTCTTTTTAAGGATGCAATGTCTAGTCCCTTTGAAGTAGTTTGGTCTTTAGTGTTAGTATAAATTTCAATTTTAATTTGTCGATGGTGTTTCTCCATAACTGTAGTCATGGCTTCTTGTGACAAATTTATTGCATCTTGCTTTTGTTCTTAGGGATCCGCAAACGATCTATAGATTCAATGCTGTATTCTCACCATGACCTTGTTCTAAAAAATGAGAACTAGAGCTACTTGGAGAAGGGCAAACACTTAAAACAGGAAGAGACCAAAACCTGCAGTGGCCTGGAAAACTAATAAATTGTTATTGCATAACAAAACTTGTTCCAAAAACTTCTCCGGTCTAGGGTCCAGTGCTCTCTAATACTCCATTACTTGCAAACACAGTTTCCTTCTTTCTCCTTGTGAGGCGTTGAGATTTATAGGTTCCAAATTGATTCCCAGGGTTATTTCAGCAAAAATCAAGAAGGGGGATCTTGTGTGACTGCTCTTTGGCTCCTGGATGTGATAATCTTTGAGTTTATGTACATCTTTATTGATTTATGATGACATATATGATATCTGTTTGATTGTCAGGTTATGGAGAATCTTGAAGCAGATGTCCAAGCTTGTGAAGAAAAGCTAGCTTCTGCACGAGCAGAAATGGAGACAAATGAGCAAAGCATAACGAAGTTTGAGAAAGAAATGCAGAAAGCTCGTAACGAGGGCCTTTTCTTCCAGTCACTTTATACTCAGGCAAAAAAATGGAAGGACCTTCCACCAGAAAAAAGAAATACCATTCAAATGGAAGCTGATATGCTCAAGGAAGTCACAAAACGAACACTTAATTCTACCACAAGAAGAAATCTTTATATATTCCTTATACTTGTGCTAAACTTGACAATAATAGATCTTGTAGCATCAGGAAATGCAGAATGGCCAAAGCTTGCAATCTACACAATTCTTGATGTACTTGTAGTTACTCAACTCACCTATGAAACCATTATATCGTCCAATGCCAAGGACAAGTAGATGAAAATTAGTCGATGTATCAAGATTTTTGTAAAGGATTAATACAGTAGAATCTCTGAATTTGGAAGCCTTGATCCCTGATTATGTGGCCATACTTATAATCATCGAAGCATGGTGTGTGACTTGACTTAATTTTTATTTATGGAAGGATGAAAGAAGTGTGTTGCTTTCTTACTTGTTAAAATATTCAGCTGAGTTGGTATCTCTAACATATGGAGAAGAATACACAATCTGGTATAGTTGAATTGATAAATTTAATATCAATGCTGTATAGATGATTTTGATTTAGCTCTTGTGATGATGCCAGGATTGCCGATACATTTTGGGAAATAGGTATCTGTGTTTATTGTGGATGCTATAACCTCTAATTGTAGGTGTTGACTGATCAATTTAGTATCACTGCTATACAGTATTTTCTTCTAGACTATTTCAGTCTCCTTTTCTTAATGACCATCATACATTTACATAAAAGTATCTACAAACAGAAAATAAAATTGTGAAAGGGCATATACAATGGAGCTTATTCCCTCTTTCTTGACTATTAATGCAGAAATAAAGTTAGAATACACTTCTTCATCTAATGTTTTTTCATCTTTTTTTAGTAAGGTACCATTAGCCCACAACTGGTGACATACCTCATCACTCCACATGGTACAAGTAGGCAAAGAACTGACTTCATGCTAAAAAAACAGATCTACACTTGATTTTCAAAAGGATAAATAGAGCATAAAGTCTCAAATGTTGCCAAATCCCATCAAAAGATGATAGAACCAAATAGCTACAATGTTAAGCCCTATATATTGTGACATTACATTTCTATTATTATAATGGTATTGTCTTCATTGGTCGGCTAGGACCTTAGTTGTAATTGTATGGTCAGCTAGGACCTTAATTGTAATTGTACCCTTTGTCTTATATATATATATATATATCAAGCAAACTTAGTTTTAAGATCATCTCATCTTATCTTGTGCATTAAATACATTGTAAAAGGAGGTTTCCCCCTCAACGAGGCTTCTTAGTCATTTCTTTATTTTATTTTCAAGGCATTGGATTACTCTTTATTTATATTTTTATGCTATTTTGGGAATTTGGTGCATAATATTTGGTATTAGAGTTATTTTTGCTATAAGTTTTATCAAGGATGTTTTAGATAGTGAAAATTCAAGTATCCTCATGAGACATTTCAAGGTACTGTTATCACACCATAGTAGCAGGGCTACTATTCTTGTTGAGCAGATATTTGCACATTTCAGAGCTTTGCTTTTACAGAGATCAGCTATGATGAGCTTGTATTTTGAGATCACTCATGATCAGAGCAATATATTTTATCAGACTTATGTTAGACCTTGTGCCAAGGATGAGCCTTGAGAGCTTAGATTTGATGACCGATGTGACCCTTTGTTCCATACAATTTCAGTTCAGTACCCAGTCATGATATTGCAGCAGTGTTTCAGATGGTTTGTGATGATTATTATTATGATGTGATATGACCTATGGACTTCTGATTATTGACTATGGACTATTATCTTGTTTTGGTCATCTTCATAGCATTAGCTTGGTATATGATTCAGGATGTGGTTGTACTATTAAAATTAAAATTGAATATCTTGGATGATGTTATAACTATTAAATGGATGTATCAATTGCACACTTAAGGTTTTCTGACAAAACTCACTGGTTGCATTACCCTCCTATGAGCATAGATATGGTCTTCCTTGACATTCTTCTTTGCTAGCTTAAGCACCACATTCATTTGACTCCATCCATTAATGACCTTCTTTATTTGGCTTTCACCTTTGACTTGCCTTTCTTGACTTCTTGATACTGAGGACTTCCCCATTACTACCTCTATGTTGGACCGCATCCATGTTTGTTTCGTGTCTCGGGTCTGAGTTGGTGACAGAACTTGCCTTTGGTGAGTTGGATTGTAGGCCTAAATCATTCTGGCCGGTTGTCCTGATGTTTGGCACTGGCAGAAGTCCCCCTAGTCACTTGAGATGTTGTTGGCTAAAATTGAAAGCTCATATACTACTTATATTGGAAATGTGTAAATGAAAGCCCGCGAAACTAAAAATTCTAGAATGTGTTTCTTAACACACGTGAATAAAGGCTATAGCGATGAACTGCTAAAATACTCCTCGAAGAGTATACAAAGGTCCAAAAAAGCAATGGTTACTCAAAGTTATATCTATTATTGCTGACCTTGTATATGTATAAACATGCCCTAGATGCAAGCTGCGACTAGTTGTGCTTCTTAGCACATCTGAAATCCGAAGGGTTATGTAGGCCAAAAAGGCCATGAAATGAAATTGAATGATCCTAATGAACCTGGATTAGCTTGATGTAGACATGATGGCTAAGTTGAATAAACACTATCTAAACAACTTATCCATTTGTGAGGCACAACCCTTCCCCGTGTTATTTGTCCAGCACAGAGTGTAGCTCCCCCTTTCCCCGTCCAAAGTGTCACCTAGTTGCGTTTGGTCAAGTCATCCCCTTTGCCCAACCTTGTCTTAGCCTTCACCCTTAGCTAGCAGTTAGACCATGTCCAGTGGGTGAGTCTGTCATTAAAGCTTTTTGTGTAAGTGAAGTATAAATAACATTAAATATCTATATGTATTCAATTGCCATGGAATGATGATGTACTTTAAGTTAAGCTGTGAGTGTGATCAGAGGAACATGTCTTAGTCTATTGATATAATCTTGTCCTTGGTTGTATGTTGACTTGGTCAAACATAGTTTGACCATGGTCATTCTTGGGATCCGTGATGATGTGGACCATGTATACTTATGGATGATGATTGATGGTCCCACATGCTCTTATTGATGATACCATATGGTGGACTTATGATTCAGATGATGGTTGATGTAGTTTAGTAGATTTTATTATTATTTCAGATCATCAGATTATGCACTGTCCAAGTATGGTGGACCCTACAGTTGACCCATCAGGTCAACCCATGGTGTATGAGTACACATTCTTAGTGGGTTTGGGTCTTCTGGATCCAATGAGACACTTGTCATTCAGTTTCGGGAAGTTCTGACAGTGATAGATGGAATTATCCACCAGATGACCAGTTTTGGGCATGCTTTCCTAGCCTGTCTAGCAGAGGCATGAGAGGCCAGTTTCACCTAGGGCACTATATGAGGAGGGGGTGGTTCAGCCACTTTATTTTACCGTTATACCTGCCTTCCATACATCCTGGTGGGCTCAATTTGACATCGTAGGCACCCTAGGGGGCAGTTTCAGTAGTTGCATGGTTTTCGAGGAGGATTAAAAATGGAACAAAAGGGTCACTGAGGAATTTGATTTGGGCAATTGAGGAAAGGTTTTGGCACTTGGTCTTTTCAGAGGTCAGTTAGTGGGGTCCACAGTGGCCACAGGTAGTGTCACAAGGTTCGGTGAACCTGAACCATCAGGTTCGAAATTCACCGAACCTCAAAAAAAAATTAAGTTCGTTTGGGTTCAACGAACTTCAAAGCCGATCATTTTTCAGGGTTTTTCTTCGTCCTTTTGCGATTTTTTCAGGGTTTTTCTTCGTCCTTCTGCGATCTATCTAGCTGTCTCCGGACTCCACCCTCGATGAGTTATCCCACGATCAACGATTGTTCCAACTGTTGTGCCATTGTGCGACTAGTCTTCCGATCGAGTAACCACTAACTAGTGCGACGACTTTACATTTAGACGACCGTTTCAATAATCGTGGACAGGTTTTCCGGTAAGTTTTCGAGGAATCAGTGTCGAGGCTATGGACAGGTTTTCAGGTAAGTTTTCGAGGAACTGGCGTCGAGGATGTGGACGGGTCTTCCTAATATGTCTTCGACGAACTAGTGCCAAGCCAGTGTTTGAACTTTGTGCCCTGACAGTTATTCCAAATCGAGACTACATTTGATTTTTTAAAATCTATGGAATGGATATAAAGTTATAATGTATTTATATCAAATGTTTAGGTTATTTTAATATATATATATATATTATACATTATTGCATACACGTTATAACTTATAATCTTAAATATTAAATGTTTTAATCTAGGTATTAAGTATAGTAAATAGTAATTTTTTTTATATATAATTATATTAAATGTTATTTCTTATTTATAGAATATAAAAATATATTAGAAAGTTATAAAATATTTAAAATTTGAAAAATGTATATAGACGAACCTATGTCGAACCCCATCCGAACCTCATAGGAAAACCCAAACCCGAATCGAACCTGAAGGTTTCCGAACCCGAACCCGAACCCGAACCTTGTGACATTGGCCACATGAGGCCATTTACTACATGTCTCTATTAGTTTTGGAGACAGGATTTGATTGTTTGTATTATTTTGGACATATTATTTTATATTATTGTGCCATGGGGATGATCTAGTAAGGATTTATGCCTCCTAGCCCCACCATGAGCTTCTTGATTCATGTCCATGTCATATGAGGCGGGTCCATGTGTTTTAACCCCCTCCTAGTGATGACATCACCGTCCATGAATCACTTTTAGCTATGACGTCATCCCTCTTTTGAGTGATCCATGTGATATTATGTATTGGCTCATCCTAGCCATTGATTAGATTATGAGATCTTTTAAATCTCAACCACTCGTTGTATTGTAAAGTGGTTTTGTGGTTTAGGGTTTTGGTCTTTATTATCCTGTATAAGGAGGAGACCCCCTATTGTAAAAACACCTTTGGGATTTGGAAAACTTGGAATGAAAATAATATTTTGGAGATCTACTTCTTGGCTTTGATTGGGTTACTCTTGTATATGTTCTTGCATCTCTTGCTTCTAGACATTGTTTGCTTTTTAGGTGAAACAGACATCAAGAGAGGGAGGCCGAATTGCTTGAAGCTAGTTCAACGTTTTGCTTGATGGGAAGATTGTAGGGGTTTCTCACATCCCCCATGGGAAAGACATCTTCATCTTGAGGGAGTTTTTCAATTGTGCTTTGTCCATGGATTGCTTCTTTGATATGACATGCTTAGATCTTATGGATTTGTGGATCAAATCTAACTTGATGTAGTTTGATTTACAGGTTTTCATGAGACATCTTTCCTCCTAGGGCTTGGACGTTTTTGGTTGGACGTTTTTGGTTGAAGACACTTGGATCAAGCTTGGAATTGTAACTAGGGAAAGAATCATCCATATTCTAAGAGGCCGCAAGCTTTGAGGTAATATCTACAAGGTATGTATTGATTTCACTTATTCTCCATCCTATTGGTCACAAACACTATTAAAATCAAAACCCTCATTTTTATATTTTTCTAGATCTACTTGGATCTATCTTGGATTTGGGAATAATAAAAAGAACCCACCTCTATAGCATCCACGACAATTCAGATCTATAGTTTTGTGGCATTTGGGCTCCATTTAACACATTTTCCAAGGTACCTAGCCCTTTTGAAGGCAATTCGCACCCCTTGAGAAAAGCTAGTTGGGCTAGTTCCAAGTTGTGGGTAGGTGAGATCCCACATGATTTGCAATTGTCTACTTTGATAACCTACCCCTAGTGCTCCACCTCTTTGATTTTTGCCTTGTGGGCCCCATTCCTAATTTTGAGGGTTGTGCCCCACTTGGGTCATTGGGTGATGCATTTTCAATCTTAGATCTATGGAGATCTAGCTCACATTGGGGCATGCCACTTAAAACCCACTTTGATAATTGCCTTAAATACCACGATCTACATTTTGGCATCATTTGGGCTCCATTTGCCCCCTCATATGAAGGCACTAGTCTCCCTTGGTCAATTCGCACTCCTTGGGGTTAGTGTCATTTGCTAGATCCCATATGTGGGTGTTGCTTAATCCATCTTGGATCCATAGATCCACATCATCAAACACCCCTTAGTGCCATATCACCCCTAACTTTACCTTGTGGGTCCCATTTGGACCATTTCCATATTTTAAGGAAGTGGGCCCCACTTGTGTATTTTCATGGTACTAGATCTATCCATTAGGTGGCCCTATTTATTCATTGGTTGAAGCATTAGTCACTTCTTAAACCTCTTCAACCACACTTAACTCTTGGGCCCACCTAACCTAATCAACTCATTGGTTTCTGTAACTCATCTTTTACACGTTTCCCTAGGAACCTTTGGGTTAGTCAATCTTCCTTGATTGGCTAGGGTCTCCCCCTTGGTCTTGACTTGTCTTGATCTAAAGTTAAGAGTGCCTCGGTTATCGTGACTCCCAGCTTGCATTGGGAACCGTGGCATCTATTGGGTCACCTCTTTAGTTGTCCATCTTCTCTACCATCTCGGATGGGATATCTTTAGGGACAACTACAAGTTGTGTGATAACAAGTACCTATGGTAAAAATTTCATGTCTTGGTTTGCTATAAGTTTGGAGTTACAATGTACAAAAGTTGGGAGTTTTTAATAGTCCAAAAATCAATATAAAAAAGGTGTTCTTGGTAAAACTGTTATATTTGAAACTTGAAAACTCCAAATTGAGTGCCACCTATTGCATCAGAAAGAAGATAGATCTTAGTGTTTATGGTAAAATTCTTAAAATAAGAAGTGACAAATTGGACATGTGGCAGGCTGTACAAATTCGATCTCCCGAAAGGGACAAAACCAAGAAGTTTTGGGAAAATACCACAACTTTCTCTTGGCAAATTAGAATTTGATCAAACCTATGGAATTATAGAGAAGACATACCGGGCTACTACAAGCCGAAATTTTAGATTCGAAGGAACTTCAATTTAAGAGATAATTAAGGAAAAAGGTCGGTTAGCAAAATAATTTACGAACTAAGGTTTTGAAAGGTATGCTAACTTGAAACATCCATAAATTTTGATTGAAAGAATTGTTTAGGGTGATTCAAAAAGTGTATTAAATAAAAAAATAGATAATAGCTCTAGTACATATTAGTGGGTTCCAATGGAAAGAGGTGGAGCAAAAATTTATATGTTCGCTATATCTCTTGAAGGCTCATCCATGACACAAGACGAGCACGATGATGTGAACTTTGAGGTGTCCAAGCTTATTGAAAGAGTAGAAAACCTTGAAAATGAAATGATAAGAAAGGTGTATATCATGAATATGGTAAATAAGGATGAATTCCAAACATTCAAAGGGGATATGCAAGTTGAATTCTAAACATTCAAAGAGGATATCCAAGTAGACTTCAAAAAGAACCTTGAAAACATGAGGGGGAACTTATGAAGGATAGCCAACCTACTTACCCAAAAGTCGACTCTTCAAGAAGAGGATAAGGAGAGAAAGATGGTAAAGTCCAAGTCATCCTAGGATAAAATTCTAGCATACTTAGACAACAAGAGCCTCGAGTCCCAGACACCTGATCTCTCATTACTCCAAGATCCACATAATTGTGGGTTCAACTTGAGACCCAGGAACTACTTCATTCTCAAGATAGATATGAAGAATTTTGATGGTAATGATCCCTTAACATGGATATTCTATATGAGGCATTTCTTTGATCTACACCAAGTGCGGACTTTACAAAGGTAACTATCACATCCTTGTATCTATAATTCGATCAATTTGTGTGGTACCATTGGCTTTGTGATCGTAAAAAAGATTATATTGTCTCTTGGTTAGTATTTATGGATGGATTATAGCACATTATGGGGATAATAAGAGCAACACCTTCTTTATCCAATTGATAAATCTCAGGCAAAGAGGTACAATTGCAGAGCACATTAAAAACTTTCAAAATCCAAGTCTTAGAGGGAAGAACATTTTAGAGGATAATTTGTTGGATCTTTTGATCGACACTTTAAAGGAGAGCATTCATCACGAGGTATGTTTATTTGAACCTAAATCATTAGAATGTTTTTAGTTTGGCAAGGAAAGTTGAAAGTAAAAATATGTTTACCAGATGAGTTGCTAGTAACACCCATATAGAGGGAAATGCATGCTTCCCCCCAACCTCACTCAACCTACAAGGTTGGAAACTCAACAAATGGAGGAAAGAAGAGTAAAGGGACTATGTTTCAATTGTGATAGCAAGTTCAGTAAGGGGCATAAGTGCAGCAAGAAGAAATTATTCTACATAGATTGTGAAGAGGAAGAAGATCGAGAATTGAAACGATCTCAAGAGGTAGAACAAGAAGATACTACTCCAATCATATCTTGCCGTGCATTGGTCAACATTAGTACTCCTTAAACTGTCAAGATAGAAAGATATACCAAAAATAAAAAAAGGTAACAATGTTGATTGATTTTGGTAGTAACCATAACTTCATTAATTGCAAATTAGCCAAACTTCTCAATTGCTTTATATATACAGCACTAGAGTTTCAAGTAATGGTTGTAGATGGAAGTACCATAAATTGTTTAGGGAAGTGCCATAATATCAAGCTTACTATGGAATATTGTTTATTGCGACGAGAGGCGCTCTACAGCCCAGTATGGGAGAGATCTTGTAACATGATGTAATGATAGTAACGTTAGTAACATTAGTAACATGTCGACCAAAACTAATAGTGATTGTTAACACCCAAAAAGTGCTCACTAGCTCATTTCCCTATTCACATGACCCATTTGTCCACTTTTTCACCATCTGGGCCTCTGAAACCAACAAAAGGTCACCAAAAGACCTGAGTACACCCCTTTTCCCACTAAAAAAGATTATTTTTTCCTAAAAAGCATAAAAAACCCTCAAAAAGGGTCCAAATTCCCAAAAATATTAAAAAGGGAATAAAAATATTAATTTTATTCAAAAAAAAAGGAAAAAGGAGGGAAAAGTACCTAAACCATGTTGGTCAATACCATTTGGTTTCCACAAAACCACAAATGGTATTCCCCACCACCAAAACCTATAAAAAGGTGGTAGGGGCTCCTCGTTTCACATCCATCCATTATCTCATCCTCATGCTGCCGAAATCTCCCTTGAGTATTTTGGCCATTGTAAGCAACCTTGGAGACCTCTTGGAGCTTGGAGCTACTTATCTTGGGAGTTGCTCTACATCAACCTTCACCATTGGAGGTATTGTTATTGCAAGCATTAGCTTGCCCCATTTTTAAATACAAATTTATTCTTTCACATTTTCTTGTTCTTGTTTTTAAAATATTTCCATTATTTGCTTATATTCTTGCATAGATCCATGATTAGTTTTGTTTAGGTTAGTTTTTTGTTTAATTCTATTGAAACTGCTGCTACTAGTTAGCAGGTGCCCATAGCACTAAGCCTGGTTGCAAAACCGGGCCAACAGTTTTGGCGACTCCACTGGGGGCATCCACCCCACAAAGGGAATCCCCCATCATCATATCATCACTTCAGTACGCCACCACGACCCACAGCCTCATGGTATAACACCCCGCCAGCAGTTGCTCAATGCCCTATTGATCTCTCTTTGAGACAACATCTGCACCACATTGACACCTCTGAGTTAGGGGGCATAATAGATTACCTTGACCCCGGGATAGGGGGCATGATCAATCATTTTGAACCTTCCCCATCATCTCTATCTCAACACCTCAATGAGCCCATCGTTCAAACCAACACACATGTGATCCACAATCACAAGCCCCATGCACATAGCATGGGGGCAGGTCATTAACCCTGCTCACTTTTTCATATTCGTGATCTCAACCTTTTTTGAGGTCACGTGTCACTTGTATATTTGAGTTGATACACATAGTATTCCCCCCTGCAGGTCATCATTTCTCCCCACCACTGCATCATTGGCTTGGTGGGCTCACCTTTATTGGTAGCCATTTTTTAACCTAGTTATTTGCTTTGACCATTCCGAAGTCCTTATGACCTCCGTTTTTTACGAGTCTTATATCGCCGGATTCAGTTTTCCGCGCTCGTGATGATGCTTGAGATCATTTCTCGCTCTCACGCCCAGATTTTTTGGGCATTTTTACCATGCCCTCTTATTACCTCGGTTTACGTGCCACATCCGCCGTTCTCCGTAGTTGACCATCTTTATATCGCCGGATTCAGTTTCCTGCCCTTGTGATGATGCTTGAGATCATTTCTCGCTCTCACGCCCATATTTTTCGGGCATTTTTCCATGCCCCCCTCGTCGCCTCGGTTCGCGTGCCACATCCACCGTTCTACGTGGTAGACCATCTTTATATCGCCGGATTCATTTTCCCACACTTGTGATGATGCTTGAGATCATTTCTCGCTCTCACGCCTAGATTTTTCGGGCATTTTCTCCATGCCCCCCCTCGTCACCTCGGTTCGCGTGCCACATCGACCGTCGTCCGTTTTTGGCATGCCTTATATCGTCGGATTCAGTTTTCCGCGCTTGTGATGATGCTTGAGATCATTTCTCGCTCTCACCTCCCGATTTTTTGGGCGTTTTTTCCATGCCCCCTCGTCGCCTCGGTTTGTGTGCCACATCCGCCATTCTCCGTGTTCGACCATCTTTATATCGCCGGATTCAGTTTCCCACGCTTGTGATTATGCTTGAGATCATTTCTCGCTCTCACGCCCATACTTTTCGGCCATTTTTTCAAAATGCCCTCTCATTGCCTTGGTTTGCGTGCCACAAAGCCGCAGCCCCCTTTTGACAATCTTTATGTCACCGGATCCAGTATCCCACACACATGATGACGCTTGAGACCTTTTCTCGCTCCCATCTATCCATTTTTGTTTGGTATAATTTTATCCCTTTTTCGGGCCGAGCAATCCCTTTTTACGAAAAAGGCACTTAGGGAGTTTCTGTTAAGCTCTTTTCTGACTCCTAAAACAATGAAAAGATCGCCGAGCAACCTTGCTTCCTTTCATGCTCGCTAAAAGTATCTGAAAGGGCGTCTACCTAGTATAAGTTTACCCCTTTTCCAGACCTCGTAGACTAATTACGAAAAAGGAATACTCTAGTCACATCGGCTAGAAGAGTTCTCCGTCTGCATCATTTTATGCTTTTTCGGGCCTTGGAGACTAAAACTACGAAAAAGAACACCAATAGAGTCCACTTACCGTTTTCAAACTCTCTAAACATGAAAGCAACCATGAGCATGAGCCGTCCTGGGCTCACAAAATCCATAGGACCGTACCATTTTAGAGCACACTTTTATCCCTTCTTGGAGCTCATTAAAACTACGAAGAAGGAATCAATGGTGCCTCTTAGCGCCACGACAGATCACATCTACTCATATGGAAGCTTCCCCTTGATTGGTCGCCTTTGTTCAGAGTATTTTGCAGTATGTCACCTTGAAAATCCCTCGACAGCACCTATCAGCTCGCCCTCCCCCCCAGAGTCAATATATACCATTCAGTCAATAAAAGCAATGATCCCCACACCTATAAGTCAGTTCCCTACACTGCTAGGTCAACCATGTCATCATGCTCTGAACAAAGGAAGTTTGAGTCTACCCACTTTTTGACCCAGTTATTTCCCATCCCCACAAGTATGTCAGTCCTACCATCAGTACTACAACACTTCAGTTCTACACCTCGTGCTCCTATTAAGGAAAAATCATTGCCTTGTTAGTTGCTGGTCTCCCTTTGTCGACGACAACTACATTATTCCAGAGGATAGACCTAGAGGTCCCTGTGTCTTGGACTCATTACCATTTATGATGAGTGCCTACGAATCATTTCGAGAGGAATCCTCAGTCCCTTTCCAAATGGTTGTTTCTCACATGCTCGACTTCAACACCTTGATCGCATCGTTGAGATTCGCACAGGACATTGGTCCTTTCAGTTATTAGTCGAAGACCCCGGATACCATCTGACTCCTCCACATTTGAGAGTCTACCTATGGATACAACCAGTTATACTTTTCCTATTGATATCCGGGTTGCGCATGGCGACAGTATTCAAATGTACCCCAGTTTCATACTCCCTCGAGTATGCAGTTACAAATACTTCTCAGAGAGACTCTTAGTCATTGAGTCCCTACAGATGTTGGACACCTTCAGTTTCAGCAGTTCATCAGTTAACCCAGTGTATCAGTTATTGAGATCAGTTATGATCAGGAGTATATCCCCAAATTATGTCCCCCCTGGACCATTATGATGTACCAGTAGATTCTTTATGTATTATATCCCCCTTCTTGGGACTAATTGTTATGTATATGTCTTGATACGAGCATGGGAATGCCCGCTTCGTCCATTATCAGAGATTATACCTCATTCATATTGAGGAAATGTAATATTTTTTGTTTTTGCAGCTTCCAAGGGCCGTGGCTCCAGTCTCCAACCGGTCTCTTCTCTCCCCTAAAACCCCAGAAAAAAACAAAAGAACTATGATGTCTATCGTCCATACGATGAGCTCCTGCCCTCACACATCAGGGGGCAATCTGTTAACACCCAAAAAGTGCTCACTAGCTCATTTCCCTATTCACATGACCCATTTGTCCACTTTTTCACCATCTGGGCCTCTGAAACCAACAAAAGGTCACCAAAAGACCTGAGTACACCCCTTTTCCCACTAAAAAAGATTATTTTTTCCTAAAAAGCATAAAAAACCCTCAAAAAGGGTCCAAATTCCCAAAAATATTAAAAAGGGAATACAAATATTAATTTTATTCAAAAAAAAAGGAAAAAGGAGGGAAAAGTACCTAAACCATGTTGGTCAATACCATTTGGTTTCCACAAAACCACAAATGGTATTCCCCACCACCAAAACCTATAAAAAGGTGGTAGGGGCTCCTCATTTAGAATCCATCCATTATCTCATCCTGATGCTGCCGAAATCTCCCTTGAGTATTTTGGCCATTGTAAGCAACCTTGGAGGAGACCTCTTGGAGCTTGCAGCTACTTATCTTGGGAGTTGCTCTACATCAACCTTCACCATTGGAGGTATTGTTATTGCAAGCATTAGCTTGCCCCATTTTTAAATACAAATTTATTCTTTCACATTTTCTTGTTCTTGTTTTTAAAATATTTCCATTATTTGCTTATATTCTTGCATAGATCCATGATTAGTTTTGTTTAGATTAGTTTCTTGTTTAATTCTATTGAAACTGCTGCTACTAGTTAGCAGGTGCCCATAGCACTAAGCCTGGTTGCAAAACCGGGCCAACAGTGATAGTGAATATTATGGGAGAGATCTTGTAACATGACGTAACATTAGTAAAGTTTGTAACATTAAAGTAAAAAGAAGTAAAGTAAAGTAAAGTAAAGTAAAGTAAGTATGGGGGAGATGTTGTAATGTTTGTGATGTAACGTTTGTTACTAACAAAATAATTAAAAAAATTAATGTCGGCTCATAAAATAAAAAAAATTATGGAAAGTATTTAAAAAAAATTCATGTTGGTTCATAAAATAAAATATTATGAAAAGTAATTAAAAAATAGATGTTCGTTTATAAAATAATAAAAACTTAAAACTTAAACCCGGATCTATCAATCAAGAGAGATCAAATTTCTTGAGTTTAAATTTAAAAAAAGAAATACACCTCAAGAAATTGGATCCCTCTCAGTGCTTGATAGATACAGGTTTAATATGGATCTATGCTGGTTGGATAATCCAATGATTGCAATCCAAATAGGTGGTGTTGATGTTGTGTACTTAGGGGTCTAACAGTTACAATTATTGGGAACAATGGCTCTTGATTTTTAGGAACGTTTCATGAAATTCTCCTCGAATTGCAAGGAAATTGAACTTAGAGGTATGTCAGGGAAACCCTCTAAAGTGATAATATCTAACACCATGATCAAATCGCTAAAAATGGACACTAGGGTGTAATTGCACAATTACACTTACTAGATGTTCAAGCATATATATCATCTAGTCCATTATATCTACAAAGTGTTATTGAAAATCATTCCAAGGTATTTATAGAGATTCTTAAAGGTCTTCCACCTATTCGAGATTATGACCATGCTATTCATTTGCAAACGGGAAGTGTAGCACCTGACCTTAGACCTTACAGGTACCCGTATGCACAAAAGAGTGAGATTGAGAATATGGTTCAAAAAATGTTAGATGTTGGCATCATCCAACCTAGCCAAAATGTTTTCTTTGTATCAATTGTGATGGTTCATAAAAAGGAAGGTTCACAACATATGTGTCCATATTATAGAGATCTCAACAAGATGACCACTAAAGATAAGTTTCGTATTCCTGTCATTGATGAATTACAAGGAGCAATTTTCTTTAGCAAGTTGGATCTCTGTTTTGTATATCTTCAAATTAGAGTGAGGAAAGAAGAAATTTCAAAAGCAACCTTTATAACACATGAAGGTCATTACGAATTTTTGGTGAAGCCATTTGGCCTAACCAATGTGCCCTTCACATTTCAAAGTTTGATGAACTCTATTTTTAAATTATTCCTTGGAAATTTGTTTTAGTATTCTTTGATGATATATTAATCTATACAAAATCTTGTGAAGAGTATGTACACCATTTGACAGGGTCTTCAAACTATTGGAGGAGCAACAACTATATGTCAAGCTTTATAAGTGTGCCTTTGAGGTTTAGGAAGTGGAATATTTGGGTCATATTGTATCTCTTGAAGGCGTCAAGGTGAGCCCTGGAAAAATTAAAGCTATGATGGAACAACCAATTCTGAAAACCTTGAAGAATCTTAGAGGATTCTTAGGATTGACAGGCTATTATGGAAAGTTCATCAAGAATTATGGTCAAATAACATCTCTAACATTGTTATTGAAAAATGAGGCATTTTTGTGGACTCAAGAAGCAACCAAAGATTTTAAAAATCTTAAAGAAGCTATGTGTACAACTCTTGTATTAGTGTAATACCCCTATTTTGGACTTTGAACCCCTATTATATTTTCTGCTAAGTATTATTTCATTTATACTTAGGAAAGTTAAGAAATATGATAAAGTGGTTTCTATTGACCATGTGGACCAGTACATTAAAGAGGGAGTCACAGTCCCCTAAGGTTGGAGGGAATAATGCCACTTAATAATAATAATAAGAAATTATTATTGGAGACAATTGGCAAACCCTAAAGAAAAGAATTGAGAGATTAATGAATTAAAAGAATTCATATAATGAGGAAAAATTCCCCTAACAGAATAAAAGGTGAAAACTCATTGAAACTCTCATTATTCATTATGCATTATTCACAATCTCATGAGCTGAACACACAAGAACAATGGGAAGGGAAAGCAAACCCCGAGAAAAATGAAGATTGGTGAGGGAGGACAGATTTGGGAGAACTAAACTGGTCCTAAAGCCAAGTAATTGTGGGCAGATTTGGGAGGACCAAACTGACTCAGTTTAAGAGAAATCATTCAGCTTGGTATGAGCTTGGACACTTAATTGTGTGCAGGTAGGAGAACTACTCCAAGCTGCATGGGTACTGCATTTACCTGAATAGGCTGTGAATTATTGATTCTCTTAATGGCTAAGGCTTAAAAGTACCTGGAGCACCCTGTAGCTCAGGAGGAATGAGTTGGGTGTTGGGTTTCCTATTGCCTTGAAATATCCTGAACAACTTGGGGAATAACAAGTTAAGGGTAAACTAAAAACTATACTCTACCTGGGGGATTGTGAACTCAGCTCGAGGGTGACCTAAGAGCAAGGAGAAATTGTTGGTCAAAGGCTGGGAGGTTTGTGCTTGATTCCACTGGTTAGCAGATTCAGATAAGTGTTTATATTCCGAACTTTCAGAGTATTTGTTTTGGAACAGTATTTATATATGTTTTCGAGTATATCTGATTTACAGTTGAATGGTATATGTATCATATCTGACTGTATATCTATTGTTTCATGGTTATTCTGAGCATGAATCTCTCTTAGACATCTAGATCTCTATAATGAGTTTATCTTATGATCATCTTTTAAGATCTGGAATTATTTTTGTTATGGGTCGGCTGTGAAAATACTTACATTCTATTTGCAGTAGATATACAACATTAATACCCCTATACTGTTTAAAATGTATACAATATCTAATATAATACTGATATGAATCATGTGCTAACCTAGGGTTCGCTGAGGCATGTTTTCATATTGCAGGTGTTTGTATTCAAATATATTCCAGTATTTAATAAAGGTCTTATGTCTTGCATTGTAATGCTACAAATAAGGCAGACATGTAAACCTGAAGGTTTACATGCCTAGCCCTTATGTTTATCAAGTCTTTCATAGTAGAGTTTGTTTCAGAAAAGATAAACCCTGATAATGCTAGAGTTCAACCCTGTTATAGTTCTGAGTCATTATTTTGGACAAAGTTTGTTATTCTATGTAGATCTGGTCAAAATCGACTGTATGCAATTACATTGCATTCTGGGCTAAGTTTCTGAACATTAGTTAGTAAACTACATATTGCTACATATGATTTCTGAATTAAATCAATGAATAAATATCAGTCTGAGATAGACGAATATCGTTTATTTAGATAAGGGTCATGTCATTCTATTAATGTTAAAATGGATGTATTTTCTGATGGCGATATGCGACTCATGGATAACCCTGGTCACAGTAACATATATGTGCATATAAAATGAGTGTTTCATAAATGCATTCAGTATAGAATGAAAACGTTTCAAGTATATAAGGGTTTTTCCCTTAGAAGGAATACTATTATTATTATTGTATGAAGCCGCGCATTCATAAGTGCTTGGTATTCTAAGCTTGCGTTTGCACTTATGGTTAACAATTTATTGCATACATTAAATAAATAAACATTCTCTAAGTAACAAATGCATTTCGTATATTTAAACATTGATGAGGATAGACATCGAATCGATTCACTTAAACATTCACTTGTGCATATAGGTGGGCAGGCTCAACGCCTTCACCCTAAACATATTCTTAATGCAAGAATCAAACCATATTACAGTATGCTATTATGAATGGAAGCGAAATCATGAAGGATGCATGGCATGAGAACGATTTTCCATTTAAATGAGCATTTAACAACGTATTCACCATATGTAGCTATCAACGAATCCTTATGCTCATGTTAACATCTTATGCATCTAATATTGATTATTATGTGCAAACAGTGGTAAAGTAATAACGCATACATTGCATATTAATATTGAATGCCGAGGGCATATAAACTTGCAAACCCTGTTTTCCAAAGTGCATAACATTTATAAATAATACATACATACCGACGAGAAACACAGGAGTATCATTATAAAGTCAAGCTGGGCTTGCAAACAAGTTTTCATTATGAAACCAAATTGTTTACCAAATACATAGATAGAGTATGGAATCGTAAAGGCTGTGGCGTTGCCACATTAATTACAAAAGCAGACGTTTACATAGAATCCTGACGCCTCTGCTAGGGGCAGAGTATCGTTGGAGGTTTTCCTTAAAATACACATGACAGTGGGGAGTGCCCTGGACCATAGTTCTTTAAGTGCACAATAGTCCTGCGATGACAATGGAGCATCTAGAGGTCACATCGACCCTCTCAAAGGTGGGCTTTACGCCCTATCGAATCGGCCAAGGGCCTTGCTCCTTAAAAACACAAAAACGAAAGCAGGAGGGAACCCTAACATTTAACCGATAGCATTTAAGTAACTTTGTCTCCACCAACAGGGTAAACCAAACCTGAGGCTTTGGTATGGCGAGTTACCTGTTGTCTTAGCGAGCCACCACGTCTCCACGTTGGTTGCTAGCTTGCAGGAGTGCTTCCACTCCACTCTCGTCGTTGGTTTCCTGCACAGTGCAGCATGGCGCGAGGTCACAAACTCGGGGTTACACCCAAAACCAAATTGATAACGAAAGTTACATGACGCAAGGACAAGCTGCTAAAGAGTTAGAAATGTGACATTACCAGGAGAAGTAGCAGATTCACAGCGCAGCTCGGCTCCGGTTGCACCTGCCACATTACCACCACAAAGGTTAAACATTGGTACTTTACATTGCAAAACGTAAATGTAACTTACAGTCAAGAGTGACTTCATGTAAACGCAAAGCTTGGGAAAAGAAAACCCTGTAACTTACCTTGCAAACAATGGTTGTGCTGGACTTGGTGCTCATCGGTTCAGTTGGCATCCATGAAAGCGAAGGTGCAGCAGCATGGTGGCGAGTATCCACCATAGACCGCTCAGAGCCGAGGCTCCTGGCGCAACACAACATCAATGAGCTAAGTGCATAAGGGAAACGACTATCAACAGGGTACACTAGATGGTGCAGGTGGAGACCACTGCATCTGGTGCAGTTTGAAGTTAATGCATACATGGACGTGGTCGGGCGCGAAATTCCATTGCTAGCAATCAACGGTGTAAAAATTATCACATTAACCCATGCATTGTCCTAGATCACCATCGACGGATCAAAATGAAGGGAGGTTTTAATGCAGCACAATGTTGGTGTACAATACGCCTCGGTGTAGCATCCCACTGACGGAGTTCCATTAATGGAATGAACCACCCATTTCACCAAGTCGCCAAACATTTAACACAACAAGTGTGCGACCCTCCTTTGACGTGAGCAAGAAGCAAAGTCACTTGCCAACATGACAACCAGTAACGGGTTTAAAATGTGTGGATGGATTGGTCAATCCTGTGTGGCGCAAGCCACGAACCACACAGGCCACCAATTGGTACGAGCTAGCTTGGAACCCATTGAGTCATATAGCAGTAATACACTTGTAACGTGGGGTGGTGCTACGTTCTTTCGTAGGTGCCATGTCATGGTCAATGTGGTATTATGGATGCCCTGTCGTAAAGTTTCATGGATCAGTCTCAACCAAAAAATCTAAGTGTTAACGGTTGGAGAGTGAGCCATGTTGTGTGGTAGGGTCGGCTTTCATTAGTGACCACTTATTTTTAAACCATGCATTAAATTCTTAAGTGTGTGTTGAGCCTTAGGCTAACGTTTTCATTGTCATATATACCTTACAGTATATGCTTATGGGTTGGCTCGATAAGCCTTAGAAGAAGCGCTATGTATCGTATATAAATATATATACATAGGACCATATATATATTTACACACATTTATATTTATAAGTGTTATACTATGGCCCCAAATTAATATGTGGTTATATTAATGAGTCGAACTTACATTAGGTTGCAACGTATGTGACCTTTGTACTTAAAGAAATATAAATCCAAGCTTTAATTAGTGTGATATGTATATGTTATTAATACATAGGGACTATGTATTAATACATACATATAATTATATATGTGACCATTATCATTTTATTTATATATTCTATAATCAATGATATAAATGGTTAATGAACCATGAAGCCATTGCAATTTGAATGCTTGTAATATTAATAATAATATTAACACATGATGGCATGTATATGTATAATCAACCCATATAAATAGATGGAGGAAGAGTATGGTTGTCAAATGGTGAAACCAATAATAATGTAATTGTATTATGGTTGCAGGACAGTAATGAACATAGGACTTATGTATCGTTAGGCAACATTGTTCTGTCTATTTACGTGTTAACTGTATGCTGCTTAGGTATGTCATTGAGTTGTTACACCCTTGGTACAGACAGTTTGTATGTGTTCAATGTCGCATTTTATAGAGGTTAGGATGTGTCATCATGTTGGCATAGAGGACCTCCACGTCACACACGCTTGTTCATGTATGTCAGTGTTGTGATACTTAAGACGTAAGGGTGCGTATAGTCTGAAAGACTATAACACTTCGGTAAAAATTCATGACAAGCATCTCCGAAGAAGGTGTGATAGAATTACTTAAATTGTTATGCTTCTGATATATTTCTAAGTATAATTATTATCTAATGGCGTAACCATGAACAAAAGTGTAGGGCTGTAGGTCCGTGCAAACAATTTTTTTTGGTAAGAGGAGACATGACAATTAGCCACACTTGTCTTCACATTTATTATTATTATTTTGGAATGTGATGCCTCAGGGCATGGCATTGGTGCAATTTTAATGCAAGAAGCAAGGCTCCTTGCATTTGAAAGTTGTCAACTTAAAGGAAAAAAATACTCAAACCTATTTATGAAAATGAATTGTTGGTCATACTACATTCAATTAAGAAATGACACCCTTACCTAGTAGGAATACAATTCCGTTGAAGAATGTAACTTCAAAAGATATTCTTATTGTATTATTGTTGTACTTCCTTTGAAAAATATTCATATTGTATTTGATCATGTACAAACTCTAAAATAAATCATATAAAATAAACAAGTCGGCCCAGTGGAGGGTGCATCTTCCTGTGGAGGTAGATTCCAAATTCGTGAATTTTCAAATTTGATCCGATTCTGCAGAAACTATAGCGAATGCATAAATTAGGGTTTCCAATTTTTGGAAGTTCTGTCCACAAATTTGGAATAAAAGGACCTTTTCTCAACTCTCCTTAGGGAGGGACATCTCTCTCGCCATTCATTTTTTCAAGAATCCAAAGTTGAAAAATGAGGGTTCTTATGACAAACCCTAGGTCATTCAAAAGTCAGATCTCAGAAGGCATTGAAGCAAGCACTTGATTGGAGCTTCTCATTTGGTAAGTCCTACTATCTTTATTTCCATTTGAGATTCTCATTTTATTAAGATGACAAACAACACCAAGCTTGAGGATAAGCTTGAAGGAGCATATAACTTCCGTGCTTGGAAGTATAGAGTGATGCTCATTCTAGAAGAGAATGAGTTGGACAACTATGCCAAAGAAGAAGTTGCAAAGCCAGAGGGAGATGAAGACAAATCTAAACACAAGAAGAACTTGGTTAAGGCCAAGAGGAACATTGCGGAATCCATTAAGGATCACTTGATCCCCCATATCTCATCTTTGAAGACCCCTAAAGAGATGTTCAATGCATTGAAGAGATTATTCGAAGGGAAGAACATCAACATAAAGATGACCTTGAGAACTCAACTCAAGGGTGTGAAGATGCAGAACTAAAAAAGTATCCAATCCTATTTCACAAGGGTCTCCCAAATCAAAGAACAACCAGAAGCTATTGGATATCGTGTTGAAAGTGTAGAATTGGTGATGACTACATTGAATGGTCTCCCAAGGTCATGGGAATCATTCATTCAAGGAATATGTTCTAGAAGGAAGCTCATCAATTCAGTAGGCTTTGGGAAACTTGTGCTCAGGAAGAAACCAAAATTGAAGCCAAAGAAGAAAAGATGGGAAAATATGATAACCAAGGCTTGGAAGCTCGTGCAAAGAGGAGCAAGAAAGAAGATCACTCTCACAAGTCTAGAGGATTCCACAAGAGTCAAATACCTCCTAGAGACTACTCAAACTTCAAATGTTACAATTGTGATGAAATGGGACACATTGCAAGAAATTTCCCCAAGAAGAAAGGCAAAAACAAGAAAGGAAATAAGAAGAGGCATCATGTGTTGATGTATATGTAACTTCGGAATGTATTTCACATATATGTATATTGTATTCCTATAGAGATGGTATTATTCCTCTATAAGGAAGTGTCGTCATTTATATTGTAAGTGTCGTAACTTATACTTGATGGGTTATTAGACCACCTTGTTTGGGGTCGGCCCTGTATAAGTCATGTGGGTCAAAGGGTTATTAGACCACCCTATTGGGGGTCGGCCATGTGGGTCAAAGGGTTATTAGACCACCCTATTGGGGGTCGGCCCACTCAGCATTATGTTATGTGGTAAAGTTCGAGCCTACATGAGTTAGGTAAAAAGGCAAGTCAAGTCAAGAATAAATAGAGTGCGGGAGGCACTCTATTTACTCACTCACTTCTCACACATGCACTCAAGGAGGAGTGGTGCACTTATGGAGTAGGAGGATCTTCTGCTAGGTTATGGCTATCTCTCTTGGTTGGTTGTATCATTGCTCTATCTATCTCTGAGGAAGTTATTGGGGTTTTTCACCTTTATGGTTTTCCCTAAGTAAATCTTTGTGTCTCTTGTGTGCTTGCATTATTGTCTCCATGATTGATATGCTGTAGATATGCTGTACATGTTGTTCTCTCAGTTAAGATCCTAGATCATATTGAAGTAAATTCAGAAAATTTAACATCATGCTCATGCCCCCAGAAGATGACGAACCAGTTAATAAGAAAGCAAGGGAAGATTCCTCAAGTGATGAAGAATATGTCTTGAACTTTTGATGATACAATAGTAATTGGAGAGTAAGAGGGAGGCTTGTACAAATTAAAAGGCTAACTAGATCAAGCATTGGGTCATGACACCATGGAACCAAGTGAACTATGTCTTCCACATATACACTACAAGGATTTACCGACAGGTCTACCCAAGATCCAGACAAAACATGAAGGGATATGAAAAGGATGTGCATGAGCCAAGAATGTGAAAAGTTCATTTTCAAGAAGTGATAACAAAGCGAAGGAGATATTGAATCCAGTACATGAGGACCAAGGATGAAGACTTCAGAAAGTTCCAGTCTAGACGAAGAAGAATATCAAGGTCTTCAGAATCAAATGATGGAACAAAGTACACTTCCAAAAACTCCAGTAACTTCTGCAAGGAGGAAGAAACGAAGAGGGAACCTACAAAACACCTAAAAGATAAGTATTTACTATCATTTGAATTCCTAAGTATTTTGAAGGACATTGATCATAACAATTACATATAGATCCATGATGCATTTTTCTTTTATGCACTTATATATGATTAAGATTGACTAGCAGTAGGCTCATGTAGTGCATGTTATGGGTAAGTGGCCTATAGTGCTGCACAATATCCCATGAGCCCTTTATGGAGCTAGTCTAGGATGAAACCTCTTTGCTAACATGTTGAGAGTAGTGCACACTCTTAATAGTATGTTCTGATAGAGATGGAAGGAATCTAGCTAGTTACCGTGTATACAGGATATGGATAAGTGTTGTGCCAAAGCATTGCCTAATATGCATTAGTTACATGGTTGTGTACATTATGCATAATAAGTTGTAATTACATGGAATGATACTAATCATAAGACTAAATTTGACTTGTAGGGAATATCGTGTGCTATGACCTACAAGAGAATGACAACGAGACTTGTTCCTAAGAACAAGTGATGAAGGTTCAAACAAATTTACAAAATCAAGCATACTACAGAAGTATAAGGCAAGGTTCATGGTTTCTCTTAGAAAGAGGGATTCAATTGTGACGAGATGTTGTTTCTCCTATAGCAAGATACACTTCAATTAGAGATATACTTACGATAGCTACACTGATGAAGTGGAAGGCACACCAGATGGACGTGAAGACTCCTTTCCTAAATGGTGCGGTGGAAGAAGAAGTGTATGTGGAGAAGCCACTGGGATTTGAGACACATGACATGAAGAATCATGTGTGCAAATTGAAGAAGGCCTTGTACGGTTTGAAACATGCACCTAGGACATGGTATGCCAGGATTGATGGGGTTTTGGACGAGCTTGGGATTTACCAAGAGTAAAGAAGATTCCAACCTTTACTTCAAGGTTGAGGATGGGAAACCAGTGATAGTACTATTGTAGGTAGATGATTTGTTTCTGACAAGTGATGAGAAGCTCATAGAAAAAACGAAGAGGAAACTCACCGCAGAGTTTGAGATAAAAGACCTGGGTATGATGCACTATTTCTTAGGTCTTGAGGTGTGGCAGAATCTAGAAGAAATTTTCCCGAGTTAGGGAAAATATGCGGTAGATATCCTGAAGAGATTCAGGATGATGGATTGCGAGTTCATGGCCACACCTATGGCATCGAATATGAATTTGCTGTGTGATACTTCTTCAGAGATGGTGGATGCCATGGTATACAGGAAGATGATTGGCTCGTTTATGTATCTAAAGAACAAGAGGCCATATTTATGCTTGGTGGTGAACACATTGAGTCAGTACATGGTATATCCGAGACATGTTCACTTGGTTGCGGCAAATCATGTGTTGAGGTACATGAGGGGTATGATTGATTATGGCATTAGATATGCGTCAGATCAAAAGATTAACTTGCAGGGTTATGTTGATGCTGATTGGGCCAATAGTGTCATAGATAGAAAGAGCACATCAGGGTGCTGCTTCATTTTGGGATCTTATATGATCTCATGGTTCAGTAGGAAGCAGACGAGTGTGGCACTCAATACAATCGAAGCAGAGTATATGGTAGCTTATTCGGAAAGATGCGAGGCAGCGTGGCTTAAGAAGTTGGCTGCAGGTTTGTTCAATCTCGAGTTAGAAGCGACTTGCATTCTCTGTGACAACTAGAGTTACGTGAAGTTGTCTGAGAAACCGACGTTTCATGACAAGTCGAAGCACATCGAGATCATATATCACTATATCAGGGATATGGTGCAGAGAGGAGCAGTGAGGCTCCAATGTATAGCAACAGAGGAGAAGATAGTTGATGTGTTGACCAGGTCTCTACCAAGAGTGAAGTTTGAGTAATTAAGGGACAAACTTGGAGTGGTCCATATCAAGAGGGAGTGATGAGTAACATAGCACATGTGAGACATAATTAGTCACGGGTTATGTGATGTAACTGAGTCTCCAGGGCATGTCTCCACTTGAGATGTGAGTTGTAACCAGTAGTCACGGGTTATGTGATCTAATTGAGTATCCTGCACTACACTCATGGGTTGTAGCAGGTATTCATGGGTTATGTGACATAATTGAGTCTCCTGGACTACACCCCTTAGGATGCAGCAGGTAGTCACTGTGTGTGACGTAATTGAGTCTCCTAACTACAGTGCTATGTTGGAAAACACACATGTGCGAAGACGTAGGTTTCCAACCTAGGATGTTCTCTACATGAGGTGACGTGGTAGCAGATAGTCACTGGGTATGTGACGTAATTGAGTCTCCTAGGTAACACTCACAAGGTTGTGTTGTACCTATGTTGATATGTGACGTGGTAGCAGGTAGTCGTGGGTTATGTGATGTAATTGAGTCTCCTAGGATACACTCACAAGATGATTTGGACACATGGTGAGGTAACCCACGTGTTCGTTGTGTGTGACGTAATGTACATTCCTGGGATGGACCCATCAGATGGATTTCTCATTCAAAGAATCAGTGTGAGGTAATGCAGGTGGTCGTTGTGTGTGACGTAATGTACGTTCCTGGGTTGGACCCATAGGATGGATTTCTCATTCAAATATGTAGGGTGAGGTAATGCAGGTGGTTGTTGTGTGCGACATAATGTACACTCTTGGTATGGACCCACCGGATGGTTCAAAACTTCTAGTGATGTAGAGATTCAAGAGAGATGCCATAAGTCAATGGTTAGAGTACAGAGTTGTAGCAACGGGATGATGAGTATGGTAGTGACAGAAGAATACCTTCCTTGTTAAGAAGGAGTGTTCAAGAATGTAACTTCAGAAGATATTCTTATTGTATTATTGTTGTACTTCCTTCGAAAAATATTCATATTGTATTTGTTCATGTATAAAACATAAAATAAATCATGTAAAATAGACAAGTCAGCCGAGTGGGTAAACTGCCCCAAACAATGGGTAGTTTGCCCCAAACAATGGGAAAAACTGCCCCAGTCAGGTCATCCCAGTTAGGGAAAGTCAAGTCGTCCCAATTAAGTAAAAAGGCCAGCTTTTGGCTAGTATAAATAGAGTAGCACCTAGCTCATTTAGTGCATAATATTCTCACTCACTCAAGTTCGCATGAGTAGAGGCAGAAGGACAAGTTCGCTTGGGAGAAAGAATAGCTGCATTGAAGAAATATTTTATTGGGGTTTCTATTGTATCTTGTTTTTGAGTTATTATACGAGAATGACATTGTACTTTCTGATGATTCTATACTGAAGAAGTTTTGCTGGGTTTTTCCCATGAGAGGGTTTTCCCAGGGTAAATCTTTGTGTTCTCTTGTTATGCTGTGCTTGTCTATCTTTCAGTGATCCTATTGCATATGGTTATTGTGATAATAATATAAATTCTTTGAATATCTAACATAACCATCTTGGAAGTGTCAAAATTATAACAACTTCAAGGTAAGAAAAGATCATGAAGTACTTGGAACAACGATTATCTTCAAAAGAGAAACAAAAATGGTTTACAAATATGAATGAGGAGGATCTATCTATGAACCTATGACATAGTACCTCTGATCATATGATATTAAAAAATACTCCTAATTTAATTAGATATTAAGGAATGCCTCTAAAAATCATTTTTTTGATCCCCTTTCCCAATACACCTTTGAAATAAAAAACCTATTTTAATTAGATATCCCGTGTTTCATTTTTTCCATTAAACTTTTAATATCCCTTTTTATTTTTACCCTTAGTATGGTGACATGATGCAAATATTATAACCTCTAGAAACCTTGTAAGGTGAAAAATGAAATCTTAGTGAGAGAAAATATTTTAAGATGGGGAACAACCCTCTGAACAAGGTTAAGTTCATACATAGTCGTTCCAATCAACGACACACCACATTCAATCACAATCATAACTATTCAAACACCACTCTGATTCCAAACACAATTAGATTCACACCACCTTTACACATAATTAATGTTGGAATGTGTAATGTTAATTTTGGAAGTGTAATAATGTATAGGGTGATGTCGTAAGATATTATGATGTCTTATCTAGCAAAAGAAGACATTATTCTCTTCATAACTCCATATATTATGCATCATGGAGTAATATTATCATATTATCATTCATTATATAAAGAGGTGGAAAATAATTTATCCCACATGTATTATGGGATGTAATTATTCCATACCTCTAGTTATACAATAGAGGTGAAGGAGACCATTTGGTTAGGATGTTGATATATTGAAAGATATTGTGAACAATATTGTAAAGCTTCCATAACATAAGTGGGTGGCGCTCAAGTGTAAGAGAGAATATTTCTAAAGAATAAAGAAGACCAAGCCTTCCTGTGGATGTATCCCATTTGGGGTTTTACCTTGTATATCTTGTGTACTATCTTTTTTCTTTTCCTCTCTTACTATTTGATTATTTGGTGCTTGTATACACCTGAAAGTAGACTAGTTGATTCCTGCTATTGATTTACATGTTAGTAAATATATTGTTGTATGTTTTTGCATATTTTTCAATATTATAACATGGTATCGGAGTTGGTTATTATGTTTTATTAGAGATAAGATGTCATTGATGTCAAACATTGTGTTGAAGATGATCAGATTTGATAAACAAACTATATGATACTTGTTTCATTGTAAATCATTGAGATACTAGAAGTTGGAGTTATTGTATCTATGTTTATATAAACAAAATGAAGGGAGATATCAGAAGTTGGAGTTCCTGTAGCGACTACTGGAAGTTAGGGTTCCTATAGCGACTCCATACAAGAAGAATGTGTTTTGCTACTAGAAGATTTGGGCATACTAACCTTGACAAAGAATCCAATCTCATACTTTCAGTCATGAGATTGTCACGATGACAATATATGCCTGGAAGCCTGATCAATGAAGAAGTAGAAACAAGAAGACATAAAAGTACTTATGGATTCCACAATAGCATAATAATTGAAAATAATATTTCTAAATTATGGTCAAGGACCTGCTCGATCTTGTGATAATTACTTAGGTGACAAAGGCAATGTTTTACGATCTCCAATGTGTTTTTGCTGCAACATCCCCCCCAATTGTTTTTGTAAATATTGGGGCCCCTCCTTTAGTTTGTTAAAAGGTTTGCTTAGAAGTCAAGCCTCATCGAAAGGACCTTTTTTTTTTCTTACTTAGTTTTTGAGTTTGTTTTATTTTTTGCTTAAGTCAAACTCAATTTTCCCGGCCGAAACGGTGGAATGACTCGCCGAGTTGAGCCACAATGGCTGCCCCTTTTTGTTAATTTTTTTGAGCTTTCCTGTTTCGGAATAACTCACCAAGTTTCGTCGCATCAGGCAGGCGGGTTTTTGTTGAGTCGTGAAGTCATTTCGTATCGAGCGAACTTTCCTGGTCTCACCACAACCTTGGACGAACTCACCAAGTTTGGCCACAATGTCGCTTGAACTCGACCAATACATCCGCAGCGCAACCTCGAACATTGTCATTTCCAAGTTTTTCTTGCGGCGGACCTCGTCCTTTTGCACCGATAAAGTTAGCCAAAACTTTGTCGTCTCGTTTCGCATGAGCTCAGCTAGTCCTGCCGCAATCCTTCGCTCCAAACTCGCTAGTCTTCACCGGCCTATGGCGCATGAACTCAGCCATTCCCGCCACAACCGTAGGGTGAACTCGCCAGGTTTGTCCTATTTCGACGGTCATCCTTTAATGCCAAATCATGCCGAAAAGACCTACGGTCTAGTCGCCATAATGACATTTTAAGAGCCTCACCCACCCGTTTAATTGATCATACATGCCAAGCTGCTATATGAAGGATTTGGGCATTTGAAAAGCTTCATTGCTCATTGGTTAGTCGTGTGTTTGAAACCTCGTTCAAGGTCGCGTCGAGCCACTGCAATTCAGCCAAGTTGCAACACCATCAGCAGCTCCGAATCTCATTGCTCCCTGCTGGGTAGGTGGTTTTTCTAAGCTTCTCATTCGTTATGGTTAATGTTTTTCTTTTACATTAGCCTGAAAGCCGCAGTCATGTTGTGATCTATTATTGTCATCCCCAAGCCTATTAGGGCTTATAGCTGACTCAACCCGAGTTCCGACCCACCCAAAGCCAGCATGCTTGGCAATATCTGGCCATAATCACCTATCTTAGCTCATGCGCATCCTCTTATGAAAGTCCCGAGCATGCTAACCCGAGTTTCAAGCAGAAACAACCTGTCTGTAAAGCTAGCATCGCCCGTCATCTTAATTTTTTTGGAGCACGTTGTTGTCTTTTCATAGAAATTTGCCATCTTCAAAGTTTTCTTATACCGTGCCTATTGTTTTCATAATTTTAGTTCAATGATTAATTATGCATTCTAGGTTGATCATATATCTACTGATGCATCATCGCTGAACATGTTTAAGCCACAATGCCAAAAGGTGGAAAAGGAAGGCAAATATTACCGAACTAAAATTAGTTGGCGTTGAGGCAAGGGTCAAGATTTTATTCGAGGACACTAAGTCTGTCACGGGCGTCCCTCCTGAAGCCAAGTGGGGAGACGTATACCGCATGATAAGGGACCAAGACATCCCTGGAGCACTCTTGGAGGAAGGATACTTTTACCAAAACATCAGAAGCTCTGGTCTATCTAAAGCTGGCACTCACCCAGAGCTCTTCCCCTGTTCAGAAGTGATCGGATGGATCTTGGAACATGCAAACGCTGAATCGAGAGTATTATCCGATAGAAAGGGAGAGGCTTTTGCCTCGTTTCATCTAGCCTATATCACAGGATCTTACAAGTTACCACGTCCTCAGCAGCAGTTGAATGACGAGTGGTTAGGGCAGCTGAAGATGGATAACTTGGGAATGGATAGAAAATTGTTAATCTCAGAAAAGCAGCTAAGAAAAAAGGAGAGTGATGAATATGAAGTCCAAAATCTGAGGGCCCCTTTCCAGCTGATTGCCCTTATGCTAAGTAGAATTTTTGGCAGGGCTGATGGAACTGTTTATAGGCTTCAATGGGTCTCCATAATTCATTACGTGGAATTCAAGGGAATGGTTTTTAATTGGGCAGACATCCTCTCGAATAGTCTATCATCCGCCATAGCCGCCGCGAAAGAAGGGCTGATCCTAAATAAGTTAGAATTTTACATATCATCTTAGCTCATAGATTGTATTCTGGCAAAGCTTCCTTTCCCAAAGTTGGGTTGCATGTGGGATCAAGTCAACACCCCAGTGTACACCACCTATAAGATTCTTTGGGCCCAGAATTACAAGAGGTAGTACAAGCTCGTTTGTGAAGAATTCATCATACCTTTGTATGAGCTAATGTTTAATGAAGAGCCCAATTCCTTATTTGAGAATTCCATGGAGGTCATGGAAAACTACGGCAATTTCTATTTTTCAGAGGAGGGTACCTATATAAGAATGTATGGAGGCTCCAAGCCACCATATCTCCTGCCCAGGTATGCTACTGATTTCGTAGTCCTCAAGGAGGCAGTGAGGCAAGTTTTTCTTGATGGAATTGGCGGATTTTTGAATAGATTGAAAAAGGCTTCTTTTCCCCCTTTGCCTTTCTATGTTGGAGACTATAAGTTCTCAAAGGTTTCATCAGCTGAATATTTTGTTCAGGAGTTAAGAGACTTTCAATTTGGAGAAATAGTCTTCCAAAGGAATGACAGGCGGAAGAAGGCTGCAGAACATTGCAGAGAGATCCATGCTCACTTTGAGTATGCTCATTACTATGATGAAGAAGAGGAGGTGTATAGAGGGATCAGTCACATGACCGAGCTCCAAATTTTCCGTCACCTCAATAGTGGAGCTAGTTCTAGCTCCACTGCTGCCCAAGATGCCCAAGAAGCCGAACTGCGGAAGGAAAGAGAAGCAGCCGAAGCTCTATCCAATGAAGATCAAAGGCTTAAAGAGGAAGCTGAGAGGCTCCAAAAGGAAGCTGCTAAAGAAGCGTAGAAGGAAAAGGAGGACAAGCTGCGAGAAGTGGAAGCTCAAAGAGTCCAAGAAGAAGAGGTGGAAAGAATCCAATTGGAGGAAGCTGCTAGGATAGAAGTAGCTGAAAGGAAGCTGAAAGTTGAGGCTGCTAAAAGACAGAGAAAAGACGAAGAAGAGGAAGCTCGAAGAAAAGCTGAAGAGGAAGATAAATCTAAAGAAGATGCCGAAGCAAAAATCCCGAGCATGCAAGACATGGATATAAACCTCCCCATAGGAGAGCTCCCGTTTGTTCCTTTTACCCCATCGAAGAGCCACACTGTGTCCCAATGGGACAAGTTTGTTTATAATAAGAAAATAAAATCCATTGTCAGAGAAACAGAGGCAAGGGTGAAAAGACCCTTCCAGCCGGACATTGTCCCTAAGCATGAAACCACTGTTATGCAAGGCACTCAGAATGTTCCTGAGTTTATGGGATTTGCCACCGTGGTTGCTGCTAAGCAAGCGCAGACAATGTCGGCAAGCTGGTGGCTGAAGTGGAGATGAGTAAAAGGAAGGCCCGCCATTTGCAGCTTACCCTAGTAAAAAAGAAGGCCTATAGAGATTTGATGGTTAAAAAATGTGATACCCTTGTGTCAGAGCAAAGGGAGTTATTGAGAAGGTTTCGACACCTTGAAGCCGAAAATGAAGCTTTGACAGTGCAAATGATGGTCCTATAGGGAGAAAAGAATGATCTCGATGCTAGGACCCTTCAGTTAGAATCAGATAAATTTGATACCACTTAGCAGATCGAAGATTTAAGAGACAATGTTGAAAAGTTGGAGGATGGTAAAGAATTGTTGGAGCAGCAGCTCAAGCTCACAGCCAGCAAGGCTAGTGATTTGAGTCCCTTTCACAAGTAGTCCTGTGAGGCACTAAAGAAGATCCATGAAACACAGGAGCTCATCACAGAAGAAGTCTGCAAAGTGAAGACAATAGTGGCCAAGGTCAAGGAAATTAATTCTGAAGCCACTAGACTCAGAAAGAAATATGCGCGCATGAAGGAGGACATCGGGAAACATATTGAGTGGAGAGCAGGGAAGTCGGGATTCCCTGCCAATTTCGCTCCCAAGTCCATGGCAGGGTTCAAGGAAAATATGCACCTTCTGGAATTCTGCAATAATTGTGGTGTGAAGTTGAACTCCGTGATTCAAATCACCATTAAATAATGCAGCGATCTGTATCTTAAAATTCAGACCACTCAGGAGAGATGTCAAATGGTGATGCCCCAAACTATAGAAGACTTTCCAGACAAGGCCCAACGCTTGTGTGAGCTGAGAGATAGGCTAAGAACAGAGTTGGATTATATAAAGAAGATGGATGTTTTGACAGAAGAAGATCTTGACCATTGCATAGGGCAAGCCTCCATTCACGCACATATTCTAGAGGAAGTCCTCCAAGTCTCAGCAACGGAGTTAATTTATCTTGAAGAGGAGCTAGCTAAACATGAGGTATCCCTTAAGTTCATGGTCCCTATTACCACAAACGACATCATAAAAGAAACCAATTCTTGGGTGAATTACATAACTGAAGCAAGGAGAACAGCAAAAGTGGAAGCACCGGCTACAGCAGAGGCACCAACAGAGGGCTGAGGTGGCATTTCTTATTTTTCTGATTAAAATCTGGAGCATTTGTGCCTCTGTTATTTTAAATGTTAAAGACAGCTGGAGTTTTGCTCCCGTTTTCCTTTTGTAAAACTTTTGAGGATTTATTCCACTTTTGTAAAATAGGCGCTAAATGACAAATTGAAGATTCCTAGGATTAGGGTACACTTGGCAGCTCTGGGAGCATTTTGTAAAGATATATATAGATGAATAGAAGATAGTGAAAGGACTTTTGGCAGGTGAAAAGACATTTTCTATCTTGTACGTGAACTGATTTGCTGCATGTATAAGGAATTCGATTTTTGCCTAAAGAAAGCCTGGGAGACTTTCCTGAAGGATGTGTTAAATGTTTGCTGGATTATTCCTGTGTCATCAATACATTACTGTGAGATCTTTCCTTGCTGTCATGAATTGCTTCTATGTGATGAATGTTCTCATAATTTTATGTGCAAAGATGTTTATCTCAAATGAGTAATGGAACGTGTTAATTAAATCAAACCTATCTTTGATATCTTTTATCTTCTGCTGGAAATGCATATTTATGATTAAATATCTATTTGTGCAATCTTTAGATGTTTCTTTCAGTTTATTGCTCATATTTATAGTTTGCTCCTTGCAAGGATAGATTATATTTGCTTATATAGTTTTAGATTAATTTTGCTTAATTACCTGCATTTAGCTTAGAGCACTTGCATATCATCTTTAGAATAAAATACATAAACGGTGGATCGGGCTGCAACCGGTACAAAGAATACAAATCTTCACATCTTACCCGGTAGCCGGAACCGTTAACTATATGGATTCCCCACACAAAATAGTGAGCGATCTAATTGGGCTTGCTTACCGGGGAGAATCCCTTGCTGATGATGCTACGATTTTTGAGGCATCAATAGTTTTTGGCACTAGAAGGAGGGCCACCAGTGCATGGCTGGCAGAGGAGATCCTTCCATTAGAATAAATCCCACTGAAGACCCGCTTGAAACAACTATCCCAGACAATTTAGATCTGGAATCAAGAAATCAAGAAAATCCCAATTCTAAAACATAACAACAAGAAACACTGTACGCTATCCCTTTTGAGGAAGTAAACCGTTTTAGAAGACATACTCACTCTTACGTTAGGAGCATTGGAGGATTAAATATTGTTCCTTTGCTGCCCAGAATTAGAGATCCTAGGAGAGGAACGCAATACACAAGATATTCGGTTCTACTTTAGAGTTTAGAAGAATTCTTAGATTTATCTTTAGGAGAAATCAGTGAACCTTTTAATGAAGTTAGCCCCAAAACTCCTCCAAATCAAGAAGATCCACATACCTCACCGCATACACCACCACATTATCCACCATGAGCCATGGCTGTGCCTGGTTGGAGAGCGAGAGGGGCGCTGAATCTAGTTGGGCCATTCCACGATTTGCCAAAAAACCTAGAAAAGGTCTTGCCTAAATACGATCCCGGGAAAGGAGTTTCTGCTTAAGATCATCTTAAAAGTTTTTATTTAGCTTTGAATCTTCTTAATGTAGAACATGAAGATGTAGTCTTCCGCCTCTTTCCTTATGCTTTTGAACCCAAAGTATATTCCTGGTACTTTAGCCTGCAAGCTAGCTCAATAGCAAATTGGGAAGATTTTGAAAAATGTTTTTTAAAGATGTATGGAAGTCAAAAGACAGTAGCTACTCTTATGAAAGAATTGTTATCCATGAGAATGGAAAAGAAAGAGAAAGTTCAAGAGTTTAATCAAATATTTACAACATTGTTAAATAAATTTAGTGATGCAACAAAGCCCATTGAAGAATGTTTAGTGGAAAATTATACAACAGCTCTTGACCCCCCTTTAGTAATGTTCGTCAAAAGAACGAAGAAAACTACCATGATAGAAAACTTTGAAGAAGCCAAGAAGGTAGAAGAGGAAGCGGATAGCATTTCTAAACATTCTCTTGATCTAGAAGCAAAGCTAGCAACTACTAAAAAAACCTTGTTACTAACCAGGAATAAGGAAGAGCCATCAGCAGATATGGAAAACGTGGTTAAAATGATGCAAAAGTTGTCCAATAAAATTTTAGACCTTGAAAAAGATAAGGAAGATAGCACATCTAGGAAGCCTTTTAAACCTTTCTATGAGAGAAAAGAAAAAAATGGTCAGCCCCTTCCACCTATAAACAACTTTGCTATTTTGAATTTAAATGAAGTGGAAATGGATAATTTTTGTGCTTTCCATCAGGAACCACATTCTGAAAAAAGTTGTCCGCAATGGATAAATTCAATGAGTTTAGTAATGAACCAAATGCTGGATGCACAAATCACGGATCAGGAATATCCTCAGGAAGAACAGACCATGGAGGAAGAAGAACCCGCTCCAGACACCACTATGGTGCTGTGGGATTGGGTGCCTTTAACGGAGTTGATTGAGGATGACCCTGAAGAAAGTCAAGTTTCAGCAGTTAATATCACTACTCGTAGTAAGTGTCCAATCTTTGATCCAAAATCGACTACACCCAAGCCTAAAGTCTCCAAGGAGATACCTAAAAGGCACATCACTATTATCCCGCCACAACCTAAGGCCAATCCAACACCTGCAAATGGACCAAACGTAGAGATAACTCAGCAACCGAAAGTTACTTTAAACAAAACAGACAACCAACCAAAAGTTGCAAAAGAATGTGACATGGGATATGATATATTCGAAGACATCAAAAAAAGCGAAAGCAAACGTTTCCATATTTGATATGTGTAGTTTGCCTTAGCAACGAAAAGAAGCTGTTACAAGCTCTTGATCCCCAATCTAGCACTCCACTAGCAAGCACTGAGGAAGATCCTGAAATAAATGAAGCTAGTATTGGCGGAAAATCTAAATCCCAAACATTACCTTTTCTTTTAACTTTTGAAATTTTCAATCATGATGTGCATAACTGTTTGCTAGATTCCGGGGCTTCCTCGAATGTCATGCCACTGTCAATTTGCAAAAGGATTAATGGGTAGCCAATTCCATCCCTAGCTCAGATCATACAGTTAGATAGAACTGCTGTTAAAGTTATTGGGGAAATAAAAGATGTTCTTATTAGGTTGTCAGCAGATCCTAGAGTGTGTCAGTTTATTGATATAATGGTAGTTGATATTCCTGAAGCTTATGGATTAATTTTGAGTAGGGACTGGTCTACAAAACCAAATGGTTATTTCATAACAAACTGGTCTCACTTGTGGTTACCATATCAGAATAGGAAAAATCAGATTAAAGTACTAAGAGAACCGCACATGAAGCAAAACGTAACTCAGTTAGAAGAAGAGAATGAAGCTGTAGCTTTCTCATCTTCAGTTTTGGGAAATTGTTTTTAGAAATCGAGCTGGGTAATTATCAATCAAGAAATGTTAGCCATGAATCAGACGAACAGTCCGATCTCCTTCATTTTTCTCGGACTGATGATATTGACTGTAACATAGTTAGATTAGTTACTGACTTAGATGGTAAAGATACTAACTTAGTTAGATCAGAGAATGTTTTTTGGGTTCTATACTTTGACAGTTCCAAAACTTAGGAAGGATCCAGAGCTGGTTGTGTTTTAATTGACCCTGACAACAACAAACACTTTTTGTCTTGTAGATTAGAGTTTGAATGTACTAACAATACTGCTGAATATGAAGCTTTTGTCCATGGATTAAAGAAAGCCATCGGTTTGAACATTAAATACTTGAAAGTCTTTGGTGACTCAAAAATAGTCATCAAACAGGTGAGAGATACAATTCATTGTCTTTCACCACATTTAAAAGGTTATCAATCTGAGGTATGGGATTTAATTTCGCACTTTGAAGCTTTTAATATAAAATCTGTTCCTAGATTACAGAACACTGCGGCTGATTTATTATCCACTCCTGCTTCTAGGTTAGTGCCTACTAATAATAAGTGTTCTATCAAATTGGTTTTCAGTCCATCTGTTCCAGATAATATTACAAATCTCAGGGTGTTCGATGATGACAACCAGATCATTAGTTTCCTCACAAATGAAAACATTTTCTAGGAAGTTGTTATAGATGAAGAAAACATGATTCTAATCTACAAAACAAGGGCGCTGTCAAAGGAAATTTCATGCCCAAAGGAGTGAGATCACTTGAAAGTTTTTTGATTTGGAGAGCAAGTTCAAGAAGCCAACAAACGTTAAAACTCATAGCTCCTCTATGCAACATGAATTGGTAAATTTGGGCACATAGGTTGAACCAAAGTATGTTAATCTTGGTAAATGTTGTTCACCAGGTGAAAGAGATAAGTTCATTAAGATTTTTCAGCAATATAAGGATGTTTTTGCATGGACTTATGAATATTTGAAAACGTATGATACTCACATCATTCAACATGTCATACCAATGAAGGCAGGCATTAAGCCATTTCAGTAGCAGTTAAGAAGGATGCATCCGACCCTCGAACCTTTAATTCAAAAGGAGTTGAAGAAATTGTTAGATGCTAAGATCATTTTTAAAGTCCGGCACTCGGAATGGGTTTCTAACCTAGTTCCCGTAAGGAAGAAGTCAGGAGAGATAAGACTATGTGTAGATTTATGGAATTTGAACAGAGCCTCTGATAAAGATAACTATCCCATGCCTTCAATGGAACAAATTCTACAGATGGTATCAAGATCAGAACTTTTCTCTCTTCTAGATGGTTTCTCTGGCTATAATCAAGTATTAGTAGCCGAAGAAGACCATCTTAAGACTACTTTCTGTACTAAGTGGGGAACATTTGCATACCGAAGAATGTCGTTCGGCTTGATAAATGCGGGAGATAATTTCCAATGAGAAATGGACATTTCCTTTCGAGGATTGGGCGATCATTATGTTGTAGTCTATCTTGATGATGTGACAGTTTTCTCGAATAAGAGAGAAGACCATGTTTTGCATTTGAAGCAGTTTTTTGATCGCTGTAGAAAGTATGGTATCTCTTTAAACCCTAAGAAAAGTGTTTTCGCCTTTCTTGAGGGAAAGCTTTTGGGTCACATCATTTCAGAAAAGCAAATTTCGATATATCAAGAGAGAGTACAAGTTATCAACAAAATTCCCATGTTCCACAACAAAAATATATGCAATCGTTTATGGGCACTATCAATTTTGTTCAAAGGTTTGTTCCCGATTTCGCCTAGACCGTTAAACCTTTGCAGCAAATGGTAAAGTAGAGCGTACAATTCAAATGGACAGACTTGGAAAATGATGCATTTAAGGAGATCAAAGCAGCCATAGTTAGTGCTCCCTCTCTAAGAAGTCCATATTTTGACAAAGATTTTATTTTTCAGATGTGTTGTGCTCACGCAAAAGGTAGAATTAGGAGATGAATACCCAATTTCTTTTATGAGCACTGGTCTGCAAGGCGCTGAACTGAACTATCCTATTGTAGACAAAAATGCACACACCGTATTCAAAGCAGTAAAGCAGTTCAAGCCATATATTCTTAAGAACAGAACTAAAGTCGTAGTTCCTCACCCGGCCGTCAGATCCCTTTTCGTTTAATAGGAGTTGGGAGAAAGAAGAGGAAATTGGGTCACCGCTCTTCAGGAATATTATTTAGAACTTAAATCAGCCACCATCATTAAAGGTCAAGGTCTATGTAAATTACTCACTGAACATCCAGCTGATGAAGAGAAAAATTGGGAAAATGAAGCTGAGTTGAACATGGTTGAGGTATGCCCTATCTTCACCGCTCCTGAATCTTGATATAGAGACTTAGTGCATTATTTGCAGCAAGGGTACTTGCCAGAACACTGGATTTCTAAGAAAAGAAGGGCACTCCGTTTGAAATCAGTAGCTTATCAAATCATTGATGGAGTACTTTTCAGAAAAAAAATTATGATGGCATTTTTCTTAGATGTTTGGAGAAGGAAGATGCAAGTAAAGTAGTCAAAGAATTACATGATGGCCCTGCTGGGGGACATTATTCCGAAGATACAACAACTCACAAAATACTAAGAGCTAGGTATTATTGGCCCACCTTGTTCAGGGATGCTCACGCCTATGCTAGGAATTGTGATGTGTGCCAAAGAAGTGCTGGGAAATTACCAAAAGCAGTAGGACCGTTGCAGCCAGTTATTATCTCAGAACCCTTCAAACAATGGGGCATAGATGTCATTGGAGAAATAAAGCTGAATTCTTCTCTGCAGCACCGGTATATCCTGATGGCCACAGACTATTTTACAAGATGGATAGAGGTTGTTCCATTGCGCAAAATCAATGAGGATGCAGTTATTAGTTCTTAAAAGAGAACATCATAACCAGGTTTGGGGTTCCAATTTCCCTAGTCTTTGATAATGCAACTTATTTTTCATCTTTTAAGATAAATGAATTTGTTTATGAAAGAGGAATTAAATTACATTATTCAACCAATTACTATACCCACGGAAACGGATTAGCTGAATCTTCGAACAAAAACCTCATCCGGATCCTTAAGAAAAATGTGATTGAAAATCAGAGAAGTTGGCATACTGCTCTCCCAAATGATTTATGGGAAGATAGAGTTACTCCAAAGAATGCGTTAGGGGTTTCCCCGTAGACCCTTGTCTATGGTAGAGAAGTCATTCTCCCTCCAAACATCTTACTCCCGTCTTTGCAATTGGCCCAAGCTTCCCGAGGTTCCAGCAGTCAAGTTTTGCAATCTAGAATTGACAACCTGCTGAAACTTGAAGAATCCCGGCAGAAAGCCAAAGACCGTTTCCACAAACACTAAGACATAGTCAAAAGGTGGTTTGATAAAAGGAAATCTGGAAAAAGAATTTCTGAAGTAGGCGACTTAGTTCTGAAGTGGGACCATCCACATGAAGGTAAGGGGATACATACAAAGTTTCAACATTTATGGGTTGGCATTTACCAAATTTCTGAAAATCTAGGCCTGATGACGTACAAACTGAAAGACTTACAGTGAGAGGAAGTAACTCTAACTCTCAACGGTCTCGCTTTGAAGCAGTACTTCACTTAGTCCTCTACAATCTTTTTGTACATAAATAAACACTCTTGTTTCTTTCTTGATTGCTTGTTTGGTTTTTGTTTTCTATTATTTTCTTTAGTTGGCTTGTTTTGCTTTCCACCTTGCTTTATTCTCAGATTTTTTCTCTATTATTTCTTTAATAAATAATAGTCTAGGTTTTGGTGTAGAGGTGAGATAAAGTTCCAAACAAGACTCAGAATCCTGTAAGGTAGAAACCTACTTACAAAGCAATGTTTTTGTGACTTTGTCTTCACTGTTGAGTTTCTGAGAATGAAGAGATCCTTTTTCTGTTGGTTAGAATAACCTTGTTTTAATAACTAAGGTTCATCATTTCTCTCTTACTATCTTGGGGTTCCATTCACTCTAACATTAATACATGTCTCGAGGAGTCCACTAAAATAGACCCATGGAAAGGAATCATGTCTCACAAATGTATGGCATTTAAAATGATCCCATGCTGCAAATAAAAGCCAAAAGAGCTTATGATTAAATAGTCTGATTTCCAGAAATGCTTGCCTCAATTAAAGCACGACAGAGAAAAGCAAAGTAAATTCAATCAAGGAAGCTGTCCAAAATAAATCAGCACCAACAAGGTTCTTCTCCATCTGTGAAGCATAATAATCAAATAAATTTCTCGCCTACACAAAAGGACGTTATGGATTGAAGAACCTAAATCAAAGATGGAAGTTGAAGAAATTCATTTCTGGAAGGCTCAAATGGAAAAATCCATCAAGAAACATCCAAAATGATGCAAATAGCATGGGAACAAGGAACAAACGAATATGTCTGTGAGATATTGTTACAATCCTGTGGAGTCTTTTTAGTTGGCATCTGGGAGGAAGAATTCCAAAATGAACTCCATACTCAGGCCTTGAGAGAGTTTAAAATAAGTATGATTCTAAGTTACCTTTTCCCAAAATGACCATGATGATGAGAGTGATCACTGCATTCACAGAAGCTGAACTATGGAGACATTTTGTTACCAATATAAATCAACAGTTATTGGGCGCTAGTTTGTAAGTTTTCTACCCCTACAGAGAGTTTGTTTCAGAGATCTGTGTTCGCTAACGAATCGCCAATTGTTGTTGCTGCAACATCCCCCCCCAATTTTTTTTGTAAATATTGGGGCCCCTCCTTTAGTTTGTTAAAAGGTTTGCTTAGAAGTCAAGCCTCATCGAAAGGACCATTTTTTTCTGACTTAGTTTTTGAGTTTGTTTTATTTTTTTCTTAAGTCAAACCCAGTTTTCCAGGCCGAAACGGCGGAACGACTCGCCTAGTCGAGCCGCAACGGCCGCCCCTTTTTGTTAATTTTTTTGAGCTTTCCTGTTTCGGAAGAACTCACCACGTTTCGCCGCATCAGGTGGGCGGGTTTTTGTTGAGTTGCGAAGTCATTTCGTATCGAGCGAAATTGCTCAGTCTTGCCACAACATCGGACGAACTCGCCAAGTCTGGCCGAAACGTCGCTTGAACTTGTCCAAGACATCCGCATCGCAACCTTGAACCTTGTCTTTTCCAAGTTTTTCTTGCGGTGGACCTCGTCCTTTTGCACCGATAAAGTTAGGCAAAACTTCACTGTCTTGTTTTGCATGAGCTCAGCCAGTCTTGCCGCAGTCCCTCACTCCAAACTCACTAGTCTTCGCCGACCTATGGCGCATGAACTCAGCTAGTCCCACCGTAATCGTCGGGTGAACTCGCCAGGTTTGTCCTATTTCAACGGCCATCCTTTAATGCCAAATCGTGCCGAAAATACCTATGATCTAGTCACCATAACGACGTTTTAAGAGCCTCACCCACCCGTTTAATTGCTCATATGTTCCAAGCCGCTATATGAAGGATTTGGGAATTTGAAAAGCTTCATTGCTCATTGGTTAGTCGTGTGTTTGATCTTAAATTTTGAGCATTAATTCACAATACTCTAGGATCTTTACTGAGAGAATAACATATACAGTATATCAATGCATATCAAACATAACAAGCATGTCAATCATCACAAGAAGTAAAAGCATGAGAGACAATAGACACATAGAGTTTCCGTGGGGAAAACCCTAAGGTGAAAAACCCCACAACTTCCTCAGAGATAGATAGAGCAATAGAACAACCAAAGTACAACCAAAGTACAAGAGATAGACTCCTCTTAGCAGCTGATCCTCCTCCTCACATGTGTGCCACTTTCTAAGTGAAGGAACTGTAAGTTCCGAAGTGATCCAAATAGAGATCTCCCAATCTCTATTTATACTTGTCATGTTTGCCCAATAACCTTAGGGGGCCGACTTGTCTAGCTAGGTACAATAAATTCATATTACATTATATCGGGTTGACCCCTTACAAGGTGGTCTAATAACCCATCGGCAAGTTAACCCACTTGCGACACTTGTTAATACAAATGATGAGTCGATGACACTTCCGTATAGAGGAATAATACATCTCTATAGGAGTACAATAAATATATAAATGAAATACATTCCGAAGTTACATATACATCAACACTCCCTCTTAACTAGGAAGGTATTTCTCATCATAGATCATCTAGCACAAGTCTTCTTCTCTGGATCATCGTCATCGATGCATCGTCCTCGAATCATCATCATCATCAATGCTGCTGCTATCTCAATCAATCTCTGAATCTACTCGTCATAGGAAGTTCTACAGAGCCATCCCTTTTTCATGATGGATGTAGGCCCACCACATGCAGGTCTTCATCATCAATTGCCATACTGTGGATCCCAGGACTAATTACATGCGTCAACAAAACCTAGCGCAGACTATAGGTTCTTTTACATGTTGACCTTCAAAAAACCTACTCAGAGCATCCCAGGATGTTACGAGCAAACAGCTCTACCTGTCTGGATATCGATAGAGCATCCCAGGCTGTTACGAGCACACCGCTCTACCTGTCCAGATTTTAAAGGATATTTTCTATGTGAACTTTCGCAAAACCTACTCAAAGCATCCCAGGATGTTACGAGCAAACCGATCTACCTATCTGGATCTCAATAGAGCATCCCAGGATGTTATGAGCACACCGCTCTACCTGTCCAGATTTTAAAGGATCTTTTCTATGTGAAACTGTAGCAAAACCTACTCAGATCATCCCAGGATGTTACGAGCACACTGCTCTACCTGTCTGGATATCGATAGAGCAACCTAGGATGTTACGAGCACACCGCTCTACCTGTCCGGTTTTTAAAGGGTCTTTTCTATGCTACCTATAGCAAAACCTACTCAGAGAATCCCAGGATGTTACGAGCACACTGCTCTACCTGTCTAGATCTTGATAGAGCAACCCGGGATGTTATGAGCACATCGCTCTACCTGTCCAGTTTTTAAAGGGTCTTTTCTATGCTACCTGCACAACCTATCCACGACCATAGAGTATCAAACCGATACTCACCATACATCATCCTGATGTACATCACCACATGATCAACCTGATCATCATCATACCATCAACCTGATGCATATCATTTGGAGCAACATCCTGAAGCTCGTCATCTGTGATCATCCTGATCATACAATGCATCTGCCTGATGCATACATAGTATCTTCCTGATACATATCATCATACATGATCTACCTAATCATACAATGTATCTACCTGATACACATACAAATACATGATCCACCTGATCATACCTGATATGTATCAACACACATGATCCACCTGATCATACAATGTATCCACCTAATACATATATAGATACATATACAGATACATACACATGATCCATGTAATGTCCCCATTTTGACCCCCTTTGTATTAAATCGTAAATGATGTAAATATTGTTATTTAATCATGGTGAGGAGCTCAAGGCCAAGGCCCCACCATTGATTTAGCATCTTATGTATCGTCAATTAAAGAAATAGATGCCTATGGTTCTTGTGCTAGATAGGCACAATGTAAATAAGACATCATGTAAATACGAATTTTAATGGAAATACCCACAACTAGCTATGCAATGCAACAAAGAGATGGGGCATGATTCTACAAGGAATAGGGAGGAAAATTATTCAAACCCTTGAGCCAATGGTGTTAATCCATGTGTCAATGAGAAAACTCATAAACCACCAACTACCCATTTTGGGTTATTGACCCAATCATTTAATTCTTCCAGAAATTGGTTGAGGCAGTTAATGCCTTGGGAATGAAGAGGTATGGCAGCCAATTTCGTGTATGGGCAAGCCATCAACCTGGGAAATCGTATTTTTTCTCCTTGGGCAAGAAAACACCCACAAAATGAGGCCCAAATCCATTCTGAACCCACAGTCTTTCCTCTCTCACGCAGTCTGAACTACTGGGTCTTCCCCCATCACGTTTTTCACCATTTTTCCTGCATTTTCCATGCCTGGGAGCTCGTTTTTGCATTATACAGCAGCTGGGAGAGAAGGGCCACGATTTGGTACTGTGATGGAGGTTGTTTTTTCCCCAAAATACCCATGGGCGTTTTTCTGAAAACGATTTCTGCTCTCCAATGTTGTTCTCCAATTGCCATTTCATTTTTGGGCTTTCCCACGTTTTTCTGAATTGGTAGAAACCCCCTCTTTGGGCATCCCACTGTAGAAATGTTTTTATCATGCCCAATAAGTGTGGTTCTTCTATTATGTGCATCCTTGTTTTGATTTGAACCTGTGAGCAAGAAAATTGGAGTGGTAGTGGACATAATTGGCTTGAGAAACCTAGTGGGGGAGACAACCTCTCAAGAAGATCAAGAGGGCTTTGGCTACTCTTCTATGCACACCCTGAGAGCACTAGATGGGGAAGGTATGGCTTGAGGAACTGTACAGCAGTGAAAAGAATACTTCCTTGTGCTGGGTGTGTAGGTATTGTGGGTGCCAAGCTAGATAGATCTTGTAGAGGTATCCCTGGCTCTGTGCTTGAGCTCACTAGCTTAGAAACTCTTCCTTTCCATTTCCTAGCAGCTTGATAAACCCAATTGTAGATTGGCTTGGCTCATCTTGGTGTATGCTTGGCTATGTGTGAGTCTGCTGTTCCCTGATTCCTTGTAGAGATCATGCCCAACTCGGCGGTGGCAGTGTGTGGAGATATTAATGATCACAATTGGACTATGGTTGGGTGGAACGTTGCAGTTGCATAGTCAGTTGCTTGGGACTACTTTGTTATAAGATACGTATTCTCTTGTGTTAACTTTGCAATTATTTATTTGATGATTATCCTGAATGTATGATGGATGTGTTATTGTGATTACTTCCGTTGTGTTTTATTATAATTATACATTTCATATGTTCTTTTATATATTATGGGAATGCTTAGTTAAAAGCTCATGGGGCTAGATGCCCAGTTTTAGCATCACGATCCTCTCTATTATGCTGGTATGATAGGAGAGGACGTTACAATCCAACTGATCATATCCAGCATCAACATGATGCATACATACATAAATGATCCAACTGATCATATCCAGCATCAACATGATGCATACAAATACATAAATGATCCAACTGATCATATCCAGCATCAACATGATGCATACAATTACAGAGTAGTAACTAGAGCATCGCCCTGATGCTCATCATCCGGCGCTTACATCCATAGCCATGTGAAGGATCCTCCTTCCAACATGCTTGGAATGGCTTCATCAAATGTGTACATCACTTCTTCCTCGAAGTGTCGTCGATCTGAAGAACGCCAAGCCTCTCTCTGAAGTACTCAAACTTCACTATGGCTAGTGGCTTCGTCAACACATCTGCAATCTACTCATCCGTCGCAATATACAGGAGCTTCACTACTCCTCTCTGCACCATATCCCTGATTTAGTGATATTTGATCTCAATGTGCTTCGACCTATCGTGGAACACCGAGTTCTCAGACAGCTTCACAGAACTCTGGTTGTCACAAAAGATACCAGTAGTCTCCAACGGGAGATCAAATAACTCTGACAGTAGCTTCCGAAGCCATACTGCCTCACAACTAGCCAAACATGCTGCAACATACTCTACTTCGGCTGTACTCAGTGCTACGTAGGACTGCTTCCTGCTAAACCAAGAGATCGCACTTGATCCCATACTGAAGTAGCACCCAGATGTGCTCTTTCTATCTGCAGTACTGTAACGTACCCTTCCATCATCAAATGTGGGGAAGGAAACGTTAACAACACACCGGGACTTTGACAGGCTTAGCCCCAATACTTTCACTCATAAATTTGTAATAATTAAAACTTCTGTGTACAGATGCAAACTCAATAAAACACAGCGGAATTAAACATAACAACACACATAAGCATAGATTCACATCAACATATTTATCACAAGCAATCAATAGGCAGAGAATTCAATCCCCTTCTTATGCTACTTCATATCGATTTCATTAACATGAAGAATAATCATTCAGATTTAGCACATCGCAGAGCACAGAATATATATATATAAATTAAAATCACAGAGAGCACTTATCTTGCAACGCAATGTCCAACGACTGGCTACGTGAGAGTAACATTCCACCCAACCATAGATCTATGTCCAGCCTGTATTCTTTCAACTGAGAGATCACCCCCGAGCTGGGATATGTATCCACTAAGGAGGAACTAGATGGCTCACTCACAGTTAGGGTTTCACTCAAACAACCATGCTAAGCCAACACACAGTTGGGTTTTTCAAGCATGCAATAGGAGATGGAGGAGGATGCTAGTCCACTGAGCTCAATCCCAGAGCCACATACACTTCAAGCTGGACTCAGTAATCCCATCTTCTGTTCATACATCTACTCTTGGATTTCTCACAGCTCTATCACAAATAACCCCAAATCCGTCACTGATTTTCTGGGTAGTTAAAACTGGGTTTTCCCATGGATTTTGGGGTAGCTATTGCTCCCAAATTTTCCCCAAGGCTCATACCAACGGATCCCCCATTGGATTTCATTGTCCAATACCCATTCTGAGTGTTTTTGGCTTCCCAAAACGTGGGTTCATTCTAAGTTGCGATTTCTGGTTTTCTCCCTCCTGGGAGCTCGTTTTTTGGATGGAGAAATGATGCTGGGTTCTTCCCCCATGGAATGGGGATGAGGAAGAAAAAACTTCCAAGAGGTAGAGTGACTTCTTGCCCAAGAAAACAGAGCTCATTACTGCCCATATGAATTTTTTGGGCTGCCCATGCTCCATTAAAGCCATGAGCTGAAATCTCAACCACTTCCTTACAACAGGCATAAATGCCATCTAGGGAAGTCAATGGGTTTTCATAATGACATATGGCAGCCTAGGGTTTAGTCCCATAGCCTCCTCACCACTCCCTAGTGGATACACGTGGCCTCTTCTCATTCGTTGCCTCCATAGCTAGTCTTGGAATTTTATATTGCATGATGTTTATTTACATCCTTTTTACAATTTCCATGGCTTAAGAGCACATGGGCATCAAAATATCAATGCTTGCCTTTTAAATCAAAATTCAGGTTTTCACTAGCGGGGCCTTGGCCTTGAGCTCCATGCTAGGAAAACATACATCACATGTACACATTATTTACATTAAATGTTAATACATCCTAAGAGTAAGAATGGGTTATTACAAGCACTGCCTTCCCAATCTGAATCAACATAACCCTGCAGGTTAAACTTTTGATTCGCTTCATACTTGAGCCTATAATCAACTGTACCCTTCAGGTACCTCAGAATATGCTTTACAGCAACCAGGTGAACACTCCTCGGATCCGTCAGGAACTGGTTCAATGTGTTCACCACAAAGCAAATATCTGGTCTCGTGTTCGTTAGGTACATCAAGGACCCAATCATCTGACGATACATAGAGACATCAACCGGCTTAGATGAAGCATCACATAGAAGCTTTAGGTTTGATTCCATCGGTGTAGCCATGGCCTTGCAATCCATCATCTTGAACCTCTTCAGGATATCTACTGTATACTTCCCTTGTCCAAGGAAGATCCCATCTACACTCTGCCACACCTCCATACCTAGGAAATACTGCATCATCCCCAAGTCCTTCATATCGAAATCGGTAGCAAGCTTCCTCTTTGTATCGACAATTAGTCTATCATCTCCTGTTACAAATAGGTCATCCACATATAGGAGAAGTATCACAGGATTTCCTTCCTCAACCTTGAAGTAAAGGTTGGAATCCGCTTTACTCTTGGTAAATCCCAAACTAGATAGGAAACTGTCCATCCTACCATACCCAGTCCTAGGAGCTTGCTTCAAGCCACACAAGGCTTTCTTCAATATACACACATATGACTCCCTGTCATGTGTTTCAAAACCGAGTGGCTGCTCCACATACACTTCCTCTTCAACTACACCATTCAAGAAGGCAGTCTTGGCTTCCATCTGGTCTATCTTCCATTTCATCACTGCAGCCAGAGCAAGTACTGTTCTAATGGAAGTGTACTTGGCTACAGGAGCAAAAGTTTCTTCATAATCTATTCCTTCTTTTTGAGAGAAGCCACGAGCTATGAACCTTGCCTTGTATTTCTCTATGCTGCCATTTGCAGCATGCTTGATCTTGTAGATCCATTTGGAAGTCACAACAAACTTCCCTTCAGGTCTTGGGACAACATCCCAAACATCATTCTTCATTATTGATTGGTATTCCTCGACCATGGCATCCTTCCATTCTTTCTTTTTTGCTGCTTCTTCATAACTGGAAGGTTCTTTGTTCATGATATCACAGAGTAAAGCAACATAGCTGTTATGTGATCTAGTTCTCTTCTTTGCTTTGTGTTCTTCTTTTGGAATGCCATATCTTTCTGCATCTTGAATGAGCTCTCTAGCCCATGCAGGTTTCCTCTTGTGAGAGTTATTCTCATGAGGTGGATCTACAGGTTCTCGCGGATCTTCAATTTCACGATCTGCTTTTGGAATTGCTTCACTCATAGTAGTGTCTTGAAATCTAGTTTCCTTAGGTTCTTCATAATCTTCAACAGATGTCTTTCTTGATTTGATGAATGCTGATTTTTCATCAAATGTCACATCCTTGCTGACATCAATCTTCTTGAACCCTGGAAAGTATATTCTGTAAGCCTTCGAGCTTTCACTATAACCCACAAATATACCCTTCTTTCCTGAAGGATCTAGCTTGGTCCTCTTTTCCTTTGGGACATGAGTGTATATTGGACAACCAAATATTCTGAGATGGCTGACTTCAGGTTTCTTACCAGAGAAGACCTCTTCTAGTGTCTTGTTGTCCAATATCTTGTGGGGTGTGTTGTTCTGCACATATACAACTGTCCTAGCCGATTCTTCCCATAGATGCATAGGTAGATCCTGTTCATGTAGCATTGCCCTTGCCGCTTCCATGATTGTTCTGTTCTTTCTTTCTGCATCTCCATTCTGTTGTGGATTGTAAGGAGCAATCAACTCCCTCTTAATCCCTAAATCACTGCATAGCTTCTTGAAGTCACCTGAGGTGAATTCTCCAGCATTGTCAGATCTGAATGTTTTGATCTTCTTATCAGTTTGGTTCTCCATCAGGGTTTTCAATTCCTTGAACTTATCAAATACTTCATCTTTGTTCTTTAAAGAGTAAACCCAAGTATTCCTGGAGAAGTCATAAATGAAAGAGACATAGTAAACATACCCACTTAGAGAACTAGATGACATCGGACTGCATACATTAGAGTGGATGATTTCCAAGATACTTTTAGTCTTGCTTTCACTGCTTGAAAATGCCTTCTTTATGTTCTTTCCTTTTGCACATCCTTTGCAAACACCTTCATGCTTGGTCTTGATTTCAGGAAGACCTTCTACAACTTTACTTGCAATTGGTAATGCTCTGTAGTGCATATGTGCAAGTATTCTATGCCAAAGTTCACTTGGCTCCATGGAATCATGCACCATGGCATGTTCAGGTTGTCCCTTCAATTTATACAAACCTCCCTCTTGCTCTCCAATCACCACTGCATCATCTATGGTCTTTCCCTTTGGCCACATTAGGACTTGGCCATCCACAAATGCAACCCTCATACTTTTTGCATCCAATGCAGATATGGATAGAAGGTTTTTCTTGAGCCCAGGCGCATAAAGCACTTCTTTCATCTTCAAATACTTTCCAGAATCTAGGTTGTAAGAGGCTTCACCACTTCCTTTGATGGGATATTGATAGTCATCCCCAAGTTTCACTTTATGGGGTGATTCATGTTCAGATAGATTTACAAAAGATTCTTTAAACCTAGTCATGTGTTTGGAAGCCCCACTATCAATAAGCCAATCATTACAACCATGAGAAATAGTACCTGTGAGAGTAGAGATTAGAACATACTCTTCTTCGCTTGATGAATCATCGTCATCACTTTCTGCTCTAGCCTTCTTCTTTGGAGGTTCATCATCTTCAGCAGCATGAGCATGGTACCTTCTTTTGCTGCCTTTCTTCTTCTTGTTGAAGTTGTTGTTTTTGTTGTTGTCCCTTTTGTTCTTGGGACATTTTGAAGCAAAGTGTCCCTTCTCATTACATTCGAAACATCGAACATGAGATGGATCTTTCTTCTTGTGATAAGGGTGAGAATGTTTCTTGTTATGTGACTTATCCCTCTTAACCTTGCTTCCCTTGGTGTGAGCTGTGAGAGATTGATCTTCATTTCCCATCTTTTCTTCTCGAGCCACAAGCCTAGATTTTTCTTGAGAGCATTCCTCCCACAGCCAACTGAAAGAGATCAATTTCTTTCTTGCACAAATTCCTTGAATAAAAGAGTCCCATGAGCTAGGTAGGCCATTTAGAGTGGTCATAACAACTTCACCATTGTTCACTACTTCATCCATAGATTCAAGTTGTTCCTTGATCTAAGAGACCTTGGAGAAGTAAGATTGAATGGTCTCTCCATTCAACATCTTGACCCCTTTCAATTGATTCCGCAGAGTCATCTTCCGATTTATGTTCTTCCCTTCAAATAACTTGGTCAGGGAGTCAAACATCTCCTTGGGTGTCTTTAGAGATGACACATGTGGTATGAGATGGTCTTTGATGGAATCAACAATGATTCTCTTTTCCTTGACCAAGTTCTTCTTATGCAAAACCTTAGCCTCTTCATCCTCTGGGATAGGGACCTCAGAGCTGATATAGGAGTCTAATTCATTTTCTTCCAGGATTAACCCAATCCTATACTTCCAGGCTCGGAAGTTATGAGCCCCTTCAAGCTTATCCTCAAGCTTGGTGTGGTGAGACATCTTAAAGAGTACTTCAAATGGAAATAGAAAATATTTAGGTCTTACCACTTGCTTTGCTGAAGACTGGATCTGGTCTCGGATTAGGGTTTGTTGAGAAAACCCTAAAAATTCAAAATGTGAATTTCAACTTTCTGAAAGGATAGAAAGATGCACCTTGATGAGCTGATTAGCTTGGTGTATTCAGAATTTGAGATCTGCAAAGCTTCACCCTTCAGAAATGCCTTTTAGTATTCCCGGGTTCACTAGGGAGGACCCTGAATTAGGGTTTGAGTTCCTCAGAGATTTACTCAGCCAAAAATCTCAATCCAAAGCTCTAAACTTCGATTTTTCCAAGGAGCTTCCCGCTATGTCTTCAAATTTCAGAAATTCCTATTTTTGTGGATAAGTAAGTTTTAGGGCCAAAACTGAAAATGCTCAGAATTGAATTCTGATTGGACAGATAGATTCTCCTTGATAAGTAGAGTCAATCTACTATACTGCTTTTCCAAAATATGTGGAGAGAAACCTAATAAACAAGAAACCCTAGTTTCCATCACTGCACAATGTCTTCTTCTCAGGTTAGCTCTGATACCATGTTAAATTTTGAGCATTAATTCACAATACTCTAGGATCTTTACTGAGAGAATAACATATACAGTATATCAATGCATATCAAACATAACAAGCATGTCAATCATCACAAGAAGTAAAAGCATGAGAGACAATAGACACACAGAGTTTCCGTGGGGAAAACCCTAAGGTGAAAAACCTCACAACTTCCTCAGAGATAGATAGAGCAATAACACAACCAAAGTATAGCCAAAGTACAAGAGATAGACTCCTCTTAGCAGTTGATCCTCCTCCTCACATGTGCGCCGATTTCCGAGTGAAGGAAGTGTGAGTTCTGAAGTGATCCAAATAGATATCTCTCAATCTCTATTTATACTTGTCCTGTTTTCCCAATAACCTTATGGGGCCGACTTGTCTAGCTAAGTACAATAACTTCATAGTACATTATATCGGGCCGACCCGTTACAAGGTGGTCTAATAACCCATCAGCAAGTTAACCCACTTATGACACTTGTCAATACAAATGACGACACTTCCGTATATAGGAATAATACATCTCTATAGGAGTACAATAAATATATAAATGAAATACATTCCGAAGTTACATATACATCAACATTTGAAACCCCGTTCGAGGCTGCGTCGAGCCACTGCAGTTTAGCCAAGTTGCAACACCATCAGCAGCTCCGAATCTCATTGCTCCCTGCCGGGTAGGTGGTTTTTCTAAGCTTCTCATTCGTTATGGTTAATGTTTGTCTTTTACGTTAGGATGAAAGCCACAGTCATGTTGTTATCTATTATTGTCATCCCCGAGCCTATTAGGGCTTATAGCTGACTCAACCCGAGTTCCAACCCACCCAAATCTAGCATGCTTGGCAATATCCGGCCATAATCACCTGTCTTTGCTCATGCGCACCCTCTTATGAAGTCCTAGGCTTTCTAACTTGAGTTTCAAGCAGCAACAATCTGTCTGTAAATCTAGCATCGCCCGTCATCTTAATTGTTTTGGAGCACGCTGTTGTCTTTTCATAGAAATTTTCCATCTTCGAAGTTTGCTTATACCGTGCTTGTTGTTTTCATCATTTTAGTTCAATGATTAATCATGCATTCTAGTTTGATCATGTATCTACTCATGCATCATCGTTGAATAGGTTTAAGCCACAATGCCAAAAGGTGGAAAAGGAAGGCAAAGATGACCAAACCAGAATTAGTTGGCGTTAAGGCAAGGGTCGAGACTTTATTCGAGGACACTAAGTCTGTCAAGGGCGTCCCTGCTGAAGCCAAGTGGGGATACATATACTGCATGATAAGGGACTAAGATATCCCTAGAGCACTCTTGGAGGAAGGATACTTGTACCAAAACATCAGAAGCTCTAGTATATCTAAATCTGCCACGCACCCAGAGCTCTTCCCCTGTTCGGAAGTGATCGGATGGATCCTGGAACATGCAAAAACTGAATCGAGAGTATTATCCGATAGCAAGGGAGAGTATTTTCCCTTGTTTCATCCAACCTATATCGTAGGAGCTTACAAGTCACCGTGTCCTCAGCAGCACCTGAACGACGGGTGGTTAGGGAAGCTCAAGATGGATAACTTGGAAATGGCTAGAAAATTGTTAATCTCAGGAAAGAAGCTAAGAAAAAAGGAGAGTGATGAATATGAAGTCCAAAATATGAGGGCCCCTTTCCGGATGATTGCCCTTATGCTAAGTAGAATTTTTGGTAGGGATGATGGAACTATTTATAGGTTTCAATGGGTCCCCATAATTCATTACGTGGAATTCAAGGGAATGGTTTTTAATTGGGCAGACATCCTCTTGGATAGTCTATCATCCGCCATAGCCGCCGCGAAAGAAGGGCTGATCCTAAAGAAGTCAGAATTTTACCTATCATCTTATCTCATAGATTGTATTCTGGCAAAGCTTCCTTTCCCAAAGTTGGGTTTCATGTGGGATCAAGCCAACACCCCAGTGTACACCGCCTATAAGATGCTTTGGGCCCAGAATTACAAGAGGTAGTACAAGCTCATTTGTGAAGAATTCATCATACCTTTGTATGAGCTAATGTTTAATGAAGAGCCCAATTGCTTATCTGAGGATGCCATGGAGGTCATGGAAAACTATGACGATTTCTATTTTTCAGAGGAGGGTACCTATATAAGAATGTATGGAGGCTCCAAGCCACCATATCTCCTGCCCAGTTATGCTACTGATTTCGTAGTCCTCAAGGAGGTGGTGAGGCAAGTTTTTCTTGATGGAATTGGTGGATTTTTGAATAGATTGAAAAAGGCTTCTTTTCTCCCTTTGCCTTTCTATGTTGGAGCCTATAAGTTCTCAAAGGTTTCATCAGCTGAAGATTTTGTTCAGGAGTTAAGAGACTTTCACTTCGGAGAAATAGTCTTCCAAAGGAATGACAGGCGGAACAAGGTTGCAGAACATTGCAGAGAGATCCATGCTCACTTTGAGAATGCTCATTACTATGATGAAGATGAGGAGGTGTATAGAGGGATTAGTAACATGACCGAGCTCCAAATTTTTCGTCACCTCAATAGTGGAGCCAGTTCTAGCTCCACTGCTTCCCAAGATGCCTAAGAAGCCAAACTGCGGAAGGAAAGATAAGCAGCCGAAGCTCTGTCCAATGAAGAGCAAAGGCTTAAAGAGGAAGTTGAGAGGCTCCAAAAGGAAGCTGCTGAAGAAGCGCAGAAGGAAAAGGAGGACAAGTTGCGAGAAGTGGAAGCTCGAAGAGTCCAAGAAGAAGAGGTGGAAAGAATACAATTGGAGGAAGATGCTAGGCTAGAAGCAGCTAAAAAGAAGCTGAAAGTCGAGGTTGATGAAAGATAGAGAAAAGCCGAAGAAGAGGAATCCCGAAGAAAAGCTGAAGAGGAAGATAAATCCAAAGAAGGTACCGAAGAAAAAACCTCGAGCATGCAAGACATGGATATAAACCTCCCCATAAGAGAGCTCCCTCTCGTTCCTTTTACCCTGTCGAAGAGCCACACTGTGTCCCAATGGGACAAGTTTGCTTATAATAAGAAAAGAAAATCCATTTTCAGAGAAACAAAGACAAGGGTGAAAAGACCCTTCCAGCCGTACATTGTCACCAAGCATGAAACCATTTTTATGCAAGGCACTTAGAATGTTCTCGAGTTTATGTCATCAGCCACCGTGGGTGCTGCTAAGGCAAGCACAGACAATGTCGTCAAACTGGTGGCTGAAGTGGAGATGGGTAAAAGGAAGGCCCGCCATTTGCATCTCACCCTAGTCAAAGAGAAGGCCTATAGAGATTTGATGGTTAAAAAATGTGATACCCTTGTGTCAAAGAAAAGGGAGTTATCGGGAAGGTTTTGGCACCTAGAAGAGGAAAAGGAAGCTTTTGCGGTGCAAATGATGGTCCTAGAGGGAGAAAAGAATGATCTTGGGGCTAGGAACCTTTAGTTAGAATCAGAGAAATTCAATGCCACTCAACAGATCGAAGATTTAAGAGACAATGTTGAAAAGTTTGAGGATGGTAAAGAATTATTGGAGAAACAGCCGAAGCTCGCAGCCAGCAAAGATGGTGATTTGAGTCCCTTTCATAAGCAGTCCTGTGAGGCACTAAAGAAGATCCACGAAACACAGGAGCTTATCACAGAAGAAGTTTGCAAAGTGAAGACAATAGTGGCCAGGGTCAAGGAAATTAATTCTGAAGCCACTAGACTTAGAAAGAAATATGCGCGCATCAAGGAGGACATCAAGAAACACATTGAGTGGAGAGCAGGGAAGTCGGGATTCCCTACCAACCTCGCTCTCAAGTCCGATGCAGGGTTCAAGTTAGATATGCGCCTTCTGGAATTCTGCAAGAATTGTGGTGTGAAGTTGAACTCCGTGATTCAGATCACCATTAAACAATGCAGCGATCCGTATCTTAAAATACGGACCACTCAGGAGAGATGTCAAATGGTGATACCCCAAACTATAGAATACTTTCCAGACAAGGCGCAACGCTTGTCTGAGCTGAGAGATAGGCTAAGCGCAGAGTTGGATTATATAAAGAAGATGGATGTGTTGATAGAAGAAGATCTTCACCATTGCATAGGGAAAGTCGCTGTTCATGCACATCTTCTAGAGGAAGTCCTCCAAGTCTCAGCAGCGGAGGTAATTGATCTTTAAGAGGAGCTAGCTAAACACAAGGTATCCCTTAAGTTCATGCTCCCTGTTCCCACAAATGCCATCATAAGAGAAACCAATGCTTGGGTGAATTATATAGCTGAAGCAAGTAGAACAGCAAAAGTGGAAGCACCTGTTACAACAGAGGGCTGATGTGGAATTTCTTATTTTCTGATTAAAAGCTCGAGCATTTGTGCCTCTGTTATTTTAAACTTTAAAGACAGATGGAGTTTTTCTCCCGTTTTCCTTTTGTAAAACTTTTGAGGATTTATTCCACTTTTTTAAAATAGGCACTAAATGACAAATTAAAGATTCTTAGGATTAGGGTACACTTGGATGCTCTGGGAGCATTTTGTAAAGATATATATAGATGAATAGAAGATAGTGAAAGGACTTTTGGCAGGTGAAAGGACATTTTCTATCTTGTACATGAACTGATTTGCTGCATGTATAAGGAATTCGATTTTTGCCTAAAAAAAGCCTGGGAGACTGCGTTTTTTCTTGAAGGATGTGTTAAATGTTTGTTGGATTATTCATGTGTCATCTATACATTAATGTGAGATCTTTCCTTGCTGTCATGAATTGCTTCTATGTAATGAATGTTCTCATAATTTTCTGTGCAAAGATGTTTATCTCAAATGAGTAATGGAATGTGTTAATTAAATCAAAGCTATCTTTGATATCTTTTATCTTCTACTGGAAATGCATCTTTATGATTAAATAGCTATATGTGCAATCTTTAGATGTTTCTTTCAGTTTATTGCTCATATTTACAGTTTGCTCCTTGCAAGGATAGATTATATTTGCTTATATAGTTTTAGATTAATTCTGGTCAATTACCTGCATTTAGCTTAGAGCACTTGCATATCATCTTTAAAATAAAATACATAAACAGTGGATCGGGCCGCAACCGGTACAAAGAATACAAATCTTCAAATCTTACACGGTAGCCATAATTGTTAACCGGACAGATTCCCCACACCAAATGGTGAGCGATCTAATTGGGCTTGCTTACCGGGGATAATCCCTTGCTGATTGATGCTATGATTTTCGAGGCATCGACACGATGATAAATTATAAGTTGGCTATCCCCTAGAAGCAACACTTTATCATTAATTGATAAAATAAAGAGATAGGTCGACCCTTCATAGAAACAAGTTTGAGATGTATAAATACAAGACAACCAAACTCATTTTGGGTGTGAAAGCATGTGCAACTAAGAATGACTAAATGAATAGAGGAGGGTGTGAATTACAGGGTCAAAAAACATAGAAATATGGCCAATTGAGGAGTGAATTGAAGAGATTATTTGTTTTATATTGAGAGTGAAGACTTGATCAGAGAAAGAAGCGATGAAGTAAGGAACAACAGTCAAGTTTGAAGGATCAACTATGTTGGAATTGATTTAATACTGAGAGGGCGGGTGGATCAATATTAACGCAGTTATTAGGAGATTTTACCTTCTTTAACATATTAAACTTTACTTAATCATTCATCATATGTTATGCATAAGTAAATAAACATTCACATGTACATGCACCACATCATCAACACATAACACACCGAAATTTTACGTGGAAACCTAAACGGGAGAAAAGCACAAAATGCTTCTTTATAATTAGAAAGAATACATTCAAGGATGCACCAAATTCTTTTGTTTACCAACACCAACTGGAAGGAGGCTCCAACCCCCTGAGTATTCTCCAGCATCAACTGGAAGGAGGCACCGACCCCCTATCGCTTTGTTTTACAGGAACCAACTTGAAGGAAGCTGCGACTCCCTATCTCCTTGTTTTTTTATAGACACCAACATGAAGGAAGCTCCAACTCCCTGTCTCCTTGCCCTTTTCGGCCTCCCTGATGTCTGATATATCTTGTTTCCTTGTTTTTCTTTAACTCTGCGCACTTCTTCAAGTCTTCTGATGATGATTTTGTTGTGCGTGACCTTCGTATGCATACTGTATTCTGTCACTGCTATGCATACATCACTTGACTTGTCTTTGTTCTCAAAAATCAAAATTCCATTGATGACTTACTTGATAGATTGTGTGCTCTGCTGATGTTGTAGTATGTGCTTATGGTTCAATGTTATTATTTACGTGACTGCAATGATCAACTGATATTGTGCTTTAAATTGATGATTTTATGTACTGAAATGAAGCACTAGCAAAAGATATAACTGTGCACTTTATGATGTGTCCATTCTGATTAAGTGCTGCAGTCCTTCAGATGATTTGTGACGTCCTATGCATCAACTGATTTTTCCATTCAGTATAACTCACTTGTCTTAGATCATCTGCATCTTGATGCACCTGTCTGATTCTTCTACTGTTCTGTTGTTGTGCATCATATGTAGTATTCAACTTTGTACACTTTCACTTCAGTTCATATGCATCAGCTATACATTCATGCAATATTTGATAATCTTCGATTATGTCTCTGCACTTCTGTCTCTTCAACTTCTGTGACTATCGACGTGCTAATTGTGATACAGTATTTCAAGATATCCATCACTTGCACATTCTTCAGTATTTCTTCCTTTCCATGTTTGCGCAATTTTCATTGGTTTACAAAATTTTTCTGCACACTATCAAAACTTCGTTCTGCTACATGTGCACATTCAACTCTTCTCTATATCATTTTTTATGTCCACGAGCCCCTTGATGCCCTGAAAAAAAACTGAAAATTTCACAAAACTTGCAATCTTCTTGCTCTTTTTCACTTACTCCAATATCCAAATTGCATCTCTATTTATACATGTCCCGCACAGATTGTATGTTTTCAAGTCGGTCATGGCATCCCTTCTTCCATACTTCACGGATCATGCATATGCCACATGTCATCATCTGCACTATTGATTTTTCATCTCTGATGTATAAAGCGCCCTTAAGGTCCACAACTTAGTGGGACTTTGCACCTTGGTGGTGTAGCATTTCACTCTAGATATACCATTGCCTTATGGTATACGCACAATCTTTCACCTTATCTTTGATATGTCCATGATCTTTGTTGTACCATCCCTTGTGGGTAACGGGCCCTTGTGTTATCACCAATTTGCATAGTCTGCGCATTTTCCGACTTCTTCTTAGTGGTATGGTGACCCATGCTCATCATTAAATTTGGGTGATGCGCTCTTGTTGTATTGAAACTTTACGGAAACTGCACACAATCCAACTTCTCTTTGGTGGGGCTTTGACCTCTACCTTATGATTACTTGTTGGACTTGCACACTTGCTGTTCATCGACTGAGGCACTTTCTCATATGTGATCTTCAATTGATCGTACCCATTTAAGAAATTTTTCACTTTTCACTACCTGAAGGAATATTCTGATTGGATGTGCTTGCACGCTTTTAGGATTGTCCGACCATCTGATGTTCCTTTCTTCCTACGCACTCCAACCATCAACCAAGAAACACTTAGAATTTATAGCTTGCTTGTCCCTTTGTTCCAATCATCTTCTTGGCATTTTGAGCACTTGAACTATTGTCCAACCAATTCCTTGGTTGTTTATCATGAGAAGGTGTATCTTGATGGACTCAATATTTGTGCAAGGACTACATGATGTAGAGTGCATTTCTTGTGTTCCTTCTTGAACTAAATCTTCATGAAGTATTCTTTTTCTTTTGGATATGTATGAAGTATCATCTTATGTACTTCTTCACACTAGCTCATGTATGATGTATCCTTGATACACATCTTCTGCCTGAATTCACTTCTTAGATATACTCCAAAGTTGCATACTTAATGCATCCTTGATTCACATATTCAATTTTAGATATGCTCCAAGACGTTGTAAACATCTTCAGATAGAATGGATGCAGTGACTAGATTTTTTTTTCAGACTGGAATCCATGTCTGTCAGCTTGCACATTATATAAGCTTCTTATCTTCTTTAGATATTTGTGCTTTTAGATATACTCCAAATTTTCATATCTTTCACCTTCACTCCTTGCACATATGCTTATGATGTTCACGGATTTTTTCATCATGCGTAGTAGAATTCCTCAAAGTGGCTTCTTCATATTTCTGCTGGAATGTTGTATCCACTTTGACTTGTGTTGATATTAGTGACTCATACTGAATCAGTTGACATCCTCTTTGATATTGGACGATGGTCATAATATTTAGTTGACATTAATTACAACCAATGGTAAACAGTATCCCCCTTTGGCATTGATGTCAACACCTTATGAAGCTGTGCTTGATTTTCTTTGAGCTGTGTGCTTCATCTATGTCCTAGTTGCAGTGCTCCCCCTGAGCTATTTGAGATTTTTGGCTCCTACGTTCTTTATCAGTACTTCTGTAATTTCTGTGCGAATTATACAAATTCCTGTCATATCTATGCATATCATATCTACATGACATGTCTTCAAGTATTATTCTTCAAGCTCTTTCACGTCTGCTTCATGCTTCATGCTCTGCTTCTTTGATATCTTCATACTCTGTAGTCCTCAAGACTTCACACTCTTTCACATCTGCTTGATACTTCATGCTATACATTTCTCCTGTTTTCTTTATGCATCAACTTCATGCATTTTTGCTTGTATCCTCGTGTATGCATTTCTTTCCAGCTCCAACAAATTCATGTATTCCCCCCCCTTTGACATCAATGGAAAAGAGGTCCATTATGCTTTGAGATTTCTTCTCTTTTATTTTGTGCTTGAACTCATCCTGACTATTCCTGGGGAAAAAATCCCCCCGTCATTATGCTTTCTTGCTTCTATGTTCCTGGATTATATATTTAATCTCTTGTAAATTTGTTGTTAGGGATACTACCTTTTCTTTTGACTCTTCTTCTTTTCTTACAATATCAATTTCTCCCTGTTCATGATGAACTGACTCTGTTGATTCACAACAGTCATCAATTGACTTCTTAATTTCATGCTGCAAAAAAGAACATGATTATGTAATGCTGAGAGCATCCTCCTATAAAGGTTCAAGTCTTTCAATGATCTTTCTTTGTTATTCACGCAATTTGTTACTTCTTGTTGCAACTTATTGCAATCTCCCATTTTGCTTGTCAATTCCGCTATTGGAAGATTGGTCAGACTAGCAAGGATTTTCCGCTCTAGGTATTGTTCTATTTGTAACTTCTTGTTTACTTCTTTCAATTGTTCATCCTCTACCAGACTCGTCCATATTTGTATACTTTCTTCATGTAATTCCGTGCATCTTTCAGTCATAGATATGAGACTTTCTTTTGTAGTTTTTATCCATTATGATTCTTTACCTACTTTTGATAATATTTTTGATAATTGACTCTTAATTTTGTCTTGTAATTCCCGAAGGGATTCTCTAATCATTATGACCTTTCTTTTTGAAGAGATGTCTTCATTCTTGTGAGTTCCTGGAAGTATGTTGTATACTTCTTTTACTACCTTCTGTAAACTACCGGTGTCCCGTTGTGCATTCTCTAGTTCGTATTTTAGAAACCTACCTTGTGTCCCTGCTTCCTCTGTTTCCTTTTCTAATTTTGTTGTATTTTGAACAGTTAATTCCCTTTAAGACTTCAGTTGCTCGCAGTTTTCTTGTAAAGCATCCTTCTCATTTTGACATGTACTTAATCTATCCATATCTTCTTTGTGTCTTCTTTTGATTTATTGTGCAGAAGACATGTGCATTTTATTCAATTCATCTGTAGTTAATTGTTACAAAAACAATTCTACATGACTTAGCTCATTCAATATTTGAGTAGGAGATGCCATAGCTATAGAAGAGATCTTTACTTTTGACACAGTTCTACCTCCCTTTGAGATTTTATGGGAAGATATTTCGAACTATATTGAGCTAACTTAACTATATTCTGTTCTCCCAAACCTTTCTTTGCCAATTAATTCAATATTCCAGTATGCTCATCTATCCTTGTTAGTGTTTATCTTTGTTGTGTGGAAATTGTTTCAATATCATTCTTTGTGCTGACATTGTTGATTACCTCTTTAATTGTATTTCTGATCTCTGTGTTTATTTTCTCAAAGTCTTTTCGTGTCAGTGAGTGGACTGAGTCAAGTTCAGACACTTTTGTTTTCTTTCTCGAGGAGCCTTCTCATTTCTCTTTTTGGTTTCCACATTCTACTGTACCGACTCAACAAATTCTTCTGGGTTGGTTGTCCCTTCAACTGTTCCAGTTGATTATTTTTTTTGCTTAGCTTCTTCTTGTTCAATTATAGGGACCCTCCATTCAACATTCCAATTTTGAACAATTTTTGCAACCTCTTCTTCTGAGCAGATGAATTTAGTGGGCCACCATTGTTTGCTTGAATCCCTTTTTGCTTGTACATAGGTGTGATCCCAATCTTGAAGTGTATGAATCCCTTGTAAATTTCAACAATATGAGGAGGAATCTGAGGAGACTTTTCATAAGAAACCTGATTTCTTCGCAATATAAGAAGAAATTGATGTTTTTATGCTTTTGTCTTTCCTTATCCTCAGAAACCCACATGTTTGCAACCCTTGCATCTTGAAAGGGTTTTCTATTTCTATCGAAGAATTGACTTCCTTCGATTTCTTTCCAACCATTAAGAGCGGTACAAATCAATAACCAGGTATAGTGAAAGGGATTAATTTTTTCCTTGAGCTTCCATACTGGCTCCAAGAAATTCGTTTAGCAAGAAAGTTGACCAATTCACTTGAATGCCCTCAACACATTTTTTCTGTTGCCGCAATAATTGCTTCTGAAACTTGATCCTAGCAAATTTTTCAGAACAACTTGCATGCCAACAGTTGTGTGGTGAACCTTACAACCTCAATTTTATTTGTGATACTGATAATCCTCTTCTTTCTCGCTAGGTTCCATATTTTTCATCCATTTTCTTACCCAACATCTTCTCTTGGCTTTTGCTCATTAGAGATCTTATGTCCTCTCTTGTTGAGGGTAATCCTGTTATCTCTTCTATGACCTTGACATTGATTGGAATAGGTTTGTTTATCCATAAGAAACCATCATGTACCTGTGATAATAAAATCTTGGCGCACATCTTAACTTGTGAACACCTTCCAAAGTGTTGTATTTCGAGTAGATTTAGTACCCCGGTTTTTGAAATTTCATATGCCCATTCTTTGAGTACCATCGCAATCGGGATTCTGGGGTTTTTTCGTTCCTTCTTGTCCATATACTTGTCCATGGATAACTCTGGAAATTTTTCTTCATTAGTGACATCATAGTCTGCAAATGTGGACTTATGTAATGAGCCATGCATGTTCCCTTCAACAAGAAAACCTTCAGTTTTCATTCGTTCCTACAACTGGGTGTCCTCTACTTCCGGTTAGGGTCACATTCGGTGCACCAGGTTTTCAGACTGGGATGTAATCATGTTCAGGTTTTTCAGTCCCGTCTGCTTCTTTCGGCTTCCTTACGAATGGATTCTTGGTTTTGCATTTGCTTCTAGGTGCCATGATCTCCAACGGTTGCTTCAATAATCACAGTTAAATCAATACTCCTTGTTCTCAATAAATGCAGTGATCCATGATAATCCTTTTCTCTACTTATAATCACTTTCATTAATAATCTACGTCTTTTGTGAAATTGTTAGGGTTAGGTTTTTTTTTTTTAAAAGTGGAAAGTGTCAGTTTGACCTGATCTTTCGTCCAAATTCATTTAACCACTCCTGTCATTAATGCTATTTCCGTTTAAGCAATAAATGTCATTCCTTCCACTACTCCACTAGCTTATTATTGTTCCTCTTCATTGTCACAATTTACCATATCACATGTGTGTCTCACTGCGATAGGTCCGACTAATGATGAATTAGTTTTGTGATGAGATGGAGATAGATGTGTATCCTAGGTACTTCCATTCATTGAGAGTAGTGTTTGGTGAATTATCTTCATTCACATTCTTCTTCCTCCACACCTTTTTGCAATAGTGAGTCTTTCATTGTCCTTCATCGATACTGCCTTCAATTTTTGATTCTGACGCTCCATCAATCTTCTTTATCCATTGTTCACATTTTTTCTTGGTTTTTTACAATCCCGTTCCTTGTGACCTATTTTGTTTAATTTATATCAGATTACATTGTTGCTGTATTTTCCAATGTGCCCAATCATTGTACATTTCCAACACTAAACATGTTTGCACAAACTCATTTCTTTTGTTTGCGTAGTGTACATATTCATTCCTTTTAGTTGCACAGTCTCCTTCACACTCTGTTTATAGTTATCTTCGAAGCCTATGCCAGTTCTGTTGTGAGGAGATATCTATTTGCTGAGAATTTCATTTATACCTCTATGCTTTTGGAAAATATTTATGTCATAATGGCTTGATCTTGTATCCTTTTCAGTTCTTCCTCTTTTTCTTGTAACATAGTTCATTGTTCACCAAGCTGTTTCTCATATTCCAAGTTTCTTTCTTTGAGAGAGATAACCTCTTGTTGACTTATCCGAAGATGATTTTGATTGTGACATTGTTCCTGTAGGTGAAGTTTTAATGACATAATTTCCCTGTCCTTTTCCTCCTTTTCTTCTGTGACCTTTTCCAATTTTTCTTTGAGAAGAGTGATCTCCTTTTCAAGCTTCTGATTCTCCGCAGTTGATCTTTCCAACTTTTTTTCCAATATTTTGTTCCTTTGCTTTTCATTTTGACCGATATCTTTAACTTCTTGGAGATGATAGGTGAGAGTAGTTACCAATTCCTTAGATTCAACATCCTTCCCTTTTAGGAGGTTTAAATTCCTTGTTTCTATATTCTTAACTTCTTCTATCGTCTTTCTCTATGTATGGATAATATCTCGTGCTTCTGCAACAGAGATATTGTTTAAGCAACCGTTTTCCTATAACCACGATGTTTCAGTTAGATAACCTTCCTTTCACATAACTGCGCGCTGATCTATCTTCCAGATGTTAGTCTGTTACTGAAGACACTTGATCTGATACCAATTGTTGGAATTGATTTAATATTGAGAAGGGGGGTGAATCAATATTAGCGCAGTATTAGCATATTTTACCTTCTTTAACAGATTAAACTTTACTTAATCATTCATCATCTATTATGCATCAATAAATAAACATTCACATGTACATGCACCACATAATCAAAACATAACACACAAAAATTTTAAGTGGAAAACCAAACGAGATAAAACCACATAATTCTTCCTTCTCTATAATTAGAAAGACTACATTCAAGGAAGCACCAAATTTCCGTGTTTAACAACACCAACTGGAAGGAGGCTCCAATCCCTTGGCGCTTTGTTTTACAAGCACCGACCTGAAGGAAGTTGTGCTTGTATCCTTGTTGTTTTACAGGCACCAACTTGAAGGAAGATCCAAATCGGTGTATTCTTTCCCTGTTCGACCGCCTTGATGTCTGATATATCTTGTTGCCTTGTTGTTCTTTAACTCTGCACACTTCTTCAGGTATTTTGATTATTATTCTGCTGTGCGCGACGTTCGTATGCAAAATGTATTCTGTCACTGCTCTGCATACATCACTTGACTTCTCTTTCTTCTCAAAAATCACACTTCTACTAATGAATTATTTGATGGATTGTGTTCTCTTCTTATGTTGCACTCTGTACTTATGGTTCAAAGTTCTTCTTTACGTGATTGCAATGATCAACTGATATTGTGCTTTCAATTGATGATTTGTTGTACTAAAATGAAGCACTGGTAATAGAGATAACCGCGCACTTTATGATGTGTCCGTTATGATTAAGTGCTGTAGTCCTTCAAACGATTTGGGACGTCCTGTGCATCAAATGATTGGTGCGTTCAAATGATCTGCAATCTACCATGTCCTGTGATCATCTGCATCTTAATGCACTTGTCTGATTCTGCTACTGTTATGTTGTTGCACATCAGATGTAGTCTTCAACTTTGCACACTTTCACTTCAATTCAAATGCATCAGCTAGACATCCACACAATATCTGATAATCTTCTATTTTGTCTCTACGCTTCTGTCTCTTAATCTTCTGTGACTATCGACGTGCTGATTGTGATACAATCTTTCAAGATAGCCAAAACTTGTGCATTCTTCAATATTTCTTCCTTTCCATGGTTGCTCAATTGTCACAGGTTTACGACATCTTTCTGCACAACATAAAAACTTTATTCTACTGCATGTGCGCATTTGGATCTTCTCTAGATCATTCTGTTATGTCCAGGAGCCCCTTGATGCCCCGAAAAAAAACTGGAAATTTCACAAAACTTGCAATCTTCTTGCTCTTTTTCACTTACTCCAATATCCAACTTGCATCTCTTTTTATACATGTCCTGCATGGATTGTATGTTTGCAAGTACATCGTGGCATCCCTTATTCCATAATTCATGGTTTGTGCATATTCCATGTGTCATCATCTGCGCTATTGATATGTCATCTCTGATGTATCATGCGCCCTTAAGGTCCACAACTTAGTGGGACTTTGCACCTTGGTGGTGTACCATTGCGCTCTAGATATACCATTTCCTTATGGTATATGCACAATATTTCACCTTATCTTTGATATGTCCATGATATTTGTTGTACCATCCCTTGTGGGTAGTGCGCCCTTGTGTTATCACCAATTTTCATAGTCTACACATTTTCCGACTTCTGCTTAGTGGGATTGTGACCCATGCTCATCATTGCATTTGGGTGATGTTCTCTTGTTACATTTAAACTTTACGGAAACTGTGCACACTCCAACTTCTCTTTGGTGAGGCTTTGACCTCTTACTTATAATTACTTGTGGGACTTGCGCACTTGCTATTCGTCGACTAAGGAACTTGCTCATATGTGATCTTCAATCGATCATACCCATTTAGGAACTTGTGCACTTTTCACCACCTGAAGGCATCTTCTGATTAGCTGTTCTTGTGGGATTTCAGGATTGTCCGACCATCTGCCGTTCTTTTCTTCGTGCGCACTCCAACCATCAACCAAGCAACACTTAGACTTTCTAGCTTGCTTGTCCCTTTACCCAATCATCTTCTTGGAATTTTGAGCACTTGAACTATTGTCCAACCAATTCCTTGGTTGTTTGTCATGAGAGCATGTATCTTGGTGGACTCAATATATGCACAAGGACTACATGATGTAGAGTGCATTGCTTGTGTTCCTTCTTGAACTCAATTCTCATGAAGTATTCTTTTGGATCTATATGAAGTATCATCTTATGTACTTATTCAGACTGGCTCATGTATGATGTCTCCTTGATACACATCTTCTGCTTGAATGCAGTTTTTATATATACTCCAAATTTGCATGCTTAATGCATCCTTGATTCACATCTTCACTTTTATATATGCTCCAAGACGTGGTAAACATGTTAAGATAGAATGGATGCAGTGACTAGATATTTTTTTCCAGACTGGCATCCATGTCTGTCACCTTGCACATATATGCTTCTTGTCTTCTTCAGATATTTTTGCTTTTAGATATACTCCAAAGTGGCATATCTTTTACCTTCACCTCTTGTGCATATGCTTTATATATTCATTCTTTCTTCATCATGCGCAATAGACTTCCTCAAAGTGGCTTCTTCATATTTCTGCTGGAATGCTGTATCCACTTTGACTTGTGCTGATATTAGTGACTCATATTGAATTAATTGACATCCTCTTTGATATTGCATGATGGTCATCATCTTTAGTTGACATCAATGACAACCAATGCTCAACAAACTACTCGTTGATTTAGAATAAGTGGATAAAGATGGATATCGTTGGGCTCTAAAATGGGGTGATGTGCAAGGGGTCGATGAAGAGAGGAATGAAGAAGATGGGTTAGCTAATAAGAATCACAAAAGAGTATATTTTGTTGTGATTAGGGTGTTTATATATTCTGGAAATTGTGTAGAACGCAGGAGATCAAGGGATACACTGAAGATACTTTGAAATCCGTGCAGCATGTGACCATCCTAGGAATTCATTTAAGCTCTAAGGTATTTCGTGGGTTGAAAAGTCAATCTGGGATTTCTGCAAGTGATTATAGAATCCTAGGACAATTCTAGGTGTTGAGAGTGATAGAAATTTGTGTTATATGGGATTACACAACACAAAGATTGAAGATATTGTTTCAGACTGTGAAAAGATCCTTGTTGTAGACCTGTTGATGACATTGTTGCAGACCTTGTGGAAACATTGTTGCATATTTGAAGGAAAATTGATTTGAAGTAGGAATTTTGGTTAAGTTGAAGATAGCATTGAAAAAAGATATATTTGAAGTTTATGTGATATCCTTGAATAATATGTGAGACAAACTTGAATACTATGTTGAAGATCTAATTCATATTAGGGGTGACTTTAAGTGCTTGTGAAATTGGGTTAACAAAGAGATTCAGAGTAGGTGTGAAGAATGTCTAAAACATAGTACCACAGAGTTAGATTAAGAGAGACAAGTGGAAAGAAGTTAACTTGTGCTAAAGTGCAAATTTAGAGAGTTTGTGGTAGAGGTCAAGGTGGACCATTAATATCTCACTAAATAACTTATATAGAAGGGTGTTGGAGCATCCTTTCAGTTGAAGCTGAAGCAACTAGGGGGTTGTAGCCTCGTTCCAATTGGAGTTGGAGAAGTAGGGTGTTGGATCATCCTTTCAGTTGGAGTTGAAGAGACCTAGAGGGTTGGATCCCTTTCAGTTGTAGTCAGAGAATAGGAGTGTTGGATCATCCAATCAATTGTAGCTCATAAATAAAGGAGGTTGGAGCCTCCAACAAGTTGTGTAATCAATATATAATTTATTATTAAGTTTACACATATATATGGTGTATTTCTAGTTGATGACTTCTCTTGTTCATAATTGTTGATGAATGATTACCTACTTAGTTTTGACAAAGTGAACAATAATAATAATTGTATGAGACACTGATTCACCCCCCCCTCTAAGTATCTCAATATGTTCTGCAATTGGTATTAGAGTGGTTCCTTCACACAAGTTTAATCAACTTGAAGGAGATCCTTAAACACAAAATGGATGGATACGTAATTCTTTCCATGAATGGAGCACCATTGTTTGATGGATCCAATTATGTCTCATGGAGTATAATAATGAAGGTACATTTGAAGTTAGTAGGATTTGATGTATGGAATTCAATAATATATGGTTAAACCCCACCAAAGAAAGTGAAAAATGTTGCTCAAAAGGAAACTAGAAAGAACATCTCAATGACAATGGAGGCCATTCAGGATGGACTAGAAGGCCCAGTGAAAGAAAGAATGGGAAAATGCATCTCAAATAAAAAACTTTAGGACATATTGAAGAATCTGTACTCAGTTGAGGAAATTATTGTAGCATAGAAGGAAGCAAATTCCATCAAAGATGAAGTGCAAGAATCAAGCAACCATGAAGATGAATCTCAAGATGATAAAAAGGAAGAATCAAACCTATAATTTAAAGAACCTACTAAAATTGATGATGAAGTTGAGATCCACTCCAACCTCGAAAGAAAAAATCAATATGATGATGATGAAGAAGGTATTGTGGACCTTGAGACTGAACTTATAGCAACACTAAAAGAGATTGATGACCTAAGACAGATTAACAAGAAGCACTCCGAAGAAATCAATGAACAAAGAGCTTGGTTAGAAGGAAGAGAAGATGAGATTAGCAAGTTAAAATCTGAAGTTTCCTTCCTTACCAAAAAATTGAAAGATATATTAATTAGGTAAACATGGAAAGCCAAGTAGTCAGTGCTTTTTATATAGTTAAGGAAATTCAAGTAGAAATTGATTTAATGGAACAATTCCTGGAAGAATTTGAACGAGAAAAACTTGAAGAAGCTGAAAGGACCATTGCTGATCTAAGAATCTAGGAAGAAGAAGCCAGGAAAAATGGTGAATGCTAGACAAGGAAACTCAAAGAGAAAGAAGAAATGTGCCAAGAATATAAGGTTGATATTGCCTCCTTAGAAAGTGAATTGGGAAATATAGCTACAATAAACTAGAAGCAGTTTAAATAAATTACTATGATCAAGGGTCAGCTAGAAGAGTACTCTAAAATAAATGAAGAGATATTTGGCAATGAATTTTGGGCCCATATTCCTAATGAAAAATGGAAAAAGTTAGAACCCAAATCTGTAATGTCCCCATTCAAATAATTGCATAGCAGGATAATTCCATCAATCCTACTAGTTCCCTAGGTTGGATGGATACATTTGGAATTTTAATAAGGGAGATAATAAATGATGTTCAAACATTAGAATGGAATAAATATTTAATAATGGATCTAATTAAGTAAATACAAGAGAAAATCGAAGTGGCAATGGAGCATGGAGACACATGGAGATTGTGGGGCCCACACAAGCTAGAATTTCTGTGCCACATGGCATCCTCCTCTTGCAATTTCGAATCCATGGGAAGTCTAATGTTCTTGGATGAGTTAGAAGGCTAATAAACTTTTCCATATGCAGCATAGGTCAAATTTGGAAGGAAATGTAACTTACATGGGAGAGGAAGAGTCAAATGGGAGCTTCTTGGACACTTGGGCTAGATTCCCTAACATCTATGACATCTATGACACCAATGATGAAGATGATATGACATTTATGACATATTGCAGACCTGAAGGATGAAATATGCACATTAGGATGGCAGGCCTAAATATAGCATCCAAGAAGGCATTCATGTGAGTTGGGGAAGCTCAATTGGTCCCTACTCGAATTGGGGGAAGATTGAAGGCTAGGGAAGGGAGGACACATGACAAATCTTGAGCACACACCCTAATTAGAATTGGATTGAGTTTGTGGATGGATTGGTAACCTTATAAAGCTAAGGATGTTTATAAAATACACGAATCAAGCATGAGAATGTATTTTGATCATTTGATAAATTTGCATTTGTGTAGAGAGAGAGCTAGTGGATGACTAGTTTCTTGCCTTAGCTAATTTCGAGGGTGAAAGATTCCCATACAAGTTGGTGTTTGGAGAGGCCATTTAGGTATTTCATGGAGATTTAATAGAGTTTGTATTTTCAAGTGTAATCTACAGGGAAACTCTTGGTTTCTTCTAGTGCAACACTTTCTCTCAACCATTTCCACTTTTTATTGCATATTCATGCTCATGGAGGGATTACGCTTTGGGTGAGCTATTTTACTCTTTGGGAGAGATTATCATGATCCATTTATGATTTTAATAAGATTAATATACTATATTATTCATATTAATAAAGTATCAGGTCGAAATACCAAGTGGTTGTATGTAAAAATGATGATTAATGAGCAAACAATGACCATTTCCCCACTATATTGATGTATGCCATTGTAATGTTGATTATTTCGAATGAAAGAATGTTTCTCTGATATATTTATGATGAATGGAATTTCATTTATGAGTATTAAAAGTTTAATTTTCATCACTTAAACATTTGAATTCATCTTACTCAGTTTATTTGCATTTGGAAGAGATTTGGTGCCATTTCCCCAAGGGTCGAACTAGTGATTTTTGATGTTGTTTGGGAGAATATTAGAATAGAATTAACAACTAATAAATGGTGCACATGAGACCTAAATAATGTCCCTTAGACATCCCCTACCTATTTTCATAATTTTGAGTGGGTTTGGAGGCATTTGGAGAGCCATTTTTAGTACTTACCCTAGGGGGATTTGATCCTCACATTTCTAGTCAAATTCCATACTTTGTCTAGAATATTAAACAAGTTTGCAGAAGCCTTTGGAGGGTCATAAATAACCCCTGAACATCATATTAAAGTATTAATATCATTCATATACCCTCACAGAATATTTGGGAGCATTTGGGTCAATTTAGAGACCTAGACATCAAAACTAGTCAAAGGTCGGAATAGGAAAAAAAGTGAAAAATTGGTCATTTTAATAAAATTGATTAAAAGGAAAATTACAAGTGGTATCATAGCATGGTATTGGAACCTGATCGTATTAACAAGGATCCAAATTAATAAGTCATCACCCTTAGAACCTGAAGTTCAAGATGTTTTTGTTGAAGAGGAAGTAGTAGGAGAAGAAGAGCAAATTTTTGAAGAAATTATGACTAGGTATGAAAAGGGAAACTCAGAATATAAGGAGGAATTTATGTCATCCCTAAAAAATTTCTTTGAATACATGAACAAAAATATGTTGAACGGATTTGAATTAATGACTAGTCAACTATTAGGCAAAAGAGTCATGGGAGGCATCAGTAGTTCACATTCAGAAGAAAATAAGACAATGGGTGAGCATATTTTCTCAAGCACAAGACCCCATAATATACCTGATGAATTTAAAAGTACACCAAGGCCTACTGCACCTAAATTTATTATACCCAAATAATATCCTAACACTCAAACTGAACTTCATACATTGGCAAAAGATTGGGAGAAATTGGATGAAGATTGTAAGAAAAGTCTACCATTTGAACAATACTTTATTGTTGCAAACAAACTCAAAAAGAGGGAGGACAATAGGGCTCTACTCCAAAACAAATAATTAAATGGTGCTATTGGTAAAATGTCACTCCCCACTTTTGATGGTTCTTTTTAAAATTTTGCTAACACTTGGGTGCAAAAACTAGGTGTGTATTTTCAGCTGAATCCAATGGTGGAAGAAAATGATTTAAAAATGGCCATTTTGCACTTGGAGGAAGATGCCAATGAATGGTGGTTTCATGGAATGAAAACTTTGGGTCATGATCAGGTTAAGACATATGGATAATTTGTTGATAGGGTACTAGAGAGATTTGAGCAAAAAGATCCAAAATTGCCTTTCAAAGAACAAGCGCAATTGAAGCAAGTGGGAACCCCTGCTGATTACATGATGGACTTTCAAAAATTATCAGTCAATGTGGTTGATTTATCTATGGGAAGGTTAGTATTTCTGTTCACTGAAGGTTTTTCTGAACCCTTAAGAGGCTTGGTCAAATCCCACAATCCCACTACATTAAGAGATGCAATGAACTTAACTAGAGACCTCCAAAATGTACTTCCTAGAACAAGATTTCCTCCTAAGCCTAACTTCAAATTTGAAAAGAAACCTTGGCAAAGAGATGCATTTGATAAGAAGCCTTGGCAAAGAGATTCATTTGAAAGGAATAATAAAGAAGGACTAAAAAGGGATCAACTTCGAAGAAAAAAATTGTGCTTCACATGCTTTCAACCATGGACACAGGGGCATAAATGTACTAAGGGAAAAAATCAATACATAGAATTATTTTCTGATAATGATGAGTATGAAGGGGGTATGATGAAGAAGGACATACTTAATATCAAGAGGAGGCATATGAGACAATAGTTGAAGAAGAAATACAAGAAGAAAATCAGCCTTCACCAGACAAAGCAAGAATGGCAGTTCTTTCAGCAGTGCCTCGTTATCACACTATTCGATGCAAGGGTGTGGTACTAGGATAAAGAGATTAAGTTTTGGTAGATGGAGGAGCCACACATAACTTAATTGATGTAGAAATGGTGGAGAAAAGGAAGATACCTATTGAACCATTCGATGGATTCACAGTTGTCATTCCCGGTCACAACACAATGCAGTGCAAAACATGGGTTCCAAAGCTGCAAGTCACTGTAGGTAACTATAATTTTGTTGATAGTTTTTATGTGGTTGATGTTGTTGATACTAATGTGGTTTTTAGAGTGCAATGGATGTACTCTATAGGGGAGCATACAGTAAATGATAAAATTACTGAAATGAAATTTCAAGATTCGAAAGGAGTACTAAGGGTTGTGAGAGGGAAGCACACTTACCCAAATAAAGTAGTGACTTGCAATAGTGTGAGATATATTTTGAGGCATGGGGACATAGAATGGGCTGATGAATGTCATATCACATCTCCCAATCCAAACATAAAGGTTGTTGAACACCCAAAGGAGATAGAGAGACTCTTGCAAAAGTATGAAAAAGTTTTCAGAGATCTTCCGCATGGTAGACCACCAGATAGGGGGTTTGAGCACAACATTGTTTTAGAGGAGGGTACTTCACCCATTCAAATAACACCCTATAAGAATCCAAAAAAATTCAGAGATGAAATTGAAAAGGCCATCCAAGAACTCCTATAGTTGGGACTCATTAGACCAAGATCTATCCCTTATGCTTCCTCAGTAGTGTTGGTAAAGAAAAAACATGCCTTGAGGATGTGCATAGCCTTTAGAGCCTTGAACAAGAAGACAATCAAGAATAGGTATCCTATTCCTAGGATTGATGAGCTATTTGGGGGCAAATATTTTTCCAAAATTGACCTTAGATCAGGTTATCATCAAATTAGAATGAAAGAAGAAGATGTGCAAAAGACTGCTTTTAGATGTCATTATGGCCACTATGAATTTGTTGTTATGCCTTTTGGATTAACTAATGCTCCAAAAACATTTCAAGCATGCATGAATAGGATATTTTGCAAGCAGCTTAGAAGGTTTGTTTTGGTCTTCTTTGATGATATTCTCATTTATAGTAAAACTTGGGAAGAGCATTTGCAACATCTAGAAATTGTGTTGAAAACTTTGCAAGAACAGTCCTTGTTTGCTAAGATGTCTAAATGTGAATTTGGGATGAAGGAACTACTGTATATTGGGCACATTATTGGGAAAGAAGGAGTGAAAGTACACATGGAAAAAATTAGGGCTATGTTAGAATGTCCATCACCAAAAAACATCACAGAATTAAGGGGCTTCATTGGGATATGCACCTATTATATAAAGTTTGTGAAAGGGTTCTCCAAGTTGACTTCTCCACTCATTGATTTGACTAAGAAGGATGCTTTCAAGTGGGATGAAGAGGTTGAAAAGGACTTCCAAAAAATGAAAGAGGTAATGAGTATTTGTCCCATACTTGCATTACCTTATTTTCTAAGCCTTTTGTTGCTGAATGTGATGCTTCAGGTGGAGGAATTTAAGGGGATGTCCTAAAGCAAGGCCAACACCCTATAGAATTTGAGAGCAGAAAGGTGCAGCCTCATGAAAAGATTTAATCCATCTATGACAAAGAAATGTTGGTCATCATGCATGCATTGGCCAAGTTTTGACAATACTTGGTAGGAAGCAAGTTTGTGGTGAAAACTGACCACAATAGTCTAAGGCACTTCCTCACCCAAAAGGATCTAAATGAAAGGAAACAAAAGTGGGTAAGAAAGATTCAAGCTTATGATTTTGACATTGAATATGTTAAAGGAAAGAATAACATTGTGGCAGATGCATTATCTCGAAGACCTTCTTTTTCTCTCATGGACATTGCCAAGGATTGGAAAAACATACAACTAGTTGAATATGCCAAAGAAAAATTTGCTTGTGATGTGTTAGATGGAATCAAAGGGGATGATAACTACAGGATTTTGAATGGGCTGATATATTATAAGGGCATAATTTATTTGGTTCAATATTCAAAACTCAAGTACAAAATTTTGCAAGAAGCACATGATTCCCCACTAGTTGGCCATCCGGGGATCTTCAAAACATATAGGCAATTAAGGAAAAGATTCTTTTGGAAGGGGATGAAGGAATATGTTTAGAAATATGTGAATGAATGTAAGGTATGTTAGCAAAACAAATCAGAACTTACATGCCCAGCTGGCTTATTGCAACCATTACCCATTCCAGAGTAAAAATGGGACAGTATCTCAATGGACTTCATCACTGGTTTGCCCAAATATTTGGGTAAGGATTGCATATATGTGGTAGTGGATAGGTTGAAAAAAATTGCTCATTTATTTGCTGTTACATCATCGTTTAGTGCTGCACAAGTGGTTGATATTTTTTTCAAAGAAATCTTCAGATTGCATGGGCTCCCCAAGAGCATTGTAACTGATAGAGATAGCAGATTCATGGGTGCTTTTTGGCAAGAACTTTTTAGATTGGTGGGAACTCAATTGACTCCAAGTAAAATCTATCATCCACAAACTGATGGAAAAATAGAGAGGGTGAATCAATGGTTGGAAGGGTACCTAAGAAACTATGTGGGAGAACAGCAAAAAGCATGGAAAAAATGGCTACACCTGGGTGAGTTTTGCTACAACAACACTTATCATATGTCAATAGGGATGTCTCCTTTAAAAGAATTATATGGTTATGATGCACTTACATTTTCTGAAATTATCTTTGGTGATAGTAGAGCCCCAAAATCTAAATATTGGGTGGAAGAGAGCCAAGAAATTTTAAAGTTTTTGAAAGACAATTTGCAGGTTGCTCAAAATCAACAAAAACAATATGCTGATAGACATAGAGAAGAAAGAACCTTTTAGGTTAATGATTTAGTATATTTGAGTTTGAATTCATATAAACCAACATCTCTCAAAATTAATGGAGCAGAAAAGCTCAAACCAAGGTACTATGGGCCATACAAGGTAGTTCGGAAGGTTGGAGAAGTAGCATATCAATTAGAACTTCCATAAGGGAGTAAAATCCATAATGTATTTCATGTTTCTTGTCTCAAGAAATATCTTGGTCAACAAATTCTCACTTTAGAAATACTTCCTCCTTTGGATGATGAAGGTCAGCTCACACTTGTTCCGGAAAATATTTTGAAGACAAGGGAAAGGAGATTGAGAAGTAGAACTATCAAAGAATACTTAGTACAATGGAAGGATATACTAAGTGAAGATTACACATGGGAAGAGGAGAATATTTTGCAGCATCCAAATCTGAAAATGCTTGAGGACAAGCAATCTTGGGCGGGGAGGACTGTAATATCCCCATTCAAATAATTGCATAGCAGGACAATTCCATCAATCCTACTAGTTCCCTAGGTTGGATGGATACATTTGGAATTTTAATAAGGGAGCTAATAAATGATGTTCAAACATTAGAATGGAATAAATATATAATAATGGATCTGATTAAATAAATACAAGAGAAAATTGAAGTGGCAATGGAGCATGGAGACACATGGAGATTGTGGGGCCCACACAAGCTAGAATTTATGTGCCACGTGGCATCCTCCTCTTGCAATTTCAAATCCATGGGAAGCCTAATGTTCTTGGATGAGTTAGAAGGATAATACACTTGGACATATGCATAATAGGTCAAATTTGGAAGGAAATGTAACTTACATGGGAGAGGAAGAGTCAAATGGAAGCTTCTTGGACACTTGGGCTAGATTCCCTAACATCTATGACATCTATGACACCAATGATGAAGATTCTATGACATTTATGACATATTGCAGACATGAAGGCTGACATTTGACCATTATGACATGTCAGGCCTAAATATAGCATCCAAGAAGACGCTCATGTGAGTTGGGGAAGCTCAATGGGTCCCTACTCGAACTGGGGGAAGATGGAAGGCTAGGGAAGGGAGGACACATGGAAAATCTTGAGCACACACACTAATTCGAATTGGCTTGAGTTTGTGGATCGATTGGTAACCTTAGAAGGCTAAGAATGTTTATAAAATACATGAATCAAGCATGAGAATGTCTTTTTATCATTTGATAAATTTACATTTGTGTAGAGAGAGAGCTAGTGGATGACTAGTTTCTTGCCTTAGCCAATTTCGAAGGTGAAAGATTCCCATCCAAGTTGGTGTTTGGAGAGGCCATTCAGGTCTTTCATGGAGGTTTAATGGAGTTTGTATTTGCAGGTTTAATCTTCAGGGAAACTCATGTTTTCTTCTAGTGCAACACTTTCTCTCAACCATTTCTAATTTTTATTGCATATTCATGCTCATGGAGGGATTGCGCTTTGGGTGAGCTATTGTACTCTTTGGGAGAGCTTATAATGATCCATTTATTATTGTAATAATATTAATATACTCTTTTATTCATCTTCATAAAGTATCAGGTCGAAATACCAAGTGGTTGTATGTAAAAATGATGATTAATGAGCAAACAATGCCCATTTCCCCACTATATTGATGTATGCCATTGTAATGCTAATGATTTCGAATGAAATAATGTTTCTATAATATATTTATGATGAATGGACTACCATTTATGAGTATTACAAGTTTCATGTTCATCACTTAAGCATTTGAAGTCATCTTAATCAGTTTATTTGCATTTGGAAGAGATTTGGTGCCATTTCCCCAAGGGTCGAACTAGTGATTTTTGCTGTTGCTTGGGAGAAGATTAGAATATAATTAAAAACTAATAAATGGTGCACATGAGACCTAAATAATGTCCCTTAGACATCCCCTACCTCTGTTCATAATTTCGAGTGGGTTTGGATGCATTTGGAGAGCCATTTTCAGTACTTACCCTGGGGGGATTTGATCCTCAATTTGCTAGTTAAATTCCATACTTTGTCCAGAATATTAAACAAGTTTGAAAAAAGTATTTGGAGGGTCATAAATAATCCCTTAACATCATATTCAAGTATTAATATCAGTCATATACCCTCACAGAATATTTGGGAGCATTTGGGTCAATTTAGAGACCTAGACATCAAAACTATTCAAAGGTCGAAATAGGGAAATAGTGAAAAATTGGTCATTTTAATAAAATTTCTTAAAAGGGACATTACAAAATCTCACAAATGTATTTTCATTGGTTAAAGTGAGGATTCTAAATATTATAGGTTATTTGATCCATATACTGAAGGTGTCATCATCCGGTGAGATGTCCACTTCAATGAAGTCTCTCCTACACTTGATTCTATTGAACCTCTTGTTACGTTGAATTTATATTCATCTTCTATTACTCCTATATTTGAAACCCCTTCCTTCAGTTTTGTGCCTAATTTAGATCCTATTTCACCTACTTCCTCAAGTGATCCATCTAACATTTTCGAAGATACTGGAGTGGTTCCCACTAGTACTCCTCTTCCAGTTTGGGACTGGATAACACTTGAATCTGCAGGTTCTGAGATTGGTATCCCTTCCGATACTTGATGAACTAGATCTGAATTTGCTCTCGTGACTAAAGTATTATCTATAAATGATCCCTCCACATATACTTAAGCTAAAGACATACCTGAATGGGAAAAATCAACGACTACAGAGTATAACTCATTAATGGAGAACAAGACTTGGATTCTTGTTCCTATTTCTCCTGGAAAGAATTTAGTTCTTTGTAAATGGATTTATAAAATAAAGTTTATTGCAGATGGACAGATTGAAAAATATAAAGTCTGTTTAGTAGAAACGAGTTTTTCTCAACAAGAAGATATAGATTATGCTGAAACTTTTGCTTCAATTGCTAATATGAACATAATAAGAACCATACTTTCTCTTGCTGCATCTATCAATGGAAAAATCACCAAATGGATGTCAAGAGTGTTTTTTTCTAAATGGTGTTATTTGTGAAGAAATTTATTTGCAGCAACCACTTGGTTTTATCACGGTTGAAACTTCAATTTTGGTAGGCAAATTAAACAAGTCTTTTTATGGTCTTAAACATGCACCTAGAGCTTGGTATGTGATAATTGGTACTTATTTCTTGAAGAATGGTTTCAAGTGGTGTATATTTGATTGAAATCTATATGTTAAGTACTTTGATGGTGATGTCTTCATTGTGGTTCTTTATGTGGATGATCTAATCCTTACTGGTAGCCAACTTACATTTATACAACAATTGAAAGATAATCTTAAGCATCAATTTGAAATGACAGATTTAGGCCTATTGCATTATTTTTTGGGTCTTTAGATTTGTCATATAATTGATGGTATCTTCCTTTCTCATCCTAAGTATGATTCAGATTTACTATCTTGGTTTCATATGAGTGATTGTAAGCCTTCACCAATGCCATTTAAGTTTGGATCAAAGTTAATTGTTGATTGTGATCCTCCTCTTGTTGATGCTACTCTTTATCGCCATCTTGTGAGGTGTTTGATATATTTGACACATAGAATGCTTGATATCTCTTTGACGTTAGCATGGTCTCCAGGTTTATGCAAAAGACTCATGAAATCCATTGGAAATCAACAAACATAATTTTCAGATATTTATAGGGGACATTACATTATGGTGTTTTTTTATTCTAGCAGGGATACAATTTCACTTCTTGGTTATATAAATTCTGATTGGACATGAGATAATTCAAATAGAAGGTCTACCATAGGGTACATCTTTTGGCTTGGTGTAGGTCCGATTTCACGATCTAGTAAGAAGTTGAGAACTCTTTCTCTTTCTTCTCGTGAAGCAACTTATAGGGCAACTAAGGAAGTAGCTAAAAAAACAACGTGGATCTGGCATATTCTTATAGAGCTTGGATTGGTTCAAAAGTTTCCTATTGAGTTAAAATGTGATAGTCAGAGTGCAATTCAACTTGCCTATAATCTAGTGTATCACTCCAAGACCAAACACATTGACCTTGAAACTCATTACATTCGAGATATTGTTGAATATAGTGTTATTTGTTTGTAGTAATGTCCCACAGAACAACAAGCAACATATATATTCACCAAATCCATGACATAAGCAAAGTTTGTGCATCTTCGAAGCTTGTTGTGAATGCGAAAGGTTGTCATCAATGGGGAATGTTAATGTAATGCCATATTCCTCCATGTGTCTCCCTTCTCTGTAGTCATCATTAAGGGGGAATGTCGGAATGTGTAATGCTAATTTTGGAAATGCAATGATGTCTAGTGTGATGTCATAAGATATTAAGGAGGTGGAAAATCATTTATCCCACAAGTACTATGGGATGTAATTCTTCCATACTTATAGCTATATAATAGAGGTGAAGGAGATCCTTTGGGAATGATGTTGAAATATTGAAAGATATTGTGAACAATGTTGTAAAGCCATGATAAACATATGTGGGTGGTGCTCAAGTGTAAGACTGGAGATTTATGAAGAATAAAGAAGATCAATCCTTCCTGTGGATGTTTCACCATTTTGAATTTTACCATGTATATCTTTGTACTATATTTTTTTATTTTCCTTTCTTACTATTTGATTATTTTGAGTTTGTATAGATAGGAAAGTAGACTAATTGATTCTTGCTATTGATTTACATGTTAATAAATGTATTGTTGTATGTTTATGCATAATTCTCAATATTCTAATAGGGTTGATCCATGAAGCTGGTTCATGATTTTTGGCGAGCAAAGTGCCAAAAATTTGTATTGCAGGCCTTCGATTGAGGTCTTTTAAAGCTCTCTATCGAGGTATTAAAACCTCGATCGAGGGTTTTAAAAGACCTCGATTGAGGGATTTAAAAGACCTCGATCGAGGGTTGAAACAAGACCTCGATCGAGCTATCAAAACCTCGATCGATGGTTGAAACAAGACCTCGATCTAGCTTTTCAGAAGCTAGATCTAGCTTTTGAAAAAAATAAAAAAGGCCCGTTTTAGGCCCTCGATTGAGCAAATACTTCGATCGAGGGCTTGAACATACCTCGATCGAGGTCTTGTTAAAACCCTCGATTGAGGTCTTATTAAACCCTCGATCGAGGTGTTTTAAATACCTCGATCGAGCAAATAGCTCGATTGAGGGCCTAAAAAACAGGCCGAGAGCCCTTTTCACTGCAGAATGAAAGTTTTGTCTACGTTCCAGAGGGTTAAACCATGTCATTAAATGCACATTAATGGGAGGAATTGATACCATTGGATTCGTCAATGAATCCTCTATCCAGATACATAAAATTTACGAATTTTTATCTTTGTATGTCTTTTGTTTTTAAATTTTTACTAAAATTTGCCCTAAAAAACCCTATCGACAACTTCGATTGAGCTCAAAGATAAATCCACAACATTCAAAATACACATCCAAAAAATTTGAAAAAATATACAAGCACTAGATAAACGCATCCTCTTCAAAAGGGTATTTTTAGTTTTGCAAATTATGTAAACAATCAAAAGATTTCGTGCACACACACACATGTGTGCAAAATGCGACTGAAATATTCATTGGTCAGTTTTGAAAAATAATAATAAATATAATTTTTCAAGAAAAATAAAAATAAAAATATGTAAGCACTAGTGCACTTTGTCTAGATCATGTTCACATATTTCATTTTTTAAAATTATTACTTTAACATTAAATTATTGTGCACACACACAAACTACTTGTTCATTGCTCCACATTTTTAAGTACACATGTTTCATTAAATGAAAATTTGACACGATAAATGACATTGGTATATTTCGAAAAAAATATCATTGGAAATCCAACATAATTCTCTACATTTCGTTTTTCAACCGCATGTCAAAATTCATGTGGCAAATATGAGTTTCAAGGGCTTCAATTTAATACATGGGTAAAATTTCTGTTTTTCACCGTCATATTTGGCCAAAAAGAGTTACCCATCTTCATGGAATCACCCAATAGTTCTTATTTATTCAAACATTAATATGACTTCACACACAACCATATTTAGACCAAATTCAAACATATAGTACTAATTCAAACCCCCCAATACCCTATTCAAGCCCCTAGATACATAATTTTAAACCCCCCTAATATCTATATGTTTTTAATATATTAAAAGTACCCCTTGATCCTTATATACTAGGAAATATATTGTTTCATTTTTTTAGAGTATTGAATCCCCCAATATAAAATCATGTTCTATAATATTGCTTAACTAGTGAACCCCTTGTGCAAATATGATAGGTTATGACTTCAAAATTATCTACATAAAAAAAAGCAAAATGTGGTGGAAGATGCACTTTCAAGGAAAGAAGAAGACACATAAGGCTTACTTTGTGTTATTTCCATTTTGCAATATGATAGGGTGGATGAAGCACATATAGGTTGGAAGCAAGATCAAATGACATGCAAGATAATTAAATAACTACAATAGGACCCTAGTGCATTAGATACATTTGTATAGAAAAATGATTCACTATGGTACCAATATTTTGTATATTTATATAAGCATTCCCAACTCAAACATGTCATTTTGGAATTGCACACTTCTCTTATAGGAGGATATTTAGGGTTCTTGAAAACTTACCACAGGATCAAGAAGGATTTTTTCCATGAAGATTTTAAAACTGGTCTCCAAAATTTGGTGGAAGAATGTTTGGTTTACCAACAGAATAAGGGAGAGACAATCAAGACATCGGGTCTTCTACAACCATTATACATACTAATTCAGTGTTAGGAAGAGGTTTCAATGGACTTTACCACAATTCTACCAAAGTATGAAGGAAAGAATGTGATCATGGTAGTGGTGGGTTGACTCATAAAGTATGATAATTTAAGCTCTCTTTCTCATCCTTCTAAAGCAAGTACAATAGCTACGATATTCATGGAAACAATTCAGAAGATGCAAAAAATTCCCAATATTATTGTAAGTGGTAGAGATCCAATTTTCTTTGGTAATTTTTGGAAGGAAATATTCTCTTATTTGTGAACTCAATTGGCTCACAACTCCTCTTACCTCAATTTTATGGGAAAATTGAGATTGTGAATACAAGTTCAGAAGGGTAATTTCATTGCTTTGCATCCAATAAAAAAACACAATGGGTAAAGTGGTTTCCCTTTGGTAGAATGGTGGTACACCACATCCTTCCATAATTCATAAAAAATGTCATCATTTATGGCACTTTATGGATATCATCCTCCTTCCATCACATCATCCTTGAAATATAAAGTTAAGGTTCAAGCAGTGGAGGATCACATAGAGCACCAACAAGAGGTTTTCCAACAATTAAAGAAAACTTGGATATATCACAAAATATGATGAAACGATAACCAGAAGATCAACATCATAGTGAAAGAAAATTTGAAGTAGGGGGTTGGGTATTTTTGACACTACAACCATACAAACATATGTCCCTCAAGCAACAAAAGAAGGACAATAAATTATCACCCAAGTACTATGGTCCCTCTAAGGTGTTGCATATGATTGGAAGTATGGCTTACAAATTGTAGTAACCTCCATATTCACATGTACATATAGTCTTCCATGTTTATTTCCTAAAAAAGATAATTGGAAGAATATACGAATTCAGACTATTTTACTAGAACCTGAAAATCAATCCTTGACACACAGATAAGGAAACTGCAAATTTGATAAATGATTGAGTACCTCATCAAGTGGAAGAACTTTCCAATATAAGAGGCGGAATGAGAAGATGAGTTCTTCATGCAAAAATATCCACAGTTAATCAAGTGTTGAGGAGAACACTTGTTTGAAGGGGAGGGGCATGTTAAGCCCTATATATTGTGACATTACAATTCTATTATTCTATTAATATTGTTTTTACCTCAACAGTTGTTTGAAAGGGGCGACATGTTAATCCCTATATATTGTGACATTACATTTCTATTATATGATATTAGTAAATTTTTTATTGGTTGGATACGAACTTAATTGTAATTGTATGGTTAGCTAGGAAATTCATTGTATTTGTCTCCTATATATATAACCAAGAACACCTAATTTTAAGATAATCTCGTCTCATCTTGTGCATCCGATACATTATAAAAGGGGGTTTCCCCTTTGAAGATAATTTTATGTAACACCCGCCTCAATACATTGATTGATTAGACTATTGAGGGCACCGACATTGAAGTGACCCGGTTAAAATAAACATGAAACAATATATTATGCTTGAATGAAAATTGCTAAATGACAAATGCACGATGAATATGCTTTACTCACTGAGAAATTATGATGATGTTATACATGAATGTAATGGTTGATGCTTTTAATTCCATAGATGTGAATGCATGATATTGACTTAGATCTAGGATTGAATGAAGATTATGATGTATGATGAAATGATTTTTATGGTGCAATGCTACTAATGTGCGCTTTGAGTGTGTGCAGTAGTAGGTAAAACGATTTACCGACTGACTTACAAAGGAATAATAAGGGTCATAAGAACGGGAAAAATACCTAGGGGTACAACGATGGACTGTCGACCCATAAATAACACTCCACGCACTGGTCAGAAGCTGTTCAAGCTCACCCGGGGAAGTGTGTGTTGTACGAGCGAGGCCACAACGATTTGGTCGCGTACGCGATGTTGAGGGGCACGCAATAAGAAGGATATTATTCCACAACTATCATTAGTATCCATGGAAGTGTGGTCCAAATATATTGGTAACAATTCTCCGATCGCTACACAGTACTCCCCACGCGAAGAAAAGGGAAGTTTTCGGAAGGACTCGTAGAAGAGGTACCTAGACAACAATGGGAAAATAAATGTTCACATTTTTGCATTTAAACATTTATGCATAAATTAAAAGTTGCATTTAGAAATTTAGAAAAATAAAATAAAAGAGCATATTAGAAAAAAGGGGTAATTTGGGTAGGATGTACACCCATTATTTTAGGATGGATATGCATGAGATTAAATTGCAAATAATATTCAAAATAATAAATTATGGAGCAAAACTAAAATAACCGTTCATCTAGAGACCAACTCCACCTACACCCACTGATCTAGGAATTGAAATTATAGACTAAGGAGATAACATAAGATAATACATGAATTAGATGCACCAATGTGTGAGAGTGACACTTGCTACATGAGGGTGAATAATAATGAATTATTAAATTAAAATTTTATTTTGCATGAGAGGACACATGTCATGCAAGACTTATCTATATAAGAAAGGGATGAGAAGGATAGAGTCTCTCTTGGTCCCTAGTGTTGGATGGGATTCGTAATAGAATTTTCCATTTGAGTGATTCCTTGGCGTTTGGTTGATAGCGATCCGAGGGTTGGGAGACCCATCGGAAGGTCAAAGATGGTATGTTCTTACGATCCCAATTGCTCAAGGGTTCAAGATGAAGAATATTAATCCCGATAAGGTAGGGAGGTCAACCGAGGAGGCTCTCAGTAATTCATGAAGATCAAGATCGGCTTGAACGACAGTAGGACAAAGAGAATTTCGACTACTACAAGAATCGAACGTCCAGACAGGTAATCTACTATTTAAAGTTATTGCATAAATTGCGACCAAAGATTTTAGTAACCTCTAAACTGATGGATCTATGAATTATCAATTCAAATTACTTATGACTGTTCACAAATCGATTAGGGATTCTCTTTTCAGTGTACTCTGTAAAATTGTTGATTAGAACAATATTTTTAAATTTAAGTTGCACTTCTGGAGTGATACTCCGATTGCCGAACCGTTGCAGTGTTAAATGAATTTCTTTTCCTTTGTTTATTCGATATATGGATGAATGATTAAGGCCATATAAGTCGACGAGTATGTAGAAGTTCCGAGTCAAACCTATTATGGGCCCAAATAAAAGATATTTGTGTTTTAATTTTCTTTTAACCACTTCCGAACATGGACTTAATGAAATGTTAAACTTGTATAGTTCGTAGCAAGGAATTGGAATGAAGTAAATAGGTGGTAGTCCACTTTTAGATTTCGAAGCCCTTATTTTTACTTCTATATAATAATTTATATTAATCAAATCCTTTAAATAAATGGAGAACATTATATGGTAGTAACTTGTAAATGATAGGATAGTTTTTCTCTTAAATTTATATCTGTTTTTATTTCGGGAAATAAGAAATTTAGAAAGAAGAGTCTTGTTCATCAACATGATTGGGGAAATAATTATAAAACCTCGAATTGAATGGTCATTATCATACTTATAATCCCATTCTTTTATTATTATTATTACCCTTATGAACAAAGTAGAGGTAATAGGCATATAAATAGTTGGAATCAAACAAGGATTGTAATAAGGCATGATTATATTGTATCCTAGTCATATCGGACTACCTTGTGTAAGATTTTTTCTTAATAAGGTATTCGAGAAGGAAACACTGAAGCATAATTACAATTTATTTGAAGGTTAAACTTAAGTGTGGATTTTGTACGTTCATATGAATCAATCCTGGTAATTTGGTATTGTTATCCTTGCAATTCTTTCCATTTATTTTTTTTTCTTCGATATTTCATTCATGAGCATTACATTTTGGTATCAGAGCCATGTCAAACCCAGTTACGGCTAAAGAAATTTCCGCAAAGATTAAATTTAAACTGCTTATAATTTTTTGAAATTGAAAACTAATTAAAATCGTATTCCCATGACTTAATAGACTTTATCATGGATCAAAGAGGTCGTAGGGGTAGGGCCGGGAGATGAAGAGGGCAAGTAGCTCATCCACCAACCCCATCAACTCATTTAGCCACGCCACCAAGAATCGAGGAGACTATTAGCCTACCCACCAACGAGGTTATGACTATGATGAGGAACTTCCATAGGATGTTAGAATCACTGATGAACCGGTTAGACCGTGAAGAGGATCAGAATCTACTTCCCGGAAATGGACCTCAAAATCCACCACAGGCTAATATGCACCGAAAATTGGAAAAGTAATATTTCTAGAGTTTTGGGGTTCCACTGAGGGGAGCGCAACATAGGCTTGGTTGGAGAATATGGCAATGTGTTTCTCCTTGATGGAGTACATATCAAATATGAAAGTACATATGGCTATCCTTCAACTGAAGGGGAAAGCACTGTTATGGTGGAAGAATCTACGACCACAGTTGGGAATTGATATTAGAGAAGTGTCTTTGGAGCTATTTGAGGAATATTCTGCAAGCACTACCTATCGGAAGAATTCATTGAGAGACAACTCAATGAGTTCAATTCCCTCTGACAGGCAGGCAAGACGGTACAAGAGTATGACATTAGGTTCATGGAGCTCCTGAGGTATGTGCCTCACATTACGACAGAGAATCTAAAAGTAAACAAGTGCGTTTATGGGATGAACCACAATATTCCAGACAAGGTCCAAATCCTTATTCCATAGACCTTTCATGATGCAGGACATAAAGCCTTAATTGTTGAAGAGGAACTGATGAGCGGGGGCTCATCCAAGCAGAACTGTCCAAGCGGAAACAGGGGTGGACCACCTTCAAATCTTCGAATGATGTACTATGGGAAGCAAAATAATAATAGGGTAAATATACATGAGAAACCCTATAAGGATGCAAGAATGTCGTACAATCCACCTTTCAAAAAGGACAATACAAGACCATTTGGAAATCCGACACAGTTTGGACCTTGTACCAACAAAATACAAGAATGAAGAACGAAGAAGGGACCTAGGGAGGGATGCTGGAAGTGTGGAGGCCCACACTACCAAAGTGATTTCCCTCAGCAGCAAGATGATCAGATACAGGGACAGAGATAACCTCATACTACTACAACAGATCTGGGATGAGCGCATCGCATCCATGCAGCAGTTAATAACCGCTAGGCCGAACATCAATCTACTGTACTAGAGATGACAAGTATAATTAATGGTATGACATTTTATTTACTCATAGACCCTGGTGCCACTGAAATATTTATTTCTCATTCTGCATTAGAAAGGAGTAAGATGATGGCAAGTGCTCAAGATGATTTCGACTTAGTCAAAATGGTATCCGTAAATACCCAGAGTGTAGGGCTGAAGATAGAAGATTGCGAGGTAGATTTAGGAGTATGTCGCACTAGAACATCTTTGTATGTGACCGCCCTAGGGACCTACGACTTAATATTGGGAATGGATTGGCTGGAATCCCATGCCGCAATAGTAGATTTCCGAAGCAAGGAATTGAATTTCTATGATGATGAAGGTCATATGAAAACTCTCGTGGGGAAGAAGAAAAAAGTATCCCTGCAGATGATTTCAACATTGCAACTGAAGAAAATATTGAGGAAAGGATGTTAGTTATATGCTATGATCACAATGAATAAGAATGAGGACAAAGCTGACATAGTCAATCACCCTTTGTTCGTAGAATACATGGACGTATTCCCGGAAGCTTTACTCGGACTACCACGACAGAGGGAGCTAGACTTCACCATTGAATTAAAGCTGGAACTAAACTTATCGCAAGAGCCCCGTATAAAATGTCTTTACCGGAATTGAAAGAACTACAGATACAACTACAAGAGCTCTTCAAACTAGGATTGATAGACCAAGTGTTTCCCTGTGGGGAGCGCAGGTAATTTTTGTCAAGAAGAAGGATGGATCATGGCGTCTCTACATTGACTATTGCAAGTTGAACAAAGCTAGTGCAAGAAATAAATACCCTTTACCTATGATCGATGACCTGTTCGATCAAATGAAAGGTGCAACGATCTTCTCGAATTTTGACTTGCGATCAGGATACTATCAGTTACGGATCAAGGAGGAATATATTCCAAAGACTACTTTTAAAACGCGATTTGGACACTATGAGTTTGTAGTTGTACCTTTTGGGCTGACCAATGCACCTAGTGTGTTTATGAACTTGATGAATGGAGTGTTCTGTCAGTACCTAGACATGTTTGTACAGGTGTTCCTCGATGACATTCTGATCTACTCAAGGACACTAGAGGAGCATGAAGAGCATATCAGGTTGGTATTGTAGTGTGTCAGGGAGAACAAATTCTATGGGAAGCTGTTGAAGTGTTCCTTCTTTCATAAGGAAATCCACTACTTGGGACATGTTATTTCAAGAGACGACATAGCCGTGGAATCCGCAAAGATAGAGGCCATCTGGGAATGGCCAGCTCCTACGAATGTGCACGAAGTGAGAAGTTTCATGGGACTTGCATGATACTACCAAATATTTTTGGAGGGGTTCTCGAGGATTATGGGACCCATTACTAAGTTGCAAAAGAAGGATCGGCCTTTTATTTGGACAGAAATATGCACTGGAACATTTGAGAAATTGAAGGAATTACTAACAACAACACCGATCCTAAAAGTGACGGATATGGAGTAGGATTTCCTGTATGCACTGATGCATCAAAAGAAGGGATCAAATGTGTGTTGATGCAGGAATGGATAGTGATTTCTTACACTTCCTGAAGACTTCGACCACATGAGGAAAACTATGTGACGCATGACATGGAATTGACTGCTGTAATGCATGCGTTATGCTTATGGCGACATTATCTGGTCGGAAGGAAGTTTGAACTTAAGACAAATTATCATGGGTTACAATACATCTTTACCCAGAGTGATTTGAATGCCAGATAGAGGAGTTGGTCTGAGCAGTTGAGTGAGTATTATTTCAATATTTCCTATGTAAAAGGAACCCTGAATAAAGTAGCGGATGTGCTTAGTCGCAGACCCCGCATCTTTTCAGTGATTCTGATGAAGACCAATTTGAGGGAGAAGATACTTGGGATACAACAGGGAGACACCTGGTACAATGAAGTGAAGCTTGAGCTAGAGAATGAACAAATGAAATTTCCCAAGTATGACAATTATTCATTAGAAAATGAAGGATTGTTGAGGTACAACAACCATATTTATTTGCCAGTAATTGATGAGCTTAGGAACTTGATCCTAGTAGAAGCTCACCGAGTAGTGTACAGAGCACATTTGAGAGTGAGAAAGATGTATGTGGATTTATACCCCTTATTTTTCTGGCACGGAATGAAGAAGGACATAGTGAAATTTGTCGCCAGATGCATGGAGTGTCAGTTATAGAAAGCAGAGCATAGACATCCCACAGGATTGATTCAACCTCACACCATTCCTGAGTCGAAATGGGATTTTATCTCCATGGAATTTATTGTGGGATTACTGTTGACCCGCAAGAGGCATGAAACTAGTTTTTTGGTGGTCAACACTCTCACCAAGAGTGTGCATTTTATTTCCATAAAAAATACTTATCAGGCCCCATAAATTGCTAGAGTTTTCATTGATGAAATAATATGACTGCATGGGGTACCCAAGAAGATAATATCTGATCGAGGATCAATATTCACGGGAATATTTTGGACAAGCTTCTAGGAATCTATGGGGACACAACTTAACTTTAGCATTGCATACCACCCTGAGACAAGAAAACAGACTGAGAAAGTGAACCAGATATTGGAGGACATGCTAAGGATGTATGTAATGGATCAACATAATCGTTGGGAGGAGTTTCTACCTATAGTAGAGTTTTCCTATAATAACAATTATAAGAGTTCCATACAGATGGCACCATTTGAGTTTTTATACGGGAGACCATGCACGACACCCTTGAGTTGGGATAGACGAGAGGATAGGACCTTGCTAAGACCTGAGGTGATTCAGGAGATGGAAGACCAGATGGCAGATATCCGTGCTCGACTGAAAGAAGCACAAAATCGACAGAAGAGTTATGCTAATGCACATAGACTCGACAGAGAATATAATATTGGGGACCGAGTATTTTTGCGAGTAAAACCACAAAAGAGCACCATTAGGTTTCGGAAAGGTACCAAACTATCTCCTAGATTTGTGGAACACTTCGAAGTATTAGAACGGATAGGATCGGTTTCTTACCATCTCGCGCTACCATCATCTCTACATAGGATGCATGATGTTTTCCATGTATCTACTTAGGCATTATGTTTCTATCTCTTCACATATTATTGACATGAGCAATTTATAGATATCAGACGAAGGGGCCGTGACAACTGAATCGATCTGCATATTAGACCATCGAACACGATAGCTTAGACACCATGTGATCGACAAGGTTAAAGTTTAGTGGGACAGTTATAGTCCTAGTTCTGAAGACGCAACTGAAATGCATCAGAACTTTCCATTTTTGTTTTGAACTTCGGGACAGAGTTTTAATAAGAGGGGGTGTATGTAACACCCGCCTCAGTACATTGATTGATTAGACTATTGAGGGCACCAACATTGAAGTGATCCGATTAAAATAAACATGAAACAATATATTATGCTTGAATGAAAATTTCCGAATGACAAATGTACGATGAATATGCTCGACTGACTGAGAAATTATAATGATGTTATACATGAATGTAATGGATGAAGATTTTAATTCCATATATGTGAATGCATGATATTGAATTAGATATAATTGAATGAAGATTATGATGTATGATGAAATTATTTTTATGGTGCAATGCTACTATTGTGCGCTTTGAGTGTGTGCAGTAGCAGGTAAAACGATTTACCGAATGAATCACAAGGGAATAATAAGGGTTGTAAGAATGGGAAAACTACCTAGGGGTACGGTGATGGAATGTCGACCCTAAAATATCACTCCATGCACAAGTCGGAAGCTGTTTCAACTCACCCGGGAAAGCGTGTTCCATACAGGAGAGGCCACAACGATTTGGTCGTGTACGAGATGTTGAGGGGCATGCAATAAGAAGGATATTATTACTCAACCGCCATTAGTCTCCATGGAAGTGTAGTCGAAATATCGCGGTAATGATTCCCCGATCGCTACACAATACTCCCCATGCGAAGAAAAGGGAAATTGTCAGAAGGACCCGTAGAAGAGGTACCTAGACAACGACGGGAAAATAAATGTTCACATTTTTGCATTTAAACATTTATGGATAAATTAAAAGTTCCATTTAGAAATTTAGAAAAATAAAATAAAAGAGCCTATTAGAAAAATGGGTAATTTGGGTAGATATACACCCATTATTTCAAGATGGATATGCATGAGATTAAATTGCAAATAATATTAAAAATAATAAATTATGGAGCAAAACTAAAATAACACTCATCTAGAGACCAACTCCACCTACACCCACTAATCTAGGAATTGGAATTCTAGACTAAGGAGATAACATGAGATAATAAATGAATTAGATGCACCAATGTGTGAGAGTGACACTCGCTGCATGAGGGTGAATAATAATGAATTATTAAAATTAAAGTTTATTTTGAATGAGATGACACATGTCATGCAAGACTTATGCTATATAAGAAAGTCTCTCTTGCTCCCTAGTGCTGGATGGGATTCGTAATAGAAGTTTCCATTTAAGTGTGATTCCTTGGAGTTTGGTTGATATTTGTCCGGGGGTTGGGAGATCCCATCGGAAGATCAAAGATGGTATCATTCTTACGAACCCAATTGTTTGAGGGTTCAGGAGGATCGAATGGCAATAGGACAGAGATAATTTCGACTACTACAAGAATCAAACGTCCGAACATGTAATCTGCTATTTAAAGTTATTGCATAATTTGCGGTCAAATATTTTAGTAACCTCTAAAGTGATGGATCTATGAATTATCAATGCAAATTACTTTATGACTATTTACAAATCGATTAGGGATTCTCTTTTCAATGTACTGTGTAAAATTGTTTATTAGAACACTATATTTAAATTTAAGTTGCACTTCTGGAGTGATACTCCGATTGCCGAACCGATGCAGTGTTAAATGAAATTCTTTTCTTTTTTTATTGGCTATATGGATGAATGATTAAGGCCGTATAACTGGACGAGTATGTAGAACTTTTCTTTAGGAGTATCGGTTTTAAAAGAAAAAAAGTAAACTGAATATCGAATTTGTTCTTCCAACCTGTAGGAAATTTATTTTATAAACTTAGCAGTGATAGGAAGTAGAAGTACACTATGTTGGAAATTTTTATTTATCCTGAGTTTTTAAAATCTATCGATAAATCGGTTCATAGTGTATTATTTTTGAATCTCGATAATTGTTATCAGAAATTTTAAATCTGCAAATAAAAGTTGAAATTGACTCTGTAGAAAGAGTATTAGTTTTAGATCTGGATACTTTATTTATCTTCCACAGGATAAATAGAGAAAAAAATCTTAAATGTTGTCGAATCCCAATGAAAGAGGATCGAATTAGATAGATACAATCACCAAACAAGGTGCATGCTAGTGAATCATTTCCTAAAGGAATGGGATGGTGTCGTTGAGGCAAAAAAAGATAGATTTGTGTTTAAACCTAAAGGGGTATAATTATCTTTTTTTTGCATATGTATAACTTGAGAAAAAAATGGAATCCAAGCCATCATTAGTTTATTTTGATAATTTTGGCACAAAAATATACCTTATTCTAAGGCATTTATAGCTTATCCTCCTTGAGCTTCCACTAGACTTAACAAATTGGGCCTGTGTAATGCATATAAAACAAATGAGCTGATTTGGAATGCCTAACACTTGTGATATATTTTTTTGTTTCTTTGAAGAAATTATCCATTTATAGGTTGAACCACTCATTGAGGGGCACTTGCATCTTGATTCATGAGAAGAAGAAACATACATGTGAAGTCCGTTATATGTGTTTCTTCTTCCATAATATTGGTTAGTTTCATTGAGAGAATCAAGGTGGTCTAATAGAGGATATTTCTCGTACTTTGGTAGGCATCTCCTCTGGAAGACAATTGTGTTGGTTCTCTATGACTTCTTTGCTCCTCTATATTGTCGTCATTTCATTGGTCACCTCTCCCCTTTTAGGTATTCTCATGATACTTCTTGTCACCTCATTCCAAACAAGAGTTGAAAGGATGATAAGAGAGGACATTTATACACTTTATACAGGTTGTTACAACATGAACTAGAAGGCATAGCTAAATCCCCAAAGAACACAATTAGCCCAACTGCAACCTAGAGGTGTTACCCCAATGTCACCTTGATAACCACCTCTTTTGCACTTCTGGTTGGATCTTCTCCAACTCAAGGGGGGATTCCCTAAGATTAGGATTTCCAGGTCATGACAATAAGGGCACAAGGTGATTTCGAAGAGTTAACCTTAGAAAAATTCGAGGTCTTTCTTTTGTATTATAGGTGATGGGAGGACCATGAAGACCAACGCAAATCCCAAAGGAAAAAATAAAGTCTTAAGATAATCCCCCAAGAGTCTTGTTTGTATATGTTCGACTAGAATCCCTACACAACACAAAGCCTTCCTATCCAAAACTATTGAATCTTCATGCACATCTTCATCATGGGAGAGTGATCACTACAATACACACCTTCAACCTATGCCCTAGCTTGTACTCAAGATTATGCCCCCCAATTTGTATCCCATACAAAGTAGTAAAACCATAAACTAACAACAAAACTAAACCACAAAATGATAAAATCATTCCATTGGAGCAATCTTAAAATGAACTATGAGCAAAGATCTGATATTGACAAAAATATACATGTTACTCTTCAATTTCAACCATCAAGTTAACTGAAGAAAAGAAAAATCCTTCATCTTCAAAACGCTCCATGAAAATATATGTTAATTAGGATCCAAAATGAAGAGATATCTCAAAATAAAGCCATGAGCAATGAGTGAGAGAGCCAACCCTTATCTGGGTTGGCAGGTGCAAGATGGGTCATCTTTGACCCCCCGGGGAAACAAAATGAATGATTACGTCTGGGGGATTGGAAATAAAACCAACAATGCTGTTGAATGGATAGCTTTGATTAAAGGTTTGGAAATTTCCATCAACATTGGAATAAAGGACTTGATAGCCATTGGGGACTCTTTATTGATCGTCTGCGAAGCCCAAATAAATCACCATGAAACGTAATATTTTGTCCACCAAATTTCAACATCTCCTCAAGTTTCTCAGTAGAGAATTCAATTCCATCAACATCTCCACATTATCCACTCAAACAATCAGCATGCCGATTAAATGGCGAACAAGAGAGTGCTTCTAAGCATTGGTTATATGGTTCAAAATGATATGATTCCACTCCTTTGTTGGGTTCCCTAACCCTCTCCACCCTTGGGGTGCCTCTTCCCCCTTTTCTACGACTTTCCTAACCTATAATCCACTACCACCACCTTTCTCTCCTTTCCCTTGCTTCGACCATCTCCTTCCTCAGTCGGTTCTCTGCAAGTCAGCACTCGGATCTCATCCAAGGTATGGGTAATCATTCTTCTGTGTCCTTAGCTCCCACCTTGGGCGCTACCACTCCACCTCTCGACCATACCCTTTTTCCTTGTTATCTCTTCCTGCAACAAACCTCTGCCTCTGCGTTCCACTCACGAGCATCCAAACATCAGTCTCCTTGGCCCTTTGCGTTCTCTGGTCGATGACCTCTCAGCCCTCAATTTGTGTGCACTAAGTGAACCAACCTTGGACCCTACTTCCCCCCTGTCTACTCAGTGCTCTCCGACAGATGCAATTGAGGAACATATGCATTTGGTTAGAGCGGAGAACTTCGAAATAAAAAGGACCTTGTCCAGAATGTACACTCTTCTGCACTCCATCAACACAGAAACAAGGAATAATAGCAATCTCATGAAATGGTCATATCTCTTCCATCTCTGATATGGTGGAATTCACTGCTAGCACCATTGCAAATGGGGATACAAAAGTGGATGACAATTACAGGAACATCTCGGAATTGGACGACAAGATGGACAAACTAAGGGAGGATTTATCATGTTGCATTCCTTGCTTCCATGACAATACAGGCTCCAGCAACAACCCTGAGAACTTTATGGAGAGTCCAGAACCACCAGACCAACGCCAAAGCTAGCTCTGCTTGCAGCTTCTTTTGAACATCTGGGTTACCTTGTTTCCTTTTTTGCTATAGGTAGACTAGACATAATTTTGGATAATTGTCGTCTAAATATGAGAACTTATCAGCTTCTTATGGATCGGAAATCCTATTTTTATGTAATGTATTGTTTCTGCATACTTAGTCTGGGACAATTCGTGAAGGTTTATAGTCATCTTAGTTTTATTTTTTTAAGAATTAAAAGAAGTTTCAGTAAAGTAGACGAGGAAAGTTGGAATTCTGGCACCTCTTAGAGGCAAACCAGAGACTATATTTTATGTAATTTTTGGTGACTCTTTTTAATACAAATCTTATAACCGTTCTTGTTAAAAAGAGAGAGAGAGCCAACCATTATATAGCATTGCTACCTAAACTTTCACTCTTACAATAAAATAATATTAAACTCCTAACCTGTAAAAAAAATCTCCTAACCACTCAAATAAAAAATGAAAATCAAATGTCGAAAGTACATTAAAGGTCCTTTTTTGGCCCTCATAAACTATATATTTTTTCTTTAAACATCCTTAAAGTGGTTAAATCCACTTTTATTATTCTTAAATAAACATTATAAGTTCCTAACC